>FR989891.1:10000-1210000 GCA_905404145.2 Biston betularia
CCCTACAAGAATAATCCTGACAAACTTAAATGCATTAATTGCAATCGTCGTAATCATACCCACTCAAATACACATAGTGCAACATCAGAACACTGTCCTCTTAAGCAAAAAGTCACTAATGATACCCGTTCAAGAATAGATTATGGCGAGTAAACAACAACTAACAATTAATCGAATAAACAACTCCCAAATTAGCTGCGTGCAAGTAAACCTTGCACGTAGCTACAATGCGCTCCATGAACTAAAACTATATATTCACAACAAAAATACAGATATAATTTTCATACAGGAACCGTACACGTCAAACACAGGCAAAATCAGTAAGATACCAGGATATACAATTCATCAGTTCCCCGCCGAAGACCCCAAAACTAATTCCGTTAAAGCTGCCATACTCATAAAAGAAAACGCATTCTCATCCATTGGACAACAGGAATACTCCGATACAAATTTAGTGATTGTGCAGGTCAAATCTACCAACGGCCAACAAATCTCTCTTACTTCAATTTATATTGAACCACAGATAGAGAAGACATGCAGAAACATCGACAGTCATGCTGATCGCGTTTTAGGTAAACTGGAGCTTTACCTAAATAAATACATGGGATCAACACATCTAATCAGTGGAGACTTTAACGGATGGCACAGAGCGTGGGGCTCTCTTTACAATAATAATCGTGGGGAAGTTATTTATGACTTCCTCACGGTACACGATCTCGAAATTTGTAATATTGGCAATAATAGCACATTTCACACAATAACTCATGGGAAACCCCGTGAATCAATCGTTGATCTTACACTGGTACACCACTCTTCACCGATTACAAACCTCAATATAGATGATTGGACCGTAGACACTGAAATATGCACAGAATCAGACCATAACGCCATTACATTTAAACTAAACTTAAACAACCTAAAATTAGTCAAGAATAAAAAAAACACTACTTTCAGATACAACACAGAGCCAGTTAAATGGAACACAATAGAAGAACAGTTTAAAAGCGAAACCGGTGCACGACTTGATGAAATACATGTTAACGAAACCCAAATAGACTCTTTAAACCCGACTCAAATCAATAACTACATCATCGACATCACCTTGGCTATACAAAATGTATGCGACTTACTCCTACCACGCGCCGTACACCTCAAGAACCGCGTTCCCTGGTGGAACGAAAAGCTGGAAGAACTAAAACAAAAAGTAATAAAAAACCATCACTTACTGAGTAGGCTCGTTCGAAGAAAACAACCACTCGCTGAAGCACTTGCCGAAAAACAATTAATAAAGAAACAATACGCGGAAGCAATTCGAACAACATCTACTGAACACTAGACAATTCTGTAGTAATCAACAAAAAGAGGACGTATGGAACATTACCAACCGTATTATTAAGACAAAACCCCAACCCATGCCTCCTACTACGTTAAAACTTGACAACGGCACATGGACCACCGACACAATAGACACAGCTGCAGCTCTAATAACCAAATTCTTCCCTGACGACACAAATAACGACACTGAAGCGCAAAAACTTATTCGAACAGAAATGTCACAACCCATAAACACAACAACAGAACCATCATTTAGCACTACAGAAATTCTTGAGACTCTCAAGACTATGAACCCCAAGAAAGCTCCTGGCCCAGATCACCTCACATCGGATATATGCCTTCAGTTCGCCAAAAGCTTCCCCAATATCATCACAAAAATACTAAATCGCTGTCTTGAACTCCAATATTTCCCCGATTGCTGGAAAACAGCTCTAGCCAAAATCATACCCAAACCTGGAAAAACAGATTACACCTGCACCAACGCATACAGGCCCATTGGTCTGATAAATGTGTTTGGCAAACTGCTTGAAAAACTAATAATAAATAGATTAACACACTATATTTACGCAAACGACCTGGACTGTAAACAACAATACGGGTTTAAACTCCAAACTTCCGCAATCCACGCTATCAGTACAGCAATCAAAATTATAAATGAGGCCCGCTCACAAAAGAAACAAGTCGTTGCAGTATCGCTGGACATCAAAGCTGCGTTTGATAATGCTTGGTGGCCAGCGATATTTCAACGACTACGACAAATCAATTGTCCTAGCAATATATACCACATACTACAAAGCTACATAACCAACAGACAGATTATGATCAACTACGGGGACCACACTACTAGGAAGAAGATGACTAGAGGATGCGTCCAGGGATCGGTCTGCGGCCCAACCCTATGGAACTTGCTCTTAGAACATTTACTACTCACCAAACTTCCGGACGGCTGTAATATACAAGCATACGCCGACGACGTCCTTCTCATCGCTCACGCAAAAAACATCACCGAACTGGAACAAATAGCCAACGAAGCCTTAAGAATTATAACCAACTGGGGTACAGAAGTCAAACTGGAATTCGGACACAGCAAAACACAAGCAATTCCATTCACCAAACGATCTGGCCAATGCACCCTTCATATCAACAACACTGCCGTACCTATGTCCAATCAAATTAAATACCTCGGAATCATTATAGATAATAAACTCAATTTCATAAAACACTCTGAATATATAATAGAAAAAGCAAAAAAACTGTACAGAAAACTCTCCACATACATCAGACCTACTTGGGGCATTCATCCAGGTAACGTCAAAACAATATACCTCCAGGTTATACAACCCATTATCTGTTATGCTGCAGGAATATGGGGTGGGGCAGTTAAATACCACAAGGTACAGAAAAAGCTTCTGTCAATACAAAGATTATTTGCCATCAAAATAATAAGCGGGTTCAGAACAAATAGCACTGCAGCGTCAATTTCAATAGCTCAACTAACACCATTGCCGGATAAGGTTAGGGAAATCTCCGACATCGAAAACTCGAAACTCAGTGGCTATACACAATTTGCACCAGAAGATATACCCATGGAAAAACCGGCCAAACCCAATATGCTCTTACATCCATCACTCAGAACCGGAATTGTATATCAGGAAATAGATACAATTGAGGAATTTGACGCGTTCTGTCCAGAGATGCTTGAAGCTTGGCAAATCTATGCGGATGGAAGTAAACATGACGCAAAAGTAGGGGCTGCATTTGTCTGCATTGATCCGCATGGTATTGTCAACAGCAAGAAAAGATTTAAACTACACGATTACTGTTCTGTATTTCAAGCGGAAATGTTTGCTATCAAACAAGCATGTGCCTGGGTCTCCGAGAACGGCATCCGCACCGCATATATTCTTACAGACTCCAAGTCAAGTTTAATGGAACTGACTAACCCAAACACCTACTATAAACTCGCAACTAAAATACATAAAATAATACACGAAACTCAACACAGGAACACCAATATCAAATTCGTATGGATCAGAGGGCACATGGGCGTTGGTGGCAACGAAATTGCAGACATCGCGGCCAAGTCTGCCACCACTCGGCACAAAGCACCAGACTTTGATTACATACCCATTAGTTATATCAAACACTCAAATAAACTTATTTCAAAAACCCAAACCCAGGAGTACTTCCAACAATGTACATACACTAAAGATTTATTCTCAACTTATGACCACCTCACTAAATTCTTAGAATTCTTCAGCCCAGATTTTGCAATCACACAAATACTCACAAATCATGGATATCATAAGGCTTATTTAAAACGCTTTAAAATAACCAATGATAACTATTGCCCATGTGATGGTACAACAGAACAAACATTAGATCATCTACTCAAAACATGTCCTAGATTCGCTTCAGCTAGACTCGACTACAAGTTTAAATCCACTAAAACCCTAGATCCATTTGACTTCAAAGAACTTATCAAATCAGAACAATCAGTCGAAGCATTCAAAACATTCACCAACTATATAATTCAAAATCTGAAGAAATTCAACAACACTTAATTATTGAGACACCAAAATGCGGTAAAAGGGATGGAGTAAACCATTAGCACCAACCCTTTACTGCACATAATCTAAAGTATACCCAACATAAACACAAAAAAAAAAAAAAAAAAAAAAAAAAAAAAAAAAAAAAAAAAAAAAAAAAACCTGCCTACCTACCTACCTACCTACCTACCTACCTACCTACCTACCTAAAACATGGACAGCTCTGAGTGCAATAACCCACGATGCAAGCACTCTAAGCAAATACTTGATAATATAAACGAATGGATTATTAACTCCGAGGAGTTACTAACAAAGGCATTTAGGGCTGCCTATGCAATCATATCTGCCGAATACCAGCCGCATGCAGCTCACATTCAAGTTGAAACAAATGGACGGAACCATGCCTCGTCACACAACCGCAACAACTTAGTGCCCCCCATGTCTCCATCAGCTCACAACCTTGCATCATTGTATACCCCAACGGACACACTACCTCATCCCTCATTTCACCCTGCCCCCCCAAACTCCCTTCAAACCCTCAGAAAGGGGCGAGATCTAGTGCTACGCCACTCCCACCACATGCCCCCTCCCTGTCTCTATCGCCTCTGCACTCCTCGCTAGCTTCCTGGACTGTCGATGACCAATGGATGGAGGAATTCTTAGATTACGATAGCTTCCTAGAATTAGAGCCGGAGCCTAATCTTCTCCCTCCGTCTGTCACCCCTCCTTCTGCTGTCGTGCCGACGCCGACCCGTTCTGCTACGCCCTCCTTTCCCTCATCGCCGCTTGTGTCTCCATTACCTCCGCCAATGGTCATCGACGGCAAATGGATGTCTAATGTCCTAGAGGGTAGCACGAGGGTGGAGCTCGGTCGGACAGCTCCGCACCCAGCAAATTCTGCCTCGCTCTCCCATCGTGCACTCTTTTCCAACGGTCAGGCGGCGCCAGTGTCACACTCGTCTTTGGCGAGCGGTGCAGGAGCAGGTGGTAGAGCCAATCTACATATATGCACACGCTGCCCGAGCTTCTCACTGTGTTCGCCCGGCCCGAGTCGCAAACGAATCAGCGAACCCTTTAGGCCTAAAAGAACTGGCAAGGCCAAAGACAGAATGGGGCGGCAATGTGTATTGTGTGGAAGGGTTATCTGGGGCCCGAATATAAGAAGGCACATTGTCAGATTACATCCAAACTACAATATTGAAACAGGTCACAAAAAAAAAAAAACCTACCTACCTACCTACCTACCTACCTACCTACCTACCTACCTTCGGTACCCAGGTACCGAAATAGTAAGGTTTAAGTTTAAAGTTCTCGTCAGCGCGATGTAGGAAACTGTTGTTCAAAGTAATTTTTCGTTTTTTTTGGCATCGTATTTAGCTATAGTTTTAGTCGAAATCCATCCAGGCTAGGTGTGATTTACCATCTTCGACCACACCTTCACTTAACATCAGGTGAGCTGTGGTCAAACAACTAGCCTGTCAACCATAAAAAAAAAACCAGTTCTTGTCAGCCCAGTCATGTTTTAGTAAAGAACCTTTTTAGCGAGTTTTCTATAAGCTTCGATGGAGTTTTGAGTAATCATGTTCCATCAATCAAATAATTTCACCACATTATATCATTTTGCCACACTCTCGCATCTAATTCGGCACTTTATGAATAAAACATTTTTATGCATAACCAATCGAAAAACCAACGCACTTTAATCGCGTTCCTGCCAAAACTTATCGAAATAATTAATCGTAGGGATTAAGCCATTTCTTGCAAATAGACTTCGTCTTTCGTAACTTTTAATTTTGCAGCGTGTATGTATGTGGCAAAAATAACATAATACCTTCATGAAAAATAATAGTGTTTTTTGTGCGACACAGAAGCGATACACGAATTGTGTCAAGCTGTTAAGTATAAAAAAATTATACGATAAAAATACAGAAAATGAGCCCCTCCTGTTGGCGCTTCACTGCTGTCGCGACGCTACAGACGGGACGCCGCCGCCGCCGCCGCCGCCGCCGCGCCGGAGCCCCCGTGTAGGTACAACGAGTTAGAATGAACGCCATAACGTAGGCATATGTTGATTTTCGTTATACTTAACTTCTGTCTTTTTAAAAATGAAAATTAAAAACGAACACCGATATTTTTATTTAGTTTCTGTCCCGATGTTTGTCATCAAATCTTGCAAATTAAATTTGATCCACTTCCCGTGTACCGATTGAGCTAAAAATTTGCATGCATGTATAAATCACGTGACGATACAATGATACGGTACCATGGAGCTGGTCTGATGATGGAGAAGGAAGAAGAACTTCTGAACGAAACAAGATAAACCCATTTTGTCGATTGATTCGACTCGATGAACACTCTCTTAAACTCTTACCTACCTACTAAAAAGCTAAAAAATATTTTTTAAACAAACTTTTATCTGGGACGCAGAACTGAATAGTTCAAAACGAATACTAGTAAGTATTAGGCGTGTAGTGAAGGTGCTTACCTGTATTAAGGTATACCTAGTCAGTACCCAACCTGTGCATAATCTGTAACGACTAGAGCCTCAAGCTTTTGACAACATAGATAAGTACCTTCGCGACTAATATTTAGTAGTTTTTAATCTGAGGACAAATACTTCGAAGAATGTATTTTTATCTTTTATTTGCTTCCCAATTTAAAATTAAATAAGGCATAAGGCTAACTGGCTTTGCTGCTTGTATCATAATTATTATATCCGCTATTTTGTGAAAGTCCGTTCTGGTTGGCAACCACCATGAACTCCAGAGATATAGTATAATTAAGTAAAGATTAAATAAAGTGAAACAGGTATTCTTAATTAAGACATTGAACACTTTACAAATAGAGTTAAGGAGTCTTAGATTGGTAAACAAAACGACAGCGAGTTTTAACGGCAATCAACGCCATCTAGGATAATTTTAACTAACTAAATGGCGTTGATCGTTATCAAGCCATAAAACTACAGCCATGGACTGTCGAGTCCAAATTATAGGATGAATGTTAGTGTAAACAAAATAAAACAGCTCTCGCAAATTTTGCTCGCCCATATTATGTAAGGTAATAATTTAAAAAATGTAGCCTACGACGTCTAACACTACATTATTTACGTAAAAACAACCAGTCCAATATTTTACATACAAAAAAAACAGGCGCAAACAAATTGCAAAATAGCGGACACCTCGCGGTTTCACTCGCGTAGTTCTCGTTCCCGTGGGGATACAAGGATAAAAGTAGCCTATGTCACCCGGGGATAGTGTAGCTTCCTAACGGTGAAAGAATTTTTGAAATCGGTCCAGTAGTTTCGGAGTAGTTTCATTACAAACAATCAATCAAATATTTCCTCTATTTATTAGTATAGAATAGTTAGATAATGCGATAAAACTTATTACATGTATATTCAGTCTTTTGGTGAGGTTTTACACTTTCATATGCCAGTATTTAGATGACAAATGTATTACCTAGATTGTGTGTGTGTTGTGTGGAATTTCCTTGGGTGCGTACCAAACGTTTCGACTCTACGTTTCTCATCCGTACGGCCAAGGAATGGAACAAGCTACCGGCTTCCTTGTTTCCAGATAGATATAATCTAGGTCTGCGTGCTTCATCTTCGACCACATCGTCGCTTACCATCAGGCGAGTTGGTGGTCAAACGCAAACTTATCCGTATTAAAAAAAATAAAAAAAATGTTCATAATTATTAAAAATAACAATTCTAGCATAATATAAACAGTTTAATATTATAAAAACCGTACATAGTAATTGTTATTGAACAAACTTAAAAAATAATTGTGTTCCATTACATTTGACAATATAACAGTAGCCTGCCCAGACCAGATTTGATAAAAAAATGTGTTTTGACGTTCTTGACATTATAAAATGTCAAAGTCGCTAATTCTCACTATGTTGTCATTTGTCAAATCGAGTGATTAGTCTTGATCGCGATTCACGGAACGAAAAGGTGTTTTTGATAACTAAGAAAAACAAATGTTATAATAGTAATTTTGAACTACGACTGTGGAACCACGAAGAAACCCCTCTCTAAGAAACTAAGGCCGTCGTAAGTTTCGTCGTGAGCCTCTGTGATGGTCGTCTGACGCGCGTTGTCGTATAATTATTTGTGTTGTGCTCGTATTCTGCTGAGTAATTTAGTGTCGGGCGCGAGCTGCGAGCTCGCTTCTCGCTTCTCGCCACTTGACACCGTGCCAAGCGTCCGCGAGCCGTCTCAGCCACAGCTGCGAGAGCGGTAACGATCACCACTTCCCCGTATATTTTATTCAGAAACTGTCTATTGGACAGAGTGATGGTACGAGCGAATGGCTCGTTTGATGTTAAGCGCCATGCTCGCCCCCGTCAGCCGCGTGCCAGCTGGAACGAGCCTTTCTTTAATTTAAATGGATCTGTGATTGACGCCCAGCTTGCTGTTTACCAAAGAGAAGAGTTGTAGTGGGGGCCTCGGCCGCACACGGCAGCGCACCAGCGGTAGTTGTGTTTACAATGACATGTAATAAGATGCACTGACTGACAGCTCATAACATTGGTTATAAATATACTTAAGTATTTTTTATGGTGTACTCAGTTTTTGACCGGATGGTAAGAGATGTTATGGTCAATACTGGAAGTGACATCTAGCTAGAAATAGGAAGAGGATGGTAGCTGGTAGCTCGCCGAGTCGAGCGAGTAAAATAAAATATAGAACCAAAATAAAAATAAAACAATGAGAACTTGTAATGTTTGTTGGCCGGACGAGTCACTTAAGGGAAATTATATACGGACAACAGTTTGCTTTAGCTGTGGGGCCGGAGACTCGGTTGACATAAGATATGTAATAGCCTGTGTTTTGTTGATTTAATCTGATTCGGCCAAAGTGGTTCCGTTACTGGAGGGGCGGGGGGGCTCGCTGAATGTCGTAGCACCGGACTGTTAATGAGGTTTGCGGCGAACATTTTGTGTAAACTTGGTTGCAGTTCCTGCCCACGCACACGAGCGACATTGTGACGGTTGCAGGTACATGCAAGTAGAGTCCGATGATGTCGCTGAAGCCGCGGAACGTGGACTTCCAGGAGACGTGGGCCAGCCTTAAGGAAACGGTATACATATTGTATTTGAAAAGAGTAGAGTGCTGTCTTGCCACATTACAGTACGAGGCTCACCTGCACTCGCTGCACGATTCTACAAATGATTCGTGAATTTTAGAATAAAAGTAGAAGCATTATAGAAGGGATTCCATCTCACATGACTTGATGGAAATGAAAAAGTTGATGTTCCAACAAACCGAGCATCGGTTGATGGTATGCGTGTCAATCTCCACACTGAACCACCTATACTTGTGTTGGCAGCGAGAACAGCTCGGGGATCAGGGATTGACTTCTAGATGTAGTCGTGGCCGGTAGCATTGTAATGGGAGTGGTTGTAGAGTGTGGTGCGTGGTCGCAGGTGGCGGGCGTGGTGGGGCTGCGCGCGGTGGAGCGCTCCGTGTGGAACACGCGCTTCTCGGACGTGTACGCGCTGTGCGTGGCGCACCCCGAGCCGCTCGCCGACCGCCTCTACGACGAGACCAAGTGAGTAGCACCGAGGTCGCGCCGCTGCCGGAGCCCAGGCAGGGAGCTGGAGCTGGTGTGGCGTGCGGTTTTCCCCCGCCGTAGTGGAGTAGCGGCGGCTACTGCGAGCTGCGCCGGAGTGCTGGGAGCCGCACGACAAGTCACGTGTCTCCGCACCACGGCACTTCCCCGTGTATCCCTGTTATCCCTGAGTAACAGGCTATATTTATTACTAGAATTTAATTTAAAAAAACATGTCCGCCCGTGCGAAGCCGGGATGGGCCGCTAGTATTAGAATAAGCACGGAAAATTATGTCAATTCCAGGAACTTCCTGGAGGAGCATGTGTCCAGCATCCTGCGGCGCGTGGCGGGCGACGCGCCGCTCGACGGAGACGATCCCGCCGACGGACTGCTCGTCAGGTAACCGCTAGCAGAAGCTCCAGCGAATGTTAAGAAATATTAAAATAAAAATATAATGAAAGTAAAACGATGCCATACGGAAAGTGAACGGGGATGAGCAACGCGCTCACGATGCCCCGGAGCTGCAGGGGCCGCAGGCGGCGACACTTACCATCAGGTGACCCGCCGCTTGTTTGCCATTATTTCACATTAATACGTGTTTTCATTGATTTCATGTCTTCGCGAAAAGGTACTCAGTGTGGTGTGTGTGCGCAGGTACGTGAGCGCGTGGCGCGAGTACAGCCAGGGCGTGGCCTACCTCAACTGCCTCTACTCCTACCTCAACCTGCAGCACGTGAAGCGCCAGAAGGTGAGCCAGCACGTCCGACACGACCCCCTCAGCAGTGCGCCGCGCGTGCGTGCGCAGCTACTGTACGCTGTGTTGTCTGTGGCAGGTGTCGGACGCGGAGATCATCTACGGCTCGGCGGCCGCGGTCAGCTGCGCGGAGTACGACTCGCGCCAGCTGGAGGTACGCGCTCGTCCCTCTATAATCACTCTGTAAACCAACCAATCGGTATTGTTAACGTTTGCGTCGTGCGCGGTCCGATGTGTTCTCTGCCGCAGGTGGGCGAGCTGGGGCTGGAGATCTGGGAGCGCGTGCTGGTGAGCCCGCTGTCGGGCGCGCTGTCGGCGCGGCTGGTGGCGGCGCTGTGCGCGGCGCGCGCGCGCTCGCCCGACTCGCCGCTCGCGGACACGCTGCGCGCCGCCGTGCACAGCACCGTGCACGTGAGTGTTGCTCCGGGCCGGCCCACCGGGTGGCCTCTGTCGAGGAGCTCGCTGATCCGCTTTATGTAGATTTCAGCGAGGCTTTCGACAAAGTTGATCACAACCCGCTTATTTACATGTTTTACTTCTCTGGGATAGATGGTGCTCTCTTGAGCTCGTGCGAGTCATGTCTGACAAACAGGACATCCACCGAAGTTATTGGGAGATACTCGTCGAACCTTTTATATTACTATCGGGAGTTCTTTAGGGCTCTCATCTGGGGCCTATATTTGTTGACTTGTTAGTTAACGAAATGCTTTTAAAATGCTGTTTAACATGTTCGCTGACGAACTAGTAACTCTGTCGCGGATGCCACTCGTATCACCACTCGCGTGTCGCGTGGTTACGGCTGTGGGTCATGTGAGGTGTGCCGCGGTGTGCGCAGGTGCGCAGTTTCCGCGTGCGCAGCCCGCTGGCGCTGTACGAGCGGCTCGTGCTGGAGCCGTACCTGGAGGCGGCGGGCGCGCAGCACGCGCGGCACGCGGCCGCGGCGCTGCAGCTGGGCGACATCTCGCAGTACATGCGGCAGGCGCTGGCGGGGCTGGAGCGCGAGGTGTCGCTGGCGCGCCGGTTCCTGCACTCGTCGTCCGTGGAGGCCGTGCGCGCGACCTACGAGCGCGAGTGCGTGGAGGCGCACCTCGGCGCGCTGCACGCGGAGGTGCCGCGCCTGCTGCGCGAGGCGAGCCAGGAACACGACTCGCAGGTGACACGCTCGCTCGCACGCGCGCACGCACGCACGCACGCACGCACGCACTACGACCGGCAGGAGTCTGAACTGAACGGTTTCTCGATGCGCAGGGCGAGCGGCGCGGCGACCTGCGGCGGCTGCACGCGCTGCTGGCGCCGCTGGGCGCGGCCGCGCTCCGCCCGCTCGTCGCCGCCGCGCACGCGCAGGTGCGTACTGTTTTATGAAAGAAAATTAGTTATTGATTAGTTGAAAGAAAAATAACTATTATTTTTATTTTTGCAGAGCCGACCTGTGTAATTTATGGTTTTCCTATATTTTTTTCAACGACGCAAAAGTGCCCATACTTGGAGGGGTTATTAAATTGAATTTTATATGTGGCATAAAATAGAATAAAGTAAATAAAATAAAAATAAAATATATTGTAATATGAGTTATGTGTATCGTACTGTATTGTGATGGTGCGTGTGTGTGTGTGTGTGCGCGCAGGCGGCGGCGGAGGGGCGCGCGGCGGAGTACGGCGCGGAGGAGCCGCACGTGCGCTTCGTGGAGTCGATGCTGGCGCTGCACACCAAGTACTCGGAGCTGTTCGCGGACGTGTTCCGCGGCGCGCAGCCCTTCGTGGGCGCCCTGGACAAGGTAGCTCCGTCGCTCCCGTCTCCTCCCTCCCTCCTCCCCTAGCTCCGCGGACTGACAGGGTTGGTGTGCTTGCAGGCCTGCAGCGAGGTGGTGAACGCGCGGCCGGCGCCCGAGCAGCCCGCGCGCGCGCCCGAGCTGCTGGCGCGCTACTGCGACACGCTGCTGCGCAAGCGGGTGGGTACTCCCTCGGCGCGAGCTGCTTCGGCAATCTCCCGCAGCCACGTTTTGCTTGTCTGTCTGTTCGTGTGTGCAGAGTAGCGGCGAGTCGGACACGGAGGAGCGGCTGGCGGCCGCCATCACGGTCTTCAAGTACGTCGACGACAAGGACGTGTTCCAGAAATACTACGCGCGCTCGCTCGCGCGCCGCCTCATCCACCAGCTGTCCACCTCCATGGAGCAGGTGAGCGGGGGGGCCCCACTACATGCACCTGCATGTGTACGTGTACGCGGAGGGAGCGCGCTGCAGCGTGTGTGTGTGTGTGCAGGAGGAGGCGATGATAAACCGGCTGAAGCAGGCGTGCGGGTACGAGTTCACGAACAAGCTGCACCGCATGTTCACCGACGTGGCCGTGTCCGCCGACCTCAACGCCAAGTTCCAGCAGCACCTGCGCGAGCACGGCCACGCGCTGCCCGCCGGCTTCAACATCCAGGTGAGCCGGCGCGGGCGACCAGTGACCACCCGCCACATGTGGCACATGCCGCACTGTCATGCCGTTCTAACTATTTACGAAAATCCCCGCGAGCTCTACTCTCTGCCATTATCTGTAGGATCGGTTTAATATATTCAACACTCAAAACAAATTGCAGGCAAATAACAACTAAGAGGATCGCTGCATGTGACCGGGATTGCGTTGAGGCCGCGTGTGCAATGTTGGTTTAGCGTTTGGTTTTACTTTTAATATAATTACGATTATATACAATATTTACTATTTAAATGACTGAAGACTTTAAACTGATCGCTATCGCTTGGTGCCATATTGCAGTTCTGTGTTCGCACTTAAACATTCTTTCTGACTTCAGCGACATGGTTTTTTGAAGGGAACATCTCCCACTAGTGGCTCGGTAACGGTTGCTGGTGCGATGACTGCTGGCATGGAAAGTGCCTCCACTTTCCAGGTTGATTCTGTTCGTGCCGATTCTAGTAAAGCCTTCGACCGCGTTGATCATTCCATCCTTCTCGCGAAGCTTTCTGCGGCTGGGACAGGACAGGACAGGTGACCTTTTAAGATGGCTCGCCTCGTTGCGGACGTTCCGAAACTGTAGCCTTGAACGGATTCATGTCGGTCGATTGTCGATTCGAGACATTTCCGTTACACTTTGTTCTTTGCGAAATCGCCCGCTGACCGAAATGATACATGTTTCACGTCTCTGAGTAGCAGCTAAATCCAAAGCAACAGATGGCGCTCCTCGCAGGCGAGCGACGCCGACGTCGAGAAACGGCGCCATCTATCGCAGGAGATGTGTAGGTATGTATGTTCGCGCCGCTCGTGACGTGCAAGCACAAGCAGACAGAGTGAGTCACGATGTCCGCCGCGCGTGCAGGTGCTGCAGGCGGGCGCGTGGCCGCTGGGAGGCGCCATGGCGCCGCTGGCGCCGCCGCTGCAGCTGGAGCGGCCCGCGCGGCTGTTCGAGGCCTTCTACCGCAGCGCCTTCAGCGGGCGCCGGCTCGCGTGGCTGCACCACCTGTGCACCGCGGAGCTGCGCACGCGCTACACGCCGCGCCTCTACCACATCACGGCCACCACGCACCAGGTACGGCGCCCTCCTCCCCTCCCTCCTCCCTGGTGCTGCGTACTCCGCCACAGTAGGTAGGTTTCACGTCTCCCCGTGCTCCCGCAGTGCGCGCTGCTGCTGTCGTTCGAGAGCGCGGACAGCGCGGCGGCGCGCGAGCTGCGCGACGCAGTGCAGCTGTCGGGCGAGGCGTGGCCGCGCCACCTGCGGCCGCTGCTGGACCTGGGGCTGCTGACGGCGGAGGGCGACGTGGAGGGCGAGGGCGACGCGTGCGCGGGCACGCTGCACCTCAACCTGGCCTTCGCGTGCAAGCGCACCAAGCTGCGGCTCACCTGCGCCAACACGGCCACGCAGCCCGGTCAGTGTCCGCGAGTAGCACTCCCTAACACTAGTAGTGGCAGCCTTATGAGCGTGGTGCGTGCGCAGGTCCGGCGGGCGGCGGCGGCGGCGGCGGCGCGGACGCGGAGGCGGCGCACTGCGACGACGACCGCAAGATGTACCTGCAGGCCGCCATCGTGCGCATCATGAAGCAGCGCAAGGTACCTCCCAACCCGCACCCCGCACCCTCCACCCTCCACCCTCAAATGATATGAACGTCCTAATATATTATGTACTACAAGTGATCCGCCGCGGCGTGGTGCAGGTGCTGCGCCACACGGAGCTGATCCAGGAGGTGGTGTCGCAGGCGCGCGGGAGCTTCGCCCCCTCGGTGGCCATGATCAAGAAGTGCATCGAGGCGCTCATAGACAAGCAGTACCTGGAGCGCACGCCCGCCGCGCTCGACACCTACAGCTACCTCGCGTAACGCGCGCGCACGCGCGTGCCCGCCCCGCCAGGTCAGCCCGAGCAACTCTCCCTGTGGTCCACGGAACGAACCGCGCCAACCACTGAGCTATCGTAGCTTCGAGCGTCAGTGATAAGCGATCCTTACTGAATTTAATGTTGTTTTTGTTTCATACCGGGCAGGCGGCGCGGCGGCGCGGCGGCGCGGCGGCGCGGCGGCGCGGTGGCGAGAAGATACGGGGATACCACGCGGGAAGATATTCAATAAATACGCAAATGTGTGGAAAAATAATATGTTTGTAATTGGACATTCGGTCTCGGAGCCGCGCGGGGCCGCGCGGGGCGGAGGCACAGGCACAGGCACGCCTCCCGTGTTTGTAATTCGTTTACATAGTGGCTCCGGGACGCCGAGCGGCTTGTTGAACAAACAAATGTTTTCCTTTTTAAAAACTGTTGTATAATATTAGTGTATAATAATATATCGATTGAGTTCAGTACGTGAGCGGCCGTTTCATTCCCGCTTCCAGCGTCCCTTCCAGTGGCCGTGAGGCGAGGGGGGCTTGTAAAGGCAATGAAGTCAATAGTACCTACTGATGGTAAGAGATACCGCCTGTCCATGACCATGACCATTGCAGCGATACACAGAACTTTGAGTAACGAAACAAAGTCCAGGCATCGCTGCTTTGACGCTCGTTTGGTTTGACTTTAGATGGTTAGGTCTCAACAGCCTAGTAATGTCGCAGCAGTAGCCTTCAAATCGGAACACAGTAATGTTTACACACTACTGCTTGGCGGCAGAATATTCGGCACTGCGGTGGTACATAGACGAATTCCCGCTAAGGAGATCTACCACCGAGTAGTATCGGTACACCAGCAAGCGCTGCGGATGCTCGCCCCCTCGCGCCGGAAGGTGACGGAAGCGGGCCGGGCAGCCGCTGCTGGGAGGCTAAGCTTTACCAAAAACAAATTCCGAGAACGCTCAACTGAGGGAAAATTACTAGGAGCCAAAAAAAGTGGCGCGCTATCATAGATATCTGCGACATTACGCTATATATACTGACTTTTCTAAGGCGTTTGACGTGGTCGACCACCGTCTTCTTATTCGCAAGCTAGGCCATGCAGGAAACTGGCTCTCTTTTGAAATGGTGCGAATTTTACCTGCGGAACCGATCCCAACTTGTTACGGTTTGAGGATTTAAGTCCACAACCAAAACAATACCATCTGGTGTCCCACAGGGCTCACACCTCGGTCCTCTTTTTTTTCTTGTTTTTGTGAACGACATATGCAAAGCCATAACATCGAAGTCCCAAATGTTCGCTGACGATCTCAAACTGTATCTAGTTATTCACGATGACCGTGACATTAAATCTTTACAGAAAGACATCAAGACTATCACCGCTTGGTGTTCCGTTAACAAAATTAAACTCAATATCTCTAAATTGAACTAAAACATTAAGTTCAGTAGGAAAAAGAATACTTCCCTGCGATCTACCTAGGTACTACATTGACGATGCCCCGATTGGTGATGTCACTAGCGCGCGTGACTTGGGTGTGATAGTAGGTAGATTCTAAGCTCGGTTTTCGCTAACACTTTGGTTCTAAGTTAGCGGGGGTTGTAATGCGACAGACAACATTTTGCAGGGACCCAGAAATCCCGATCATTTTATTCGACTGTTACGCAGTACCCACTGTGACTATAACAGAGCAACAACTTTGCCACAATCTATCACTCGGAACCCATTTACCAAATTCATTTTTTCTTTGTCGCACCGACCTGTACGAGATGCGCAGTCTCCTCGAAACGTTTCAATCTGCGAGCTCCGACTCGCTTCCAGGCTAAAGTCCTAATAACTTGTGTATCTTACGATTGCTTCATAGTGATAACATTAATAGCAACATTGTGCGCTTACCACCAGGCGCATACCCAGCTCGTTGACGTAATTATTGTGTCAATGGGTAAGTAAAGTGTGTCAACACTGGTGTGTAAGATGCAGGTGAAATGCAGCTCCGCGCGGGCACGTTCCGCTGATAACGCACGTCCGCGCGGAGCCGCCGCGCCCGCGCCGCCTGCGTGCCGCCCGGCGCCGGATAGAACCGGAGACGGGGATATGGGGTACCTACCCATTCACTAATGGAGGTCATAATATAAGGATAGATATATGGAGGATTTTTTACTGTAAACAGGCGTTAGATCGTAACGAATGAGTCCTCTTCCAGATTCTGGCGTCAGCAGATGTATA
Source organism: Biston betularia (assembly GCA_905404145.2). NCBI lineage: Eukaryota > Metazoa > Arthropoda > Insecta > Lepidoptera > Geometridae > Biston > Biston betularia. The sequence goes on from FR989891.1 coordinate 26,727, forward strand.
GGTGATTTATTTGACATTACATACAACGCCATAAGCTTGTAGCTACTATGGAAGTCAGATAACTGATAGGATACTTCAATAGTTTTTGTTGTAAATACATACAGTAGGTAGGTACACCCAGACACAGGACAAACATTTGCTTATACAACACAATGTTTGTCCTGGGTGGGAATCGAACCCACGGCCTACAGCTCTTGAAGCAGACATTCTACCAACGAAGCAACAGGGCTGCGGCTGTAGCCGGCTTTAGGTATACCTATTCGTATTTGAAGATACGGAATAGAAGGTGGGCCCCAGGTTCAGCGAAACGGCCTCTGCGCCCGCAGCAGTTCCCTGTGGGGAGGACGCGTCCAGCAGTAGTGGTCGTGCGACATGAGCGTGCCGCAGCGCGCCGCGGCCGTTGGGAAACCCCGCGCGGCTTGCGACAGCGCGCGCGCCGCGAGATAAGCCGAAGGATATAGGGCGCGCGCCGGAAGCCAGCGCACACTCCCGCGCAGCTCCGACATGAACGGGTTACTGGCTATCTGTGCGCTCGCCATCGCAGCGGTGAGCTCCTCTCCATGTTCCTCGTGGTACAGCCGCGGGGCCTTGTACAAACATAAATTAAACTAGCCGCGCCCCGCGGTGTTACCCGCTACATGTTTCGGGATAAAAAGTAGCCTATGTGTCAGCTACCTCCATATCTAATTTCATCTCTTACATACGAGACTAGCGCGCGCCTCAGGGGTTAATAACGATATTCAATTGTGGCAAATTTGTTTTTTCCAGTGCGCTGACGCGCAATACGCATACATGCTCCCGCCGGCGGGCGCGCCCTGCGCCGCGCCCGCGCCGCTCGTCCTACCCGCCCCCGCTCCCCTGATCCTACCAGCGCCCGCGTGCGGCTGCGCTCCCCTTGCTCCGGCCCTGGCCGCCGTCGCCCCCGCGCTGCCGACGCTCGCTCCGGTCCTGGCGCTGTCGCTGTCGGAGTCGATCTCGAACACGCTCCCGCCGCTGCTGCAAGCCGCGCTCCCCACGGTGCTGACCTCCGCGCTGTCCGCGGCGGGGCCGCTGCTGCAGGCGGCCCTGCCCCCGTGCGGGGCTCCGTGCGCCCTGCCCGCGCCCCTGGCGCTGCCCCCTGCGGCGCCGTGCGCGCTCCCCGCGCCCCTGGCCCTCCCCGCCCGCCTGTGCGCCCCGCCCGCCTGCCCCGCGCCCTGCGCGCTGCCCCCGCCGCCGATGTACGCCGCCCCGCTGCCGCTGCCGCCGGCGCCGTACGGCTGCGCCGCGCCGCCTACTTGCCTGCAGGCCACCATCTGCTTGTGAGCGGATGTTCCGTACCTACTCTATTGAAAGTGTTATTAATAAAATGAAGTTTTGGAAATAGATGTCTATTTTATTTTCGCCGTTTCTCGTGGCTTCCCGTGTCCGAGACGACGCGCGGCGAGTAGGTACAGCCGCTGCGCTCGTGCAGTGTCGGTAGGTACCTACAAAGCGTCGAGTATCGTCGCAAAGTAGCCGGTTTGTCGGTTTTGTTTCGGAGAGTGCGCTACAGAACTAGCTACATGGTGTTACATGTTTAGCTAAAGTATTTGTAAAAAAATATATATATGAAAGTACCCATTTGTTCGCTAGAAATTACTTGTATTGAATAAAACAGTTTTAACAACAGATGTTGTCGATGCCGGTTCTTTACATACAAAACTGACAACTATGCGCGCGCCTGCTTTCATACTAGCTAGTATAGTAGGACGCGCACGTCGCCTCTCGCCTTCCGTAGGCTCCTCGGACACGTGGTCTACTGACTACTGAACTTCCCGCATGCCCATTCTTCTATCGGAGCCAGAAGCTCGAAAAAGCGCCATCGTTTCGTGGACGACGTTCCAAAAACGATTTGATTCCACGTTCATTGTGCGAACCGCTAGACAGTGGGATGCGCCGCCTAAGAATATGTTTCCGATGAATACAACCTGGGTCGAGTGGATCGGCGTCTTCGAGGCGAGCGTGTCTTCGCGTTCCCGCCAAAACTCAGCTCATAGTCATGCAGCACTACCAATGTAATCTCGGATCGCGGGCGGGGGCGCGAGGACCACACGTGATGTCGTGACGTAATCGGTTCGCAGGTCGCAATGCATCTATGTACCTAGTGCCGATATGAAACATTATTGATTTTGAAATTATATAGATAATTAAAGTGATAACGTTATGAGGTAACAAACTGAGATGTTTTGATAGCTAGTTAGTAACCGAGGATTATAAATATCGATTTCGAAAAACAAAATTGTACGTTTCATCGTGTGTAATCTTCGTTCAAAGCGCCCGGAGCGAATAAGTCGACATTACTGGCAAGACGGCGCGCGGAGCCCTGCCCTGCGCCCGCGCCCGACTACCCTGTCGCGCTGCCCCACCTGCCTCCTCATTCCGCGGGCGATCCGTGACTACTTCGGTAGTTGCTATAGCTTTGAAGTTAATAAACCGTAGGAACTTTCTTTGGGGCTTTTCAAGAATGTTGACTAATAATTATGTTTTTGATAACACGGGCTCCAGACTTGTGAAGTATATTCGAGTAGGCTTCGAACTGAAGAGCAATATACCTAGAAAATCTACATTTCTGAGAAGTGTGCAGTAAAAGGAATAGTTACGACCAGTTCTGCACCTACTGTAGCTACCTACGTAACGTGCCTTGGAGGGGCCCTGTATCTTTTTTTATGTGAAAAATAATGAGACGAACGAGGCGCTCTACTGATGGTAAGAGATAACGCCTATCTCATTACTTTGAGACTCTCGACGGTTAGTCTCAACTGCCCTGTAATTTCGCTAGCTGCAGTACCTACCCTTCACACCGAAACACAATAATGTTTACACACTACTGCTTGGCGGTAGAATATCTAAATTAGTTGGGAGGCCCAATGAAGGAAAGATTTCTCACGAAAGAAACACAATTTTTTGTTTTTTTTTTACGGGAAGCACGAGATTAAATGACATTGTGGATTACATTTTACTAAGACACGTTAGGGCCCCGTATCATTGATACGGCTGATACCCGGTACCACTGTCGCGGCCCCGCGGCGCGCAGTCGGCTAGCAGCCCTGGGGAGTCCAGCAGGCGAGGGCGAGAGGGTGGGGGAGGGTGTGGGTGTGGGTGTGGAATGAAACGAGCGCAAACTGTATATAATGTCTCTATATTGTACCGGACACATATTTACACACATTTACACGCGCCGTTACATCGCGCCCTCCTTTCTACGCAGATATATGCGGCGCCCAGATATTCACACTATATTTGGATCGCATTCGGTGACCTTCATCGAGGAGTGTACACAGCTCGCGTGCGCCACTCGTCGGAGCTCGCGCGTGGAAACGAAACCATGCAGGGGCTCGACCCCCACCGACGCGGCGGCGGTTTCAATATTATCTGTACACAACATACTGACCTCTATTTCAACAGGATAAAGCACATATTTCTATCAAAGTAAAAAAAGGCGCGTGCGCCGCGCGGATGGTGGTCGAGCCCCGAGCCCCGAGCCGGACAAGGTTGTACTTTTACGACAGCTTTTCCCGAAACCGACGCGAACAGTTCGTCGGTTTGTTGACAGTATGACTATGGTATGGACGTTGCCTTAAGAGGGCTTTCACGATTCTCACGCTGTCTCGCTGACATGTCCAATTGTAATGACCACTAAATCCCCGCGGCTGTTCGTACGGTAGTGCTGCCGAAAGGGGTTTGTTGCGCTCATCGTTATGAACTATTTTTTAGGACCAACTTTAAAATTACAAAAATAATTTTTGACGAGAATACGTGTTTTCATTAGCCGGAAACAAGTCAGGAAACTAATGCTACATCTGAAATGCAATTCGCCACCACTCGATAGCTGATGGAGCGTAGAAAACGTTACGTCGAAGTTGTCTACTATGTGCCACCCGGGGATAGCGTAGCTTCCCAACGGCGAAAGAATTTTTGGAATCGGTCCAGTAGTTTCGGCGCCTATTCAATACAAACAAATAATCAAATCTTTCCTCTTTATAATACTTAGTATAGATAGATAGATGATAATTCTTACAAAAGTATCTTTTTGCTAATTTTTGAGGTCGGAGTAAAATATGTTCATAACGACGCGAATAAAAATTAATAACTCCTTTCGGGTCAACTCTACAATACTAGCAGCTCCGCTCCCAGCACAGCTACCGACATCGCGCGGGAGAAAGCGCGAGAACCACAAACACACTCTTAAAAGTGCATCCAGCGCGCATCGCGTGCTCGCCGGTGTCGCGACAAGTATTCCGCGCGACCCACATTATAATATCGATCGTTTTGTCAAGTTTTACAAACTTTTATATATAATACACACACACACACATGGCGGCCGCGTGTGCCGCACGCACACTCACACACAACTATGTACACGTCTGCCTACGTCACTATACACGGACGACGGCGTCCTCCGCGGCAGCCGCCGGAACTAGCTCCGCGCGCGGCGTCTCCGCGACGCGCGCCGTCTGCTCGGGAGAGCGCATCGTCTTTTCTTATCGACTTATATTCTTTGGGCGCTTTTTAATAAAAAAAAAAAGTACATTTTTTCTTAGTTTTTGACATTGCACTTTGTGCATTTGCCATTACGATTTGTGTTTTCAATTATTTATCAATTGATTTTGATGAAAAATCAAGCGAAACAAGCTTAATTAAGACGATTAAAAAACACTTAGCACAATTTACAAATAATTTCTTTTTCAACAAATGTTTAGTTATAAATGATGCAAGGATTGTAACGATACCCATTGTTCCAAATCTGTTCAGGCGTGTAACGAGCCCAAGTCACGAAAAGTAAAGTCAAGTCTAGTGATGCCCTAGTGAAGTTCCTACTGGCGGCTGCGTGGGTGGAGCGCCGGAAGCGACACGAAGTAGCGTTCCGCCACATCGTATCACTTGCGCGCACTTTATGTATAAAATACTATTATTTTTCTAGTTTTGGAAACTAATACAATGCGGTGACATGATTTTTTTCGTGTTTCCGCCAAAAAACGACTTGTTTCTACTCAATGTATGAGCTATAAGTTCAGGCGCCATTTTGTTTTTTTTTTAATAGATCGACATGCGCAACTCGCCTGATGGTAAACGACGTTAACGGCCGAGGATGGATCATGCCAATTAAATACAAAAGTCGATATAACACGGCATTTTTTATTTACAAATGAAGACGGGCGGGCGGGTGGTCGCGGCGACTAGTTCCATCGCCTGACGACTATCGACACTCTAGTCGTTACAAGTAGGAAGAGAGAACCGTTCGGGAGCTTCCTATTACCGCGATTGTATTCTAACAGTTACGACTGGACAATGGCAACGTCAAAGTTGTTGCCGTCCCTTTCCGACGTTACATTACACACAGCGGCATCTGGCCCCAAACTAAGCAGAGCTCGTGTCATGGAACTCAGATAACTGATAGAATACATCAATACTTTTTTTGTTGTAAATACATACTTATAATACATATACAGAACACCCAGACACAGAACAAACATTTGTTGATACTTAAAATGTTTGTCCTGAGCGGGAATCGAACCCACGCCCTACAGCTCTTAAGGCAGATATGTTACCAATGAGCCAACAGGGCTGTCAATGATGACATGCAGAGTTAAATTGATGATTTTTTAAAGATGTATATGGTACCTTCTCTGAAGTATGATCTACCAACCAAAAAAGAATCATCAATGTATGTCTGCTCCAAGAGCTGAAAGGTGTGGGTTCGATTCTCACACAACTATGTGGTATAAACAAATACTAATTAGTGTGACCAGTATTATGGTGAGGGGAGCCCCTATTTTGTAACTGTTTGTCTCTATTTGTTGTTATTTTTTTTTTTTTTGTATTGTTGCAAAATAAAATTATTTCCTTTCTTTCTTTCAAATGTTTGTTCTGTCTGTATGTATTTACAAAAAAAAAAGTATTGAAGTATTCTATCATTATACATTATCTGACTTCCACAGTACAAGCTCTGCTAAGTTTGCGGTCAGATGGCGCTGCGTGTAATAAATGTCCTACGACATTTATTTTACTAAAATCGATTCAGAATTGGCGGAATTATCGCGTAACAAAAAATATACACTCGAATCGAGAACCTCCTCCTTTTTTGAGTCAGTTAAAAATGGTAGCATGCAATCGAGGATTTTTTTAATAGTAAGAAGTAACGACGAACGAGGCGCTCTCCCGATGGTCAGGGAACGCGTGGCCATGGCCATCACAAACGAGTATACACGAGGGAGGAAAACTACATCTGTACATCCCTTCTCTCATATAAAATGTATTTCAATAACGTCACTATATACATTCATGTCTTTGTATCCCTACAGTCGCGTCGCGCGGCGACACCTAACGATGTTTTCGATCTACCCACAATTAGAAAATAATATTTAGGACATATTTTGTGGTCGTTCACACCCGAGGCGCATCGCCTTAAGTGTAGCCACGCCACGCCACGCCACGCCACGCCACGCCACGTGTAAGTGAAACACACTGTATATATAAATATTTAATATACAGAACACATCCCGACAAACATATCAATAATATATGTATTTACAAAAAACTATTCTATCAGTTATCTCACTTCCATAGCACAAGCTTTGCCGAGTTCGCGGTCAGATGGCGCTGCGTGTGATGTCCTGGTATATTGATGTGTTTACGCCACAATTTTTTATTGTTTTTCACAGGCTAGGTGTTCGACCACCGCTTACCTGATGTTAAGTGACGGCCTGGAATGGGACTGGCCCTCAAGTGAGGCCGGAACACGCTGTACATAGGTGCTTGTAATCTTAGTTCGTCGGTCGTCTTTAGGAATTATAGAAAAATATGATATTTGGAATTAGTAAATGAAATTAACTTCTTTATGTTTCTCAACAAGAAAGTAGAGGGCGGGTGCGACTCACTGCGATACGCGACCGATGCAACGATTATTCAGATCTTTGTCGGTCTGTACGACAAATAACAGCAGCGATGTACACACGTGCGTACACATGTACGTACACACGTGTGTACACATGTACGTACACGCGTGTGTACACACGTGTGTACGTAGGTTATGGCATCTCGATAGGAATCTTCGTGTTGTTTATGCTACACTCTATTGCTCAATGCACACTAATACATCGTTCTACAACGTACGAGGGTGCGCGCAACGGCACTACCAAGCCGACAGGAGTACAGGGCGCCCCCTGAATACGCTAAAAAATAATCAACTGCTGAAATAATTTAATTTCACAAAAAACTGTTTGCGATAAGCGCACCTACATCCATAAATCACGTCACACGAATTTCATGATTTTTGTAACCCCTCCCTACCTGGCGTGACGTCACATATTTTGCAATTTTACATTCAGAAAATCATAAAATTAGATACAAAGTACAAGCGGACGCCTCGCGGTTTCACCCGCGTAGTTCCCGTTCCCGTGGGAATACAGGGATAAAAAGTAGCCTATGTCACCCGGGGATAGTGTAGCTTCCCAATTTTTGAAATCGGTTAAACAAACAAACATATTTTTCCTCGTTATAATAGTTATAGATATATATAAATTATATGTATTTTGAAAAAATGTGATGTCACGACATTTGGGACCCCTCTCCGCCCCTTGTCACACAATGCCGGACTTCGTCGACCCCCTCCCACACCCTTAACGTGTGACGTAATTAAGGGATGGCCCCCAAACTCCTTTCGGCTCAGTAGCGTCGTCCTGCGCAACCCCGTACACTACAGTGGGACATTTTTCCAGATAAAAATCGCTTCCGACCAATTTTCATGTACATTTAGTTTTTGGTCAAGTCTCCGTTTTACATTTAAAATGTATTTATTTACACGTGTCGCGGGCTCCCGTACCGGCGAGTTGCAGATAATGATTCCTTCATATTGTCCTTGTTAGGCCCCCGGGGCTCGCGCTGCGGCGGCGACGACGCATTCACATAATTACACAGACTCGCCTCCCGCGCGACAAACACAATAACCGTCTGTGTAGTACAACACACAACAACAGCCGCTTCCGCCGCGACTGCGCACACTTACAACGATATTTACAATAAATGCATTCACTACCTATTTATATTTATAATTTGTTTTTTTCCTATTATAGTAAGTCCTTATGCGGTACGGCGGCGCGGTCGCGTCTCCCGCGTCGTCGGCCCGCGCCCGCGCCCGCGCCGCGCCACGCCGCCCCGCGCCGCGCCGCTCCCTCCCGAAACATCATCCAAAAGAAACGAATGGAATGTCGACGAGCATTAATTTAAATTTAAATTTAGAATTTGGATGAGTTCCCGCCGCCGCGAGAGCTTCTTTCATAAAATTATCACATTTCACTTGAATTAGTCGCGCGCTCGAAGGACCATCATGTTCGCGTCGGCCGTCGGCCGTCGGGCGTCGGGCCCGCGCGACCGCGCGACCGCGTGCGACGCCGTACAATAGTACCGAGTTCGACTCCGCGTGACATTTCGATCAGTCGAACATTAAATAAATAAATACGCGCGCGCGTGCACTCGCCACAGACTACATATTTGGTCAATAAATATAACACTCTATCACTAATCACTATCATTTATCGAATATCACTTTGCAGACTTGACGTCGCTCTCGGGGCGAGCGTCGCCGGGGTCGCCGGGGTCGCGCCTCGTGTCGCCCACGCGTGGGGAGCGGCGGCCCGCGAGGAGTCGCGGTGATCGTGTCATTCGCCGACGCACCGCCACCGGTGGATCTATCCCGCTCTTCGGTGAGCTTTACGAAATCTAAAAACGAGAGCGGGCGCGCGTGGCCCCACGCCCCCGGAGCGGCGTGTGACGCCGCGCCCCCGGAGCGGCGTGCGCCCACATTGTCGCCGGCTGCCGGCCGTTTGCGAGTCGCCCGGCTTCTGCTATACTACGACAATTGCAATTTATCTACCGATCAGTGACGCTGGAATCTCACCACTCCCGTCTCTATGACGTTTGCGATCGATTCGCTAAAATATGTGAAAAAAACTTGTTGATTTTCAAACTAAACGAAGTTTGTCAAACTCATCGTCACAGCTACGTAACAAACAAAAATATTGTGCAACAAATGTTGTCGAAGTAGAAAATAAGTTACATTTGTAAATAAAACTATAAAGAATGAACGTGTCGATGGGTACAACCGCGCCGCCGAGCCGTGCGACCCGGCGGCGCGACCTGGCGGCGCGACCGGCGACCGGCGACCGAGCCCGACGTGGAGCGGCAGCCATCTTCCCACACGTTTCGGTGTCAAACACTCGATAAAAGCGTTTCCGCGGGGCGTCCCGCCGGAGCTGCGCGCTAGCACGCGGCGAGCACGCCCACGCGGGGGCGCGGCGCGGGCGCAGGCGCGGCGCGCTAGGGGCGCGGCGACACCGGCGGCGGCTTCGGTGGCAGGCGGGGCGCCAGTCCGCTGTAATCAAACAGTTTCGTCGTTAACGTCATACAGGTTAGGAGCCGTTACGAGCTGACGATGAAACTTTGGAACGGTACGACAGGCGGAAGTGATCGTGTGCGGAAACTTGGGCGTGCGATTGTAAATTAAAAAGAAAGAAAGAAAATGATGAATAAAAACAAAAAATGAAAAAAATATAAGAAAATAACCCCCAGAAATAGAAAAAATGTGAACACGAGATAGACCCCCGTGTGTTTTACCTATACAGTGCACTATTTAGTGCGGGGCGAGGCGAGTAGGAGGCGCGGGGTGGCGCGCCCCCGCGCCGGCGCGAGGGAGGGGCTGAGAGTACGGTAGGGGCATTATTGTTATTTATGGCCAGTAAACATTACTGATTACTGACGTGTTGTCCGCGGCGATGGTGTGCTGCCGCCGCTGCAGGATGGCGGAGTGCGCGGGCCGGAGCAGCGCGGGCGCGGGCGCGGGCCGCGGGGGCAGCGGCGGCGGCGCGCCCCCGCCCGCGCCCGCGCCCGCGCCCGCGCCCGCCGGGGAGGAGCCGCTGCCCCCCGCGCCGCCGCACGTCTGCAACACACGCACACACGGTCACCACTCATAGCCGTCACATGCGACGAGCACAACAAAAAAACACAAACGCTGCTTGTACCAACATTCACACTAAAAATATAACACTTTTACAATATACTAGCGGACGCCTCGCGGCTTCACCCGCGCAGTTCTCGTTCCCGCGGGAATACAGGGACAAAAAGTAGCCTATGCCACCCGGGGATAGCGTAGCTTCCCGACGGTGAAAGAATGTTTGAAATCGGTCCAGTAGTTTGGAGCCTATTCAATACAAACAAACAAACAAAACTTTCCTCTTCATAATAGTATAGACAAAGAAATTAGTTGGCATGTACGTAAAGTCGAGTAATCCGGGCAGAGCGGCTGGAAGCTCGCGCGCCCGCATTGCTGCCAGCCACGACCAGTGACGTGGCTGCTGGGGCGGGGAGCTCGTGCAGTGCAGAGTGAGTGTTAAGGGGCCCCGACACGAACCGTTCAAACTAGCTTCGTAAACGATCAAAATGGTTCGAGTCCAACCTACATTAGCGTGTTTGAATCAAACCGTTCGATCGCCTCGGGGCGCCTTCAGAGCTACGCCCCCCTCGTACTCACCAGGTGCACGGGCGTGGGCGGCGCGGCGGAGTCGCGGCGCCGGCGCGGCGGCAGCGGCGGCGGCGTGCCGCACGACAGCGCTGCGACAGTCACACAACAATCAACTACACATAGTCAACGTCGCAACACAGCATCTGACGGTGTGTTCCGGCAGCCTCACTCGAGAGCCAGTGCACCGTCACTTAACATCAGGTGAGCTGTGGTCGAGCACCCAGCCTGGGAATTACAATAAATATATAGAAAACCATGGTGTGCGAGCGAGGAAAGGGAAAGCTGAAAGCTGGCGCGTACGTACCGTGGTGCGGCGTGAGGGGCGGCAGCGCGGGCGCGGGCGCGGGGGGCGAGGGCGCGGGCGCGCGCGCCGGGAAGCTGAAGGCGAGCGCCGCGCCGCCGGGGGCGGGGGACGCGCCCCCGGCCCCGGCCCCGGCCGCCGGGGACGCCGCCGGCGCCGGCGCGGGGGATCGCTTCGGAGACACGCCCGACATTCTGCAAGCATCATACACATGTACATGACACATTCGGCAAAGTCAAGAGAGGACGGCTCTGAATTTCTGATATGAATAGCGTCGTTGGATGGATGGATGGATGGGTGTTTGTTTTTTTCTACGGAACGGATTTGTATGAAATTAGGTGTGGAGGTAGCTGACACCCTGGATTAACACATAGGCTACTTTTTATACCGAAAACATGAAGCGGGTAAGAAAATATGTATTGTATTTTTTTTAGTCAAAGAAATAAAATGAACGAGACGCTCTCCTGATGGTAAGAGATAACGCCTGTCCATGACCATTACAGCGATACACAGAACTTTGAGTAACAAAACAAAGTCCAGGCATCGCTGCTTTGGCGCTCATTACTTTGAGACTTGCGATGGCTTGTCTCAACAGCCCAGTACCTAATGTCGCTGCAGTACCCTTCAAACCGGAACACAGTAATGTTTACACACTACTGCTTGGTGGCTGAATATCTGGTACTGAAGCGGTACCTACGACTACGAGTCTCAAAGTAACGAGCGCCAAAGCAGCGATGCCCGGACTTTGTTTTGTTACTCAAAGTTCTGTGTATCGCTGCAATGGTCATGGACAGGCGTTATCTCTTACCATCAGGAGAGCGTCTCGTTCGCCTCCTCACTTTAGTATGATGATGGGACGACAGTTTACAAATAATAAGTCGAGTTCGCAGCGCACGCGTGCGCGCTCGAGGTTCGACAGTACAAGCGTGCGGGACGTACACCGACGGGGGGCATCACGGTATCATTATCGCATGCTGGATAATGGATAACACACGTGTCCAGGCGTGGACTAAGGGAATGCCCAACACTAGAGGTTGGGAGACAGGGAGACAGGGAGACAGCAAATTAATATAAACAAATACTAGCTGCCCCCCGCGGTGTTTTGACTTCCACAAAGCCCGGTTGGAAGCGGCTCGCGTCCAGCGCGTTCCTGCTTGTTTACTGGGTCGGCTGTCCGCCTTGTGGGGGGACGTCCTACGCTTGCCGGTCCGTGGTCTCCACTCCAGAACTGTGCAGCCGCATCGGCCGTCAGTTCTGCGTGCTGTGTGCCCACTGCCGCTTCAACTCGCTAACCCGCTGGGCTATGTCGGTAACTTTGGTTCGTCTATGGATCTCCTCATTTCTGATGGGATCTCGCAAGGAAACTCCGAGTATGGCTCTCTCCATAGCTCGTTGTGCTACTTTGAACTTTCCAAGAAGGCACATAGTCGGAGACCACGTTTCAGCGCCAGAAGTCATCACCGGTAACACGCTGGTCGAAGACCCTCGACTCGAGGCACTGAGGTACTTCGGACGAGAAGACGCCGCGCAGTATTCCGAGCGCTGCCCAGCCGAGTTGGATTCGACGCCGGACCTCTTTCTCGGAGTTGGACCTACCTAGTGTGATCTACTGAACGGATTTGGATGAAATTTAGTACGGGGTTAGCACCCTGGATAGACACATGGGCTACTTTTTATCCCAAAAAACGGTGTTCACGTGGGTGCAGCGAGTGACACCGCGTGGCGCAGCTAGTGATCACATAATCCACTCCCCGCCCCCCAGCGCGGCCTGGCCGCGCGCGCGTGTCATGTTTCGCGCCATGTGGCGGCAGCGAGCCAACGCTGTAATCAGACGCCGCAGAGATTGTAGATGACCTTGAGCGGACATGATAGATACTGTTTGTATCAAACTAGCTGCGCCCCGCGGTGTTACCCCCGACATGGTTTCCGGATAAAAAAGTGTAGCCTATGTGTTAATCCAGGGTGTTTCCTAAGCATCGCTGAAGCTCGCTGTGTGAGCGAATGATGTTGGTTGCAGTTTGTGGGGTAAATGAGCTACTTTAGGACAATGTATTGTAGTCGTGAGTTTACGCGTCGCTTCCAGAACTCCATGGAAACTTTTACTTTTTTTGTTATTAATGAATTTTACACTTGACGTTGACAGTAACCTAACAAAACCACAGACACTCATAGATTTTTGGCGGCAATGCGTAAAGGTCTTTGCAACACAGGGTGTCAGCTACCTCCATAACAAATTTCATCCAAATCCGTTCAGTAGTTTTTGCGTGAAAGAGTAACAAACATCCATCCAAACTTTTACATTTATAATGCTAGTGGGATGAGATTGTTTGTGTGCATGTTAATTACGTATTGTAGCGACGATAGCTGAGTGATTAGCGCGGTCGGTTCGCGTGCCGAAGGGCGTGGGTTGCTGCCTGATGAAGCAACGATGCGGTCTAGGACGGAACACGCTCACCTAGAAGGACCCTGTTCACTCTTGATTTGAAGACACTCATATAGTAGTTTCCGGTAAACATCTCCGGCAAAGAGTCCCCATCCTCGCTGTGCGAATAAAGAATGTGGACTCAAAGCGCTGAGTGCGCACATGGGGAGCGTCCGCCGTGTACGGGTGGCGCCTCGGTCGCGTCTGTCTGGCCGGCCAGCAGTGAAAAGGGGGGAACCCAGTCGTCCAGCTTCAGAGCACAATCTCAGAAATGTATCCGGAATCCGAACCGGCAAGCGCCGCGTAGCACGTCCCCCCACGAGGTGGGCAGACGACCTAGTAAAGAAGCAGGAACGCGCTGGACGCGAGCCGCTTCCGACCGGGCTTTGTGGAAGTCAATGGGGGAGGCCTATGTCCAGCAGTGGACGTCCCACGGCTGAAATGACGATGGTCCGGAATCCGCAATGTAAATGTATGTAATTGAAAATAAGTAGCAGGCAATACAAAACACATATTATAGACGGTGTTGACGCCGTTTCTATCCGTCTCTGTTCCACAAGCGAGAGGCGCGCTGCAGCCTGCATCGGAGTGAGACGCTGCCTGAGCTGGCCGATGGCGTTTCTCGCGCGAGTGGCCACTGGGCAGCACTCGGCGCGGTAACCGGGAGCATGCCATCGCTGTCGTTCTCGCATGGCACGTGTACCTACCTACATGTTCACATATTCTTTTAACCGACATCTCAACTACCTTTCTTCCCTTCCCGCCAGTCCCATATTCCCCTGTTTCTCTTCCCGCTGCGCCGTAAGTGGCTCTGTGATCGTGTGTGCATTGAGGAAGGAACGCAGTGCATTGCCACTCACCAGCTCCGCGCCAGAAGCCAGTCGGCAAGCCAGGTTAGTGCTCACTCTCTTGTACTTCTTCTTGGTGTGTAACAGAGAATCTTCCCGCACACCGCACACCGCACCGCATCCGCATAACCACATTCTCAGTTATCTTGGTGTCTTTTAATGGCTGTTGCTTAGTAAATCAATATACGTTGCTTATAATAGCAGTTTCTGGTCTTCTTTTCTGCCTACTTTTGTCTTACATGACGTATGATGGTTGGTTGATGACGTATGTGGTACATTCAGTTCTTATCCTTATTCCTTATTGATGCCTCTGATAAAAACAAATTCTAACACGTGCGAGTATGTTGTGTGCGTGTGTGTGTGTATGGTTACCTGAAGAGGTCGTGCTTGGGGCTCGGCAGCGGGCGGTCGGGGGGCTCCGGCGCCGGCTCGCACGCTGACACGGCTGCAACACGACTCACGCTCAGGGACGCGCCTCCCAGCCAGCCGGGGTATGTAATATACTTAACACGTCTAGGTAGCTACCGCCGCAGTACCAGATATTCTGCTGCCAAGCAGTAGTGTGCAAACATTACTGTGAACGGTACTGCAGCGACATTACTGGGCTGTCGAGACTAACCATCAAAGTAATGAGCGCCAAAGCAGCGATACCTGGACTTTGTTTTGTTACTCAATTTCCGTGTATCGCTGCAACAGTCATGGACCGTTATCTCTTACCATCAGGAGAGCGTCTCGTTCGGCTCATTTCTAATACATAAAAAAAGAATAGGCTCTCGTTTGACCGTCTTCTTGGTTATGTGAAGATTTGATCTAAGATGGAGCACGCTTGCCTAGAAAATACAGATTCACTCTCGGCTTGAAGAAACCCCAGATAGTCTTGAATGAAAATTTTTATATTTTATTTTCAAAGTGCCCTACTGCCGGGGAAACGACCACATTTCCTCCTTTCTCAATCGAAAGAATGGCAAAAAGTAAATATAGTAATAGTTTCTCCCTCGGTCCGTGCATCCGACTCCTCGGCTGCCTTGTTTTACCACATTTGTATGTACAATTGTCCTAAATAAATACTTTAAATTGAAAAAATAGTTGGTAGGTTTATCTGCAGTTACTGTGTGTACGTACAGTGGCGCGGCGGGGGCGGAGGCCCGTCGCGCGCGGGCTGCGCGGCCGCGGCGCCGCGCGGCAGCAGCGGCGGCACGCGCTCCTGCAACCAACGCACACGTGATATAGCGTACGTGTCGAGGACGCAGAACGGAACGGCTGGGGTGTATTCGGAAGCGGAGGTCGGCGACGCTGAGCCAGCTGTCGTGAATCAAAGTGAAATTTCGCGATGTTCCTGGTTCCTATCCATCTATACTTGCGGTGAAATGTCACCATAGTTTTTCATCAGTTTTTTCCTAAACAAAAGGTGCAGTTTCCTGTATTCCTGGAAAGTGTACATGTTCAGACCGGTGGCACCGGTGGGGTGGGGGTGGGGGTGGGGGTGTTGGTGGGGGTGGGGGCGGCGGTGTCGCGGGAGGAGGTACCTGCTTGTTGCAGGCGAGGTGGTCGTTGCTGCGCGAGTAGAACAGCTCTGCGTCCACGATGGCGCTCCGCGGGGACAGCGCCGGCTTGCGCTCCAGCGTCGACTGCCTGCGCACGCACACACACACACACACACACTGATCATATACCAATACAAAACTATATCCTACAAGATTTTACTTATTTCTTTCGATACAGTAACAGAATATAATGCTACGTCGGCTCTGTGTGAATAACAAAAGGACAAATGTGTAGACGGCATGAGCACTAACAGTGCAATGCCAATAACAAAGACAACATAAAACTATATAGGAGTTTTTGGCGGGAACGCGGGAAGAGTCGTGTCGCCTCGTATTTTTTCCAAAATTAATGTTTTTTCCGAGTGTTTATGCATATAAACGGTGGCGTTTTATTCATAAAGTGCCGAATCGCGAGTGTGGGATAATGATATAATGTGGTGGACTGACACGGATTAGACTCGACTAAGACTGGACTTTGACTGTAACTAAAGCTACGAGGCAACTTATTTATTGAAAATATCAAACACTTGACACGGGCAAATACTCAAAATGCGAAGTCAAAAACAGAACTATATCAGCCGTCAAATTGAGGAATGGAATATATAGAAATGGCCCACAAACTTATAAATAACTAGCGAAGTAATTATGTATTTGTTAGTTGGATCAGGTCAGATCTCGCGAGCTGAACTAGAAACACATCGTCTTATCCTACGGAATTGACATTTGCCGCGTGGGTTCAGTTCGGAGGACCTCCCCCCGGGCCGGCTCCAGACGGAGGAACTCCTCCACGGTAGTGCAGCACACATTTGTTATTTTTACGTTAATACTCCTGCGAGTGCTCACCGGTCGTGTCTCGGAGAATGCCTGTCTCTCGGAGACGGCGGCTCGTCTTTGCTGCAGTTTCTGGAATAACATTAAAAAAATACGTTTCTGTATCGTTTTTTAATGCTAAGACGGAACGCTCTCCCGATGGTAAGAGATAACGCCTGTCCATGACCATTATTGACCATTGCGGGGATACACACAATTTTGGGAAACAAAACACAATCCAGGGCAACGCTGCTTTGGCGCTCATTACTTTGAGACTTTCGGAGTCTAAGTAATTCTGTAATGTTGCAGTCAAATCAAACCACAATGTGTGCACACTACCGCTTGGCGACAGCGTATATGGCTCAGTTGTCTATATGATATCGATATTGTTGAATGTCTTTCTTTCAATTTTGGTGTGTACTATCTATGCTGACAAAAACCTTCAAAATTGGCCAGCTTTTTTTATCTGGATAATAATCTTCAAATATAACGTTAACATTTGCAACCAGCTCACCTGGCGGTGGAGTTGGGTTTGGTCTTGTCGAACAGAGCCAGCCCCTTGTCGAAGAGGCTGAGCTGGCTGAGCGACATGCGCTCCAGGCGCGGGCTCACCACGGACCGCTCCTCCTGCCGACTGCCTGCAAGTCACGACACCACCAAGTTACTACAATGTCTCAATATTCATATTCCATTTTGTTGTATAAAAGAAATAACGTATTTTCTAACGACCTTTATCAATTTTGAAAAATTGTTGATAACGTTTTGGCTTAGAAGTTGAAGATGTTTTAATGATCTCTCGAAAGCCTTCGATTGTGTTAGTCACGAAAATATGCAGCACAAAGTGTCACTGTTCAACTATTAATTAAACCGATATAAAATTGTACCAATGTAACATAACTTGATCTATTGAAATGGATAGGGTGCTATCACTTAGATGTAAATTCCTATCAGAGTACTGCAAGGATCAACTTTCGGACCGCTCTTTTATCTATGCTAGTGATATTGTTTGTTAGAATGTCAGCATTTAGATATAACATGTCGACAACACATCCCTGGCATCCCAAAATAATAGCAGAAAATATTGAAATATGTAACTGAACGCTAAATGCGCTTACTTGTGCGAATACCCTACGAGATTGTGCTGAACCCAGGATCCAGGTCAGAGTAACTATACATACCTCTATGCTCGTCGTGGTGAATGGTCAGTGACGCAACGGAAGCGCCGTCCCAAGAACTCCCACTGGTGGGCGAGAGCTGGGACACACCTGTGGGCAAGAGCGAACCTCATATTAGTACATTATTCATACAGAACAAACAACCAGAATCGACAATTTAACGCACCACTCTACTCTCACACCTCTGTCTCTCTCTCGAACTCTCTCCGTGTACTCACTGAGGTTGTCGTCGTTGCTGGAGGTGGAGTGGTGTCCGGCGTGGTCCTGGTGCCGCCGCGACACCTTCACCTGCTTCAGCGACAACTCCGGGAACTTGCGCGGCTGGAAATGCAGTTAACTTTAGTATTGTTACGTATAATCAACCTAACGCCGCTGGCAGCATGCGTCACTATAGTCAATCAACAACGAGAGCCTAAATCAAGCAAACAAATTTCTGTGAAAAATTTAGTGGGCACAATCCCACATACGTCCACTGTACACTAAAGCAGCACGAGCATATTTTGAAGAAATCCTCCTCATCATTAAAAAGACTGCGAAAACCTGGTTAATTATTTACCGTTGACAGCGGGTGTATGCAATACTCACAAACTTGGGCATCTGTTTGAGCGGCGGTCGCGGCTCGATCTCGAGGCTCTTGTTGTAGAGGTAGTTCGTGATCTCTTGGTCGTCCATGCCGGGAAACGGGTCCAGGGACTCTAGGAACGCCTGCCAATAAACAAGTTGCATATACATAAAAATGCTCTTCACATTCTTAGTTCTCCATAACGATTCTAATATGTGTCGTGAATGTTAACAATCTCGACACGCGAGCGTTGCGAGTGAATCGGGGGGATTCAAGACAAACGCGTTCCGACGTAGACGATATCTTCGTTTAACATCAGGTAAGATTGATCAATTAAATTTCGTAACGGTTTTAATTAATCCAGCCACCTAATTGACATTCTGATCTATATCATTACTGAGGTTGGCAACATAGGGTGGAAGTAAACACAGTTTCTGAAGGCACTGGGATATTATTTTGTTAATGAAACCATTTGAAATAAATGTATAGGACCAAAGTGAGTTTCTTGCGACACACCAGAGGAAACCTTAACAATGTCAAAAGTATCACTGTTTGAAACAACTTTTTGACTGCTCTCCTAAGAACGATCAACCAATAATACCAGAAAAGTAGAAGATCCGCAAAATAATAAAAGGTCGACTTATGAAAAAAAAATCAGATGCTCAACTTTGTTGAATGCCTTGCATTGTACAGGGAAATGCACGTATCTTTCCGGTCTAAAACGGTTACTTTTTTCTTACTCATCATATATCTCTTGTCGGCTGTTGTACTGCCAGCCTAGGTGTGTTGTTTAGAGTGGTGTTTAGGAGTGTGCACATACCCTGGTGCGCGGCTCGAGCGTGAGGCAGTAGGGCTGATTCTGGTACTGCTGGATCTCACCCGTGATCTCCGCAACTTTCCGCCGCTTCGAGAAGTTTATCAGCTCCGTGTTGGGGAGATAGTCTGCCAAACAAATAATCACATTATGCTTAAAAAGTACTTAGGTACCTACTCGATTAGTCCCTATAGTACAAGCTTTGTTTAGTTAGGACCTAGATGGCGCTGTATAAAATGCCTAACGATATTAATATTGTACCCATCATTTAAAATAATTTACAATTTTACATGGAAACTGTCATGGTTTTGACACATTTAAAAGCCACCGGGTGTGGCGTGAGTAATTCCGCATAAGTAAAGCACAACTTTTATGAAGAGCACAACTAGATATCGGTAAAAATGTGCCTTCTTCAGGGAAGTCGCTTCCATTGAATTTCGAACATGACTAAAATACTGTAACTTGTGTTTTTGACAGTGCGAGCCGGGTACGGACCTTGGTTTCCCTCCTCTATGTGCAGGATGTTGGTGAGGTACATGCCGAAGAAGGGCACGCAGGGCGGGTTAATGCTGCGCAGGCGCTCCTGGTAGCGCCGGAAGTGGTCCGAGTTCAGCTCGCGGAACTCCTCCAGGGCGCTCTTCAACCGCAAAGGGATGATCTGCGCAAACAAACACAGACAACGTTATACTAATTCAGATCAGCAGTTTTTTAAACTGTCCTACTGTTGAACGCAGGCCAAGTGTGGGTTGGCAGGCTTCACATCTTGGGGAACATTACCAGCTGTCAAATAGGCAGTGTTCCTCGCGATGTTTTCCTTCACCGGCTGCTCTAGCTAAATGTTGCGATGAAATCTCCCGCTTTGCATGGTGTTGACGCAGGAGATGTCAGTTGGCGTCAGAGGTAGAGTACCTGCATGGTGTTCCGCAAGCGGTGCACGGCGGCGGAGCCCGCGGCCGCCACCACGGCCAGCACGCCGTTGAAGTTGTTGAGGTCTCGGAGAGCGATGGCCACGTCCAGGAAGCGGCAGACGACCGCCACGCGCTCCTCCAGGTTTTCGCTCTCCACTACCCACTTCTCCATCCACCGCGTGAACTGCCGACACCACGTTTACATTAGCAGAGCCAGACGAGTAACGCCACAGGTATGGATTTGTGCCTGTTTTTCTTCTTCATTTTTGGCATCGCACGTCGTGCATTCTATGAGATTTAATTTTTTGAATTAATCAAGTTAGATCATGCCCTGGTAGTGTTGAATTTACTAGAAGCTTTTACGGACTTTAACAATAACTATATATAAGTATATAATATAATTCAAACACGTGTTTCGGCACTTTGTTATTTTTTTAAATAAACATTGACAAAACAAGTTTTAGAACATGAGAATTCTTTTGCGTCCCCACCTAAACTCCAGTTATGTCACTTTGGTCTGCGGTTGCGGTAAAAGTGAGAGAGACAGGAGGCTTACGTTGGTGGTGTGTTTGATGATCTTCAGCAAGTTGGGGCTGGTCTTCTCCTTGTCTTTCTTAGTCCACACCGCGCCCACCAGCTCGGACGGTTTCACCTACAAATGTGATTACACTTGTACAGGGGAACAGAAGTATTCAGACAAATAAAATAATCATTTTAACATGTCTTTATAAGCGATCCGTTATATCCATAAATTATGTTCTCGGATTCATTTTTGTGTAAAAACTCTGAATAGCATGATATTGTATTGTTGTAATTCAAATGTCGGGCAGCTTGACTTGTGAGTGAGTGAGCCAGTTTCCATTCCATGCTAGGTGTGTTTACCATCTTCGTTGACTTGAGGTGAGGTGTGGTCAGTCACTCACCAGCCGGTAGAGCTGGAACTCGAGCAGCGTGAGCTGGCGCGCCAGCTCGAGCGGGTGCAGCGCCAGCGGGTGCCAGCCGCAGCGCTCGGGCTCCGCCACGTGGCGCATCACGCACGGCGGCGCGCGGTCGAACACGTGCGACACGCCGCCCGCGGCGCCTAGCTCCAGCTCCACGTTCTGCCCGCTCTGGAACCAACCGCAACGACATCTTCACACGCTCACGCGCGACGACTCGACTCTCGACAATATTTAGGAAGCCCTCGACCATGGCTAAGATGATACAATTTTCAAAATTCAATATCTGATATCCGGCTCGAAGGACCAAAAATGTAGCGTCCCAGTTGGGCCGCTAGAGTAATAGTTCGTTAGTTGGTAGTAGATTCATTGACGAGTCACAAAGTTTAACCGATTTGTTGTCGATAGCGCGCGTGTGCATGTCGCGACAAGTCAAAGTTCACTCACTCTGGTACAGAAAAATGCATGATTTACAACATGTACCGCGTGGTGTGAATGTTCATTAGCCTGTTACCTTCCTCTGCACAGTCTTGAGAACGCTCTGCACCCACTTGCGCATGGGCTTGCCGTCCACGGACTCGAGGAAGTCCCGCAGCCGCTCCAGCAGCTCGGGGTCGCGCTCGAAGTCGTAGAAGTGCTGGTCCACCCAGTGCCGGATCACGTTGATCACCCTGCGGGGAAATAAATATAACAACCTCGGAAACACCGCTCATCGCTTAAAGTAAAGTAATTATTGAAAACCGGTGCGCGGACCCCATTGAAAGTCGAGTGACGATGCGCTTCTTCCTCCAACCCCAGATGATCGGAGCTCCCATTGGGAAAGTGCGTGGTGCATGACAGCTGCAACGCAGCTGACAGCGTTTCGCTGCCGCCTTGAGAGCTTGATTCCCGTATTGAAATCCATAAATAGTATATGTCCGGTACACTCTTTCTAGTTCATATTCACACCAACAATTGAAAGCATTGAATAGCAACAACCAGCGCGCTTATCGCTAAGAACGAACGGTTTTCAAGCCACTTTGTTGTTGGAATCTGAGTGGACGACCTGTAGCCCGCAGCGTGCGAGGCGCGGTGGCCAGGCACGCCCAGCTGTGGTCGCCGCGACTGACCTGAACTTGACGGGCTGCTGGAACTCCTTCCGGTACCTCTTCCAGTCCTCGCGCGCCGTGTTCTTGCTGAGCTTCTCCGCGTCGCTGCTCGCCACGCTCTCTATGCTCTCCGCTGGAACAGACACGCACGCTGTCTATACGCATGGTCGCATCAGGCGCGCCAGTCTAGTTGGAGCCCCCGCCCGCCAACCTGGAGGCCCTCGCTTCAAGTCCCACTTTTCTGAGTTATGTGCGTATTCACTTCAAACGGTGAAGGAAACCATCGTGAGGATGCATGTCATAGCTGTTAAATGGGGAGTTTTAAAGTGACAATACTTACACATTAAAAAAACGCCAAAATATAACAACTACTCCTGTAGACGAGTGATATTTCGTGAACAGGTTCAAGAGCTCGAGTGTTACATAAACAACTTTTACTCCGGGCACAACTTTACAACCGAGAACGCCCTTTTTTTTGTCAACAACTGATTTTATTATTTGAATGAGTTATCCCTTTGATTGATTTGCCAGGCTAGATATTTGACCACAGCTCACCTGGTGTGGTCGAAGATGGTAAACACACTTTGCCTGGAATGGAACAGACCGCTAGGCGCTCGATGGCAGATCTTCAACTCGAGGGTGATAGCCAGCCAGTCGAGTAATGGAAAGTATCTTATGACCGCGCTATGGTTACCTCACGATGTTTTCTTCACCGGCAGCTCGAGCTCTACTCTCTAGGTTTGAACCCACGCCGTGCGGCGTGTGAACCGGCCGCGCTACCACTGAGCTACCGTCGCTACAAATCATATGATACCTATATCGAGTTCCAGCAGCGAAGAATTAGGGCTGATGTCCTTTTTTGGGGTCTTGATCCTTGGGACTGGCAGCGTGCGCATATTTGGACAAAGTCAACATCCGCCCTCGACTCCGCGCCGCACGCGCCGCGACCGCGCGCCCCCGCGCCCGCGCCCGCGCCCGCGCAACACTCGCGACATGTTTTACATTCGTCATGACATTAACAAAACATTGCTAAACGTCTGTTTCGACAAAGTGTCGCATCGCGGCGCCGCGCCGCGCCGCGCCGCGCCCGGCCGAGGCGACGATCCCGACGTGCAAGTTAATATTATCTGAGCTTATTTGATCCCGATGCCGGGCGAGGCCTCTCTCCCTCCTTTCCACGCCTCTCTATTTGCTGCTATTATCCGATACTTATTGCATTGATAAAGATAAAGATAAAGATAATTTATTTGTATACAACATGAGAAATTTTATACAATATACGCATAAAAGATGTTCCAGTATTTAATGTGGCTGAGTCATGTTGTGCCGGTCAGGCGTGCAAATGTCACGAGTGATGGCGCTGTGCTCGTACAAACATTAAAATACTATTTTAATTACAGTCCACAATGTAAAAATTAAGTCAAGTTATTGAGCTCATCTTTCCACCGGCTTCTGGGCCTGGCGGCCGTTTATCCTGGTGGCGGAATCCTGGTGGTGGTTTTCGCCCATAGCTCCGCTGGCATCCGGCAGATGTACAAGAAAAAAATATCGGATAACATTTCACACAGCGCCATCTAGCCTCAAACTAAGCAAAGCTTGTACTATGGGAACTAGATAGCCGATAGAATTGTGTAAAAAGCTGACCGGGCAGGAAATATATATATGTGTGTGTGAATACAGTGTGGTAGACAATATGAGAACAGCGATGCCATGGACTTTGTTTGTCAAAGTTCTGCTGCTATCGCCATGGACAGGCGTTGTCTCTTACCATCAGGAGAGCGTCCCATTCCTGCATAATGCAGATCTTCCAGCCATCCGTCCATCTTTATTATATACTAGCTGCGCCCCGTGGTTTTGCCCGCGTGGTGGTTGATGATGATGAAACGTATCCTGTCATATTCGAGGGCCTAAAGCACCTGTATGCGAAATTTCCCCCGGATCCGTTGAGCAGTAGGTATACGCGTGAAAGCGTAACAAACAAACAAACTTACATTCGCATCCCACTAATATCATAGTAAAAGTTTGGATGGATGGATGGATGGATGTTTGTTACTCTTTCACGTAAAAACTACTGAACGGCTTTTGGATGAGGTATGGAGGTAGCTGACACCCTGGATTAACGCATAGGCTACTTTTTATCCCGAAACCATGTAGCGGGTAACACCGCGGGGCGCAGCTAGTTATATATAGTTAGGAGGAGGATGGTATCCACTATCAGCTAGTGTTCCCTGTCTCAGGTATTTCTCGCAGAGCACGGATATGGCAGGCGCGAGTGTCGCGGCGCTCCGAGGCCCCTGCGAGGCCCGGGCCGCGGCCGCGGTCGCGACGTGTGGACAGACAGACAGAGGGCAAGCAAGCGGCGGCACTGACCGTGGCGCGGCGCGTCGTACACCTCCCCGGGCTCGGGGATGTTGAACCGCTCCACCAGCAGCTCCAGCAGCTCGCGCGCGGAGCAGAACGAGCGGTACGTCGTCAGGAACGTGCGCACCAGGTTCAGGTCCGCGTAGATGTGGTACGTCAGCCGCTCCACCAGCTTCAGCAGCGTGGCGCCCTGCACGGAACGCGCCGGTTACTACGTCTCGCCGGTTACACGCGGCGGCGGGCCTACCTCCGGCGCGCGGCGTTACCTTGATGAGCGGCACGGCGTGGTGGTTGTGGTTGGTCTCCAGCACCAGGTTGTCGGGCGAGTCCGGCACCGCGAACCGGTACAGCGGCGCCGGCGGCAGCTGCAGCGGGTGCCGCCGCGACACGTCGACCAGGATGCTGCCGGGGAGAATACAGCCATTACCATTCGAGAGTCGGTCTTCCTAAGTCGCCGGATCGACGCACTTTCCTTTACTCGTTACTTTGTAGCGTAATCTAGTCCAAGGCCGGAGTAATCAAGTCAGGTCACGATTACCTGTCGAGGCTGCGGTCGAGCATGGGCTTCGTGTTGAGCATGACGAGGTCGCACATCCAGTTCCGCTTCTCGAGGCACGAGCCGCACGCGAGCACCACGGGCGCGCCCACGCGTGGGCACAACTCCACCATGTGCCGCACCTCTGCACAAACGACACATCAGCCGGAGCCGGGGACACCGCGCCGCGTGGCGGAACCTCCTCACGAACAATCGAACATTAGCTCGTAACGAAGCGCCACCAGCGGCTCTCGGTAGAAATACATCATTTCATACAAATAAAGATACTAAGGTGTATCGGACCTTTTTCAAGTGTCGCGTGATGCTAGGGAGACCTAGATGGCGCCACTCTCTGCGCGTGTTTTACACTGCTACGTCTTTACGTTGGTCATTTCGTGGTAGTGTAGCGTCGAATCAAAAGATGGCGCTTTATAGAGAACTTTAGTTTTTTCATGGCTTGACCACAGCTCACCTGATGTTAAGTGAGGGTATAGTCGAAGATGGTAAATGGAAACTAAAAAAGGAACTCTCCAGTGAGGCTGCCGGAACACACCGTTAGGTGCTTGGCGGCAGATTTCCAACTCTCGTGTGGTAGCTAGCCAGCCGAGTACAAGAGAGTGCGCTACCACCGTGCTGTGGTTTCCTTCCCCGGCAGCTCGAGCTCACTGTTGGGGTTAGAACCCACGCCCTTCGGCATGTGAACCGACCGCGCTAACCACTGAGCTCTAATCATCACTACGACGCAACACGCGTTCAACAGCACTGCATATCATTAATTACTGAAATTAAATAAATTAGTTATGTTCGTCAAGGGACCACATTAGCAGGTGTTGGCCGAGAACGGCAGCACTCACCGTCAGTATCGGGTCTGTCGACTAGATCTAATTTCCTAACATGCAGTTTTTCTTTTAGTTTCAGCTGTTGCACGCCGCTCGCGAATCCGCTGCCGCCGCTCGAGTTTACACCCACCTGCGGGAATTACAACCGTATACTTATACAGATAAGGCTTAAATTACAAAAATACACTGTCATAAAGTGCTGTCACCTTTTCGCTGATGGAAAACGCAATGCGCGGAAACGAGACAAAACACATTCTAGCCGAATTGTGAGTGTGTGTTTGCATGTTTGTTGGCTTTTCCCGCTGTAACGGCTCGACTAATTTCGCTAAAATTTGGAATGCATATAGGCTACTTTTTATCCCGGATTACGCGTGTGACGCCGCGTGCTGCAGCCAATTCGGAATGTGATCATCGAGCGCTTTCGTTTTCGCTTCGTGGCAAAGAGATAGGGCGCGGCTCACCAGGCTGGTGATGGGCTTGCACAGCAGCAGCAGGCCGTCGAAGAGGAACGCGCGGCGCTCCGCGATCCGCTTCCCGGGGCCGATTTTGGACAGCGTGTCCTCTGCAACACACACATGTATCATTGTCACCTCTTTCTATCTATAGTTGAAGCGGCAGTGGGGACACAGCACGCAGAACTGACGGCCGATGCGGCTGCACAGTTCTGGAGTGGAGACCACGGACCGGCAAGCGTAGGACGTCCCCCCACAAGGCGGACAGCCGACCTAGTAAACAAGCAGGAACGCGCTGGACGCGAGCCGCTTCCAACCGGGCTTTGTGGAAGTCAATGGGGGAGGCCTATGTCCAGCAGTGGACGTCCTACAGCTGATATGATGATGATCTCTGGCATAATGATAAGTACAGCTATCTTTCACGTGCGAGGCCCGCATTGCGAAGCTGTGCTCGGCGTTGTCTCCGTGAAGAAGGCCACCGGATATTGCCGAAACTATAGTCAGATTATCACTACACATTATAAAACAAAGTTATCCGCCGCGTCTGTCTGTCTGCTCGAGAACTTCAAAATTACTGAACGGATTATCATGCGAGTTTTACCAGTAGATACGAGTGATTCAAGAGGAAGGATTATATGTATAATACACGCATATGCAGCACATTAGTGTCTGCATTGCATCCGTCCGAAGCCGGCACGTGTCGCTAGTCTCTACATCGTATAAAACAAAGTCGCTTCCCACCGTCTGTAGGTACGCTTAGATCTTTCAAACTACGTAACAGACTTTATTGCGGCTTCCATCAATAGACAGAGCGATTCAAGAGGAAGGTTTATGTATAATACATGCATATGCACCGCATTACTATCTACATTGCACGCGTGCGAAGCCGGGGCGGGTCGCTACTCCGATATAAATAAACGTAAACATTTGTAAAAGTTCCGGCACCCACAAGACAATCGGAAAAACAAAAAATTAATAAACAAAATGTATTTAGTCCTGTCCTGGGAGGGAATCGAACCCACAGCTTATGAAGCTATCAAATCCTAAAAATAATTCCTATAGCAACTATCAACCCAACAGATTATGCAGTCAAATGCAGTCACTGACTTCGCAATGCCCTTCTAGCAGCGCCCGCGCGACCTTGTGGCGGCGCCGGCGCGCGGCCCGAGTATCAATCAATGTTCGTGACAGGAAGTCAATTTTATTCACCAAACTAGCTGCGTCCCGCGGTGTTACCCGCTACATGTTTTCGGGATAAAAAGTAGTCTATGTGTCAATCCAGGGTCTCGGCTATATATATATTAGATTTCATTCAAATCCGTTCAGTAGTTTTTGCGTGAAAGAGTAACAAACATCCATCCATCTATCCAAACTTTCATCATCATCATCATCCACAGCCTTCTTTATCCCACTGCTGGGTAAAGGCCTCTCTCTTGTCATGCCATCTGCCTCGGTCCTGTACAAACATCCAACCGTCCGTCCAAACTTTCACATTTATAATATTAGTGGGATTCCATTTTTTTGCGTTCATTGTGCGAACCGCTAAGCAATGGGATTTTGCTGCCCGGGTGGATTCCCTGTTAGACACAGTCTGCGTGCCTTCATGTCGCGTGTGAATCGGGTTCTTCTAGGCGAGCGTGCTCCATCGTAGACCGCATCTTCGCTTAACATGGCGAAAGATGGCGGTCAAACGCAAGCCTATTGCCAGCCCTGCTGGCTCATTGGTAGTATGTCTCATTCCAGGCAAGGTGTGCTTTACCATCTTCGACCACACCGTCACTTAACATCAGGCGAGCTGTGCTGCTTGTCAACCAATCACCGTAAATTTACTAAAAAGTGGGTATATAAATTTACTTTGTGGTAGATATCCTTAGCAAGAGGTCGTCTAGGTAGGCCCCGCAGTACCAGATATTCTGCCGCCAAGCAGTAGTGTGCAAACATTACTGTGTTCCGGTTTGAAGGGTACATTACTGGGCTGTTGAGACTAACAATCGAATGCGCGCCAAAGCAGCGATGCCTGGACTTTGTTTTGTTACTTAAAATTCTGTGTATCGCTGCAATGGTCATGGACAGGCGTTATCTCTTACCATCAGGAGAGTGTCTCGTTCGTCTCATTACTTTCACATTAAAAAAACTAGTGGTTCAGCCGGCGCGTGCGCCAACGCGAGGCGTGTCCTTCCCACAGAACACAATCTACTAGGTATATCAATGTCACAGAATTAATACAACGTTTTTTTTAGGCTTTTTTGACCGCCATCTAACTTGATGTTAAGTGATGATGCGGTCTAAGATGGAGCACGCTCGCCCAGAAGATACCGATTCCCTCCCGACACGATCCCCTCACGAACACCCAGGCAGCGCATCCCACTGTGAACGTGGAATCAAATCGTTTCCTTCAAGGTTTTGGAACGTCGTCCATGAAAGGATGTCGCTTTTCGAGCTCCTGGCTCCGATAGAAGAATGGGCATGCGGGAAGTAGACCATGCAGTTCTGAAGCACACTCTCCGAAATGAACTATAAACTAGCTACTTACTTGCAGGCGAGCCGCTCCCTGCCCGGCGCCAAGTTTCGTACGAATCCCGGGATAAATATTAGCGAGCTCTCCGCGACCTGCGCTGTGACGTCGGTGCACAGCACAAGGCCATGCGAGGCACTCTGTGGAAGCGGCTGTCTCTCTCACACTCGTGGCTTTGTGCGAGCGCATGCCCAAACCCGGCAGACGTCGAACGACCCGTCTCCACACGCTAGGCGCCAGCAGTGATGCCATATTCATTTAAGTCGGTTTCGGTGCGTTTTCTGCGCGCGCTTGTAATAGCAACTTTAATACAATAACCATAAGGTGACAATTTCAATCCGCTTCGGAGTTTTAAAAGGAAACGATATTATGCGAAAAGACGGCTTCTCGAAACATTGTCGCAGAATTATGTATGGTATTTATTAGCGACATCTTTAACTGAATTTTCAATTTGCTCTCGTATCTACCTACTAGCTATGTTGGGTGCGTGCGTGTACGTTTGTTGTTGACGTGAAGTTTATAGCCGCAAAGAAACTTGAATCATCTTTGTACTGAATCCGCATCTGTACTATTTAACTGTTCTGTTATCTCATTTATCTGCTTCAAGAGCAGGGCGTGGGTTCGATTCCCGCCAGGACAAACGTTTATAAACGATAAATGTTCCAGACTGCACTGACTCCAGCGCCTCAAGCTTGATAAAAACCATCGAAATTCTGTTGCGATGGAGCGAAAAAGTTCTGCATTCACTGTAACAGCACGCCCTCTTTGATCTTCCTAAAAGTAAGAGTTACCTCTAATGAACTCGTTGCAGCACTGTCCGATGTCCCTGTTGTCCCAGTTGTCGACTATCCGCGCCAGCTCGTTGCACTTCTCGATGGCGAGCTGCCGCCGCGCTCGAGACGCCATGCGCAGCGTCGCGTCCCTGCCACCACATCATTGTATCTATTGCTAAGTCGGCCGTGATTGGACACCCGAATGAGCCGCAAGCGGCTCGCGCATTTGTCCGCATGCGGCTCACGGAGTTAACAGTAGCAGCTCGAAGGACCATGTTTTGACTATTTACATCACTCCCAATATTTTACTACAAAATCTATTTTGTATGTACATTAATATATTGTACTTTGTCAACAAACAGACATTATGCTACTTCCTACTAATATTATAAACGCGAAAGTTTGTATGTATAAATGTTTGTTACACTTTCACGCAAAAACTACTAACGGATTCTGATGAAATTTGGCATAGAGGTAGCCGATACCCTGGATTAACGCATAGGCTACTTTTCATCCCGAAAACATGTAGCGGGTAACACCGCGGGGCGCAGCTAGTTATGACTATAAATTATTTTTATTAATATAAGGAGTGCCCACAACAAGGTGTGGACTTCAATAGCACCAAACAGAGAGGCGATGAAGGGAGGGAGAGAGGTCTTTGCCCAGCAGTGGGACAAAGTGGGCTAAAATAATAATATAAGGAAATATAAGGCAAGAACAAGGCTGGTCAGAAGACTCCCTCTTGTCTTCTAGAGCGCCACGCTGTACGTGCGTGAAGGTAAAGGGGCCCACTTTGAATTCGCTTGATGGTTGAAATTCGCAAAGTAAGCTTGGCTTGCTTGTGGTGGAAGTTAGAAGAGGAGCCAGCTAGCGCGGCGCCAGCGCGTACGTCCCGCCGAGAAGGGGGTTGCCGCAGTGAGTCCCCGCGAGCGCGTTACTTACATTTTCGGTCCGTTTCCCAGGGCTTTCGTCAATAGTTTCTTGATCGGATGTAAGTTGCATTCCACCTGGAAAATCAAAAAGAATTTATTTGACAAGTAATAAAAAAGCCTTTATTTCCCAAATTAAATAACATTGTAAATGTAGATGTTGATTCTCATTTCCTTTTAATTTTTTCTTTTGGCGGTAGCGTACTCTCTAGCTACCAAGTTGAAAATCTGCCGCCAGGTATGGTTCGACAGCCTCGCTCGAGAGCCAGCTCCAATCCAGGCTGTGTGCTTCCATCTTCGATCACATCAAGTAGGCTATGGTCAAACATCTACCCTGTCAAATATAAAAAAATAAACTTGGCAGAGCCGTCCCCCTGGCGCGACCAGTAAAGTGAAGTGAAGGGTAGGTGGGTCTGTACTCGCCTGCTTGAAGCTCTCGCGGTCCTCGCTGGCGGGCGCGATCTGCAGCAGCGCCAGCACGTAGTTGTGGTAGAGGAACACGTGCCCCACGGGCGCCAGCAGCAGCTTGGGCAGGTAGTACTTGACGGCCAGCTGGAAGCCGTGCCCGGCCGTGTCCAGCCGCTCCGACAGCTGCACGGGCGCACACACACTGACACTCTCCACAACTAAACCCACTAATATTATAAACGCCAAAGTTTCTTTGCATGAATGTGTTTGTTACTCTTTCACGCAAAAACTACTGCGTGGATTTTGATGAAATTTGGTATGGAGGTAGCTGACACCCTGGATCAACACTATAAGTTATCCCAAAAACATGTAGCGGGTAACACCGCGGGGCGCAGCTAGTACTATATAAGCGTATGTCTTTCTGTCTCTTTGTTACCTTTTCACGGCCGAATAATACTTGATGAAAATTTCAATAGTTATACAATTGTTTCTGGAGGACGGGCATAGACAACGTTTTCTCTAAAAATTTGTATTTTTTTTTGTAAAAGTCATGAGACGAACGAAACGCTATCCTGAGCTTCGATCACGAAAATCGATTGAATTCGTAGCGTGCAGGTATCGAGTCCTCGACGGCACACAGAGCTGCACTAATCTCATACGCAATCTCATCGCAAGTCGTCCGTGATCGAGGCTCTGATGGTAAGAGATAACGCCTGTCCATCATGACCATTGCAGCGTCAAACGCCTAGACTTTAAAAAAAAAGGGACAGATGAAAGTAAGTTCTGCCGCCAAGCAGTAGTGTGTAAACATTACTGTGAAGCGTACTGCAGCGACATTACTGGGCTGTTGAGACTAACCATCGCAAGTCGCAAAGTAATGAGCGCCAAAGCAGCGATGCCTGCACTTTGTTTTGTTACTCAAAGTTCTGCGTATCGCTGCAATGGTTGTGGACAGGCGTTATCTCTTACCATCAGGAGAGCGTCTCGTTCGTCTCATTATTTTTCACATAAAAAAAAAAGTAAAGAATAAGGCGGAAGATGCAAGCGTTGCGTACCGCGGGGTCGTCGCACACGGTCTGCAGCGCGTCGCGCGACTCGCGCCGCGTCACGATGTTCGCGTAGCGCACGTACGCGCGGAACTCCTCCACCTCCGCCAGCTCTGCAACGCACACACGCACACACGCGCCTTTACTACGCGACCACGCCGTACGGCCGCGCGACGAGGGTCGCAATCGCGTAACAGGTGTCGCAACAAGAAGCTCGGAGTACAGGCGCTGGACTCGACACTATGCCCCCAGGGCTCTCTACTCTGTCTCCTGCTCTAACCCGCGCTGCGCCACCCAATTATTTTATTACCACTTTTGCTGCAGATAATCAAATCGGCCCTGTTGTTTTTCATAAACTGTCTCACTGCTTTGGGCTGTCACTCAAATCTACGCTAAAACGGTATTGATAAGGATGGATGGATGGATGGATGGATGGCTGGGTAGATGGATAGATGGATGGACATTTGTTAGTGTTTCACGCAAAAAATACAGAACAGATTTGGATGAAATTTGGAATGGAAGTAGCCGAGACCGTGTCAGTCACCCCAGTTGTGGGGTTTCACCGCTTGCCACTGTGAACCACCAACATGCACCACCTACCATCCGTGGAACCGCGTTGTCTGCGGAAGCATTATGTCGTCCGTGTCATCATAGCGTGGAGTGGGACGGTACCTTCGAAGCAGCTGCCGATGTAGGGCTGCGGCGAGTCCTGCGACATCTCCATGGCGTCCTCGAGGTTGCCCAGCAGCGTCACCGTCAGCTCGTATATGTCCACGATGTTGCCGAATATCAGCGATATCGCCTGCAACCGCAGCCACACTCTCATCATCTACTAGCGGACGCCTCGCGGTTCCACCCGCCTAGTTCCACTTAACAATGATAAAAAGTAGCCATGTCACCCACTTCGTTACATACGAAAATACAAATCTTTCCTCTTTATAATATTAGTATGGATTATGTGAGTTATAGATTAAATATAACTTTACTTGGTGGTAGATCTCCTCAGCAGGACGTCGTCAAGGTATACCAGATATTCTGCCACCGAGCAGTAGTGTTAACACATTATTGTGAAGGTATATTTAAAAAAAAAGTAAAAAAAGGTTAAGAAAGCAAAATGGTTGCATTTGTGTGTGTTCGTGTTTTATAGAAGGATATATGTCGGTAACGACATCTCACCCTGCTGTCCGAGTCGAGTATTTTCTCCAGCTCGTCCTTGAACACCCGGATGATGAGGTTCAGGTCGCGCAGGAAGTTCTTCTCGTCGGTGAGCAGGTCCCGCACGAGCTCCGCGTAGGAGAGGCTGGCGCGGCGGCCGGGGCCGGCGCGCGCGGGGCCCGACGGCGCCGGCGGCAGCTCCGTCTCTTGGTAGAACATGTCCATCAGCACCTGGAATACGAGACGACCCTCTCAACATGGACATGTGCCTGGGGGGTAGAACGCTGCTCGCGCGCCGGTCGGGCAGCGGAGTGGTCACCTTGTCCGCGCACATCGCCGTCTTGATGTCGCGGCACGTGATGGTCTCGTAGCCCGACTTCTGCGAGATCTTCTTCACGAAGTTGCCGGCCAGCTTCAGGATGTCGCAGCTCACGTACTCCAGGATGCAGGTGATGAACACCGACACCGACATGTCGATCTTGTACATCAGCACCTCCTGGAACGCGGTCAACGGCGATCGTTTCATCACATCACGTTACTTGAAGTCGGGACACACGTGACCAGCAGTCATTGCGATAACCATCGTGCGCCACTTTTACTGTAGCAGAACTCTGAAATGCTGCTCCACACATTTGGACATTTTAATGATGATTTCCTGTCCTGTCAGTTGTTATAAGTGGCACTGCGCTGCGCAGGTCTTTCTATAGATGACGAGTGTTTTTACACAAAGATCTGTAGTTTCAATCTGATTTTATGACATAATTTCAAAGATGCGGGATCCCGCGTGGGATTGAACGAGCTGCGGGATTGCTATCCGTTGAAAACGTATTAGAATGAAACTACCGCATAGAAAGCCAAAATATTCAAATTAGTTTCTTAAAATAAAGTTCACTATCAGTAAAAAATATAAAATAAATACAAAATAAAGTTTACAAACCGACTTGGATTGTATAGAAAACATTAGTTTGTTTGACATAACTTACAATCAACTAATTAGTCTTAAAGTAGGTAATCCTTAATTAAGGCGTTTTTTCGCAACATGTAGTTTTGTAGCGATGAGAGCTGTGGTTAGCGCGGTAGGTTCGCATGCTGAAGGGCGTGGGTTCAAACCCCGACAATGAGCTTGAGCTGCCGGTGAAGGAAAACATCGTGAGGAAACCATAGCATGGTGGTAGCGTACTCTCTAGTACTCGGCTGGCTAGCTACCACACGAGAGTTGACAATCTGCCGCCAAGCATTTAACGATATGTTCCGGCAGCCTCACTCGAGAGCCAGTTCCATTCCAGGCTAGGTGTGCTTTACCATCTTCGACCACACCGTCACTTAACATCAGTTGAGTTGTGGTCAACACCTAGCCTGTCAACCATTAAAAAAATTAAAAATTTGATAATGTAAAAATACTTGCACAAAGTGCGATGCCAAAAACAATGAAGAAAGACAGGGCGACACACACAGAGTGGCGCCATCTAGACCCTTCTAATTGGAGGAAGGGTCCGAGGAGCGCACTGCGTACCTTCTGCAGCATGGTGTGTATCTTGTCGACGGGCAGCGGCGAGCGGCGGCGGCGCTGCGCGGTTGCGTCGCGCGCGTCCGCCAGCGCCCACTTGTCCAGCGGCGTCGGGAACGTGCGCGCCACGCGCTCCTCCACGTCCTGCACGCCAATGCGGTAATTACACTTGCATCCTTCGACTCTGACTACTCTTCGACAAACAACAGCTCGTGTTAGCTGTTGCTTGCTGAACGAAGCTGCAACGACGGGACCTTCGACTCCTAGTAAGCCGCATAACCGGTCATCGCAACTTGAACAGTCACCTCTTTAAACTAGGAGGAACGTGGCTGCTTGCAAGAGAATGAAACTGTAGAGCATGTGCTGGTGCATTGCAAAGCCACAGAAGGTACTAGAACTAAGCTAAGCAAATTTCATTCAAATTTATAAAGTCCTCGCAGTGTCCCGAGAAATGGTAATATGTGATGATTGAGCGCAGAAGGCCCGCTCGCCGAGTATCAAGTATGTGCATAAATATTAGGAAGGATTGCAACAACAACATTGATCCAGAACATTATAAGGTGAAATAAAGGTCGGGAGCACTTGACGCGGAGATACCAAATGAATAAATATCGCAGGACATTACACACAGCGCCATCTGACCACAAACTAAGCAGAGCTTGTGCTATGGAAGTCAGATAACTGATAAAATACATAAGAAGGGTGAATAGGGTCCTTAAAGGTAGGCAATGCCCCGGGGTTTGCAGGTGTCTACAGCCGGCGGTGACCACTTACCATCAGGTGGCAACTCGCTTGTTTGCCACTTTTTTTCACCAAAAAAACACTTATAATGAAACACATGTTAACTTCTTGGGTCGTTACTTAATTTGTAAAAAGGATTGCTTTCAAAGAAATATTTAATGTTTTTTTAAAAGTCATGTATGAACAACATCAACAGTATGATTTAATTTTGTAAGACACTTAGCAAGTGTGACGGCCCTGCTTTTCGACTTTACCTAACCTAGTCCATGGCACTACCAGCTTTCCTATGGTAGAGTGCTCCAAGAACTGCTGGTTTTCTCAGTTAAAAAAATTGCTAACCTGCACGGTGAGGGGGGAGGGTGCGGCGCAGAGCATGGCGAGCAGGCGGAGGCAGAGGGACTCCACATACTGCAGGGCGCTTTCTTCTGCACTTAGAGTAGGGTGGACTTGCTCCAGGACCTGCAACGGGCTGTGATTACTCTCACAGAACCTACTTTACTTTTTGACTTAAATAACATATATACTATGCTGCAAAGTCTGGAGGGCATGTATTGCATGTATACATTACAATCTAGTGTTCAGCTGAACTTTATTTGACACTTTGTCACATTTCTAAAAAAATCAAAATCTAAAAATATCACCAAAAAAAAATACAACAAAAACATTTATTTCTGACTTTAAAAAAAATCGTACACACAGCGCCATCTGTCCCCAAACTAAGCAAAGCTTGTACTATGGAAGTCAGATAACTGATAGAATACTTACTTTTTTTAGTACCTAAATACATACAGTACACCCGACACAGAACAAACATTTGTTTATACAACACAATGTTTGCTCTGTATGGGAATCAAACCCGCACTCTACACTTGCTCTAATGATTTTGTTCATTTTAGTTAGTATTGTTTGGGAGTTTGTTTAACACTTGCCTCCGACTGCTGCAGTAGTATCTAAAACTTACGAGTAACAAAACAAAGTCCTGCTATCATTGCCTGGCCAATCATTGAATAACAATCAATTATTTTTTAAATCCAATCATTACTTCTAGATATTAATAGTTAGCTATTTAAATTTCCTTTTCTTTCTGGTGTTAAATAAAGAGACATAGTTAGCTGTTTGACTAATCAGAAATATTTCCTTTTCACAAAAATGTATCCTTTCATTGAATTATGCAAATAGGTGCCTATACCTAACTAGGATAACATAGATTTTGAAATTTTTATGATTTTTTTGTATTTTATTTTAACAACTTTGACAAACATTTCTTTAACGGACCAGCTCATTTTTTGTTTAGCATTTTTAATGTTTATTTATGCAATACATAACTTTATATTATGTATTAGTATGTCTACATAAACATGGGTACATCATACATAATTATTTTGCTACTTTTATCCCTTGTTCAATATGAATTAATAACTATTGTTTTCAGGGGTTGTTAGAAAATAATAAACAAGAAAGAGTGTAGTGTATCTCGCGCGTAAAAACAATCAAACGTTGACTATTGGATGCACTGATAACAGAAATCGAAGGCCTTGGCAAACGTTACGGTATCTACTTGACTCCACCACCTGAGTGCCGTACATATTGTAAAATCTGACTAAACCTAGCCTCGAAACCTATAGCTGGGCCTGCAGATCCCCTAGTCAGGCTTTTCTTCTACAGTTTTGGGCAGATGTTGACGAGATACGGAAAAAAATACGCGAGGGAGAGATGTTGTTGACGCACCTTTCTGAGAGGGTTTACGAAGAGTCCACGCCATTTCTCCGCGTTCTCAGGGTCCTGGAAATCGTACCCTCGCGTCTCCTCCACCGTCGGAAGCATGTTACCCGGGAGGACTGCGGCGAAACCATGTAAACACTGTTACCACAGCGAGACATCAAAAATCATTTCTTTCCTCACTCACACGTTACTATACACACTATATTTACACGAAACCTTCGAGATATCACCGTCTAATGTTTTGTAAATGACTTGAGTAGCAAAATTTTATCCCAACAGGAAATTAATTGAAAAATACATTCTTTGATCCATTTGGTCGGCTAAACGACGCCATTTTCAATTTATTTTGTCTATGTCAAGTTGAGCTATTCAATGTTGCTAATATTAAAATCTTGTCTCGTTTATCATTTAACATTTGAAAACGTAACAAAACTTGACACTGGTAGAATGCACAAATAACAACGCTCTGCCAAAGAAGAGAAAAAACCATTACGAATATCGTTACGAAACTTTTACGAATAATAATTATGTAGTTTGATTTGAATAAGTTTTGACGAGAAAGTAGATAAAAATATTAATTTGCTGCATTGTAGTATTTTCTAAAACTTATAATTTTGTCAAGTGTTCATAATAAGAAACAGTAGTGTTTAATTATAAAGAGCTGAATTTATATGGATGAATTTCGTTGTCAGAAATTCCGTTAAAGAACTTCTAGTACTATACTATTCTCCCAAAGAAAAGATTAAATGCGATTGTAGTTTAGTATTTTTGTGACTTCAACTTTGCTTTTGTTTGAATTTTACAATTTTACTTGAGCTACATTAAACTAGAAACTTTGACATGTGCAAAAAGTGTGTTGTCAAAAATTAACAAAACTAAGCACTGTAACTGTCACTCCTGACAGTCCTGACTAATCTTTCCCGAATTAGGATGATACCGTCCACCCACGGTGTAATATAAACTGCTTAAATAAAAACCAACACAGAAAATATGAAGTAGCACACAATTGTAGTTGATTTTTATTGGCGTTACCATAGTTTTCAGCAATGTTGACCTATTTCAGACTAAACTGAAATGTATTTTAATGTTGTTGTTTTATTTTTACTAGATACGAATAGGATGACTTTTCAGCAAAATAAGAAATGAAAATGTTTTCCAGTTTTATTTTTCATATAATAATAAACTTGCTTTTGCTCAACACTGTGTGTGACGCGGAACCAAACCCCATAATACCAAAGAAAAACTTTATTTACGGAATGTAAGTAAACTCGTATTTGTTTTTAATCTATTATTTAAAAGAATATTTTTTTTATTGTTAAATGATCTACATTTTTATTGCGATAAACATATGGTTCGATGATTGTGTATTTCCCTTAAATTGATATCACTACTTCACGACTCGTAAACTGTTGTTAATAATATTGTAAGTAATAAACTGCTCGTTTATAATAAATAGTCATTAATAATATTACATAAAGATCGAGCCGACCAACCACAGATCATTGGCGAATAACATATACATATATATACATATATTTGTATACCGACTTATTTCCTTGAGTCAGAATGGTGCTAAAATAAGGAAAATATATGTTTCAGATACAACTACGATACTAGGATAAGTGTTACTGTAAGCAATAATACAGAACAAATACTAGACTTTCATGAGGTAAGATACTCTAAAGTTGTTTGTAGCAAACTTATACAATACCTATATGCTACTTTGAATTACTAGGATTCATTAATACAGGAATAAAAAGTAGCTTATGTCACCCGGGGATAGCGTAGCTTCCCAACGGTGAAATAATTTTTGAAATCGGTCCAGTAGTTTCGGAGCCTGTTTAATACAAACAAACAATCAAATCTTTCCTCTTTATAATTGTATAGACTAGTGCTAGGCAAAAAGGATATCTGGTACCAGATATTCTGCTGCCAAGCAGTAGTGTGTAAACATTACTGTGTTCCAGTTAAAGGGTACTGCAGCGAAATTACTGGGCTGTTGAGACTAACCATCGAAAGTCTCAAAGTAATGAGCGCCAAAGCAGTGATGCCTGGACTTTGTTTTGTTGCTCAAAGTTCTGTGTATCGCTGCAATGGTCATGGACAGGCGTTATCTCTTACCATCAGAGAGGGCCTCATTTGTCTCATTAATTTTAGATAAAAAAATAAGGCTTTTCCTGTTATGACAGTTTTGAGATAAAGTTACTATTTGAGCACAGCTCACCTGATGTTGAGTGGCGGCCAATGTAACCTGGACAAGGTTAGCACAGGACCGGGATGGCATCCAAGAAGAGCTCAGCAGTGGGTGATGACGGGCTGTAGTTAAAATAGGATTGATCCAGATCTGGTCAGTTTCCACCGTTTAGTGATTGTGTTGTTCTACAGGAGAATGTCACGTCCCAAATGTACCCGACTAGAGTGCATGTCTCCACCAATGATTCCGTGCCACTCGACCACCCCATATTCATCACTGCCACACAGCAGAAAGGTACCACTGCAGCCTCCTCCCCCCCTGCAACCACACTCCCTCCATAGAGCACTAGTTCTCCAGGATAAACAGAGATAAAATAAGGAGAGATATATTAGAGTAAATAGGTTTCTTCTAGGTAAGCATGCTCCATCTTAGACCACACTACTGCTTTACATCAGGCAGAGTGTGGTCAAAAGCGAATCTATTTTGAATAAAAAAAAAAAAGTTGCCTATGATCAATTTACGATATAAGCTATGTACCATTCGAATTTCATCTAAATCTGTTTACTCTATTATTCTGTAACTACCCAAAAAGATGCTGCCAATGCGAAGAACTTTGACAACAAAACTCTTTTGAGATTGAAATAGTGTTGCAATGATTGCGAGCTGGCTAATTTTTCTTCTCTATTTTTGGCGTCGCACTTTGTGTGTTTGCCAGTGTCGTGTGGTTCGATGTTTTGAAATACTTTATGAAAAATCGTGTTAAGTCTTAAGTTACACACATTAAGTCTCGATCGAGTCCAGTCATGACCATAATTATGGTGACTTTACTACAAGCTTCTTTGCAACAAAAAAAATAAAAAATTATGTAAAACACTTTAATCGACATGGGTTTGTTACAAGTTCTGTATATATTTAATGTTAAACAGGCATATCGTCATGGGAGCTGCCCATGGTGGTCCAGAACGGCAACTCCGCCATTTTGTTCAACGACATGTCGCGGACGCTGTGCCCGCACGACGCCGGCCCTGGTGAGTGTATTTAGAACGTCAAAAAACACAACACACACACACACACATGGTTTTCCACAAACATTTTTGGTTTTAAACTACAATACAGT
Organism: Biston betularia; assembly: GCA_905404145.2. NCBI lineage: Eukaryota > Metazoa > Arthropoda > Insecta > Lepidoptera > Geometridae > Biston > Biston betularia. Next base: position 66,965 of record FR989891.1, read on the forward strand.
GCCCATGCCATTTGATCTTGCAGCGCCGAGGGCACATCTGGCGTGCTCGCGTTTTATATAGGGCGGCATCGCTGGGAACTACTCGAAAATAGTGGTGGCGATGCACTTTCATTCGCTGAAGTGATCTTTTATTTGTTTCTTCCGTGTTGCAGACATCAAGACCGAGAACAGCCCCACCGTGCACATCACCACCCAGAACCCCGCCAACACCACCGTGGCCATCAAGCTGAAGAGGGTCGCCGACTTCTATGTCGAACTCAATAAGGTTCACGTTACAATATCTTATATTTCCACTCGACTACCAGGACTGAGCTAGCATACATAGTTGTTCTGTTTGTGTTTAAGTACGCTGTCAGCTGTCTGGTTCTCACTGTACAAGCTTTGCTTAGTTTGAGGCTAAATGGCGCTGTGTGAAAATTAGCGCGGTAGGTTCGCATGCCGAAGGGCGTGGGTTCAAACCCCAACAATGAGCTCGAGCTGCCGGTGAAGGTAAACATCGCGAGGAAACCATAGCATGATGGTAACGTACTCTCTAGTACTCGGCTGGCTAGCTACCACACGAGAGTCGGAAATCTGCCGCCAAGCATCTAACGGTGTGTTCCGGCAGCCTCTCTGGAGAGCCAGTTCCATTCCAGGCTAGGTGTGCTTACTATCTTCGACCACACCGTCACTCAAACACCTACCTTCTCAATGATAAAAAAAATGTTGACTAGTTACGCCCCGCGATGTTACCCGCTACATGTTTTCGGGATAAAAAGTTCAGTAGTTTTTGCGTGAAAGAGTAACAAACATCCATCCAAACTTTCACATTTATAATGTTGATGGGATTTTGAACACATTTTGTTTTCGGAAAGTTGAATGTTATTTTGCCAGATTGTAATGAAGTGTAGGATAGGTATGACGAGTGGAGTTGTGCGCAGGAGGTGGCGCTGAGCGCGAGCCCCAGCGCCCCCGAGTACTACTACTTCTCGTTCGAGCAGAACCCCTGGAACGCGACGCGGCGCCTGCGGGGGCTGCCCGTGTGAGTACACGAACCGACTTCTACTAGCGACTATTACAAATGTATTCCCCTATTTCCTCCCTCATCCATCATCATCCACAGCCTTCTTTATCCCACTGCTGGGTGTAGGCCTCTCTCTTGTCACGCCATCTGCCTCGGCCCTGTGCCAATCTGGTCCAGGTTCGACCCGCGACGGTGACGATATCGTCCACCCATCTCGCGGCTGGACGCGCGACGCTCCGCTTCCCTTGCCAACACTCTGTTGCAACCTTACTCCACCTGTCATCACGTCGCCCAGCAACGTGTCCTGCCCAGCTCCACTTGAGGTTCATAATTGCGACACCGACGTCTCGAACTTTCGTTCGTCGCCGGATATCAGTGTTACGAACTCGGTCTTGGAGTTTAATGCCGAGCATGAACCTCTCCATGGCTCTCTGTGCGACTCTCATTTTGTGCACAGCCTCACTTGTGAGCGTGCACGTCTCGGCACCATATGTCATGGTGGGCAGGAGGCGAGTCTTCAGACGCTGCGGAATATGGCGTGGCTTGAGATTTTCTCCCTAGATAATATAATCCAAATTATTAATTTGGCACAATTGATGGTTACATCAAAATGAAGCCATTGACTCCAACGGTTTCCAAGTGTTTCGGGAACCAACGGCTTCTCCTGATGTTTTTATACAAAATGCCAAATGCAGACTAAAAATAACTAAACAATTATAAATAAAATTAACCTGCATTTATATATGTCGGATCGTCAGTATATTTAGCACCATCGTCTAACATGTGTGTGTGTCGTCGTATAGCGCGGCGCGGGTGATCGAGCAAAGAGAAACGGCGAATACAAAATAATCACGTTTTATTTCTTTTAACAATTTAAAATCATCAGGAACAACTTAACAAACAATTTACTTAACTTAACAATTTAAGTGTTTCGTTTATTTATTAATTTTAAGAAATTTATGTGTATTTTTTTCTTTGTTTATAAAGGTTTTTTATTCTTAAATACATATTCAAATTCCGCTGGAGCCGCGTTCCTTCTTAAAATTCACACGCTTTTGTTACAAGCTGGCTCGTGTGCCGTGACGGCAAGCGGCGTGACGCTCTGTTATACCCGTGCGGGCTGCCCGCCGTGACCCCCCCCGCGTTCAGTTTCAGGTTCAACTACACGATACCGAAGAGCGTGATCCTCACCGTGGACTCGGACGACGAGGTCTGCGCCACCGTCTCCATACAGAACAATTCGGTAACTATACACTACATTTGTTTTGTTTTTACTGTTGACAGCTTGTGTGCTTGACTACAGCTCACCTACAGTTAAGTGACTATGGTCAAAGCACACCTAACCTGGAATAGAACTGCTCTAAACCAAACCATCTTTGCCATCTGGGGTCAGATGGCGTAAGATATTTATTTACAAACTAGCTGCGCTCCGCGATGTTACGCGCTACATGTTTTCGGGATAAAAAGTAGCCTATGCGTTAATCCAGGGTATCCGCTACCTCCATACCGAATTTCATCCAAATCCGTTCAGTAGTTTTTGCGTGAAAGAGTAACAAACATCCATCCAAAGTTTCACATTTATAATGGTAGTGGTTAACCCCTCCAGTGCCCGGTGTTCGACGAGGAGAAGGAGATCATGTACCAGGGCTACCACCTCACCATGACCAGCAAGGGAGGCATCACGCTGACCGTGAGTACCGCGCCGAGTCGGTAAGGTGGTTGGTTTTGACGCCGCTTACTGTAAGTTCGTTCCATATTTTCCTTTCTGGTAAATTGTGATTATTATTGTGTGGTAATTAACGGCTGTTTCTATGTTTTTCTGTTCGTATGTTCGAGATTATGTTGATTCGGTGTGTTATCGTTGAAATACCTCAAATTTGGAATAAATTGTACTTGTTATGTTTAGATGTTTGTTTTCTTTATATTTTAACACTTCTGATTCCTAAAAGTGTAGTAAAAATGGATATAGGCTTTTTTAGATAAAAGTAATGAGACGATAGAGGCGCTCTCCTGATGGTAAGAGATAACGCCTGTCCATGACCACTGCAGCGATACACAGAACTTTAGGTAGCGAAGCGAAGTCCAGGCATCGCTGCTTTGGCGCTCATTACTTTGACACTTTTGATTGTTGGTCTCAACAGCCCAGTAATGTACCCTTCAAACTGGAACACGGTAATGTTGACACACTACTGCTTGGCGACAGAATATCTGGCAGTCGGCCGTGACCACGTGACATACGGCAGACAGCTACATACAATGAGATGCGAGTGTGTATTGTTGCAGCAATCGATGTTTCCTCTGGGTTTCTACGTGGTGTTCGTGGTGAAAGAGACGGACGCCGAGTGCACGGGTGCGAGCGAGACGGCGAACAAGCTGGCCGCCGACCATACGCGCTTGAAAACCTTCAGGTGAGGGTTGTATCTGTGTGTATTATAACTATGTATCCCACTAATCCCGCTAATATTATAAATGTGAAAGTTTGGATGGATGTTTGTTACTCTTTCACGCAAAAACTACAGAACGGATTTGGATGAAATTTGGTATGGAGGTAGCTGACACCCTGGATTAACACATAGGCTTTTTATCCCGAAAACATGTAGCGAGCAACACCGCTGGGCGCAGCTAGTTAATAATAAAAAAAAGTATACAAGTATTTAAACGGTACAAATGCATTTGTTCTATGCCAATTTTTAGCGGACACATGCATTTTGGTGATATGCCGATTTAGTAAAAAACGTATATGTCAGTTGGGGCCGGGCGGCGTGGCCGCCGCCGGGTGCCTTTTATTTAATTTATTGTACATGGAAAACAAACGGCTACTGATTTTGAAAATAAATAAAATAAGTAGCTTTTCAATTCGGTTGTATTTTTTAAAAATATGTTGGCACCTCAGTTACAGCACATTTAGATGTTTTTTATTTGAAAGGTTGTATAACGTATATCTGTACGCATTTAGATAAGACCGTGGTTGTCTTTTTAACCGACTTCAAAAAAGGAGGAGGTTCTCAATTAGTCACAATAAATAACTATATAACAATATTATATTCGTTGTCTGTTACTCGAATACGGCTGGATCGATGAGAAAAACTCTTTTCCTATTTGAAAGAGTATACTTTCAAATTAGTCTCATAGACATTTCATCCAAATAGATTTTCTAGTTTGGTTTTGAAACTATAATAACCCTAGAAAAATGATGTCATTCAGACGAAATCTAGTATTTTCCTTTCCTGTGAGTTTTCTTTGAGACAAAAAGTTACTAGAGCAGTTCCAATGAACTGCCTACCTTCCGGCTGCATCATCAGATCCTGGCATGGTGGTAAACATGATTACGGTATCGGTTTAAGCCTCAATGGAGACGGAATCATGGTGTGGTGGAGGAGGTACGCTAGCTTCAGGTTCCCCGCGTGTCTGCAGGTTCAACGTGGCGGCCACGGTGTCGTACAAGGAGTACCTGATCGGCGCCCTGGTCATCCTGGTGCTGGTCGGCCTGGTCATCGCCTTCGTGCTGCTGGCCGCCGTGCCCTTCGCACAGCTGCCCCACGGTGAGTCCCAACAAATACTCGTCTTTTACACGACTGCCCATTATTTTATCTGATAAGCTTGCGTTTGAACGCGATCCCGCCCGCGTGATGTTAAGCAAAGATGCGGTCTACGATGGAGCACGCTCGCTAAAAAGAAGCCGATTCACTCGCGACTTTAAGGCACCCAGGCTGTATCTATGAGGGAACATCCACTCGGGCAGCAAATTCCAATATCTAGCGGTCCGCATAAAGAAGCTGGGATCATGCCGTTTAGTTTCGAGTTTTTGGAACGTCTACCATGAAGTGATGCCGCTTTTTAGAGCTCCTGGCTTCCGGTAGTAGAATGGGCAGGGGGAATTAGGTCATGCAGATCCGATCGCACTCCCCAAAGGGTATCCGGTAGAAAACCGACAGATTTCATGAAAGAGCAACTTTGCGTCGATGTTCAAGGCTAAAGCACTGAACAAGTTTCTGAACAAGCGAATCGATTATAAAGCCCATAAATGAAGTGTAATGATTTCAGGGTTTATGCAATAGCAATGAGACCATCTGCGTCGCTCTCCTGATGGTAAGAGATAACGCCTGTCCATGACCATTGCAGCGATGCACAGAACTTTGAGTAACAAAACAAAGTCCGGGCACGCTGCTTCGGCGCTCATTACTTTGACACTTGCGATGGTTAGTCTCAACAGCCCAGTAATGTCGCTGCAGTACCCTTCAAACCGGAACACAGTAATGTTTGCACACTACTGCTTGACGGCAGAATATCTGGTACTGCGGTGGTACCTACCTAAACGACTGTTTGCTAAGGTAATCTACCATCAATTAAGTGGGGTTGTTTTATCCGCCATAACTTTTGAATGCCGGAACAGATTTGAATGTATATATGGATGTATGTAGTGCGTGGGTTCAACCCCCAACAACGAGCTTGAGTTGCCGGTGAAGGAAAACATCGTGAGGAAAACATAGCATGGTGGTAACGTACTCACTCTCTAGCACTCGGCTGGCTAGCTACCACACGAGAGTTGGAAATCTACCGCCAAGCATCTAACGGTGTGTTCCGGCAGCCTCACTCAAGTTCCATTCCAGGGTGTGTATAACTTCTGATAATGGACCAAAAATATTGTCTTCGTTAGCGCGGTGAGACGTGGTTTGAGATGTATTTGTATGAGATAGTATTGTTAGTAATAGAACGAATTGAATCGACAGAGCTGTTGGTCGAGAGCGAGCCGGCGCCGTCCACGTCCCGCGCGGAGCCCTCCGAAGAAGAGACCGCGCCCATGGTCGACAACGAACACACCACCGCCGGAAATGCTGGTATACACACACACACAAATGCGACACACATACACGCGAATTTTTATCCTGCTGCCTTGAATTCCGTAAATCGGCGTTTTAAAAGTTGTTCCATTGATAAAATACTTTTTATGTAAGTAGGTATAAGATGGTTAACGCCTATTTCGTGCGGAATGATAAGTTAAAAAGTAAACTAAGTTATGTCGGTCTTCTTCTTTCTTTGGTTTTGGCGTCGCGTTTTAGCATTTGCCAGTGTCAAGTAATTATATATTTTCAAGTTTCAAAAGTTAAATAAGTGCCATCGTAGCTAGTTTTAGTCAAAGTCGTCTTTGTCAAGTCCAGTTCGTGTCAGTTAATTCCAGTCATGCTTTAGTAAAGTAGTGGCAACTTTACTACAAAGCTTCGATGGAGTTTTGGAAGCAACACGAAAACTCATGTTTCACCACATTATATCATTTTCCCACACTCGCGCTTGTAATTCGGCACTTTATGAATAAAACACCACCATTTTTATGCATAAACACTCGACAAAACACTAGTTTTGGAAAAAAATACAACGGAGCGACACGACTCTTCCCGCGTTCCCGCCAAAAACCCCTATGTCGGTCTGTAAACGACTAATGTATATTAGTTTGTCAGTTGTATCGAACCCACACTTTTTACAGAATTTAAACCAAAACTCCTGTGAATGATTATAATTAAATAAGGTATACCAGAAAACGAAGTAAACAAAGAACGACTGCTTTATCGACACAGTGGCGCTTCATCGATTGTCCATACTGGGCATAGCGACAGCCAAATTACGGAGTCGGCGCCCTAGATGAAGCGGTCGACGCCGTAATTTGGCTGTCGTTATGTCCAGTATGCACATTCTGTGGCCTCTCAGGAGTCGCTATGCCCAGTATGGACATCGATAAAGCGATACAATTGCGTCGGACGCAGAGCGCATTGGAAACTGCTTTGCCGACAGCGCGAAGCGCGACATCAAAGAAGTACATGTTCTTTGCATTAATTTTACAGATGCAAAGTTAAAATGATAAGCTTGATTGTTTTTGTTATTTCTAGGAAAAATTACAAAATGCAAAATAATTTATTTCATAAAGTGTGTTATGTACAGATTTCAAATTCTTCAAATTAACACAAGAAATGTTATAACTTTTTCATATAAATCGATAAAAAAATTAGGATACACGTTGCATAAAGTTTTTGGAGCGGTTTGGCTCCCCGGGCTCCACGTATAGCCAAATTTGTTGACGCATCGAGTCGTCGTCCTCTGAACCCCTAACATAGTGTAGACCGTATCGTGTACAGAGCGTTGTGTTGCAGAGGAGGACGCGTGGGCGCCTCTGACCGTCGCTCGCCTCACGCAGACGCCGGCCGACAAGCTCGCGCGGCGCTCCGAAAGGTAATGTAGGCACAGTTTGATCTTTAACCTTATCTTTAAGGTTGGAAGGGATCAACGTGACCGCTGGTCTCCGGTGCACGAGCTCCGCCCGGTCCATCGAGATCGCAAGGAGAGGACAGTGATCCTCTGGAGCCCTGCCTCGGCCAAGAGGTTCAACCTCGAAGCCGGATCCCTACCTCCCCAGTAAAGGAGGAGGAAGAACTCGAGAATCGAACATTCATCATCATATCAGCCATAGGACGTCCATTGCTACACATAGGCCTCCCCCATTGACTTCCACAAAGACCAGTTGGAAGCGGCTCGCATCCAACGCGTTCCTGCGGTTCTTATTAGGTCGTCTGTCTACCTTGTGGGTGGACGTGCCGTGGACGGACCGTGGTCTCCACTGCAGAGCTGTGCAGCCCCATCGGCCATCAGTTCTGCTTGCTGTGTGCCACTTCAACTTGCTGATAACCGAACATTAAGATCTAGTTATGGTCGGCGGCTGTACCGCCTCTTGTTTCCGTGGCTCGGAAGCTTGGCCGATAAGGAGCGGCCGCACAAAGCACCCAAAACATTGTCCAATTTACCGTAGCGCCATATTTTGTGTGTTCATTCTATTTGATGCTGAGAGTGGTTGCATTACAGATACTTCTGGGGCGCGCTGACGGTGGCCGTGGTGTACGCGCTGCCGGTGGTGCAGCTGCTGTTCACGTACCAGCAGGTAACCTCCGACTAGTCTCCCGCCCCGTACCACTCCAAATATCACCGAACAAACAGACAATCCTGGACAATTTCAGATTTAGTATGGGTACCCATACTAAGTCTGGTTGATAATGAGGAGTACCCTGCCCCAGCACGGCCTACACCTGCGACCCTGCATAAAGTGAGTTTGTACTTCGGGCAGATGGTGTTCCAAACGGGGAACCAGGACCTGTGCTACTACAACTTCCTGTGCGCGCACCCGCTCGGGCAGCTGTCCGACTTCAACCACGTGTACTCCAACGTCGCGTACGTCGCGTTCGGCGCCTGCTTCCTGCTGCAGGTGCGAGCGAGACAGCGCCGCGCGCGCCGACAGAGACAGGTATACTACGCGCACGCACGCACGCCGCATTCTCTCTTTAGTCTGGGCATCGCACTCTGTGCATTCTGCCAGCTTCAATGTTTCTGTATTTTGTGTGTAGTCTTCAGTCTTCAGCTTCTTTGTCTTCGGTTTTGCAAGTCATGTCTAACATCTACGAGCAATAGTTACGGTCAAAGTCCAGTCTCTGTCAAGTCTAGTTAAGTCCAGTCATGCTTTAGTAAAGTAGTGGCGACTTTACTATAAGTTTCGATGGAGTTTTGGAAGCAACACGAAAAGTCATGTTTCACCACATTATATCACTTTCCCACACTCGCGCTTGTGATCCGGCACTTCTATACTATTACAAAGAGAGATTTGTTTGTAATGTGTCCACACTACTGCTTGGCGACGGCCCCCGGACGAGACCCCGCTAAGGAGTTCCACCAGGTTGTTTTTGTGTGACATGTGCGCGGCTGGCGCTCCAGGACGTGGGCATCCCGCAGCACTTCGGGCTGCTGTACTCGATGGGGCTGGCGCTCTGCATGGAGGGCTTCCTGTCCGCGTGCTACCATCTTTGTCCTAACAAGATGAACTTCCAGTTTGGTACGTCACACAGAACTCGTCCTACTATCCTACCAATCCCACGAATATTATAAATGTGAAAGCTTGGATGGATGGATGTTTGTTACTCTTTCACGCAAAAATTTGGTATGGAGGTAGCTGACACCCTGGATTAGCACATAGGCTACTTTTCATCCCGAAAATATGTAGCGGATAACATCGCGGGGCGCAGCTAGTTATCTATAAAAACGGCATAAAAAACACGTTTGTTGTATGGGTGCTCCCTTAAATATTGATTTTATTCTGTTTTTTAGTATTTGCTGTTATAGCGGCAACAGAAATACATCATCTGTGAAAATGTCAACTGTCTAACTGTCACGGCGCATGAGATACAGCCTGGTGACGGACGGACAGCGGAGTCTTAGTAATAGGGGCCCGTTTTTCGTAGATGTCTTCGACCACATCGTCGCTTACCACCAGGCGAGTATTGGAAGGTGCGCGAGAGTGAGCTACCGCCGCGCCATGGTTTCCTCACGATGTTTTCTTTTCCCGGCAGCTCGAGCTCCTCGAGTTGGAGTTGGGGTTGGGACCCACGAGCTCCGCATGCGCAGATGTTTACCGTCAGTGCGTGTTGCAGACTCGTCGTTCATGTACGTGATCGCGGTGCTGGTGATGGTGAAGCTGTACCAGGGCCGCCACTCCGACCTGGTGCCGGGCGCGCACGCCACCTTCACGCTCATCGCGCTCGCCATCGCTATAGGTGACCAGCTCGGCGCAGTGCAACGCCACCACAGCGCTCTAGTGCCATGTGCCATGCGCGGGGACTAGGTGGCGCCACTCGCATCCTCTTTTTAACCCCCGACGCAAAAACGAGGGGGTGTTATAAGTTTGACGTGTCTGTGTGTTGGTTTGTCTGTGGCATCGTAGCTCCTAAACGGATGAACCGATTTTAATTTTGTTTTGTTTGAATGGTGAATTAATTGGGAGTGTTCTGAGCTATGTTTGATGAAAATCGGTCCAAGATGGCCGCCGCCACAAAATGGCGGATTACATATATTCTTACGTGACTTGATCGAAAGTGCTCTTAACTATGATTCAAGAAAGTCTGTTCTGCTGTTTGAAGATAAACAGCTCTTATGTATGCGAGTGTTCGCCGTGGATCGAGTCGAAAGTTTTTTTTTTTTTTTATCGTGTCTCAGGGTGGCCTGCACTGTGTCGTCAGTCCCCAAGTGATATATGAGTAGTTAATGACTTAACACGTGTGTGTACATGGTGGCTCGCAGGCATGCTGGGCATCCTGTTCCCCAGCGTGTACTTCTCGGTGTTCTTCCTAATGCTGCACCTCGCCACCTGCCTCTACTTCACCTTGAAGATATACTTCGCGGGCCAGTTCCAGATGGGTGAGTGTGTCCGCTTTGCCGGACTCTGTGCTTCCCGAAAGGTACAATATCAGTGTCTTCAAATCAAGAGTGAACAGGTTCCTTCTAAGTGAGCGTGCCCCATCCTAGATCGCATCGTTGCTTCATCAGGCAGGATGTGATCAAACGTGAACTTATTCAATAAAAAAAACTACTCACACAATGACGAGGAGTTTTTTTTTAAATTAATTATTATGGAAGAAGAGATTGCGGCACATTTTCTGTTCTTGTTGTGCACATAAAGAATTTGTATCTATAGTAGAACATTGTACACAGCGCCATCTAGCCCCAAATCAAGCAAAAGTTGTACTGTGGGAACCAGATACTCATTTTGGGGTCACCGTCGCCTGTGGATGCCCAACTAGCCGCAAAAAAGCTTGACATCCTCTCTAAGGTGAGACAGTACTTCACACCAGAACAGCTCAACTTATGCAAAGCCCAAGGGAGATCGTGTGTGGAGTACTGTTCGCACCTGGGGGACGGCTCTGCCAAGTAGGGCAGAGCTCTGAGTCTCTGCGAGCTAGGTCGCGGTACTCGGGAGAGAGTCGATTTCACAGACCTGGTGCGGGATGCAGATGGCCAACCGTTTATCACAAAAAAGGATGTGGTTGACGCTCTCAACTTGGAGTTTGTGACGGCGGCGAGTAGGTGCGGAGCGCCCGCGGCCGATAGCGTCAGCGCTTTGGCCGCGCTCGGGAACGAGGCATCCGCGAGCGATGTGTCTATAAGATTAGAACCTTTTTCACCCCACGAAGTTTTTACAATAACGAAGAAACGTATTGCCCCTAAGAAAAGTACTGATCTCTACGGTCTGTCTGCAAGTATATTGAAAACCGCCATAGAACCGGTCGCACCCGTAATTAGCTACTTATTTAATTCATGCCTGCGGGAAGGTATGTATCCCGCGGCGCTTAAAAGAGTAAAAATATGCCCCTTGTACAAAGGAAAGGGCAAAAAAGCAGACCCCAAGTCTTACCGCCCTATATCCCTTGTCCCCGCTATTAGCAAGGTGTTTGAGGTCGGTCTCAATAGAAGGCTACTTAATTTTGTCGTGGACCGTGGTGTCCTGTCGGAGCGGCAGTATGCGTACCGAGCCGGTCGCGCGACCACAGACTTAGTGCGCGAGGTGTTGTGGCGAGTGTTAACTGCGCGCGAGGCAAAACTGCAGGTTGCCTTACTTTGCTGCGACCTATCGCGCGCGTTTGATACCGCTGATCACGCCCTCATCGCAAACAAGCTGCGATTTTATGGGATCCGTGGCCCTGCCCTGTCCATACTGTCCTCCTTCATGTCTAAGCGAACACAGGTAGTGGTGGGTGATAGAGGTCGCGTCATGTCGTCAGAAGCGGAAAATGTGATGGGCGTCCCGCAGGGCTCCTGTCTATCTAATACTCTATTCAGTCTCCTCCTTAACGACTTGCCCGGCGCCATCGATGGCGCTGAGATATATATGTACGCCGATGACGTCGCCGCAGTGATCACCGCGCCGACGCACCGTGAACTAGAGTCGAGGCTGAATGGGGTGGTGAGCGAACTAGATAGGTGGTTCCGATCGAACGGGCTCGCGCTAAACAAAGATAAGACCTGCTTCCTTGCTTTTAACCTCAATGGCCACGCGACTGAGACTCATTCGGTAGCAGTCGGCAATACCGCTCTCCAACAAGTCCACAGTACGAAACTTCTAGGTTTCCATATCGACGGCGCGTTGACCTGGGAGACGCACATAGACGAGCTGTGCGGGAAGCTGAGCCGCTCGTGCTTTGCGCTCCGGCGGCTCGCGAGCACCGCTGCCCGCAGCGTAGTGCGCTCCTGCTACTTCGCGACCGTCCACAGTAACATCACGTACGGGTTGGAGCTGTGGGGCCGCGCTGCCGATCGTAATAGAGCCTTTGTTATGCAGAAGCGAGCTATTCGTGCCATATGCGGGGTTCAGGACGACGTCTCTTGCGTGGATCTGTTTAAGGAGCTACAGATTTTGCCTTTACCGTGTGAGTTCGTTTACCAGGTAGCCCTGTACACACATACAAACATAGATAAATTTCAACGCCGGGGCGTCCACAGCACGTTGGATCTTCGCAGTAATAAAAAGAAAGACCAACTAGTAACGCCGTCGCATCGGCTCGTCAAATCGGAGAGGTCGGTATACATTCTGGGGCCCGCGGTCTACAATCGCGTACCCGCTTCCATCCGGGATGCACCTTCCATCGCGTGCTTCAGAAGCAAACTAAGATCTTGGCTTCAAGAGACCTTGTTCTATGACTTTGACGATTATTTAAAACTAAGAGATTATTGAATTACTAGTAAGTAATTATAATATTTTTGTTTTTATGGACATTTAATTATATTGACATAATTTTATTGACATTTTATATGTGACATATTACTTTATTGACATTTTCATTTTCATTGTTTTGACATATGTAATGATTTTGATAATAATTTTTAAATATGAATGGAAAAATGACCTGTAACTTTGGTGTTATTAATAAATGATTTGTATTTGTATTTGTATTTGTATTTGTACCAACTTGAAGCGTTGGAGTCGATGGGAGGACGCGCCAGGAGGCTAACTGGCGACGCTTTACTGGAGTCTCGGCTTCAAAGCCTTGAGCATCGTCGCCAAGTTGCCAGTTTTCTACCGGATCCATTCCGGAGAGTGTGCACTTGAACTGCACTTGGTCCCCTGCAGCTTTCTACTACCGGCCGGCAGACACGCGACCAAAACGTCATCCGCACATGGTGCATGTTCCCCGTGTTCGCACAAAGCGTTCTGATTCCACATTTTTCATTCGCACAGCGAGGTTGTGGAACTCTCTGCCGGAGTCTGTGTTCCCTGTTAGCTACAATATTGGCGTCTTCAAATCTAGAGTGAATAGGTTTCTTCTACGTAAGCGTGCTCCATCTTAGACCACACTACTGCTTAACATCAGGCAGAGTGTGGTCAAGCGAACCGATTTTGAATTTAAAAAAAAATCTACAATACCGGGCACTACAAATACGTAGCCGACTTTTTAAGATTGTATTAACGCGCCTTTTGAAGAACCCAATGTAGTAACTCCGCGGGAACACGGAGGAAGGGCGACCATTCCACAGCTTGCATCGTTTGTAATAAAATGTGTTGTTCTGTCCGCGTGTAGAGCGCGCGGTGTTCGCGCGCGCGCGGGCCGCGTGGCGCGCGCGCGGGCGCGGCGCGCTGGTGCCCGCGTACTGCGGCCGCGCGACGCTGCTGGCGCTCGCCAACCTCGCCAACTTCTCCTTCGCCGTGTACGCGTGAGTACTGCACGCACCGCACTCGCACTCGTACCCAGCCCGCAGCACTACACGCGGCGCTCGGCAGCCGCCTCCACGCTTCAGAACCTATACACGTGGGTCCAAACCCCAGCAACGAGCTCGAGCTGCCGGGGAAGGAAAGTGGTAGCGTACTCTAGTACTCGGCTGGCTAGCTACCACACGAGATTTGGAAATCTGCCGCCAAGCGTCTAACGGTGTGTTCCGGCAGCCTCACTTTAAACCGAACTGGGTCCATTCCAGGCTAAGTGTGCTTCCATCTCCGATCACGTCAAGTGAGCTGCGGTCAAACATCGAGCTTGCCAAATAAAAAAATGTGGTTTTTGAATCCTATTGGAAAATCAATGAGGAATTTACTTTCTCTTTTCTTCTTTGAATACAGTTAGAAAGTGATGATTTTTTTTCCTTTCTGAATTGTATATACCTACAGCGTGACTGGTGAGACTCCTACGATACTGAAGGAGAGTGCTCGGTACTCGCTCTCGTTATAATTATGTAATAAAACTAGGTACTTAATTTTTGGCAAAATTTCCCTGTAAATAAATGAAGCGTGGATACACTTCCCAACGCTGATAACGATGTTTTGTTCACGCGACAAGTACGTGCTCGTCCCCCGTCGTCGGCGCGAGTGTCCTCACAATGTCAGCTCGTGCGTCCGCGCGGTGTCCATGCTTTGAAAGAAAGAAAAATATTTTATTTTGTAACTTTAAGACAAAGAAAAACAAAAACTAAAAAATAGAGACGAACAATTACAAAATAAGGGCTCGCCTCGGCATAACACTGGTCATACTAAGTATGCCCAGCGCTAGTCTTCCCGAGAGCCCCTGTAGTTTAAAATCAAGTCTTTGCGTAATTATATACCTACATAACTTTCGGTAAAGTTTACCTCGTAGTCGGTTAATATTCATTTTGAATGTTGTTGTTTTTTCTTCGCATCTGATCGCCAGATATCACGTCCTCGAGGATCGTAGGTGTCTCGCCAGTCATGCTGTATATATATTCTTCCTGTATTAATATACCGAGCGTGATCTCCCCCCGAGTGGTAACATGGAGTGGTCATGTGGCAGCGCGTACTCCCACAACAAGGACATCGCGCGGCAACTGCTTGTGATCCTGATGGGGAACGCGATCCTGCACCTGTGGTTCTACATCGCCATGAAGCTGTCCCACGGCGAGCGGCCGCGCGCCCACGCGTGGGTGTACTGCACGCTCGCCCACGCCGCCTGGGCGCTCGCCGCCTACCAGTTCGTGCACGGCAACACCAGGTGGTCGGTGCGTACATGGAACTCGCATGTTGGGGTAGTTGTGTCGAGAGGAAGAACGCACACTAATGATCTCTCTGCTTGTCCATTGCAAACTAATCAATCTGAAGTTAGCCCAGCCGGACCAGAAGCCGGGCTCCCCGCCAGGAACGCGGCTCGCTCGTGTCGTTACATTAATCCCACTAATATTATAAATGTAAAACTTTGGATGGGTGGATGTTTGTAACTCTTTCATGCAAATACTACTCGACGGATTTGGATTAAATTTCGTATGAAGGTAGCCGACACTCTGCATTAACATATAGGATACTTTTTATCCCGAAAACATGTAGCGGGTAACACCGCGGGGCGCAACTAGTAATATATGTATAACCCACGACCCTTAGGCCAACTAAACGCGCTGCTCCAATGAAACAGCGAGGTTTCCGACCGAACGGAAATATATCATCCATGTATACCGTTTTTACATTTTTTTTGATTTTTTTTAAAACCGCTGCATCCATTTCGATAAAATGTATATGGGCCACCTCTGTAGTGTGATCTACTCGATTCATAATTGGCGGAATTTTCGCGTAACGTAAACTTTTTTGAATAGGTTAAAAAGGATATGATTGTAATAAAGATTGTGTTCAGGAAACGCCGGCCATGTCGCGGCGCCGCAACGGCGCGTGCACGGCGCTGGCGCTGTTCGACGCGCACGACATGTGGCACGCGAGCTCCGCCGCCGCCTGCTTCCTCTCCTACAACCTGCTGCTCGTGCTCGACGACGACGTCGCGGCGCGCAGGGACCGCATCCCCACCTTCTAACACGTCGCCACCGTCACTACCGCCGCCACCGTCACCGTCACTACCGCCGCCACCGCCACCGTCACTACCGCCGCCACCGTCAGCCATGAACTCAAACTTAAAAGCTTCGCGTCCCAATGGACGACAACAACCATCAAAGTGTGCAAGAAAGAAAATGTATATATATACAATACAAACAGACAAAAAAACGAGTTAGCACCGCTACCGGTCGTCACTTAAGAGCCAAAGCCACAAATGGCGGCCTTATCGCTGAAAGCGATTTCTTTCAGGCAACCATAAAATGGTATGAATCAAAATGTATGTATAGGAACCATCTGAATTTCAAACAAGCTCTGCTTAGTTTGTGGTCAGATGGCGCTGTGTGTAATGCCCTGCGATATTTATTTATTTGTTTTGGTGTGTAACAAAGTTGTGTTCTGTTCTACTTTACTGAAGCGTGACTGGACTCGATCAAGATTTGATTTGTGTCACTTTTAGACTGATGCTTAACTTATGATATGATGTAGGTACTTGAAAATATCAATCGAAACTGACAAATGCAGAAAATGCTACGAATTGTAACACGCGAGCAGTCGTAGGATTAAAAAAAAATCTTAAAATAATTTAATTAAACTTGACAACTCTATATACATATAATTATTGGCTTGAGCTATTTTATATTTAAACTAGCTGCGCTCCGCGGTGGTACCCGCTACATGTTTTCAGGATAAAAAGCCTATGTGCTAATCCAGGGTGTCAGCTACTTCCATACCAAATTTCATCCAAATCCGTTCAGTAGTTTTTGCGTGAAAGAGTAACAAACATCCATCCAAACTTTCACATTTATAATTTTAGTGGGATTGGTCGACGGCGAAAAGAGGCCGCAAGTCACGACTAGAGATGAAACGGATGCTCGGTAACTGTCCGATACCTTGTGGGAAATAGCTCCGGAAACCAGCTGAATAGAAGAAGTAAAGGATGTAACACGCTCGTTTAGATCTCGACTAAAACTAATGAATTTATTCATAGAGCTTGAAAACTACAGATATAGCATCCGACGACGAGAGCTATTTTCTCGTCGTAGTTTCCCTCGTAAACAAATGTAACACGAAATCTAATAGAAAGAAAGAAAGGCATGTTAATAGAATCTTAAAAGGTCGGCAACGTATTTGTAGTACCCCTTTTTTTTTTTTTTTTTTTTTTTTGTCCAGGGAAAATACTTTGTGTATACCACCGGCCCTGGGGCGGGCACGGTGGTTATGTGGGACTCTCCGTCCTAATGACGGCCTACCCACTAAAAACCCTGGAGTGTTCCACCTCGGCGCTTTGTGTCGAGGCTGCGGGCACGCTTTCGCACTCTACCGCGGCCTCGACAGCGCTTGTCCTCGCGGACCCGCCTCGGGGAGCCTAAGCTCACCCCGCAACAATGACGATGTGTCCGAACACCCGACACATCGTCATCCACCTCGGAGACCAAACCAGCAAATGGGCGTCGGACAGCCCCATGTCCGTACGCCCCTGGTCTCCATGCGACGGGTCAGATAAGTGGCCCCGCCGCCTGCCACTTGGTTGCTTGGAATGGGGATCGCCAGACCGGCACTCCCCCCATTCCGCAACCCCCTCCCACTCGGCTCCTCCACTGCGCCCTCAGCTCATCAGAGGGACACGTGGAGAGCCCGTCGCCAGGCCACCTCCCGGGGTCGGGCCCCTCCTGCCGTCGCGACATGCCATAACATGGCTTGTCGTGACCCACCTCGAGGACCAATAACAACTGGCGCCAGACGACCCCATGTCTGAACGCCAGTGGTCCTCATGCGACGGGTCAGGTGAGTGGCCCCGCCGCCTGCCACCACGGCTGCAGAGGACAGGGAGAGCGGCACAACGCAACACCGACACTCCTCTTCCCCTGCAGCCCCACCGCGTCCGCCATCAAACGGTGGCGGCCCCGTTAAGGCCGCGGAAGGTAGGGAAAGCGGCAACGAAACACCGACAGTCCTCTCCCGCCGCGGCCTCCAGCCCTCAGCCGCAGTGTCTCCCATTCGACACTGCAGCCCGCCTCAGTTGCGATACCGCCCACACAGTCCGCAACCTACTTGGCCGCTTCTACCAGGCCCGGGGGAACACCCGGAGAAGCAGCCCCACCTCGGGTTCCGTTTAGTTTCACCGTGGTGACCAGTCACGGTTACTCAGCCCCCCCGCCACGACAAGGCGGGAACCCACGGGGGGGATTTGTAGTACCCCTGGTATTGTAGATATCATAGACGACGGTGATTGCTTAACATCAGGCAACCCGTCAGCTTGATTGCCACCTGTGGCATAAAAAAAACCATTTATTTTGACACACACAACACTACAACAACAAAAAAACACTACAAATAAAAGATTAGAAAATAATAACAATAGTAATGTGTAGAAAGTTGTCGCCGTAGTGTGCAGTGCGACGAACAAGGTTAGTTCGCAGCAGCAGCGGCGCCGATTAATAATAATGATTGGTTTTTATTTGTGTAGGTAATCGTTTTCCATGATTTATAATTGTATTGTAAATTTTGTTATGTCCCTGTATTTGTTATCAAATAAAAAACTAAGCTGAACTGTGACTGTGTAGTCGAACATGGCTCTCGAGCGATGAATGAAGCGAACAATCAAGTGTTATTAGTTTTTATCATCAGCGGGGTTTCAATGTCGGAATATGGAGCATGGAGGCTAGGGTGTCCCTTAAATTTCGAGTTCAATATTTTTTTACGCATACCTTCTTAAAAGTTTCGTAATAACCCAGTATAGCATAGAAAAAAATATGAGCCCATTTTATAAACGATAACCCGTGCCGACTTGCGATTTAAACTTCCCCATACAAAGTACGCGGGTACTGGCGCAGCGACCTGTAACTACGCGTTCCATTTGTCATTTTATACGTGATTTTTAAGATTATTATTATTGTTTACTGTATAAATAATTATGCAGATGGAATTACGGAGTGATAAACAAAATATTTTCCTACTTGCACAATGAGCCATCGAATAAAATGATGAAAAATGACCACACAATCGACAAGTTCTCGCTGTCTTACTTTACAATATTTGCGAAGTCAAGCTAACTGTTTGTGAAAGTGCAAATCTTGTAATTAGGGAGTGCATTATATTTCAGAAAAAGCCAGAATTCCCACAAAGGCATTAAACTACATAAAAAAGGTATAAAGGCTAACTGTGTGAAGAAACTTTTTTAAGAAAACTCAGGTCACATTCAAAACCGTGAAAATAATTTTAATAAAATAGACCTTTATAACTTCTTTGATATCGCACATGCTGATGCCTTTGATAGAATTAAAATAGAGGAACAAAAAGCATTTTTAAAGAAACAGAAAGCGTAGATCGGGATGTTGTAGTCAAAAAATTGGCGTAAAATGAAGAAAGAGCGAGGCAAAGACGATTGGAAGAAGAAAAAGCAAGGAATGTAAGAAAAATACTTATTGGAGCAGACTTTAGAACAAAAATTGTTGTCTTTTGCTTGTCCATATCATGTTCATAACTACTAGTTATGAACATGATAATATGAACAAGGCTCGAATATTTAGATTTTCCAAAAGCTCAGCGTGAATTGAAAATAAAGTCTAGACCAAACGCTCGAAGAGTCAACACCTCCTGAGGATGCCTCGTGTAGAAACGAAACACGTGTCGGCAACTGGTTACTGCAGCGAGAAGAGGATATAAAGACTTATAGAAGTCCTCATCACTGATGTGACTAAAGCGACTGTTAAGCGGAAATAAACTACACATATAACTTAAACATTCCATTGGAAAAACATCGATTTCAGTAAAATCGAACTATCTTTTCATTTCATAAAAGAGCATAGCATAGCATATTGCTGAGACAAATATCTTCTCTGGCTTTATAAGAGACGATTACCGCGAATTAGTTTAACAATGTGTGATGTGGTGGAGGAGATACCCAGAAGAAATTAAAACTCAGGCCCCCGGAGCTATGCATCAGGCACGATGGATGACGAAAGCTAGATTTTTTTTTACAGTTCTTGTTGTTATTTATTTTGTTATTTAACCTGCTTCTTAACCAAGATAAAACGTTGGGTGGTTTTGTACCAGAAAAGAGCAAACAATTTCTAGGTTGTCTTCAGATTGACGACAGTTTACATCAGGAAGATGTATTTTTTAGGCATGATAATGCAGCTTTTCTGGAAGCTAAAAGAAGAATAAGTCATTTGAAGGTTGTACATGATGCTGCTGAAAGAGCTGTCAGATTAATGCAAGATTTTAAAGGACTTATCACGGTTGAAGACGAGCAAAAATCGTTCTTGCTGCGCTGCATCCAAGAACATGAAAAATTGTATTTCGACTGTAAAAAAACTACGATGAAAAAGGTTACCCTGGCTGATTTATATTATTTTATGCGTTTAAATAAAGATTTATGTTTATCTTATTTTATTTGAACTCTTATTCTATGCCTGCATTGCATTTATAATAATTTTATAGCAGAGCGAAATATCAGGACAAAACACGATTTTTGATAAACGTGATGGCTCGGTCGGCACGGGTTACAATCAAGCTAGGAAGATAAAATTTTATATTTAGGCATGTTATAGTATTTATAAAAAATGTAGAGGGTATGCATTTCGAAATTCGAAAAAAAAAATTTTTTGCCCATATAAGGGACACCCTAATGGAGGCCTTAAGCCGGAGAGGCGATTTCAAATGTTAACCTAATGATGTAAATAGAAATAAGGATTGCGTGTATGCCTCGAGCATACCTGCTCACCATCGAAGGCTGCTTGCGGCGGCGTCGTGTGTCGCGCGCTCTCTTCCCTCAGATGTGGTGGAGGAGGGCGCTGGCGGCACACGCGTCATACTCGTGCTCGTGCTGCTTGCGGGTCGCTGCTCTGCTCGCGGTATACACACAATCTATCTAGTTCCTACTTTAACCTTAGAATAAATTATGTAATTTGACTAACGTAACTTTCCTCTTTTTGTGTTGTATGCTTGTAAAAAAACATGTGATTAAAGTTGACAAAGGTACGGACCCCGGTGTCTGTGGAGACGTAACGTTTGATGGTAAATCCATAGTTTAAAAGATCGTTGGATTTGTTTTGCTCGGAGGCTCAGGTGAATGTAATGTATTATTAATTTGTAAGTGTAATCTAACTTGAAATGAATTAAATTTGTATTCTTGCTTATATTAGTTGTTTTATTACATATGCAGGCTAGTAGGCAGTTCATTGGCACTATTCTAGTGACCGTTAACCCCACTGCGGAGCCGCAGGAAAGTGAGGAAAGCAAAATACGCGATTTAGTTTACTTGGGTGACATATTTTATCCAGTTATTGGTTTAAAATCAAACTACTAAACCGAATCGGTCCGATTTGAATGTAATTAATTTCTAATTTAAAAAAACAATGACGTAGTTATGAGGAAACAACATGAGAAAAAAAATAATGAATTGAGACTTCCTACTTTTTTTGAAGTCGGTTAAAGATTTACCTAATTATTGCCATATAATTAGCAAGCTACATTCGGATGTCTAAGTAGTCAAAGAAGGGAGAAAATCATTAACTTGAGTAAGCAACGCTTCTGATGTTGCAGTTGAAAGGCGATTGTGACCGCTCACCATCAGAACGCCTGCTTGCTTGTCGTGCTACACCTAGTTTCTAAACTTTGTAGATAATAATGTGTGATATTCTGCAAGCTTCCCTGTGACAGTGTTCGAGGCTCGGCCGCGAGTGCGCTGCGCCGCTGACCCAGAAGAATATTCACAAACCCTGGCCCACCTAGGCGGCCTAGATACCGCGCAACTTTATGTAGACGCCACCAAATAAGAACAACAATAAAAGTTGCACCATTTCCCACAGACAATGCGATAGTGGCGCTCATATTAACGCCACAGAATAGTTGGTCGCGCTTGCTGGAGTCGACGTGACCTCAGGGTGCCCCAGTCGATGCCCCAGTGGCCTAGTTACGGCGGCCACCACGCTTGCGCCCCTTTACCCTGCCCTGACTGACCCCGCTAGGGGCGGACGCGAGCCAGGGAAAACTTATAGATTACCCCGACTGCCTCGTGCGCTTTAGGGAGAATAGGCAAAGTGGCAACTTTATGATATACTATTAACATATTCTGTGACGGCGATCTGCTGCCTCAGGAATTCGATGAGATCCGTTGACGAGAACACCCAATGTTTTCCAGCTTCTTGATTACAGAATAACGAGTTTACCGTTAACATCTGTATTTATGTGTGACGTTTAAGTTTGTGGCAGCAGTTGGACCTAATTGGCGAAAGAGGTTTGAGGATCACATGCTCTGCAGCTGCGTGCATGAGTAGGCGATGATGATGATGATTGGTATTTGCGATCAGTCAGAATGGTTGCGTATTGTTTTGTTAGTTTTTAGATACGATTTGTCATGTTTATGGTAGCCAGGCCAGGCTCTATCCATGTCACACGGTAGGTTCCTAGCTACAGATTATTACATTTTACCTATCCGTGCTCGAAGAATAGTGCGTAGGTACTGTAGAATATTATCCTGCTAAGCCCGGACACCCGGATAGGTCTGAAATAGTATAAATGTGAGCCGCCTATATATCTCAGCACTTTTTTAAAACTTACATGTTTTTTGAAATTTTTGTGTAGGTATTTTGGTGTACAGGTAAAGTGT
Organism: Biston betularia; assembly: GCA_905404145.2. Classification (NCBI taxonomy): domain Eukaryota; kingdom Metazoa; phylum Arthropoda; class Insecta; order Lepidoptera; family Geometridae; genus Biston; species Biston betularia. Next base: position 89,201 of record FR989891.1, read on the forward strand.
CAGTATTCTGTCTCGTCTGGATCCGGCGTCACGGAGGCCTGGCCGCTCCGACCTAATGAGGAAGGAACTAATAAGTGTTTTCATAAGGTCAAGATGACGATGCAATGACGTCACGAACAGTACTCATTATATTGCAACTCATGGAGCGACTGCGCTTAGTCATTATTTCAAAACGAGGGCTCTTACAAAGGGATGAGTGTATCAGTAATGTCGAGTGGGCCAAGCTATTCATAATTCTCTTTCTGTTTCGGCATTTTATTGATAAAGCTGCTCTGCTAGAGTAAATAAACACAGAAAGTAAAATATAAGCAGCAAACAATATTGAATTATTATCTTAATTATGTACAGTGACATCATGAATCATTATCGCGTGTGGTTGTTAATTTATCTCATATTGAGGATTCAGCTAAATATGTAAGTATAAATAACAATTTAGATGCCTTGCTGTGCTGCTCATGAAACAAAGGGGAAAAACAATTTTGAGCACTGGCAACATCGAGCACTTCTGTTGTTTCGAAGAAAATAAAAATGGCCGACGTATGTAATGTCAAAACTCGCAGGGCGAGGAACTACGCTGAAAACGTGTAAAAATTCGCGGAAACTGGCGAATTTAAGTGCTTACTCAGTAGCAGTGACGTGTTACAGTGATTACAGTTTTACATATTGAGTTTTAGTGCCTTCCGTTCCATGATTATTCCTAATTTTTGTGTATAATTTCAACCTGATATATAAATGAACGGTACGTATTTTTTCCTGTTCTACTGCTGTAGCTTACAAAACTGTGATCTAAGCTACTCAAAACGAGTCCATTCGGAGCCCTAAACCACACCGGACTCGATAAAACCATGTATGTATTCGAGTCCAAATTTTGATACAATAGAGTTAAGTCGAGTGTAAGTCTCGTTCTATTTGAAGGTCTTAATTCGTCCTCAGAGCTGTTCAAACAAGGTAAACGCTCCTAGAATGTCCACAGCGAGGTCTGACGCGGCCGCTCGTACAGCATTCTCGCTCGGCACGTCTGTGTCGCATCATCCTCTGCCGTGTTGTGTCAGGCTCCATAAATAGATCTTACATTAGGTAGAGGCACGTTATCAAAGTATTATCTGCGTGATTGCATGTTTATCGGTCAAGTAGATAGCGCCGCACTCTATGTTCGGTACTCACTGTTCCGTACTCTGCCAAACATATTGTTAAGGTTGATGTGAAGGAGCGTTACAGTGACGCTCATTGCATCTTGTTATTACATGTGAACTAACAATGATAATGACATGTGCAGGAACGTGCAAGTAATTGATGTAAGAGCTAACGCAAATATAATGTTGTCTACTCTCCAGACTGCTGCTGAACTATATCAGACATGTTTAGACAAATGTTAAGAAATTACATTTTGTGGATTGCCGAAGGTTTAAGGATGAGTTGAGCTTGGTTCATCTGTCTAATATAAAAAATCACCACTATCAAGATTATGTTCCTAAATATAGTAAAAAACAGGCGAGTGATTTTGGAATGAAAGATAACAAACAGACTGACTTATTGAGTTAATTTTGCATTTACATTAAACACATAATTATGTTCTGTACCAAATTCGAAATGTATTGCTTTCAAATTGTACTTGAGTACTATTTTGTGCTGCCCCAAGATAAGAATTGATCATATCATAATGAAGAGAGTGCTACTGAAGTCATCCTCTCAAGTCTCTTGTCTATTTGCATCTGGTGTGCAAACAGCAAAGCTCCAAGCGACAGTCTTGTGTAGCACTAAAAATACTAAGACTCAAGATTTCATTTCATTTATTTTCAAAAAACGACAATTATCATTACAGATATCTATTGCGTACAGTAAAAGATCTTTTAAATATAAAGTAGTATATGGTACACAGTCCTATATGGTGGTATTTATGGTACTATTTTGGGGCTAGTTAAAAATTATATATTACAGTATCTACAATATCACTAACTGGCTTCCAATCTGGAGGTCATGGGTTCTAATCCCCGACACACTCCTATATGTGCAAACTGCCGATGACTTCAAACAGTAAAGCGTGAGGAATCCACATCTAAGAGCTTCAAAAATAATTCAAATAAGTTTAAAGTAAACTTGCACTCGGCCAGTGTAGTAATCTTGGCCTCTCTCCTTTCACACTGATAGCAGTAAGGCCTGCAGTTTATAAAAACAGCTTATCCTGAGGGTATCTTCTTTTGAGCCTTCGTGGCATGGTGGGCTCATCCATAAGATTTTTTGCAAATACAAATATTTTATTGATAACACCAATGTTACAAGTCAATTCAGAATTTTAAACATGTCATTAGATGAGTTTTAAAACACTGATTACATGTCAAAATAAGGTAGGGCAATATACAAACATGTTAATTCCCGAAAAAATATTGTCAATATAATGAAATGAAATGACAAAAAAAAATCATGATTACTTACTAGTAATTCAATAATCTTTAAGTTTGAAATAGGTACTCGTCAGTCATAAAACAAGGTCTCCAGCAGCCAAGACCTTGAATATGTTAGGATGGTGTGCATAGTGTAGCATCACCAAGTGACATAGGTTACTTTTTATCCCTGTATTTCCGTGGGAACGGGAACTACACGGGTGAAACCATGAGGCGTCCGCTAGTATATTATATGCACATGTAACTGTGTATTTGGTTCTGTACTCTATATTTATTTGAGTAGAATGAAGTGCCAGCGAGTGACTGCACGCGGTAATGTATGTGCATAACTCTCAAAGATCAAACTGTTAGATATCCCACTAAAATACAAAAGTTATTTTAGTTAATGTAAACAACATTATATTTGTGAAGATGTCAGATTAAAATAGACTTTATCTGCTTGGTTGGACGGTTTAAAAAGGTGACAGATTGTGAGCCAAAGTGGTTCTGAATGGTAAGTTCATTAAGGTTTATTTCTATTTGAATACTTTATTAGGAGAAGGTGCCCCTGGTTGTGTAGATGTCAGACTAAAGGTCGCTACAGACCATCGTTGACCGCTAGACATTGGAATCAGCTGCCCGAGTGGGTGTTCCCCAATGAATATAGTCTGGGTACCTTCAAGTCGCGAGTGAATCAGTTTCTCCTAGGCGAGCGTGCTCCACCGTAGACCGCATCTTCGCTTAACATCAGGCGGGATGGCGGTCAAACGCAAGCCTATCTACTATAAAAAAAAAAAAAAAATCGTCATCCTGGGCTCCGGTACTTTTATGTACAAGTACAAATAATGTTTATTAATGTATAATTATGTACAAACTTGTATTTTTTAATGTTTATTTAATTTAAAACTACATATTTAGTATTGAAGTGTGCCATTCCCGTAATTAACAAAACTACTAGAACCGTAAGGCGCTGCCGTCGCGAGATTGTTGTCTCTGGGTTAAAAATAATTTTAAAAATACATAGATTTCATTTTAAGTTAATATAACTAGTTAATCGTGTAAATATAAGTATAAATTCATAGTGACAGTGTTATCTAAACTAAATATACTCGAATAACTCATAAATTCATTAAAAGTTAAGTGACAAATTAAATTTCGTTTTATGTATGTATGTAAGTGAAAAATCTGTTAAACTAAAAACTGTGAAGTGTCGAATAATAGAATTAAAGAGGGAACAGTGCTAAATACAAATTAAATAAAAACCAACAAAAATTAAAATTAGATTGTAAACTTTTTACGGAACTACCCGAATTTTAGTGAAAAAAATATCATAGAAGTGGTGGCGACAGTGACAAGGGAGACGACTCGCAATTGTATGAGTCACCTTTAACGGCATTATACCTAGCTAGAGAGCTTTGTGCAGGTATTGTACGGTATTTTCGCTATCTACGTTAGTGAGCGAGTGGCCGAGGGGCCTGAACGCTTACTTAGAGAGCGAAAGGTGCCGAGTTCGATCCCCGTTAAAGGTTGGTGGTATAATAGTTGTTTTTTTTGCACTGTTGCATAAATTTAACACTTTCTTTTTTTTGTTGTTTATCCATTGTCATATTTGGACACAAAATGGATAAAACAGCAATCAAGAAGTCTTGCTTTAAATGTAAGAAAACTATAACAAATAGAGAAATGCTTTGTTGTTGTTCGTGTAAAAAGCATTATGACATAATTTGTGCGCAAGTTTCAAGTACTAGATTTAATATTATGGAAAAATCCAAAAGAGATAGTTGGAAATGTAACGCTTGTTATGAGACAAAATCTAAGAGCTTAAGGGTCAATACAAGCACGGAAACAAGGGCTGAGTCGGAAACTCCCTTATCCCATGTCACATTTAGAAAATTAAGGTGTCAAAAAATGCCCGCAACTCCTTTACACAAATCTGAAGAATCTGAAGAAGATCTAGACACAAGTTCTTTCGATGACCTTCTTAGTTTGCCCGACATAACTACACTCCAAAACGAAGGCGAACAAGAACTTTTAAAAGAAATTTCTCGACTGAAATTGGAATTGGAGAAGGCACATAATGAGATAGATAATCTAAACATGGAAAACAGCGAATTAAAAAAGCAAGTCTTAGAAAAAGAAACTTTATCTGTTAAATGGAAGAAACTTTTTACAGAAGCCATGAGTACACCTAAGAGGCGAAGTTCATTCTCAAAAAAAGATGGCTCTGAGAAAAAAAGTATTCGAAAATTTGTATCAGGGCGATCACTTGAGCTAAACGATTCCCAATGTAGCGAATCAAATATAGGGGTTCAAATCCAACCGCCACCGAAAAATAGCGATAATAAAACATGTCAAGTAGGACCGGAATCAGGAAAAGTTTTAAATAATGATAATTTTATAAAAAACACTGCATCTGTCTCAAACAAAGAAGACAATAAAAATAAAATTCATTCAAAGAAACAAGTGTTAGTTTTTTCAGACAGTATTGGCCAAGGAATAGCATCAAAAATAACAGACAATACGAATTGTAAAGTAATGAACAACTGTAAACCAGATGCAGGATTTCAATCAATCTTAGAAAATTGTGACTCAATGAAAAAAAAATTAGCCGAAAATGATGTGATGGCAATACTACTAACCAAATATGAAAATTCGCTTCGTAATAATAAACAAGGGTACATAAAATTATTAAGCAATGTTCTTGGGGACCCTCAAAGAAAATTCAATGTTTTAGTCACGGGTCTACGGTATAATGGTAATGATGATAACGATATTTACCGTATTAATGGACAAATAGCAAATATGGCCAACTTGAACGAAAATGTAAAATATATAGACCCGAATATGAGTTATAAGAACGTTAGGGTTACTAATTACAGGTTCTTGAAAAATATAATCACCGAGAATGTTATAACGAGTGTTAAACAATTTCAAGGGTCAACTTTATTACGTTTCGTAAGGCGCGAGCAATATGAAAGTACTATAGATCAGGATAAAAAATTTCTAGTAGTACAAGAAAGGATGCAGGAACGATAATACTTCATGCAAATGTGCGGAGCATACACAATAAATATTTGCAAATAGAAAATTTGATAACTGAACAAAACTGCGATGTTTTATGTTTAACGGAAACATGGGGTAAAAATCATCAAATAGAATCTATGAGTATTGATAATTATTCACTGGCAACTTGTTTTAATAGGATATTTTTTGAACACGGTGGTACAGCAATATATGTTAAAAATAATGTAGATTTTAGAGTTAGAAATGACTTAAATAAACTATCTTTCGAAATGAATTGTGAATTGTCAGCAATAGAATTAAGACCTTCTAAAACAGTTGTAATTGCAATGTATAGACCTGATTATGACATTGATTTGTTTTTTAGTATACTTAGAAAAATTTTACAAAAACTTTGTAACGAGAACAAAAAATTTGTAATTGCAGGTGATTTCAATTTAAATGTATTAAAACAAGATAAAAATGTAAAGAAATTTGAAAATACACTTTGTTACTTCAATTGTAAATGGGTATTGAATAAACCCACTAGAACCCAGACAACAAAATTAAATAAAACTAGCTCTACTTGTATAGATAATTTCATTTTAAACTTTACTGACTATAAGGGCTCCGTTTTAGATTATAAGCTATCTGATCACAATGTAATTAAAATAGTACTATGTAATATTAAGAACAATAATGTCCAAGGCAATACCAGCTATGTAGCAAGAGTTTTTTCAAAGAACAATCTAAATTATTTTAATTATTTATTTAATAAAAGTTACTTTGAATTAAAATTAGAAATATTGTCAAATACTGATACAAATTCAAAAATGAGTATTTTTCAAGAAGCTCTGAACTATTATTATAACATTGCTTTCCCGAAAACAAAAAGACAAACGCGAAAAAACCAAAAACAATGGACTACATTAGGTATAGAAACATCTAAGAAAAACTTAGCTAAATTAGAATTATTGCAAGATCATGATCCTTCTGAACAAAGGAAATTAGTAATAAAGAAATATAAGAAAATATTGAGGAAAACTATGATTGCAGCAAAAAAATTACAGTATCGACATAGAATAAATAAATCTAAAAATAAAACCAGAGAATCATGGAGTATTATAAATGAACAAGTAGGACGAAATAAAATTAAAAACGCTAAACATGGAATTCGCGCTGTAAAAAATGATAGGGAAGAGGTAACCACGGAAGCCGAAAAAATTGCAAATATATTTAATGACTTTTTTCGTAATATTGCGCATAAGTTAACTGGTAATTTAAATATAGTCTCTGAAAATTGTATGAAATATCTAGATAATTCAAATAAGCCCCACACATCTATTAAGTTCAAGCCACTGGATCACAAGGAGTTGAGAAGTATTGTAAAAAACTTAAAACAAAAATCAACACTCGACATTTATGACATGAGCACAAGAACTTTGAGGAATATTATTTTGAATAATTTTTATGTATTTGAGTTGATACATATTATTATAAATTCGTGCTTAATCGAGGGCTTCTTTCCCGACGTACTCAAGACAGGGAAGGTATTACCACTTTTCAAAAAAGGGGATTCGTTAGATATTAACAACTATAGACCGATTTGTATATTGCCAGCGTTGTCCAAAATATTAGAGACTGTTATCAAATCTCGAATCATTGAATTTTTTGAAGAAAACGATCTTTTTAATGATGCTCAATTTGGATTCCGAAAAGGTCGTTCTACTGAAATGGCGATAAGAAATGTAATCTACTTTATTCTGGAATCTTTAGATGAGTCTAATAGATGTGCAAGCATATTTTGTGACCTATCAAAGGCTTTTGACTGTTTAAGACATGATGTGTTGATAAAAAAATTGGAATTTTATGGCTTTCGTGGAACTGAACTAAATATGATAAAAACTTACCTTAATAATCGCAGTCAAATAGTGTGTGTAAATGGGTCTTCTTCAGCATTGGGTAACATGTCAATAGGGGTGCCACAAGGCTCAGTTTTAGGTCCTCTATTGTTTTTAATTTATATTAATGATCTCGCAGGTGCCATGCCAGAGTGGGCGCAAGTAAGTCTCTTTGCCGATGATACCCATGTTGGTATTAAAGATCTTAACAAACATAACTTAGATACGAAAATAAATACTACTATGGACTTGTTAACGGAATGGTTTGATTGTAATGGTATCATTCTAAATTCTAATAAAAGTACTGTTATGCACTATCAATCGAAACTTGGCATTTTTGGTATCTCGGCAAGTAAAGAAAATGTGTTTTTAGGATACACAATAGATAATACAATTAGTCACAATGCTCATATCGATAATATATGTAAGAAAATTGCCAGCGGAAATTATGCGTTATTTAAACTTAAGCCGCTAATAGATAAAAATACTCTTATATCCGTGTATTATGCATACATACATTCTGTTATAAGATACGCAGTTACGATATGGGGTAACGCAGCTAGTATTACAAAAGTGTTAAGATGTCAGAAGAGAGCGATTAGAATAATAAATGGTTTAAAAAAACGTAGTTCTGCAAAAAAATACTTCAGAACTAACAAAATTATGACAGTGATATCACTATACATATACAATAGCTTATTAGAAATACACGGAGCTAATTTGCCAAAGAACAAAGACAGGCATCAATATAACTTGCGAAACAAAGAAAAGCTGGTCGTGCCATGGACTAGGTTAGGTAAAGTTGAAAAGCAGGGCCGTCACGCCAAAATATTAATGTATAATAAATTGCCAAAATATATTACAGAATTAAATCATACCGAATTTAAAAAAACCATTAAATTTTTTTTGGAAAACAATCCATTTTACAAATTAGGTGAATATATGTCAATGAGGTTCTCAGAATCCTCATTTATGTGTAGTACATAAACGGAGCCTCCGCTGTAGTATGTTCGTTGTTAATTACTCGTGTAGGTATAGCTTCATTCATTAAAGTGTAATCGTAAGGTTTTTTTTTTTGTACATGTGACTTGCCTTTAACATTATTGTTATTTATGGCCAATAAATATTACTGATTTACTGATTTACTATAAATTGTATTATAAGTACACCAATAGTCACTGGCATTTGACTTTTTTTTTTATGGTTGACAGGCCAGTTGTTTGACCACAGCTCACCTGATTTTAAGTGACGGCGTGGTCGAAGATGGTAAAGCACACCTAGCCTGGAATGGAACATTACACTTGAACATTGGATTGGCATAATTACACTTGTACTTGTATATTATGTATATGAATTTTGGCAATATTTTGGGTTCTCAGTTGACAATTGACAAAGCTAACATTCTGCTCACACAGGGAGTGGCGCCACCTGGAATCAGCATTATGACATATAATAATATACAAATTTACAATTTAAAAAAACCGACTGCACAACCCTCGGGCCAACTAAACGCGCTGCTCCAATGAAACAGCGAGGAAATATCATCCATGTATACCATTTTCACGTTTTTGTTGACTTATTAAAAGCTGCTCGATCGATTTCGATAATATTTGTATGTTCTACCGCAAAAACAGAATCATCAAAATCGATTCATAATGTAACCGGAATGATTACATACAAAAAAACATGCGGTCAAATATTAGTATGAGTTCCCACAGAGCCGCGTTATTAATGGGGTGATGTTCGAGGGGGAGGGGAGTACAAGCAGGAACGTGTACATGTATCAATATATCAAATATATACGTATAAATCAATAATTACACAGCGCCATCTAGCTTTGAAGTAAGCAAAGCTTGTACTGTGTACTGTAAAACTAGACAACTGATACAAAACTTATATAGGTCATAACCACCACAACACAGAACAGACGTCGAATACGAGTAAATGTTTGTTCTGGGGAGATCTTCAGCTCTGCAGCTCTGGGAGCAGAACTATTGCCGATTGAGTTGTCGTGGCATTCAGTTGTATGGTTTGTGTGTCTCGCAGATGTGAGGCGGAGGGCATGTGGGGCGCCGGCGCGGGGTGGTGGTGCGGCGCGCTCGCCGCGGCCGCCGTGCTGGCAGCGCTCGCCGCCGCGCGCCGCAAGCAGCGCCACAAGCACGCGGGCCCCGCTGTCAGTACCCACACCTCGCGAGTAACGCGAATCATTGGGAGTTCTGGCGGGAACGCGGAAAGAGTCGTGTCGCAACGTTGTATACTTTTCCAAAACTAGTGTTTTGTCGAGTGTTTATGCATTAAAATGGTGGTGTTTTATTCATAAAGTGCCGAATTATACAATGTGGTGAAACATGACTTTTCGTGTTGCTTCCAAAACTCCATCGAAGCTTTATAGTAAAGTCGCCACTACTTTATTAACTTATGAAACTTGAAAATATAAAACGCTTGACACTGGCATATGCTCGAAATACGACGCCAAAACCAAAGGAAAAAAAAGCGCGAAAATGTCTTGAAGCAATGAGCGCCCCAGCGGCGACGCCCTGGACTTTGTTTTGACTTTGACTGGTTGGGCGTTCACAGCTCACCTGATGTTAAGGAGGACGCAGAGTTTTTAGTAGAGTTTTAGTAGAGTTTTTCCCCTATTTTCTCCCTGGATAATGATTTCAGAGCAAACATTTACTGTTCAAGGTGTATATTTAGTTTATTTCCGCTTAACAGTCGTTTCAGTTACAACAGTGAAGAGGACTTAAATTCAACAACAATTTATTAATTAAAAACTTAATCGTAATTTCATTTTATATCTAGAACTAGTTTTGACATAAACTTAAAATCTAATTTAAATAACCACAAGTCTTACAATCCTCCTCTCTCTGCAGTAACCACTTGCCGACACGTGTGTCGCCTCTACACGAGGCATCCTCAGGACGTGTTGACTCTTCGAGCGCTTGATCGAGACGAAAGCATATGTGATGACTAAACTTGGTATTCTCTTAAATTGTAGGTGCACATAGTGCGCGGCACGCTGCCCCGCCGGCTGCCGCGGGTCGCGCGGCTGCCACGGCCCGCCGCACCCCGCGCGCCCCCCCGCCTGCTCCTCGCGCCGCGCCGCATCCTGGCCGCGCTGTCCGGCCGCCCGGCCGACGACCCCCCCTCCCCTCCACAGATAGTCATCGTCCAAAACTCCACGCAAAACACCATCGACAGACCCGACCCCTCCTCTTCTCAGGTCCCTCCCATAGAATACAAAGGGATCCCCAAGCTACCCTTGCCGGAGCAGTGGATTCACATACGCCCTCAGGACTACAAGTACACCACCATACCTCGACCGCTCGCGCAGCTGAGCGCCGACCTCGGCGCGGATCTTACTCAAGAGTCGCGTGCGAAGAAGTACAGCGCAACCCGGTCGCCTTCCCTCGAAAAAGACGACAAATCTCCCTTCCCCACCACGAAATCCGACGTGTTCGGCTTCGAAAGCGATTTAGTTCAAAAGTTAAACGACGGGAAAGAAGCGACCATGATGTCGCCGAAAGAAACTGGCGATGCGAGCCAGAACCTGTCTCCTAGCAACTTGAGGAGGTTCCGATCTGTCAGCACGAGACTCAACATCTGCAGCGTCAACGAAGCTCATCTGGATAACCAAGAGAAGTCGGAGATGCAAAATTCACCAAGACTTCTGGAATGCAGCTCCGCTAAGGAAAAATCTAACGCATCAAAGTTTGATTTCTCTCCGAAACTGTTGGACACGATGAGCTCGCCTAGGTTCTTCACTCCTCCTGAGACCGTATCTCCCATGTTTTTCAACGAACCGTCTCCGAAGTCCGTCTACTACGATAGCGTGAGGTCGCCCAAATTCTTCCCAGAAACTCCTAGGGATTCTGAAGTCCCCCAATCCCCTCGAGCTCTAGGAGACCACTTGAACAGAAACGGAATCGAAAAACCGAGCTCACCTCGAGTGTTGAGCGCTCGACCGAGCCCTAAGGTCCACAGCTACAACAAGGAAAACTACTTCACTTTCGAACAAGCGCACTCGTTTCTCGACGAAAGCCCCAGGCTCTCGCCGAGACCTAGGAAATATGGGGGGAGGAACTCCATCGAAAAAGAACGATTCACACCACCGGCTGACAAAGATGTCCGCAAATATCGACGACATAACAGTTGCGACACTTACAAGACTGTCGAATTAAATATAACGAAATGCGATGCTAACAAAAACCTACCAGATCAAGATGTAGTCGACTGCTGTGCAAAAATAGACTCGTTAGAAATCCAACCGACAGAAGATAAGCCGAACGAACTCACTCCAAACGTGGCAAACTCCGCCCAAGCCAGACGACAGCGACTAAAATCGATTTCCTTGGACTCTGACAACGCTAAAATAATCGAACAAAACCTCGGCCTCCCAATAGCGAAGCAACTGAAGGATCAAATGAACGAAGCTTACAAGAACGAAAGCACATCTTGCGAAAGCATGGAGAGGTATCTAAAAACGCCGACAAATGAACGGCCCTGCTTCAAGTTTGACGTCGAAAAGAAGAAATCGTCAGAAGAAGAGGAGGAGCCGAAATCACCTGATCTTCTGCAAAAGAAGTGTCTGAGACAGAGCTCGGATACTCAATCTTTTATAGACATGCCGAGGTTTTCGCCCAAAGAGTTTGAGATCACAGTCACGACAGAAGAAGGCGCCACGTGTTCTGCCGACGCACACCCGAAGCCTAAAACTAAAAATCTGCGCAATCTCACCATCGACCTGACGAAACGAGACAGCGATCTAGAAAAAGAACTGCTCGAGTTTGATAAACTGTTCGAGAAGAAGGTTAAAACACCTACGTTAAAGATTAAAGCAACATCTCTCGATTCGTCGGAAACGGCTAATCTATCTCTTCCACAGCAGAAAACTTTAGAGGTCCCACAAAACTCCGTGTCGGTTCCCAATACTCCAAAACGTCAGATAAAAAGGATCCTAGCGCAAAAGAATATTAAACCAGATTTCGCCGGAGCCAAGTTGGGCTTCAACTCGATACAGTCTAACGCGGAACAACGTAGGCTGTATATGAAAGGGCAAGACAGCGGGATATACTTGAGAGAGCATCACGCGAACCTCATGCTGTACCAGCCGGGCACTTCGAGGATGGGCTCCCGCACTATGGGGTCATTCGACGAAAACATGGACTTCGAGACCACCCCCGAGATAAACATTTGCGCAGCTGACAACAGATCTTATTTAGACACGGGACAAACATTAGGTTCAAATTTGCTCAATTACAAGCAGAATTTGAGCGTATCCAGTACTAATCTAAAGACTTTACCCGAAGGCGTCCCGTCAGACGATTTCGAACCTAGCGTGGAAGATGAAAAGATGGTCAAGAAGTTGCACAGGAGAAACTCCAACCAAAGTTTATTGTTAAGCACTCATAGTTTGCAAAGTTCAAACTGCTCCTTGAACAGCTCCGGGGCGTCGTGTCACAACCTCGCCACGGTGCGCACCAGCATATCTAACTTCAGCCTCAACGATAGGAAGAAACTGTCCCTCGAGAGACGAGATTCCAACGCGTCACTCATGACCGACCACTTGGCTCCGACCACGCGAGTCATATGCTCCTCGAACACGAGCCTCTCCGGAGACTCCAAGAACTGCCTGCTTCAGCGCCGCGGTTCCAACAACAGTTTGACTCTCAACATTCACTCGACCAATTTAAGCCGACATTCGAGTAACAGCTCTTTGAACAAAGACGCTAAAGCTCAGAAGAAAGGTCTCCTAGAGCGGCGGAGTTCCAATACTTCTTTGACTCTAAATATTAATAACTCCAACCCGCAGTTGTCTGGAAACTGCGGCTTATCCATCTCGAACTACAACTTGAACAGTTCCACGTGCAACCTGAGCAGGTACAACAGCAACCACAGCATCGACTACGCCAACGAGCCCAAGAAGGGCATCCTCGAACGACGCAGCTCGAACACTTCCCTGACGCTGAACATACCGCAAGAACCCAGGGACATCGAGCTCGAAGATCACCAGATCGTGGAGAACAGCTTGACGGAGCCGCCTCACAGAGACAGCCACAGGAAATCGCTCAGCACGGAAAATTTGATACCGAAATCGTACAAAAATCGGACTCGGCTGCGCTCGACAGAGAAGGGTCTGGGATTTGGCTCTCACGACAACCTGTGGTCGAGTTCCTACACGGAGCAGGACTACCCTCAAAACTTGACGTACGTCGGCGGCGACCAGGACAACGAAATCATTTACGCGTTCGGTCGCCAGGACGATCCCAACTTCCAGGCGGGGTTCGTTCGCAACATCACCACCAAACCTCTGAGCCCCCAGAGCACCTCCGAGGACTTCCGCTTGTACTTGGCGAACATGCAGCATCTACAAAACGCGTCGAGCGTGCTGTCGCGACAGCAGCTCCGGGACCTGAACGACGTCTTCCAGAACGGGTACTCTAAAGTGAAGTGCCACAGCACGGCCGAAGGCCAACACTGCTGCACGGGTCGCGTGGAAGACATTTCCAAGGAGAACCCACAAATGGTGATACCGGAGCCCACGTCCCAACCTTGTTCCGAGTACCAGAAGATGTTGCTGAGGAACTTGCACCAGGAGTTCTGGGACATGCCCACGAACTTTCAGGAGAAGCCCATAGTGTCGGGCTCCCACCCGAAGAACAGGTACAAGACGATACTGCCGAACGAGCATTCGAGGTTCATACTGACGTCGGGCGCGGGGAACGCGGAGGGATACATCAACGCTAATTTTATAAAGGTGACTTGTTTTTGTATTCTTTTCAGTAGCTTGGTGGTTTATTAGCCCTAGTCTCCTGTGCTTAGGTACACATATACTATGTGTACTTGTACGTACAGAATTGTTGTCAAATTATAGTATTGTATCATGATGAAATCGAGCGGCGCGGACTCCAGGTTCGCTGTGATCACGCAGCGGGTTTGATTGCGAGTCTAATTCTCGTGGCGTTGTTGTCTCTATGCCGATGTTAAATTGAGAGACGAGACAATGTCTGTTAAGAGATCGTTTTGAACTATTCTTAAGCTTTTTCAGCAAGGAATTCCATCTGAATGAAGCCCCGAAACTGTTGGCCCAGCAAGTTATCGGCTGCGCAGCAACCCCTACCCACTGCCACTTCAGCTTGCTTGTACGCTGAGATATCTCAGTGGCTTTAGTTCTCTGGCGAATTACCTCATTCTGCATGCAATCCCTTAAAAGGATAGCAATCTAAAATAAAATTGTCGTTATCTCCATTCCAGGGGCATGAGTACACGAAAAACAGCTACATCGCGACGCAGGGCCCGCTGCAGAACACCATCTACGACTTCTGGCTGATGGTGCACCAGAACAGCACTCACCACCGCGCCGCCAGGACCCCGGACTCGCAGCTGTCCTCCACCAGTGGGGTACAGAAAGTCGTTATGCTCACCAACTTCATAGAAAACAATAGACAGAAATGCGAGAAATACTTCCCGCTGGAGCTCCACGAAGAAATGGAAATAAATAGCCCGGACGAAACGTACGGATTCGTCGTAACGAACGACGGTATGATTCGGAAAGCGGGCTACACTATCAGGAAACTAGACGTGAGATACGTGGAGAGAAATGCCCCGGACAAAAGTGAATTCAGTGAACAAAATGTGAGTGAAACACGAGGTGATAGTGAGTGTGCCCGAGACATCAGTGACGCTGACAGAGACAGTGAGTCGGTGACCGTGTACCACTACTGGTTCCACAACTGGGCGGACCACAAATGTCCTAAAGACGTTAACGCACTATTAAACCTAAGTTTGGATGTTTTGAAAGAGTCTTTGCACGATTTCAGCTGTCCCTCGAACGAGAACGACGTTGCGTGTAAATGTAACGATAGCCCCAAGCCGGAGTCCAAGTTCCTGTTTCCTCCGCTGGAGAACCCGGTGCCCTGTGAAGTGAAAGTGAACGTGTCCACTCCGCTAGATCTGACCGCGGAAAGCTTGTCACCCCCCACTATAGTTCATTGCTCGGCTGGTATCGGCCGGACGGGGTGCCTCATTGCCATCCTGAACGGTATCAAACAGATGAGCAACGAGCAGAAAGTGGACGTCCTGGGGATAGTTTGTAATATGAGGTTGAACAGGGGGGGGATGGTACAAAATTCCGAACAGTACGAATTAATACACAAAGTGTTGTGTTTGTACGAGCAAGCGTGCTTACCAAAGTTATAGGGTACGGTTATGTTGTACATAGATGGATAAGCTTTACTGTTACACATTAAATATATGTTTATTTTATTGCAATTTTAACATAAAACTGACAGATTGTTGTGGGTGGTTTGACTATAGCTCAATTTTATTTTTGGTATCGAAGATGGCAAATACACTTAGCTCGGCATTGGATGTGATTTTTTTTGCTAATGGCAATACGGTGTATTCTGTAGCAGATGTAAACTATTTCAGATTGAAAATAAGCCGATGGTGTTGATTTTGTAGCACGCTTGAAACAGTTCTGAAAGTCTTGCCATACTTGTCGCATTACAAACAAAAATAGTCACAGAAAGTTTTTGATCGGTTGGATATTCCTATCAAAATATTAGTTCAACTCTCGGTTCAGCAAAATTGATCCTCAAGGAATCGTCAATAGAGTATAAATGACCTCCATTCTTATTAAATCCGCACTTGTTCCTTCATTACTGAATTAATTTCCTATTTCGGCAGGTGAAAGAGATCAACTATGGAAACTATTTTATTTTTAACAATATACAAATGTATAAGTCTATCTATATATGTATTTTTAAATGAGAAACAGATGAATGCATCCAAATCCAATATATTTGTGTAAGTTGGTCGGGTGGTGTGGAAATCTCAGCGAAATGTTTTATATTTTATAAAAACTGATGGGAGTACTAAATAAAAATTAATAGGAAATTCTTTAAGGTCATCGCCCACCACTCTTCACCGCACCGCCACGGCTATAGCAAATTATTGAAATGTGAACTGTATACTATTGCTAATTTTGACAACTCTGTTAGCTCATTGGTAGGAGCTGTAGAGTGTGATGTGTGTTCCGTATGTATTTACAAACAAAAGTGTATAAGTTTTGTATCAGTTATCTGATTCCTATAATACAAGCTTGGCTTAGTTTGGGGTCAAATAGCGCTGTGCGTAATGTACTACGACATTTTTTTTTCTGTTTTTAATACTGCACAACAGAGACGTCTCTAGCCCTTGTGGCGCCCGTGTGCAACCAGTACCCTGGCGCCCTCTAGTCTAGTAGGAGCGGGGTCCAAATGGAATACTAACAGTTATATTTTCAAACGGAAATTCGGATGCAAATGGTGCAATTTTAAATGATGTCGGAAAGCAAAAAGTTTTTTAGGAAGGAAGGTAAAAGTAAAAGTTGTAATTCAAAAAAATCCTAGGTCCTATAGGTACGAGTATTTAACTTCGGTATCACTATCTATCACTCGATGTTTTTTTTTTTCATGAATTTCGCTAGCTGTTTTTGATGACCTCCGACCTCGAGCCATGTCGCAATAATTGTGCAAGCAAATAACCAAATCTTACCTTTTACATATTTTTTATCAAAAGAAAAGCCGATTTACTTCATATTTACATGTTTATTCAAAGATGATACTTAAGCAAATTGCATCAAGGCTTATTTCGCAAAACTACGATGTAGCGGTAAAACAAAAATTGCGGTATGCATACAACACAAGCCTTTGAAAATGACCGCCGCACGTCCCTGGGAATTTCAATTTGAACTTTATAGCATTCTAGTACAGCCGAGTTAGCAATGATTGTCGGCGTGTTGTCAAACGAATCAAAACAAACAGGTGCCGATGCCGGCACGCGCCTTTGGTAGCGATGCGACATTACGCCAATTTAATCTTTAATTATCTGTTTTAAGGCTGATTTTACGTTGAAACAAAAGTTATTGTGTAAATTTAAATAGAGTAGGAAAAGGAGTAGCCTTGCTTTGCTACCGCGCGCCCTGCGTCGGCCATAACACGAGCGCAGGGTCTTTGAGAGCGCCGGCATCGACGCATATTTGGAGGTGTCGCATTAGAGGGCGCTCGGCGCCCCCTTAGACCCGGCGCCCGTGTGCGCCGCACACCCTGCACCATAGGTAAAGACGCCTCTGCTGCACAATATTAAACTATGTTATTATTATACGTTTCGTATGAGAATCAGCCAAATAATAATAACGGGATACAAAATACACGGACGGAACACACGGATGCACGGTATATAATTTCTACTAATTATATGCCGTGCTGTAATAAGTTGCATGTGGTAACTTAGAATGGCTTAATAATCTTAAAGGAGCTCATTTTATTCTCGTCTTATTTAACAACTTTTACCCTGGGAAATCGCGAAAACATCAGTTATCAAATTATTTAATTGTTTTTATTTTGTAACAGCTGATGATTTTTCGCAATTTCACAGTCGGTCCCATAGTAAAATGTGTTCACAATAATGAGTATTAGAGGTGTTTTGAATGATTTGCTTTAGTCTATCCGGTGTAGAGTTAGTGCAGTGAGGTGTGACCTCAATCTACTAATGTTAGAAAATTGAAAAGTTAAAGTGAAAATATTTAGTAAGAAATTTTAGAAATCTTACAAAAAAATAACTATCTATGTGTGTGTACTGTATGCCTACAGCGTTATAGATAATTCCATATTACAAAGTAAGCTTTTCGCAGATACAAAAAAACCTTTTTTTTTTATTAAAAGTTTTTTTAATAAACGGTTTGAAGCTGTGAGATATCCATGGAGATGATATTCTAAATAAGCTGAAAAAAAACATTAACTGTGACAACTGTTTGCAGTTCTCGGTAGATGTCAGCCGCCATAAAATTACTACACTTGCAATTTATTCGCGGTAAGAGTGACTAAAATGACTACTTTTTTTCGGTAGTAGTGTGTAAAAATCTACTTTTGAAGTAGATTACACATGTATTGTCGTTTGGTGACATGTATGTAAAGCTGAGCTGGGTAGGCCGCGTGTGGCGGCTTCGCTAGATCTGCGCCGCGCCCGGGGCTCCGGCAGCTCCGGCAGCTCCGGCAGCGGCTCTGTGGGTTGTCACAGCTTCAGTGTTGATAAACATCTTATTTGTAATCTGTTAGATCTGTGTAGATCCGCGATTAGCCTCCGTAATAGCAACTGCATCCAGTTCATTCCTACAGACATATTATTTTCAACAGTTAATACCTAATTTAGACAAAATAACAAATAATATGGATGTTTTTTTTTTAAATGCGATCTTTTAAACCGACTACAAAAAAAGGGGAAGGTTCTCAATTCGGTCATATTTTTTTATGTTTGCTACCTCACAACCTCGTCATTTATAAACAGCTTTTTTTTGAAATAAAAATATTTTATTTTCAGTTTAGTCCTACAAAAAAAATCATGAAAATCGGTTGATTTTTAAACCAAAATACTTAAAGCCTCGCGTTGTGTTTGATTTAGGGGCATGGGGGTAGATTTTTGAAATTGTTCACGATATTATTTTTCGTACCTGAATTCGCCCCTGGCCGGATGGCGTGTCGACGCTGTTAGACAAGGACAGCAACTACTAAAAGTTTAAAACTTAACAGAAACCTGCAATATTGTCTTTCTCTCTTTTATACTGAAGAGGGAAAGAGACAGCGACTAGTTCTTGTTTTATCGCTTTGTATTGTACGAAGAGCTCCGTGGTGGTTTGTCGCCGCGTCCTATATAAAATTGACTATATACAAATGTATCTGCCCGAGTACCCGCACACTTTTTTTTGGATTTTTTTCTACGATATTTTACTTTTCCTCTGAAGTTGTTGTCATCCTTTTCTCGCGTACTGAGATAGAAAGGAACGCCGATAAATTCTTGTTGTCATTGTCAGAGATGGCGCCACTATCGTTGACTCTGTTTAAGAACAAGAATGGCCGTTTATGGTGATTTCGTTGTTCCGTTTCTTAAATTATCATGTTTGGTTTTTGTTTGGTTTTTTTAAATTTTTTTTTCATGTTTCTGTGTCGTTTTTCTTTTATTTACTAGTTTCTCACTTCCCACCTTTAAATGTTGAAGGAAAACATCCTGAGTTTCCCCCCATTTAACTAACGGAGTATAATAAAAGGCATCATTCACGGTTGTCAACATTAGGTGCTGTATTTAATCACAGTTTTTACTTGCAGTAGATTACCGGTCAGTAATGTTGAGTTGTTTCAATGTTTGAGAAAGGGATGGTAGGAATTTCTTAGTAAAATGTCGTAGATGAAGCCGTCGCGGCGCGGCGGCGGCGCGGTGGCGGCGCGGCGGCGGCGCGGCGGCGGCGCGGCGGCGGCGCGGCTCGCTAGTTAAGTGACTGTACATTTTAACATAGTGTTTATTAAATAAAGTATAATTAACTTATTACTGTGTGTATAGATAATTGAAATAATAATTTATTTCCGTTTTTTGTTGTGAAAAGTAAATAAAGTTTATAGTTAAGATGTTAGTCAGCATTTAAATTGATTATTCTAAACGTGTATATATTTAAATGTGTGCGAAATGTAATGACATGATTTTTAATATATTTTATGCGAAGTGGAATATAAAGTATGGTACAAACAACTCGCTGCTCGTTTCATTTGCGGCCGACGCGCGCGACGCACAGCGCGACGCGACGGCGCGACGCACAGCGCGACACGACGGCGCGACGGCTATATTGTCTCCCTCCTATTCCACTAATATTATAAATGTGAAAGTTTGGATGTATGTTTGTTACTCTTTCATGCAAAAACTACTGAACGCATTTGTATGAAATTTGGCATAGAGGTAGCTGACACCCTGGATTATCACACATGCTACTTTTTATCCCGAAACATGTAGCGGGGCTCAGCTAGTATGATGTAAATATAACGGGTAACGACAATAATAATAATTATGGCAACTCCGTTAAACTAAACAGGGTGTTTCGGGAAAGTGTATGGTTAACGGAAGAGGTTTGGGAAGTGCCTACCCGTCCATTGTTGTTGGTAATTTGTTATGTTTGTTTTGTTTGGCCGACGAGGGCTCGCCGGACCAGACTAGACCAGCGCTGGGCGTACCGCCACCAGCATTATGCTGAGGTGAGCCCCTATTTTGTAACTGTTTGTTGTTATTTTTGTGTGTTCTGTTACAAAATAAAAAATCTTTTTGTTTCTTTCTTTCCATCAATGCGAACACTAAACCTCGGACCTGAAAATGCGAAAAAGTCGCATTGCATAGAAAAATACAAAATGTGTGGAACATAATATTGACGCACTCTTTTCGCTGTCACGGACAACTTCGTATGTTTTTAAGCAAGAAGCGGCTTCCATTTCCGCCTGCGTGGAGCGTCTTTCCAGTTTTCATCCTCTCCTACGTAGATAATTACTATTCATGTCTTCATCTGTCGCTGACGTAAGTGATGATTGTTGTTATAATGCTGGGAGCGTCGCGCGTCGCGAGCCGCTGCGCTAACTTGGCGAGACATGGCCGCACTCGCCGGACTCGTGAGACAGGTCGGCGACGTGACGCGCGATGTCGAGGAAGCCTCGACGTGTATCTTGCACGACCTGCGGGGGTTTATAAATTCAAAATAGGTTCGCGTGCGTCCACTCTGTCTGATGTTAAAGCAGTAGTGCGGTCTAAGATTTTTTTTTGATTAGCCGTCTAGGTGTATTGACCACAGCTCACCTGATGTTAAGTGCCGGTGTGGTCGAAGATGGTAAAGCATACCTTGCCTGGAATGGCACTGGCTCTCGAGTGAGGCTGCCGGAACACACCGTTAGATGCTTAGCGGCAGATTTCCAACTCTCGCGTGGTAGCTAGCCAGCCGAGTGCTAGAGAGTACGCTACCACCATGTTATGGTTTCCTCACGATGTTTTCCTTCACCGGCAGCTCGAGCTCATTGTACTTTTCCCCCTTTTTTCTTTCTTTTCTTTTCTTTTTACCCACGACGGAACGGAGATGGTATATGCGTTTGGGGTGAGAGGACGTTTGTTTGTGCAAATCCATGTTGCCATTTTTTCTCCAAAACTACTAGTCCGATTTTGATGCAGTTTTCAGTGACGGGTGTAGGTTTAATTGGTGTATGTTCTTAAATAGGTGTTACGGTGACAAACTCTTCGCGGATTGTTAATAAATTTTTAATTTTGCTTTTTATTAATGATGCCATTACATTTGCACCTTCACTTAACATCAGGTGAGCTGTGGTCAAACAACTAGCCTGTAAACCATAAAAAAAAAATCTATTAATTTTTTGAATATTGTAACTTTAACATTAGTTTGCACTGTTATTGTATATACATATAATGATTATTATAAAGGTAGGCACCTGACTGACTTGAAAGAAAGAACGAAAAAGACTTGATTCTGCAACAAAAACACACAAATAAAAACGTACAAACAGTTGCAAGTAAGGGCTCTGTCACCTTGGACTTGTAACGTCGTATTAGCGATAAACTGACTATGGTAATGTGTTGCCGCCAGCAGAGCGTTTCGCGTCGCATTTGCATAAATAACACAAATACGCAATATTTGGCGTTTGTTAGAGTCGACATGTTGACTCGACGAATCCGCATCCGCTTCGCACGCGGAACTCGCGCGCGCTCGACGCTAATCGCACACGCGGCGCCTCCGCCCGCGCCCGCGCCCGCGCCCGCGCCCGCGCCGCGGATCCGACGCGAGTAGATGGACAACTTACACTTTACACTCTACTTGACGCTCCTAGCCCTGTTAGATGAAAAAACAAAACAAAAAATGTCTCTTGTACAGATAGATAACAAACCAGAAACTATTACCAGAACTAACAACGTTCAAGTAACGTTCGTTTTACTATTACCTTCAGAATACCTCTTTACGGCAGCTTATTTAGTATTTCATTAATTATGTATTTGTTGAATTTTTGTAACCTGACATGTTCAAGTGTTCTCAGTGTTCCAATGGAATGTAAAAAAAATATCTGTATACAAAGATCATATAGTCCTCGCACTAGGGCTAGCCTGTATCGCGATAAATCATTTAAATTTTAATGAGAACTTGTACTACTTTTTTGACACAAATAAATTCATAACCAAGGAATGCAGTAAAGTATATATGTGCATGAGGTGTGTGTGTGTGTGTGTGTGTGTGTGTGTGTGTGTGTGTGTGTGTAGTGAGAGAATGTGTAAGAGATTTTATAAAAATAGATATTTTATCATTTGACAGCAAGTTAGATCTGAGTATTGGCCTTAAATTCTAGTTCATAACTTGTAACAGGTGTTACAGTTACGGAAATTACTTCATGATTGGACGATAAACAGAGACTCAGTGGCGTCGTAGTCGAGTGTTCAAGCTTCAAGAGCTGTAGGGCGTGGGTTCGATTCCCACTAGGATAAACATTTATGTGACTACTAGCGGACGCCTCGCGGTTTCACCCGCTTAGTTTCCATTCCCGTGGGAATACAGGGATAAAAAGTAGCCTGTGTCACAATACACAATTACTTACTATAGCAAGTCATTTTTTTACTGACATTTAATTATATTGACATATTATACATAAGTAGGTTGAAGACGGTAAAGCACACCTAGCCTGGAATGGAACTGGCTCTCAAGTGAGGCTGCCGGAACACACCGTTAGATGCTTGGCGGCAGATTTTCAACTCTCGCGTGGTAGCTAGCCAGCCGAGTACGAGAGCGTACGCTACCACCATGCTGTAGTTTCCTTCACTAGCAGCTCAAGCTCATTGTTGGGGTTTAAATCCACGCCATTTGGCGTGTGAACCGACCGCGGTAACCACTGAGCTATCATCGCCACGTTTTAAATATGAATGGAAAAATTAGCTGCAGCTTTAGTGCTATCAATAAAAGTGTTGTCAGAAGATCTTTGAATCGCGCAAGTTGTCCCTCTGCGGGTGTCGAGTCCGCGCGCCGCGGCTTGTAAATATTGAGACAGCGCGTGACGCGCGACGCCGCGGCGGCGGCGTCCTCCGCGGCGTCGGCGTCGGTCAACACTCCGCTCGCTGCTAATGTAGGAAACTTTTATTGTTGACGGTCGCCGAGCGAGCGGAGAGCGCTCGCAGTCACATCTGCCTCCGCGAGGCGCGAGCTGCTTCACCGGCACACGCTGGTCACGCTCATTGGGGGGGTTCTTTTTTTATGGTTGACAGCCTAGGTGTTTGACTACAGCTCATCTGATGTTAAGTCAAGGTGTGGTCGAAAATTGTAAGCACACCTAGCCTGGAATGGAACTGAATCTCAAGTGAGGCAGCCGGAACACACCGTTAGATGCTTGGCGACAGATTTTCAACTCTCGTGTGGCTAGCCAGCCGAGTACTAGAGAGCACGCTACCACCATGCTGTGGTTTTCTCGCGATGTTTTCCTTCACCGGCAGCTCGAGCTCATTGTTGGGGTTTGAACCCACGCCCTTCGGCATGCGAACCGACCACGCTAACCACTGAGTTATCATCGCTAGAAAAACGGTTCGATTAAACCTACACCTTCCGGCGTGTAAACCGACCGCACTAACCACTAAGCTAACATCGCTATATGATATAAGGAAGTAGGCAGTGCCTGGAAATAAAAAACCGAAAACCGTGGCGTGCAGTAGGTGAGGCTGGACATGTCCAGCACTGGACTGATGATGATGATGATGTATTTCCGCGGTCTCCAATTTGTTTAGTTATGTACGTTAACAGCCCTGTTGGTTCATTGGTAGAATAATGTTTGCTTCAAGAGCCGAAGGGTGTGGGTTCGATTCCCACCCAGGACAAACAGTTTGTGGTATAATAAATTATAAGTTAATTAAGTATTTTATCAGTTTTCTGACTTCCATAGTACAAGCTTTTCTTAATTTGGGGTTAGATGGCGCTGTGTGTAATGTCCTGGGTAAACATATATTTATTTATTTACCCAGGATCATACCAGGTGTAACAAAATTACCGCATAAATTAATATTAATAACAAGTATATTGTTCCACTTTTCGCGACCACAACCTTATAGTCCGGGTGGCAGCGTTGCATTTTAGGTGGTGATTTTACGCCGATCCATTGCTATCTTGTTCGATAGATCTCGAATAACTGATAAGTAAACCGAGCGTCAGCTGGCGCACCCGCGGTGGGTTTGGGAATGGGAGGTCGTGGAAGTTGTAAAAAAAAATTTTAAAAAAAGTAATAGTACGCCGGCTGAAACCCATTTTCATGTATAGTTGACATCATACTGAGTTGAAAAATAGTCGTCAGCTGCATGGAGGAGGGTGGATTATGCGTCAGCCGATCGCATGAACTTGTAAAAAATCGCGTAAAAAAAGTCATAGTACGCCGGATGAAACTTAAACTAGCTGATAGTTTATATAATTTAAAGTACGAAAACAGCAATCAGCTGCGTGGGTAGCGGTGGAAAGACCGTCAGCCGACGCAGTAAAGGTTGGAAATATTGGAGCATTGCTACTATGCGGTTTCCTTTTAAACACGAATTTCGAGGTAGATTTTGGCCTTGCTTGAGCCCATAACACGACCTTCAGACTACCTAAACTTCTGCTCTTAAAATTTTAAAGCAGCATCTGCGTGTATCTGTGTATTACTGGAGAAAAGTCGTGAATCACTCTGAACAATATTATTAAAGCTAAGAAGCTACCGAAGGAATGAACACCGCTCGCCGCCCCGCTCCTGCGCCTCCCCTCCCCTCAGAGGGGAGGCGCTCCTACTGCGAACATCCGGTCACCGAGGTAGTTATACAAGTCAACTGACGAAATAACAAACGACTAGCGAACGTCTCGCGGTTTCATCCGCGCAGTTCCCGTTCCCGTGGGAATACAGGGATAAAAAGTAGCCTATGTCACCCGGGGATAGTGTAGCTTCCTAACGGTGAAAGAATTTTTCACATCGGTCCAGTAGTTTCAGAGCATATGCAATACAAACAAACAATCAAATCTTTCCTCTTTATAATAGTGTAGATAAATAGAGACACTAGTTTATGAATAAAACACCACCATTTTTATGCATAAACACTCGACAAAACACTAGTTTTGAAAAAAAATACAACGTGCGACACGACTCTTCCCACGTTCCCGCCAAAAAAACTCGACACTAGTTTGGACACCCCTGCTCTAATGACAGTGACATCCGTATCAAAATCCTTTGCGAAGTTTTTTCGTCTCGTCATCGGGAGTGGAAACGTAATGCCAACCGGGGCAGACAAGCACCAGCTAGCGTAGCCAACGCGCTGACCCCGCTCGCGACGTGATCCTAGCTTCACATACAACTGCGAGTCCCGGCGCGGCGCGTCCTGCGCCAATGTTATTGAACTCACTGACAAACAGACAATTTATGATAATTAGCAAATATGTGAGTAGCGCTCGGCGGCTATTTAGAATAATGGTCACGTGAAAATCAATTCATCTTAGCGTATATTACCGTCGACACGGGATCAGCGCTGTTTTTTATGAGCTGCCCCACTGCTGGGCGTGGGCCTCGTCTTATTACGAGTAGGCCAATAAATAATAGTTATTTGTTATACAAGAGTGCAAAGCTGCTTTTTAACCGCGCGCTCAGTGTCGATGAGCGAGCGAGCGAAGGATTCTAAAACTACAATCCGGAGCGTCAGCGCGGGCAGCAACAGCGCGCGAGGGGACCACTCTGCGCGAGTGCAGCGCGGGACGTGTCTCCCGCCTCCGCCTCCGCCTCGGCCTCGGCGAGGAGATGACTCAATGTGAAACATCTTTTACAATCACAAGATACTTTATTTCAGTTCAGGTATTAACTACTACATGAACAATGTGACGTGAAAAGATAAATGCGCGCGCAAAGCAAATTAAAAAAAACGTACACCGAGGAGGTTCCGAGTCTGAGTTTTTAACAAATTAAAAAAAGTCGTATGATAAATTCGGCGCCATGGAGGTAGAAGTGAATAGGTTTAATGTTGTTTTGAATTCACAAACTTAGTGCACGCGATGTTCTAAATTCAAATGTACTTTATCCTCTAGCGGATAAAAACGTCTTTTGCACTCAGATATCAAAGGACAAAAATACTCTTTCCGAGATGGGGGGATGCAAATGAAATTAAACGTAATTTTATAAGTATTAGTTGATACTCACTGGTTGGTAGATCTCTAGGTAGATACCGTCGCAGTACCAAACACTAAATAACCCGCTTTGGATCTGATTTGGTTTGGAATCATCCGACAGAAAGAGCCATAGATATGTTTCTAGAAGACAACGCTAGAGTGATACACCAGTGTCTGTTTTCTTATGAAGCAGAGAGGAATTCTCACATGAATACAGCTCCGGGCGCAGGACACGCTGATCAATTAGACTAATATATGTTTGATATGGTCCGCTGGAGCTGGAGAGATCAAGAGATGACTCCAGACGACCAGAGGGCCATAGAACAGATGACGACGAGGTAAACTAATTTTGTGAAATATGGGTAAGGTTATATTATACACTAAAAATATATTTGAAGTCGGTTAGTAGGTACTACTTTACTGTACCTTCTTGTGTTTTTGTTTTTCAGAAATCCTATCTCTCAAATATCGGAGTTGCTTCCTGTTTCCTGGGAGCCAGTGGCAGCTGTCAGAAGACGGTATATAGACATTGACAGTTGCTGACTCTCAAAAAGAGGCCATTTCATGACAGAATGGCTTTTTGGGACTTATTTTACGAAAGAAACAGAAATAATGCTAAAGGATTCTCCGAATTATAAAATTAAACCGCTGAACATTTTATTCTGTTTTTTAGTAGATATTTGTTGTTATAGCGGCAACAGAAATACATCATCTGTGAAAATGTCAACTGTCTAACTGTCACGGCGCATGAGATGCTTAATTAACTTCTAGTTGATTTTTCATTGATATCAATTTCAGATAATAAAACTAAACAGTAGGTAAAGTCGCTAAACGACCATAATTTAAAAACCGCAGGATCTCTCGGGGCTCCAGCGCCGAATAGCTCGTTTGCTTTGGTTCATGATCTTCTTAGCCGTAGGACGTCCACTGCTGGACGATGGGCGTAGGCCTCCCCTAACGATTTCCATAAAGACCGGTTGGAAGCGGCAAATTGCTACTTCTTTATTAGGTCGTGTGCCTAGTTGCCGCGTGTGAGTCGGACTCGCGCATGAAAGGTTTCATACCATTATTTATAAAAACGGCAAAATAAAACACATTCGTTGTATGGGAGCTCCTGAAATATTGATTTTATTCTGTTTTTTAGTATTTGTTGTTATAGCGGCAACAGAAATACATCATCTGTGAAAATGTCAACTGTCTGACTATCACGGCGCATGAGATACAGCCTGGCGACGGACGGACAGCGGAGTCTCAGTAATAGGGTCCCGTTTTACTCTTTGGGAACACCAATGTGAAAACCCCACTTATGTAATAGGAAAAGTATTCAAGTATTTAATAATGAATCAAAATTAAGAGTAATAATGTCCGAATCACAGTCAAAGTCACGCTTTGTATGTCAAGGTCGAGTCCGGTCGCGCCGCAGAGATGCTGACTATGGGTTTAGACGGAGTATTAGAAATAACGCGACAAGTCATGTGTCATCACATTTTAATCGCGCGCTAATTCAGCACTTTATTCATAAAACACTACTTTTGTAAACCGTGACATTAAAAAACAATACCGTAAAATATTTAAAACAGTTTAATTCTATCAGTTGTCTGGTTCAACGGTACAAGCTTTACTTAGTTTGGTACCAGATGGCGCTGCGTGAAGCGTCCTTCACACGATATTGACTAGAATAGAACAGAATACAAGTTTGTTACACACCAAAACGAGTGTGGGAAAATGATTTATAATGTGGTGAAATATGAGTTTTCGTGTTGCTTCCAAAACTCCAATAAAATAGACTAGGTAGGTAGTAGTAGGTACTAGCTAGGTAGGTGGAAATCGAACCACCTTAAAAATAACTGTTTTGTTTGTTGAATTTCCCCAAAAAGTTATACCATATCTCAGAATGGATTCCACCAGGCCGTAACAAGCTGCACGTAGAGTCAGTATTTAGAACAGGCGCTAGTTTACCTCGAGCGCAGGCTTCACTGCTTATTCTCTTTGAGAGATTCTCTATCTGCAGTATCCAATTTAATTTTCTGTCAATTGTCAGACCGAGGAATTTTGCGTTTTCTACTTCTTGTATTAATTTACTGTCATATGTGGCGCTGGCGGCGTATGCTGCGAATTCCATGGACCGCACGTCGAACCAACGTCTATTCTTCAAGAGCTCGGAATAACCACAAGGCTGTCCGCTATTTGCTTCCAGGGAATACTCGGATACTTCGGACACGTCGCTCGCAGAAACCCTGATAGTCTGGAAAAGCTGATGGTAATTGGTCAGGTCGACGGGAAAAGACCGCGCGGTCGCTCACCTACCCGTTGGTCAGACCTAATAAAGACGATCACTGGCCTACCAATTACTAAAGCCATTAAGACCGCTGAGGACAGAAACACGTGGAGGAGGATGCTGAGCCGAGTGCAATAAACACTAGACACGACCTTCAGCAATGAAGACGACGACTAAGAAGAAGACGTTATATTAATATTGCAATGCTTTGGATCTCTTTGTCTAAAGTGCGGTATGTTTGTTTTGCTTGAATTAATTTTCAAGTTATCATTGTCTAGCTACGATGTTACTAATGTCAAGGAGTTTTTAATGTTATTTTCATACCAGTCAGGTGTTTTGCAGCCCATTGTAATTGTACTATCATCTGCAAATAATGTCACAGGCATTAGGTTAGTCATTTCTGTATACTACGAATAAGAGTGGGCCCAAGACACTGCCTTGTGGAACACCGTCAGTAACTTTACGTTCACAAGGTCTTGAAAACTCTTCAGTCTTGGTTTCAAGATTCATTCGACTGATAACGGAGATTTGTGTTCTGCCTGCCAGGTATGAATTTATTAAATCTAAAACAGTAGACTAATAGCATAATCTACTGTTTTATACAAAAATCATAAATCATTCATAAATTCGACTTTATGCTACTAATCTGCTGTTTTATTCAAGCAATTGTGATTTACCGCAAATGAAGACCAAAATAAATGCCAGTAGCTGTGATTTACTGTAAAATTATGCTCCATTTGTCCATAAATGGCAAACAAATATTTGTATGGAAATCGAACCACCTTAACACGTAAATACTGCGCGTGGTTAATTATAAATAATTGTAACTTACAAAGTTATGAAGGATATTTCGTTATTTGAGCTAATACAACGTTTTGCTCGCAGCGCCGGCTGTCGTACCGTGGCTCTCAAACAACTACGAATATATCATTGCTAGCGGACGTGTCGCGGTTTTACCTGCGTAGTTCCCGTTCCCGCGGGAATACAGGGGGACAAAAAAAGCCTATGTCACCCGGGGATAGTGTAGCTACCTAACGGGGAAAGAATTTTCGAAATCGCTCCAGTAGTTTTTGAGTTTATTCGTTACAAACACAAATCTGTCCTTTTTATAACATTAGTGTAGAAATAGATAACACCAAAGTGACAGATCATGTTTCCATTCTGTTTAAAAGCTTGGCGGTCGATCTCCCTAGCAGGAGGTCGCCCAGCCTCTTACAGACGCGGGAAGCTTCACACTTTACTTGCGGTATATGAATATTCATGGATATAATTAATAAAAATCCCTGATCCAATTGCGATTCCTAATTTTTCTTTAATGAGTGTTATTTAGTATCAACCTACTTTCAGTTTGTAATGTACTGCATTTAATTTAAACAGGGTTATAAGTTTAGGTTGTAATAAGCCGAAGGGGTCTTTGGAAACTGCTTTTTAACAAACTCAAAAAAGCAGCGGTTTCTCAATTTCATTGTACTTTTTTTATGTTTGTTACGCGATAATTCCGTCAATTATGAATCGATTTTGATGATTCTTTTTTTGCTCGGTAGATAATACTTCGGAGGTGGTCCTATATACATTTTATCGAAATCGAACGAGCGGTTTTAAAAAAATCAACAAAAATGTAATAAATGGTATACATGGATGATATTTCCGTTGGGTCGGAGACCTCGCTGTTTCGTTGGAGCAGCGCGGGTAGTTGGCCCGAGGGGCGTGCAGTCATTTTTTAAATTATAAATTTTGTAGATATTATATTACACAAAATGTCTTATCTAAAAATTACAGGGTTATAATTAAGTAAATAAGAATTGACCTAAAATAAAATAACTTAAAATAATAACTACTCTAAAAGACCGCTCTCAATGGGAATAGTTCCCAAACCGCGGCCCCATTGCCGCGTTGTATGGCAATACTCAAACGCTGAGCAAAATAAAGGCCAGCGTTTTGTTCACGTGTGGCGTCGACCAGACGAGATGACAATTCTTTAAACATTTTTTTTGCTCCCGGCCCCCACGGTCCCAATGTTTCAACCCCAAAAGGCTCAAATATGTACCCACTGTCCAGGGTGCTATATTTGCGCCTTTTGAGGTCTTCTGCAAATATATATTATTACATATGTATATAACTCTGAAATCACGACAAAATTATAGTTTTTCTACAGAAAAAGTTCATTGTTTTTTTGGCCTAGCACAATTTTTTACTTTCGTCCATAGTAAAGTTATTTTTATTCAATGGTAGATTTCATTAGCCGGAGGTAGTCTAGGTAGGTACCGCCGCAGTAACAGATATTCTACCGACAAGCAGTAGTGTGTACACATTACTGTGTTCCGGTTTACAGGGCTGTTTAGACTCACAATCGAAAGTAATGAGCGCCAAAACAGCGATGCCTGGACTTTGTTTTGTTTTTTTTTTAATGTAAAAATTAATGAGACGAACGAGACGTTCTCCTGATGGTAAGAGATAACGCCTGTCCATGACCATTGCAGCGATACACAGAACTTTGAGTAGCAAAACAAAGTCCAGGCATCGCTGCTTTGGCGCTCATTACTTCGAGTCTTTCGATGGTTAGTCTCAACAGGCGTGTAGTACCCTTGGAACCGGAACACAGTAATGTTTACACACTACTGCTTGGCGGCAGAATATCTGGTACTGCGGTGGTACCTACCCAGACGACCTCCTGCTAAGGAGATCTACCACCAAGTAACTCAAAGTTCTGTGTATCGCTGCAATGGTCCTGGACAGGCGTTAACTGTTACCACCAGGAGAGCGTGCTATTACTTGAGTGTGTGTGTTTCCCCAGTTATTGAGTAAAAGGTCGCGATGAGACAATACTGTACAGATGTGATCAATATTAGCTTTGCCCTCGCAGTGAACACGGCCGCGTCATCTTTCCGTGAAATGAACCCAAACATCCAAGGTCTTCGACGAAATGAAACCAAAACACAATTTGATACATTTCTTGGACAAATTGATACGAACGTAAGTACGGAAGGTAGTAGGTAGCTTAGGGTAGGTGTAGGTACTGCACCAAAAAGTCGATATGATTTTTTATTTAATTAATTAATTAAAAACGGCTAAAAGAAACAATAAATTAATAGACAATTTTATACAAGAAAAATAAAATTATGGTTAATGTAGAAATAAAAAAATTACATTACAATTATTACTGCATTCTCACAACCGCGCTGCGGAACCGCGCGGCGTCCGCTAGTCTACAGACTAGCGGACGCCTCGCGGTTTCATTCGCGCAGTTACCGTTCCCGTGGGAATACAGGAATAAATTGCGGATATTGTAGCTTCCCAACGGTGAAAGAATTTTTGAAATCGGTCCAGTAGTTATTGAGTTTATTCGTTACAAACATACAAAAATACAAAAATACAAAACTACAAATCTTTCCTCTTTATAATATTATATTATATACTAGCGGACGCCTCGCGGCTTCACCCGCGCAGTTCCCGTCCCCGTGGGAATACAGGGACAAAAAGCAGTTTAATATTTTTTTTTATTTTTATTTTTCTTTGGTTTTGGCGTCGCGTTTTAGCATTTGCCAGTGTCAAGTAATTATATATTTTCAAGTTACAAAAGTTAAATAAGCGCCATCGTAGCTAGTTTTAGTCAAAGTCGTCTTTGTCAAGTCCAGTTCATGTCAGTTAATTCCAGTCATGCTTTAGTAAAGTAGTGGCGACTTTACTACAAAGCTTCGATGGAGTTTTGGAAGCAACACGAAAACTCATGTTTCACCACATTATATCATTTTCCCACACTCGCGCTTGTAATTCGGCACTTTATGAATAAAACACCACCATTTTTATGCATAAACACTCGACAAAACACTAGTTTTGGAAAAAAATACAACGGAGCTACACGACTCTTCCCGCGTTCCCGCCAAAACCTCCTTTAATATTATTACTCTGTTTGTACTATACGTATATATATTACACATTATATAGTACATATGTGCACATGTAGAATCCGTCATAAAAAGTTAGTTTCGCTCTGTAGCATTATTCAGAGTGGGTGATTAAGTCATCGTAGGAGATTTCAATTTTTGAGACTTGTAAAAAGCCATATTATATAAACTCCACGTAATTAAATTGAAACTGTTAATGGTTCGTAATTTTTAGAGATACAAAAATTTTTTAAAATCTTTATCTAATATATCTTTCAATATTTGCTACGGAACACGGTAGAACCAAAGTCTCTAATCTCTGTGCACTACCAATTTGTAAAAATAATATACCTTACTCTAAGAATGGCTCGTCAGTTCGGTTTGTAAAGAAAAATCATTTTTTACTGATTCCAAAACCATTTCGAAATATTTATTACATTTCTGTACTTTTTACGTTAAAAACTCTCTAAACTATGCGATGGGGTTTATTTTCATGAAACAAACTTGACTTGTCACATAGTAAAGGCTGTGAAGGGCTACTTTCAGTGCCTAAGAAAAAGGAATGGCAAACCAAAACAAAACCTGTCAATGTCAAGTCAACGGCAGCCATAATAACCTCTTCCGGTTTTTGGCGGAAACGCGGAAGAGTCGTGTCACACCGTTGTATTTTATCCCAAAAAGTGCGGAATCACAAGCGCGAGGGAAAATGATATAATGTGGGGAAACATGACTTTTCGTGTCGCTTGCAAAACTGCATCGAAGCTTTATAGTAAAGTCGCCACTACTTTACTAAAGCATGACTGGACTTGACTGACACGGACTGTACTTTAACTATAAGTACAGCTACAAGGCAATTTATGTAACTTGAAAATGTAGAACACTTGACACTGGCAAATGCTTAGAATGCGACGCCAACCTAAAGAAAAAAACCTTTTCCATATTATTTTTTTAGATAATGATTGAGACAAAACGAGACCCTCTCCTGATGGTAAGTGATAACGCCTGTCCATGACCATTGCAGCGATACACAGAACCTTGAGTAGCAAAACAAAGTCCAGGCATCGCTGCTTTGGCGCTCATTACTTCGAGTCTTTCGATGGTTAGTCTCAACAGCCCAGTAATTTCGCTGCGGTACCCTTCACAGTAATGTTTACACACTACTGCTTGGCGGCAGAATATCTGGTACTGCGGTGGTACCTACCTAGACGACCTCCTGCTAAGGAGATCTACCGCAAAGTAAAACCGTACGTCGAGTTGTTTTTCGCTTTATTGATACAAATATCAAAATACACGTTACTCAGCGCTACTCGACTCCGACACCGCTTCTATGACGCTAAGATATAAGATTTGTTTGTGTGTTTCATGTTAATTGTCAAAGTCAATCGAATGTGTCAAAATAGCTATGTAAACTTTTTTGTTTTTCACGGCACGGGCACAGCCAGCCTACTTAAAGGCGTCATCGCTAAAGAAGTTTCAAAACGTACTTATTAAAAATCAAGTACCGCATATAATGCGAAAATATTCAAATCAGTTTTATAAAATTAAGTTTAATACCATCATTAAAAAATATAAAACCGTATCTTTATACTTGTTAAAAAATTATTTAAGTGTACTGACGAACGTATTATTTATTTTTAATTCTAAATTTAGCGAATCACATCAAAACCATAAAAGGTGTGTCCTTCAACCTCGACCGGTTGCTTCAGACCCGACCTGCGTCTGAATAAATCAATTATTGGATTTTACGAATTAAATATTTTTTGTCATAAATAATAAATGGTAGGTACTGCAGGACTCGTTATGTGCTGGCCTTCAGAGCGAACAAGGAAATAACAGAAATAATGCCGAAACATCGAAAATTCTAAACACCCTTCCAACTCAAACATTCCCAACTCAACTCTTCAGAATGTTCGGATGGTAAATCGATCGCAGATTGATTTGAATTTAATGAGAATAAATACAGAGCCTTACAATAAATCTATTTATGTTTTTAGAATAGAATACAACTTTATTGTACACAAGCGGACGCCTCGCGGTTTCACCCACGCAGTTCCCGTTCCCGTGGGAATACAGGGATAAAAAGTAGCCTATGTCACCCGGGGATAGTGTAGCTTCCCGACGGTGAAAGAATTTTTGAAATCGCTCCAGTAGTTTCGGAGCCTATTCAATACAAACAAACAAATCTTTCCTTTTTAAAATAGTACAAGCTGGCGTCTCGCAGTTTCACCCGCGCAGTTCCCGTTCCCGTGGGAATACAAGAATAAAAAGTAGCTTATGTGTTAATACAAGGTCTCAGCTACCTCCATATCTAATTTAATCAAAATCCATTCAGTAGTTTTTGCGTGAAAGAGTAACAAACATCCATCCAAACTTTTGCGTTTTATAGTAGGAAGTAAGATAGAATAGTAGGACATTACAAATCTATCGAAATTAAATAATACATACAGAATAGAAAATAGCATTTCAACATATTATTCGAGTAACTGCGTTTTATAAGTAAAGCAAATAATACACGCATATAATAATTATGTAAGTCAACGCAGTTCCAGGAATTATCATCTCACTGTCAAAACGGTGCGCGCGTACAAACAGAATTATGCTCGTTGTTGTTAACTTGATCACTTCCATTCTAGGCTAAATGTGTTTACCATCTTCGACCACACCGTCACTTAACAGGTGAGCTGAGGTCAAACACCTAGCTTCAAAAAACAACCATACGCTACCGATACGTATGTTTACTTGGCGGTAGATCTCCTTTTGTAACTGTTTGTCTGTTTGGTTTTATGTTACAGAATAAAATCTTTTTCTTTCTTTCTTAGGTCGTCTTGGTAGGTACCGCCGCCGTTCACCATTGAATTTGAATTTAGAACATCGCGTGCACTAAGTTTGTGAATTCAAAACAACATTAAACCTATTCACTTCTACCTCCATGTGACGAATTTATTGTACAACTGTTTTTAATTTGTTAAGAACTCAGACTCGGAACCTCCTCGGTGTACGTTTTTTTTTTAATTTGCTTTGCGCGCGCAATTATCTTTTCACGTCACATTGTTAATGTAGTAGTTAATACCTGAACTGAAATAAAGTATCTTGTGATTGTAAAAGATGTTTTTGCATGAGTCATCTCCTCGCCGAGGCGGAGGCGGAGGCGGGAGACACGTCCCGCGCCGCACTCGCGTGCGCAGAGTTGTCCTACAAATAAATGATAATTATTATTAATGATACTTATTTATTTAATGTTTAATAAATCACATCGTAATCCAGTATTCGGTGTCTTTTGTTCGCTGGCTCAACGAAAACAATCACGTAAAGGCTTGTAACTCGAGAAACCTTACATAAACCACAAATAGTTATAGAAATACGTAGATATAAATAATTAAAATAAAATAAATAAATATCACAGGACATTACACACAGCGCCATCTGACGCCAAACTAAGCAAAGCTTGTACTATGGAACTGTTAAAATACTTTAGTACTTTGTTCTTGTAAATACATACTTACAATACATACAGAACACCCAGACACAGAACAAACATTTTATATCACAAAATGTTTGTCCTGGGTGGGAATCGAGCCCACGCCCTTCGGCTCTCGGAGCAAAGATACTACCAATGAGCCAACAGGGCTGTCAATGTACGTAGAAGTAGACGATCGGTTTGAGGAAGTCAAAATGTTTTTGTTAACTGTAAGATAACCGGTAGGATTGAACACGCGACGGAAATAAACTGATTTCAATTTCAAATTAAGTAAATTAACACAACTTGAAATCTAGTAAAATCGTCATACAAACAAACACACACAAAATATATGGGATACATTTTCAACAAATTGCTCAAAAATTCAAACTCTGACGTCCTGAGGACGCCTCGTGTAGAGGCGACGCGTGTCGGCAAGTGGTCCCTGCAGCCTGCAGCGAGAGGAGGATACTAAGACTTGTGCTTATTTAAATTAGATTTTTTGGTATTTTAATAAAAATTTTGTCAAATTATATTTTTAAGTTCATGTCAAATTAGTTCTAGATTTTAAGTAAGATTAGGTTTTTAATTAATGAGCAGTGTCAAATTAGTTATATTGAAGTCCTCATCGCTGTTGGAACTGGAACGACTGTTAAGCGGAAATAAACTAGATATATACCTTAAACATTCAAAATCTTGCAAATTTATTTATAAAATCATCCAGGTAAACTCGAAATGTGTTTTTTTAAATGTAAAAAGCAATGAGACAAACGATACGCTCTCCTGATGGTAAGAGATAACGCGTGTCCATGACCATTGCAGCGATACACAGAACTTTGAGTAACAAAACAAAGTCCGGGCACGCTGCTTCGGCGCTCATTACTTTGAGACTTGCGATGGTTAGTCTCAACAGCCCAGTAGGTAATGTCGCTGCAGTACCCTTCAAACCGGAACACAGTAATGTTTACACACTACTGCTTAGCGGCAGAATAACTGGTGCTGCGGTGGTACCTACCTAGACGACGTCCTGCTAAGGAGATCTACCACCACATGACTGGACTTGACTGACACGGACTGTACTTGACCAAGACTGGACTTTGACTATAACTAAAGCTACGAGGCAACTTATTTAACTTGAAAATGTAAAACAAGAAGAAAAGTAAAAAAAAAAGTGAGTGACGTATGCGAGGAGTGCCGCGCGCGCACGTCGCTCGGGCCGGAGCTGCGCATGTCCTTACCTAAAAAAATCACGTTCGTTGTATGTTTAAAGGGGGGGCCCTTTAAATATATATTTTATTCTATTTTTTAGTATTTGTTGTTATAGCGGCAACAGAAATACATCATCTGTGAAAATGTCAACTGTCTGACTGTCACGGTTCAAGAGTTACAGCCTGGTTGGGAATCAAACCCTCGCTCATCTCGACACAGTGCAAAAGAAAGTCGCTTCCCGCCGTCTGTACGCTTAGATCTTTTAAACTACGCAACGGATTTTAATGCGGTTTCCATCGATAGACAGAGCGATTCAAGAGGAAGGTTTATATGTATATGCACCACGTTAGTATCCACATTGCACCCGTGCGAAGCCGGGGCGGGTCGCTAATTAGATTATGGTACAGAATGAGGTAATTATTTTATCGTTTTTTTTTATAACCCTGCGCAGGAGTCGAGCCTCGGTCAGTTCCCCGCAGCACCGCGCCCGCTCGCACGCGCCGCGCCAGCAGCGACCGCCGCGACCCGGAGTACGTGCCACCAACACCGTTGCAGTTATTCTCTGTGCTGCCATTTATGAACACGTTTCATAATAAACATTTCGTTTCATAACAATATTAGTTTAATCATAACAGTTGCTGTTTACGTTGGTGAACATTTCGAGTGATTTAAACGGTAAGTGTATTTTTTTTCTATTTATTTTTTTGACTTTAATCTCTAATAATAATTAAGTCAATAAAACAAGCCACATTTAAAGTAATAACTTAGTATAAGTTATTATTTTAAATAAAAAAAAGGTTGTAAAATACATAAGTTAAGGTGGTTCGATTTCCATACAAATAAATTTTTGCCATTTATGGACAAATGGAGCATAATTTTACAGTGAAATCACAGCTACTGGCGTTTATTTTGTTCTTTATTTGCGGTAAATCAGACAGTAGATTATTTATTAACATAAAATCAAATTTATTAATGGTTTATGAATTTATGATTTTTGAATAAAACAGTAGATTATACTTATAATCTACTGTTTTATTCAAGCAATTGTGATTTACCGCAAATAAAGAGCAAAATAAGTAGCTGTGATTTCACTGTAAAATTATGCTCCATTTGTCCATAAATGGCAAAAATTTATTTGTATGGAAATCGGACCACCTTAAACAATTAAGAACTTGTATGATGACAGCCCTGTTGTTTCATTGTAAGTTTTTTTTTTGTTTGTGAATTCAAAACATCATTAAACCTATTCACTTCTACCTCCATGTGACGAATTTATCATTCAAGTTTTTATAATTTGTTAAAAACTCAGACTCGGAACCTCCTCGGTGTACGTTTTTTTTTAATTTGCTTTGCGCGCGCAATTATCTTTACGTGACGTGATATTTACCTGAACTGAAATAAAAGTTTTGAAAAAAAAAATTAAAAAATCTTGTGATTGTAAAAGATGTTTTGCATGAGTCATCTCCTCGCCGAGGCCGAGGCGGAGGCGGAGGCGGGAGACACGTCCCGCGCCGCACTCGCGTGCGCCGAGTGGTCCCCTCGCGCGCTGTTGCTTCCCGCGCTGACGCTCCGGATTGTAGTTTTAGAATCCTTCGCTCGCTCGCTCATCGACACTGAGCGCGCGGTTAAAAAGCAGCTTTGCACTCTTGTATAACAAATAACTATGTGTTCGGTTTAAAATCGTGAAATTTGGAAGTTGTCGGTGATTTGTACGCACGCGGAAATATCGCGCCGCGTGTGAAGTACAACATCGTTCCCGCGTAATTATTGCAATTATACAAATTAGACTAGTTAGCGTCTCGCGGAAACACTCGGGTATTGTAAAACTCTCGTCACCGCTCACAGGAAAGTGGTTTGACCACGGCTCACTTGATGTTAAGATGGTAAAGCACACCTAGCCTGGAATGGAACTGGCTCTCGAGTGAGGCTGCCGGAACACACTGTTAGATGCTTGGCGGCAGATTGTCAACTCTCGTGTGGTAGCTAGCCAGCCGAGTAGGTACTAGAGAGTACGCTACCACCATGCTGTGGTTTCCTTCCCCGGCAGCTCGAGCTCATTGTTGGGGCTTGAACCCACGCCCTTCGGCATTCGAACCTACCACGCTAACCACTGAGCTATCGTTGCTAAAATATATATACTATACTTATCTTCAAAAGATGCAGAAAGGATAATAATAATTCCTGTTCCTTATAATTTTACTATTTATTTTGAAGATAATTTTACTTTGAAAGGTACATAATTATACAAACAAATACAGTTTATTTTTTTTATAGTAAAGTATTGAGACGCTCTGTTGATGGCTCATCGTTTCATCTTAATTTGTGTATCATCCCATCCTATCCCATCAACATTATAAATGTGAAAGTTTGGATGGATGTTTGTTACTCTTTCACGCAAAAACTACTCAACGGGTTTGGATGGAATTTGGTATGGAGGTAGCTGACACCCTGGATTGACACATAGGCTACTTTTTATCCCGAAACATGTAGCGGGAAACGCCGCGGGGCGCAGCTAGGCACGAATAGATCAAACTTGGTGGTAGCTCTCCTTAGCAGGAGGTCGTCTAGGTACCAGCGCAGTACTAGATATTATGCCGCCAAGCAGTAGTGTGTAAACATTACTGTGAAGGGTACTGCAGCGACATTATCGAGCTGTGGAGACTGACCATCGCAAGTCTCAAAGTAATGAGCGCCAAAGCAGCGATGCCTGGACTTTGTTTTGTTACTCAAAGTTCTGTGTATCGCTGCAATGGTCATGGACACGCGTTATCTCTTACCATCAGAAGAGCGTCTTGTTCGTCTCATTACTATAAAATAATGTAGCGACGATATCTCAGCGGGTAGCGCGGTCCGATCGCACGCCGGGGGGCATGGGTTCAAATCCCAACAACTGTTATCTCCGCACAAAGCCAGCTCCCATTCCATGACTCGCCAACTTCAACTGTGTAATATATTTTTTAAATGTTTCAATGTACTTATTGAGATTAAACAAAAATTTAAAAGGAAGCATTAATTAGAAAATAATGTTAAAAAAATATAATAATGTTTTTTTTTTTAAATATAACATTACACGCAGCGCCATCTGACCTCAAACTAAGCAAAGCTTGTACTATGGAAGTCAGATAACTGGTAGAATACTTCAGTACTTTTTTTTTGTAAATTAAATAGAGAACAAAAGTTTGTTTATACCACAAAATGTTTGTCCTGGGTGGGGATCGAACCCACGCCCTTCAGCTCTTGAAGCAGACATTCTACCAATGAACCAACAGGGCTGTCAGGGCAATGTTGTCACTGAACACGCGAGCTGAGGTCAAACGTCGGTTGTCGACAATAATACAGTAAGTTGATAAGACAAGTAAAATTGGCAATAATTAATGTTATGCAGGAATTAAAGCTGTAGGTCGAATAGAGCGAGGTCACGCGGCCCCGCCCGCGCCCGCGCTGGGTCACTGCGCCGGCGCTGCGTGACCCCATGGAAAGGACACGTTTCAAAATATATATTCATGCTTTCGAGGGAAACATGCAGAAAATGATCTGCTCTAGAAAAATAAATTACGAAATATATTGTTTTTTAATGGCTGGCAGGCTAGGTGTTTGACCGCAGCTCAGTGAAGGTGTGCTCGAAGATATAAAAGCACACCTAGTCTGGAATGGAACTGGCTCTCCAGAGAGGCTGCCGGAACACACCGTTAGATGCTTGGCGGCAGATTTCCGACTCTCGCGTGGTAGCTAGCCAGCCGAGTACTAGAGAGTACGCTACCACCATGCTGTGGTTTCCTTCCCCGGCAGCTCGAGGTCATTGTTGGGGTTTGAACCCACGCCGAACTAACCGCGCTAACCACTGATCACCGACTGAAATACAATTTATTTATGAGTAGCTGCGCCCCTCGTAAATAAATCGCTGCGATAAATGTGAAAGTTTGTATGTATGTTTGTTACTCTTTCACGCAAAAACTTCAGAACGGATTTGGATGAAATTCGGTATGGAGGTAGCTGACACCCTGAATTAACACATAGGCTACTTTTTATCCCGGAAACATGTAGGGGGCAACACCGCGGGGCGTAGCTAGTTCGCGATAAAATAAGACGTAGCGCAGAAAGACAGCCGTGTCGCAAGACAGTCTGTCACCTTCACCGCCGTTGTAGAGAGCGACCTCCGGGGCGCCGCCGGCGGCGGAGCGCGGGCGCTGCGGCCGCAGGGGCGCAGCCTCCGCCGCGCACGCTCGACGCATAATGATCGACGTTATGTGTAACAACTGATAACCATAACTATAATTACTCAGGGCTGTTCACGAGACCTAATGTTATGGAAAGTAGTAAGGCGAGCGGAGCCGAAACGTGGACTCACCAGCGGGGATGCTTCGTAAGTGCAAAGTCGCTCAGCGAGCTATCGAAAGAGCTGTGCTCGGCATTTCTCCGAGGGATCGGATCCGGTACGAAGTAATTCACCGGAGAACTGAAGTCGTAGACATAGCTCAGCGTATTAGCAAGCTGACGTGGCAGTACTGGACATATCTGTCGCACAACCGATAACCGCTGGGGTAGACGTGTTCTAGAGTGGAGACCGCGTATTGCAAACGTAGCGTAGGACGCCCTGAGGCTCGATGGAGTGACGACATACGTAGGACAGCTGGCGGTGGATGGAAGCGAAAAGCCGAAGATCGGGCTGAGTGGCGTGTCTTGTCCAGCAGTGGACTAACATAGGCTGATGATGATGATGAATAAGGCGAACAAGACGCTCTCCAGATGGTAAGAGATAACGCGTGTCCATGACCATTACAGCGATACACAGAACTTTGAGTAGCAAAACAAAGTCCGGGCATCGCTGCTTTGGCGCGCATTACTTGCGATGGTTAGTCTCAACAGGCGTGTGGTGGTACCCTTCAAACCGGACAGTAATGTTTGCACACATCTTTGTCACACTACTACTGTGTTTACGATACTGAGATTACTGTTAAGTTTTACTTTTTAACCGACTCAAAATAGGAGGAGGTTCCCAATTCGACTCTAAATTTTTTTTGTAAGTTTGGTACGCGATAATTCCGCCAATTATGAATCGATTTTGATGGTTCTTTTTTTGTTTCATAGATCATATTTCAGAGGTGGTCCCATAGAAATTTTATCGAAATCTATCGAGCGGTTTTTAAAAAATCAACAAAAATGTGAAAGTTGTATACATGGATGATATTTCCGTTCGGTCGGAAACCTCGCTCTTGCATTGGAGCAGCGCGTTTAGTTGGCCCGAGGGTCGTGGAGTCAGTTCTTGTATATTAGCTGTGACGGGACCCTGGTTACAGCTATAGCATACAAGTAAAGCAAAATAGTCTCAAAGTCAAAAGTCAAAGTCTTTGACTGTGTGCCTTCTTGGTAAGGTCAAAGTAGCACAACGCGCTACGGAGAGGGCTATGCTCGGAGTTTCCCTGCGAGATCGAATCAGGAATGAGGAGATCCGTAGACGAACCAAAGTTACCGACATAGCCCAACGGATTAGCAAGTTGAAGTGGCAGTGGGCAGGGCACATAGCACGCAGAACTGATGGCCGATGCGGCTGCACAGTTCTGGAGTGGAGACCACGGACCGGCAAGCGTAGGACGTCCCCCCACAAGGTGGGCAGACGACCTAGTCAAGAAGCAGGAACGCGCTGGATGCGAGCCGCTTCCAACCGGTCTTTGTGGAAGTCAATGGGGGAGGCCTATGTCCAGTAGTGGACGTCCTACGGCTGAAATGATGATGACGATGAAAGCAAAATAAAAATATAAAACTGGAAACTATTTCCCTTCAACAATACAATACATAACAAAAACAAAATCAGGAAATATAATTAAACAGATGTCGTCTCATAAAATACATATTTCTAGAATATATATAATGTACATGTTTCGCGTAATTAAATATGAATATGAATTAGAATTCGGAAATCCATAATAAATTAGGATCGTGACGTCGTATAGACCTCATCAACACCTGGCTCGTTAATAGCTCATTAATTTGAACTATAAACGTGAACGGCGATTGTTTGCGACAAAAGGAAACCGCTATAAACATACAAAAAGAAATATGCTAAATGAGAATCAATTTTCAAATGTCATAACTGTTTTTGGCGGAAATCTGGTTCTTTTGTTCAGTATGTAGATAGTCCATATTAATTAGTACATCATTGTATATTGTATGTACAACGTATATATAGGTGTAGTTTATTTCAGCTCAAGGTGGTTCGATTTCCATACAAATATTTGTTTGCCATTTATGGACAAATGGAGCATAATTTTACAGTGAAATCACAGCTACTGGCATTTATTTTGGTCTTTATTTGCGGTAAATCACAATTGCTTGAATAAAACAGTAGATAATTAGCAAAATCTACTGTTTTAATCAAAAATCATAAATTCAAACATTTAATTTTATGCTAATAATTTCACCTAGTTTCCATGAGGTCGTATGAATCTCACTTAACACTCACATTGGCATAATACGGATGTTAGTTCCTAGGATGTCACCTTGTTTTCATGAGATCGCATGGACCTCACTTAGCACTTGCATAATACGGATTTTAGTTCCTAGGATGTCACCTGGTTTTCATGAGGTCCATGCGATCTCATAGAAACTAAGTGACATCCTAGGAACTAATATCCGTATTATGCCAATGCAAGTGTTAAGTGAGATCCATACGATATTATCTCCTGTCAACTTATCTCCTGTTTATTCTCAAAGTTAGCAGCTGTTTGTTTTCCATGTAAAATAAAATTAGTTCCTAGGATGTCACCAAGTTTATATGAGATCGCATGGACCTCATGGACCTCATGGACCTCAGTTAACACTTGCATTGGCATTATACGGATATCAGTTCCTAGGATGTCACCTAGTTTCCCTGAGGTCGTTTAGACCCCACATGAGACGCGCCGTGTTTGCAGTACCAATTCATGGAAGAGCGAAGGAAGCCCGCGACCGACCTCGGCTGGCGTCGCACGTTGCTGCCGACAAATATGTACATAGTACAGTACTCGGGCCGCGCTGGCCGCTGGCCGGCGCGCTATGCCTTGTTTATTTTACAAATTGCCAATGTGCCTCACGTAGTTTATCTACATCTACACTAATTATAAAGAGGAAAGATTTGTTTGTTTGTATTGAATAGGCTCCAAAACTACTGGAGCGATTTCAATAATTCTTTCACCGTTGGGAACCCACGGGATCGGGATCTAGGCGGGTGAAACCGCGAGGCGTCCGATAGTCTACACTATTATA
Organism: Biston betularia; assembly: GCA_905404145.2. Taxonomy (NCBI): domain Eukaryota; kingdom Metazoa; phylum Arthropoda; class Insecta; order Lepidoptera; family Geometridae; genus Biston; species Biston betularia. Next base: position 133,550 of record FR989891.1, read on the forward strand.
AAGAAGAAATTTTGATTTGAAGGCGATAAATGTTTGTTCTGTGTTTTGTATGTATTATAAGTATGTATTTATAAAAAAAAAAGGATATTTTTTACGTAAAAATGAATGAGGCGAACGAGAAAACAAAGTCCAGGCATCGCTGCTTTGGCGCTCATTACTTTAAGACTTTCGATGGTTAGTTATTAAAGTATTCTACCAGTTATCTGACTCCCATAGTACAAGCTTTGCTTAGTTTGGGCTCAGATGGCGCTGTGTGTAGTGTCCTTAGATATTTGTTTATTAAATAGCTGCGAAAATATTTTAAAAATACATTTTATCAACGACTAATTGGGCCCTGCGGTGTTACCCGCTACATGTTTTCGGGAAAAATGATAAATGTGTTAATCCAGGGTGTCAGCTACCTCCATACCAAATTTCATCCAAATCCGTTCAGTAGTTTTTGCGTGAAAGAGTAACAAACATACATACAAACTTGCACATTTATAATGCTAGTGGGATTCATTTAGCGAATGGATTTATAAATCACGTAATATACGAGAAATGTTCAAAATGTAATTTCGGGAATCCCTTGAAATATTGTTCTTTCGTTGATAAAGAGAAATATTCCGAATTATCGAAAGTAGGCACCTGATTGAGCTAAACTAGTTCGTGGATGTACGGACAGAAAGTAGGCACCTGATTGAGCTAAACTAGTTCGTGGATGTACGGACAGAAAGGCTGACAGCTTTTATTGCTAACCTTGTATCATATTTGGGCCGCGCGTGACAACTCGGCACATCGTCGTAACCGACTTCTGAAAGGAGGAACATTCTCAATTCCATTCATTTTAATTTTTGTAGCGATGATAGCTGTGGTTACAGAACACCCAGACTCAGAACCCACGCTCCACAGGTCTAGAAGCAGACATACTGGGGTGTGACTTAGAGGGTAAAAACTCGATTATCCACGACGTAGTACTGGGCATGGATATTGTGTTTGAAACACTGTACAAAGTTTTTACATTTATGAAAATTAATGTAAAATCATAAATTTATCATTAATTTTATTATTTTTAATTATTATATTTCAGAAAACAGCGCGGGTTTATTTATTTTTTAAAGTAAAATCTTTAAAGCAAATTTCTTTATGGTTGGCAGGCTAGGTGTTTGACCACAGCTCGTGATGTTAAGCGGCGGCGGTGTGGTAGAAGATGGTAAACCTGGCCTGGAATGAAACTGGCTGCTGAAAATATTAGGTACTTGGCGGCAGATTTTCTACTTGAGGGTAGCTAGCCAGCCGAGCACTAGAGAGTACGCAGCCGAGCGCTAGAGAGTACGCAGCCGAGCACTAGAGAGTACGCAGCCGAGCGCTAGAGAGTACGCAGCCGAGCGCTAGAGAGTACGCAGCCGAGCACTAGAGAGTACGCAGCCGAACGCTAGAGAGTACGCAACCGAGCACTAGAGAGTACGCAGCCGAGCGCTAGAGAGTACGCAGCCGAGCGCTAGAGAGTACGCAGCCGAGCACTAGAGAGTACGCAGCCGAGCGCTAGAGAGTACGCAGCCGAGCACTAGAGAGTACGCAGCCGAACGCTAGAGAGTACGCAACCGAGCACTAGAGAGTACGCAGCCGAGCGCTAGAGAGTACGCAGCCGAGCGCTAGAGAGTACGCAGCCGAGCACTAGAGAGTACGCAGCCGAGCGCTAGAGAGTACGCAGCCGAGCGCTAGAGAGTACGCAGCCGAGCACTAGAGAGTACGCAGCCGAACGCTAGAGAGTACGCAACCGAGCACTAGAGAGTACGCAGCCGAGCGCTAGAGAGTACGCAGCCGAGCGCTAGAGAGTACGCAGCCGAGCACTAGAGAGTACGCAGCCGAACGCTAGAGAGTACGCAGCCGAGCACTAGAGAGTACGCAGCCGAACGCTAGAGAGTACGCAGCCGAGCACTAGAGAGTACGCAGCCGAACGCTAGAGAGTACGCAGCCGAGCACTAGAGAGTACGCAGCCGAACGCTAGAGAGTACGCAGCCGAGCACTAGAGAGTACGCAGCCGAACGCTAGAGAGTACGCAGCCGAGCACTAGAGAGTACGCTCTCCAATAATAAAGTCAGCTTGCTAATATTTATTTTGACATAATACATATTGAATTTCAAGGTATACAATTATACATACATACATAACACTGGTCTGCAAAAAATCATTTTTTTTCTCTCCTTCAAATATCATGCACAATTACTATACATAGACCCAGCAATACCGACTATAAATATAGTATAAAAAGTTATCTATCACGTATGGATTTTTTTAATGGAATTTTTAAATAAACTTTAATCATAAATTTATTCACTTTGATAATTATTTAAGCACTAATGTAAAAGGCCGCTATCAATGGGAATAGTTCCCAAAACGCACCCCATCGCCGTAAGGGCGGCGCGACCGTATACTAGCAGCTCGCCCCGGCTCCGCACGGGACAACAAAACTCGATTAACAATATATATATATATAAGCTATGTCACTCAGTGATAATGTAGCATTCTACTGATGAAAGAATTATTCAGATCGGTCCAGTAGTTTCGGAGCCTGTTCAATACAAACACATCTTTCCTCTTTATAACAGGGTAGATGACCGCTGCGAACACTAATTTGACTTGAATTCGTCTCGAGGCGTTCTCTGGAACGAGAACCAAAAAACCAAAAAAAGTTAAAAACCGTCCGACATCATGTGACCGACTGACTTCGGGCGGGAACGCGAAAAGGTCGCGCCGCTGTATTTTTCTTAAACTTGCGCCTTTCTACGTTTTTAAATAAACAAATATTTATTTATATAGAACAAGACTTGACCTTGACTTACAGACTTATTTTTAGTCTTATTATAGTACACAAACGGACGCCTCGCGGTTTCACCCGCGTAGTTCCCGTTCCCGTGGGAATGCAGGGATAAAAAGTAGCCTATGTCACCCGGGGATAGCGTAGCGCGTTCCCAACGGTGAAAGAATTTTTGAAATCGGTCCAGTAGTTTCGGAGCCTGTTCAATACAAACAAATCTTTCCTCTGTATAATAGTATAGTTAGATATATCTAATACTTGAAAAAGTCGAAATACTTGATTCTGGTATTTGCCAGAGTCAAGAGTAGATTTGCATGAAGGAGATAAAAAACACGGACAAGCGCGAGCCAGACGCGCCCACCGAGGGTTCCGTCTACACTGTGATTACATTTGACCTTTGCGTGTACTATAAGACCTGTGCCAGGTCCCGCGCGAGACTCGAAATATATGCGGTTTTTTTTCGACTGTAACTGTTTTTTTACGATAACTGAGAAGTTTGATGTTTTCACAGCTGCAAGGGAAGGGTTGTAAACGTGGGAATCGAACCCACGTTTACGCAGATGTTCCACCGAATGAGCCAGCACGCAAGTCAAAAAATAGACATAGGTACATGTATCAGAAATACCTTGCACTGACTTTAAGCACTGACTGCGTCCGTCACGGATAATGCAGCATTCTAATGATGATAGAATTCGGTCCGGATCGGTCCAGCAGTTTCCCAGCCAATTCAAAACAAACAAATCTTTCCTCTTTATGACAGTGTAGACTAGCGGACGCCTCGCGGTTTCACCCGTCTAGTTCCCGTTCCCGTGGGAATACAGGGATAAAAAAGTAGCCTTAAAAAAAACAAACAGAGACAGACAAAAGTTACAAAATAGGGGCTCAGCTCAGCGTAACGCTGGTCTTCCGGTGAGCCCTTGTAGTTTATAATTTTTTTTTTATTAATTTGCCCCATCGGGCAGGCTAAAGCTGTAAAGCCATACTGCCTTGTAGTACAACAAAAAATAAATAAATCAAATGGACATTGAGTATCTCTCCCAGGTATAATTTTAGGCTGTCGTCAAATAAACGTTGTGTTTATTTGTCGGCGTGCGTGCGTGCGTGCGTTTCCTCGCGCGTCACGGCCGCCGCGCCGACTTGTGGGTATAACATTAAGTGAGCCAACATTGACAGTTCGCATCATCTGACGTCCCGCTAATGTATCGCAGTGTTTGTCTAGTTTGTTTGTCTGTAGGCGTCTCGCGGCGGTGCGGTGTGGCCGACCGAGCCACATTCTAGCTCACAACTAAGAGGGAGCGAAATCCCGATAGTACCTATTATAAATGTGTAAGTTTGGATGGATGCTTGTTAGACTTTTAGTCAAAAACTACTGAACGGATTCGGATGAAATTTGGTATGGAGGTAGCTGAGATCCTGAATTAAGACGTAGGCTACTTTTTATCCCGAAAACATTTAGCGGATAACACCGCGGGGCGCAGCTAAATGTGAAAATTTGGATGGGTGGATGGATGTTTCTTTGTTACTCTTTCACAAAAAAACTACTGAACGGATTTGGATGAAATTTGGTATGGACGACTTTGGATTAGAACACGGGCTTCCATGCATGGCACGGTCCAGTCATGCTTTAGTAAAGTAGTGGCGACTTTACTATAAGCTTCGATGGAGTTTTGGAAGCAACACGAAAACTCATGTTTCCCCAATTTATTTCACTTTCCCACACTCGCGCTTGTGATTCGGCACTTTATGAATAAAACACCACCATTTATATGCATAAACACTCGACAAAACACTAGTTTAGGAAGAAAATACAACGTGCGACACGACTCTTTCCGCGATCCCGCCAAAACCCCAGCTTTATTTACTCTGTGGGTGCGAAAAGCTAGTTCCAACAATGACGTACAACACTTGCATACATACCTCTTTATACAAACAGCACGTGACGTCACGCGACTCTTATCCGACTACGTAAAATGGAGGATGAGGTTATTTTATATGAAAGATTTTACTAATTAGGCTGTTTTTAAACTTTTCCACTGTTACAAGTACGTATGTGGCATAAAAGCAGGTAAAGTTAAGTTAAAGATTAAGATACGGTGACAAACATAATTATATATTACTAGCTGCGCCCCGCGGTGTTACCCGCTACATGTTTTCGGGATAAAAAGTAGCCTATGTGTTAATCCAGGGTGTCAGCTACCTCCATACCAAATTTCATCCAAATCCGTTCAGTAGTTTTTGCGTGAAAGAGTAACAAACATACATACAAACAATATTCTTACAAACTTTAGCATTTATAACATTTTTGGTGGTTAGTTACGATTGTGATACATTGGACATAACAGTATCGGATATAATCGGACATAATAAATATCTAAGTTTGTCACACACATCCTGGGCGGGAATCCAACCCACGCTCAGCAGCTCACGAGCTAGCTTCATAAATTACGTCACACGAATTTCATGATTTTTTTACCCCTCCCGCCCCATGTCACGCAATGTCACACTTTGTCGACCCCCTGCCTCCCCCTTAACGTCTCTAGTTACGTTTTCTACTTATTATTATTACTTTAATCTTTTTGTTGTAGTGTTGTGTGTGTCAAAACAAATGTTTTCTTTGTTTCTTTGTTTACCAGCCTGCGCGTGTTGTTGCAGGAGGCAGCATGGTGCCGCGCCCCGCGTCCCCGCAGGCCCGCGGGCCCCTCATCCCGCAGTTCTTCGCGGGACGCTCCATCTTCATCACGGGCGCTACTGGCTTCATGGGCAAGGTACTCACAGCAAAACTACCCTCTTAGACGACTATTGTTGTAAATATTTTTTTATTTTAAATATATCTACGTTTGACAACCAACTCGCCTGATGTAATGCGACGGTGTGGTCGAGGATGGAGCACGCTGATCTAGAAGAAATATATTCAGTTTAGCCTTGAAAACGTCCAAATTGTAGTTTATAGGAAACAGCGAAGCCGGCAATGAGTTCCGTTCATCGGAATTCAAATTTAATTTAAAAAACCTGCCACCAGTAATACACAAAACACCAAATTTGGAATCGATCCGCGGAGAACACTCACATAGATAAGAGCTGTTTATCTTCGAACAGCTGAACAGACTTTTGTTGAATCGTAGTTAAGAGCACTTTCGAGCAAGTCATATTAAAAAATGTAACCTGTTGTGTACAAAAAATGTATGTTTGTGGCGGCGGCCATCTCGGATTTGAAATTTATCATAGTGATAGTATTCTACTAGTCAAGCCCTTTCATTTGATACCCATATTGAGGGAGTTGTGGAAAAAAATGTAATCCGCCAATTTGTGGCGGCGGCCATCTTGGACCGTTAACCGTTAGAATACTTATAATCCGCCATTTTGTGACGGCGGCAATCTTGGACCGGTAACCGTTAGAATACTTATAATCCGCCATTTTGTGACGGCGGCAATCTTGGACCGGTAACCGTTAGAATACTTATAGTCCGCCATTTTGTGGCGGCGGCCATCTTGGACCGTTAACCGTTAGAATACTTATAATCCGCCATTTTGTGACGGCGGCAATCTTGGACCGGTAACCGTTAGAATACTTATAGTCCGCCATTTTGAGGCGGCGGCCATCTTGGAGCGTTAACCGTCAGAATAATTATATTCAGAAAGGCTTGTTCTGTGTCTGGGTGTTCTGAATTAGAACAGAACACCGTAGAACAAACCGTTGTTTATACCACAGAATGTTTGCCCTGGGTGTGAATCCAACCCACGCCGCAGCTCTATCAAGAAGCCAACAGGGTTATTGTAATGAGGTTGTTTGTGAGCAGGTGTTGATCGAGCGCCTACTGTGGACGTGCCCCGACGTGGGGCGGCTCTACCTGCTGATGAGGGAGAAGAAGGACATCCCCCCGGAGAAGAGACTCGTCCAGCTCAAGAGCTCACAGGTACACGAACACACAGCTGGTGGTCCACGATGTGGATACATATGGTATACTCGGTGGTGGAATTCTTTTGCAGGAGCTCGTCTAGGTACCACCACAGTACCAGATAGTCTGACGCCAAGCAGTAGTGTGTAAACATTACTGTGTTTCAGTTTGAAGGGTACTGCAGCTAAATTACTGGGCTGTTGAGACTAACCATCGAAAGTCTCAAAGTAATGAGCACCAAAGCAGCGATGCCCTGGAATTTGTTTTAGCTCCAAGTTCTGTGTATCGCTGCAATGGTCATGGACATGCGTTATCTATGACCCGTTAATCTCTTAGCGTTCTCTATCCATCATAACCCTCGTCTTAAGTAGTGGAGTAAATCTGTGGTTGGTTCCAGGTGTTCGACGTGATCCGGGAGCAATGCCCGCGGCAGCTGGACAAGCTGCACATCGTGCCCGGGGACACCATGCAGCCCGACCTTGGGATCTCCATCCACAGCATGGGCCAGCTGCGCGAGGTTCGCCAGACAAGTGTCACTATAACTTGTTTTTAATTATTACATACTAGCTGCGTCCTGCGGTGTTACCAGCTACATGTTTTTGGGATAAAAAGTAGCCTTTGTGTTAATCCAGGGCCTCAGCTACCTCCATACCAAATTTCATCCAAATCCGCTTTGTAGTTTTTATGTGAAAGAATAAAAAACATCCATCCATCCACCTAAACTTTCACATTTACAATAACTACTAAAATTCGTAAAAGAATATTAATTCTAAATTTAGTGAAGAAACACCTGGTTTTCTCGCAAGGTTACACTGTTTCTTACGGAAAAAAAACAACGTGGTATCTGCCGAGGCCCCCCCCCCCTCACCCCTACGTGAGATTGGGTGAGATATATATATATAGTAGCTATACATGTACTATGTATATCGTTCTATAAATTATAATTCGATATCCAGGTGTCGCTGGTGTTCCACTCGGCGGCGACGCTCAAGTTCGACGAAGCGCTGGACGTGGCCGTGGACCAGAACGTGCGCTCCGTCATGCGCCTCATGGAGATCTGCGACAAACTGCCCAACATCGACGTAAGTGGCGCCATCTCTTATCCTCTCTCCCACACCATACTTAACAATTTATATTGTCTCACAAATGTGACGAGCTGTGACATGAAATGAAATTCGTGTGATTATTATTATTATTTTTTTAATGATTAATTTATTGTTTTTTATAAGTCATGATTCAGATGTTGTCGTGCCTGACCCCCAGGCGTTGATCCACGTGTCCACGGCATACTGCAACGCCGAGCTGTCCTGCGTGGAGGAGCGCGTGTACCCCGCGAAGTCGCCGCTGGAGCGAGTTCTGGAACTGGCGCGCTCTGCCCCGCCTCAGCTGCTGGCTTCCATCACTGAGAGGTGAGTCCTGCTGGCTTTCATCATTGCATGATGAGTGCCCTTTCGTGTACTTTTTTTTCTTTTGTTTTGACGTCGCATTTTGAGCATTTGCCAGTGTCAAGTGTTTTATATTTTCAAGTTTCAAAAGTTAAATATTTTGCCTCGTAGCTATAGTTATAGACAATAAAGACAATACTTTATTTGTAACATAAAACATATTTCAACATAATTACCAATACATACAAAAATAATCAACAAACAAAAAAAATTCAAAAACTTTAGGTAGGTACATATTTTCTAAATTAAACATTAAAAAACAAAAGGAAGAAAGTACATTATAAGTCACAATTATAGTCAATGTCCAGTCTTGGTCAAGTACAGTCCGTGTCAGTCAAGTCCAGTCATGCTTTAGTAAAGTAGTGGCGACATTACTAAAAGTTTTGGAAGCAACACGAAAAGTCATGTTTCACCACATTATATCACTTTATACTTGGTGGTAGGCCTCCTTATCAGGAGGCCGTCTAAGTAGGTAACACCGCAGTATTCTGGTACATTGCTAATTTTATTTACAAACACTAGCTAAAGCAGTTAAATCACTAGCTCTTACGGAAGACGAAAACCTCGTACGTTTTCTTTTGAGTCGGTTGCCTAGAGGACGTTCCGCTCGGCATGTCCTTAAGAATTATGTTTTAAGATATTTATTTCTCATAAAGAATTAAAAATTCACATAACTGAAAAATACAAGTTATTCTTAGGTAGTTATGGGCAACGGAACTTAGGGATATACAAATTTACAAACTTAATTTTATACAACTTTATAGCACATAGTATAATTTAAAGTAAAGTTGCTAATTTGAAATAACATAATTATGGGTTATTTAGTTAAGGTGGTTCGATTTCCATACAAAGAAATTTTTGCCATTTATGGACAAATGGAGCATAATTTTACAGTGAAATCACAGCTACTGGCATTTATTTGCGGTAAATCACAATTGCTTGAATTTTGATTATTAGCAGAAAATCAAATTTCTGAATTATTTATGATTTTTGAGTAACAGTAGATTATTAGCATAAACTACTGTTTTAATGAAGCAATTGTAATTTACCGCAAATAAAGAGCAAAATAAATGCCAGTAGCTGTGATTTCACTGTAAAATTATGCTCCATTTGTCCGTAAATGGAGAAAAATTGTTTGTATGGAAATCGTACCACCTTAAGCCCGTAATATGTTATAGAAGTGCTGTATAACTCGATGGTACATGCGACCTGAGCAAATGTTGACTGAAGTCGATTACGCCGGAGGTAAATTGTTGACAAGTGGTACTTACGTAGCTCGTAAAATATATGATTTGATGTTTATTTGATTGTACACGTGACTCATTGTTTGCCACGAATATTGATCAGAATAAATTGATGTCGATTTATATTGATTCAATTACAAATCTTTCTATTAATAACACCAAAGTTACACGTCTTTTTTCCATTCACATGAAAATACAATGAAAATGTCAATCTGATGAGTTGATAATGCTGGTCATACTAAGTGGTATGACCGGCGCTGGTCTTCCAGTGAGCCGAGTTTGTTTGTATTGAATAGGCTCCGAAACTACTGGACCGATTTCAAAAATTCTTTCACCGTTGGGAAGCTACACTATCCCCGGGTGACATAAGCTACTTTTTATCCCTGTATTCCCGCGGGAACGGGAACTACGCGGGTGAAACCGTAGTAGTCCGCTAGTCTGATACAAAGTATAGTTAGTGTATAGTCGGCCGGCCCTAGTGTCACAGCGCGCGGCGCTCGCCACGTGAGCACAATGCGTAATTCCCGGGTCATTATTAGCTAAACAATGATGCTAACGTGTAAGGGTACCTACCTTATTTGAGGAAGTGCTGAGATATATGGAAGTGGATTATTGTAGGTTTATCCGCGTGACATTGACGCAGAGAGAGTGCGGCCCGAGGGTCAGTGTCAATTTTGAATGTATGATTTAAGGTGGTTCGATTTCCATACAAAGAAATTTTTGTCATTTATGGACAAATGGAGCAAAATTTTACAGTGAAATCACAGCTACTGGCATTGTGTTCAGTTCTAGTATTTCTTTTTTTTTAATGTAAAAAGTAATGAGACGTTCGAGACGCTCTACTGATTTATTTATTTATTTATTTATTTATTTATTTATTTATTTATTTATTTATTAGATCACCAACACTATACACATCACAACAGTAATGGCGGTCATTAACACAAAAAAAAAAACAAAACTAGATATGATAGCAGTTACAGGTGACGACAACATGCAATAAGTTAACAATTATTTACAAAATTAAGAAATGATGGTAAGAGATAACGCGGGTCCATGACCATTGCAGCGATACACGGAACTTTGAGTAACAAAACAAAGTCCAGGCATCGCTGCTTTGGCGCTCATTACTTTGAGACTTTCGATGGTTAGTCTAAACAGCTCTGTGATTTCGCTGCAGTACCCTTCACAGTAATGTTTGCACACTACTGCTTGGCGGCTGAATAACTGGTACTGCGGTGATACCTAGCTAGACGACCTCCTGCTAAGGAGATCTACCTCCAAGTAATAAAAATGGTGGTGTATATACGTATAGTGCGCCATCCTCTGGTTGCGAGAGAAGATGGCGGCATGACGGCCAGCTGGCCGTGATGTGCTTTGTTTACATAGCTCGCATTGTTGCCCTCAGCTACATATCCCCGAAGCCCAACACGTACACGTTCACGAAGGCGCTGGCGGAGACCGCTATCTCGGAGCACCGCGGACGCACCTACCCCGTCGCGATCTTCCGCCCCAGCATCGGTAAGCCCGTGCTATTTAGAGATGACAGAGGGGCTACGCAGCTTCTTCAAGGAGACAAAGCGAAGTACAACACGCAGCTTCTTCGCTTGCGAAGTGAGACGGTGCGCGTTCTGTCCTCCTTGAAGAAGGCCATCGTACATCCGATGGCTTTACTTTTGGCCACATGGTTGAAGTATGCAAGCCAGTCTATTATTTAAAAAAAAAAGTATATTATATTTTTCAGATTAAATTCAATTAAAAATCAGATTTTTTTCCGAGTTATATTTTCACCATTTTTTAATTACCACAAAATGTTTATTCTGGGTGGGAATCGAACAAATGTGCCAACAAGGCTGTCAATATCTTTTTTTCTTTGGTTTTGGCGTCGCATTTTGAGCATTTGCCAGAGTCACGTGTCTTACATTTTCAAGTTTCAAAAGTTTAATAAGTTGCCTCGTAGCTATAGTTATAGTCAAAGTCCAGTCTTGGTCAAGTCTAGTCCATGTCAGTCAAGTCCAGTTGTGCTTTAGTAAAGTACTCGTAGCGGCGACTTTACTATAAAGCTTCGATGGAGTTTTGGAAGCAACACGAAATGTCATGTTTCACATTATATCCATTTCCACACTCCAGCACTTTATGAATAAAACACCACCATTTTTATGCATAAACACTCGACAAAACACTATTAGTTTTGGAACAAAATACAACGGGGCGACACGACTCTTTCCACGTTTTGTATGGAATGATGTATCAGAACCAAAACTGGTCCTTTCCGCGTACACCCGTACAAGTACAAGTGTGTGTCGCCTCGTCCCCAGTGGTGTCGGCGCTGAAGCACCCGTTCCCGGGGTGGATCGAGAACCTCAACGGGCCGAGCGGCATCGTGGTGGCGAGCGGGAAGGGGCTGCTGCACGTGTTCTGCACCGACAGCGCGGCGCGCGCCGACCTGCTGCCCGTCGACATCGCCATCGATACGCTGCTGGCCGTCGCCTGGGAGACCGCCACTGTCAGGTACCGCGCCGGCGACCTACATTTTTTTTTTGTATGGTTGACAGGCTAGGTGTTTGCCCACAGCTCACCTGATGTCAAGTGACGGTGTGGTCGAAGATGGTAAAGCACACCTAGCCTGGAATGCAACTGGCTCTCAAGTGAGGCTGCCGGAACACACCGTTAGATACTTGGCGGCAGATTTTCAAATTGAGGGTAAAAAGCTAGGCTAGGTGTGCTTTACCATCTTCGATCACACTATCACTTAACAGCAGGTGAGCTGTGGTCAAACACCTAGCCTGTCAAACATAAAATTAAAAAAAATTTGATGCTGCAGCGGCCTTCTGCTAAGGAGAACCTCTATACAAATACAAATACAAATACAAATACTTTATTGATAACACCAATGTTACAAGTCACAGTATATATTGATACTTATGTAAGGTACAATGGTCATGGGCATGGTCATGGCCACAGATCTGTAAAATCTCTATGGTCATGGCAGACACCCGGAGCCGCGCGTGTACAACTGCTCGACGCACGAGAACCCGTGCACGTGGGGCCAGTTCGAGCGGGACCTCAAGAAGCACATCTACGCCTACCCCATGGACAACGCGCTCTGGTACCCGTCGGGAACCAGCGTGCAGAGCACGTGAGTTGCACAACTTTTAATTAAATTAACCAGCGTTCTTCTTCTTTCTTCTTCTTTCATTTTGACTTCGCATTTTATGCATTTGCCAGTGTCAAATGTTTTGATGTTTTCAAGTTTCATAGGTAAAATTAATCGAAGTCCAGTCTTAGTCAAGTCTAGTCCGTGTCAGTCAAATCCAGTTATACTTTAGTAAAGTAGTGGCGACTTTACTATAAGCTTCGATGAAGTTTTAGAAGCAACACGAATAGTCATGTTTCTCATTATATCACTTTTCCACACTCGTGCTTGTAATTCGGTACTTTATGAATAAAACACTACTAATTCTATACATAAACACTAGAAAAAACACTATAGTTTTGGAAAAAAATACAATGGGGTGACACGACTTTTTCCGCGTTCCCGCCAAAACTCTGTTTTTCTTCCTTAACCAGCGTAGTTTATTTTTTACTTTTGACACTGAAATGTCAAATGTAAAAAAATATTTGTTTGAAAGAAGAAAGAAAATAGTTATATTTCGTAACACAACCGCACAATAGCACAAAATAAACAAACAGAGGAGTTTTGGCGGGAACGCGGAAAAAGTCGTGTCGCCCCGTCAGCTGTAGTCAAACACATTTTTGATTGTTGTTGTGATTCGGCACTTTATAAATAAAACACCACCATTTTTATGCATAAGTTTTGGAAAAAAATACAACGGGGGGCACGACTCTTTCCGCGTTCCCGCCAAAACCCTCACTGAAACTCTTGGTGTTGCAGGGTCGCTCAGAAGTCGTTGGAGTTTTTGCTGCAAACGGTACCGCTCCATGTCGCGGAGTACGCTGCCCGCGCCCTCGGCATCAAAACTCGGTAAATTGGTTTTCAAACTAAAACGAAGGAGTTTGGTCAACTAGAGATGAAACGGATATTCTGTGATATCCGGATGTCCGGATGTGTGACAGATATCCGGTGTCCGGTTGGCCTTAATTTAAAATCCGGATACCGGATATCTGTCGAGTATCCGGCCGGATACAGGATATCAAGAAAATAAGACATATAAAGTTTAGAGGTACTTTATTTAATCTACATAACAAATAATCAATTTTTTATTACAGAACGAAGAAAATAAATACTCGAACTGCACTGACGGCAAATTATGATGAATACCAATCAAAAATCTCAATCAGAAATCTTTCGTGCGATCGCGTTTTTTCCTTTATCGTGATGTGTTCGGTTAAAAGAAAGAAAGAAAGAAACATTTATTTTGACACACACAACACTATAATAATAAAAGATTAAAAAATAAAAATAGTAATTATGTAAAACGGCTATATTTGGCCGGATATCCCCCTATCCGGTTTTAAGGTTAGCCAGATATTTGGTATCCGGTATCCGGCAAAACATCAATCCGTTTCATCTCTAGTCTTAACGTCTAGCAAAGTCCTTGAACAAAACAAAAATGTTTAAATAATAGCAATCTTACGTGAAACGGAACGTAATTCCTTTAAGTAATGTAACCACATCTAAAACTTTTCTACCATATTGGTAGATTTTAAATGTTACATGTTTTATTATTACAGTTTATTGTCAAAATTGTTTTTACCAAGCTAACTATTATAGCATTTAGTACTTGACTCGTATTTGTTGTTGCATGTTCCAGTATTAACTTGATAACAGTAAGCCAGCGGTTGAAGTCAATGAACCGAGTTCTGCAGTTCTTCTCGATGCGCGAGTGGGAGTTCAAGAGCGACAACGTGAAGGCGCTGCTCGCCAAACTGACGCCCGAGGACCGAGCCATATACAACCTGGATCCGCAGTCAATCGAGTAAGACGCGATTACTTTGACGCGTTTTTTTAAGCTATTGCATAGCTTCTATCGCGGGTCTTGAGCGTGGAGACCGAATCCAGAAATTCCATAACGAAAATAACCTAACACCCCCCACTCCCACCGGCACAGCGGTGATACTTTCTAGTTTTGCCATCTATCGATGAATAGCAGAACTTTTAATGCAATAGCTTTACCGCGGCAGTCCCCGAGTGCCACACGTCTATTTTTTTTATTGCTTAGGCGCGCGCCAAAGCTGTGATGCCCTGGAATTTATTTTGTTACTCAAAGTTCTGTGTATCGCTGCAATGGTCATGGGCAGGCGTTATCTCTTACCATCAGAAGAGCGTCTCTACTTTTTACGTAAAAACTTTGATTCTATACAAGTAGTTATCGTTACCTTAGGTTAGTTAAGGCGTCGCCTTAAGGAGAGGGGTCGGGATCCGAGGTCGGGAGACTACATAGTCCATCGCATTTCTCTAGCGATTCAGCGAGTAGGTACGTTTGCGGCGGGCTCGACCGGTAGACCGAGTTTTTAATTAATAAATTTGTTTTTCCTTGACTTGTATTACAAATACGTATAGTGTTCATGTATTTTAAAAGTATAGTTAGTTATAATTAGGTATCTATTGTATTTGTTCTAATGTTAAGTCTCATCAATTAATTGGATATGTATTTTGACATAAATAAAACAAATAAGTAGTTATCTAAATAACAATTAAAAGTTTATCAAAATTCGTTCCGTAGCTTAGGAGAACCTGTTTTTGTAGCGATGACAGCTGACTAGTTAGCGTGCTCGGTATTTTAAATCATGCAATTGTCATTGTTTCTTCGCACTAGATGCTAGAGTCTGTTTTTTATCTGGCAGTAGACGCGCTCTTAACATTTGGCAGAATAGTAGCGATGATAGCTCAGTGGTTGGCGAGGTCGGTCCGCATGCCGAAGGGCGTGTGTTCAAACCCCAACAATGAGCTTGAGCTGCCGGTGAAGGAAAACATCGTGAGGAAACCATAGCATGGTGGTAGCATACTCTCTAGCACTCGGCTGGCTAGCTACCACGCGAGAGTTGAACATCTGCCGCCAAGCATCTAACGGTGTGTTCCGGTAGCCTCACTCGAGAGCCAGTTCCATTCCAGGCTAGGTGTGCTTTACCATCATCGATCACACCGTCACTTAACATCAGGTGAGCTGTGGTCAAACACCTAGCCTGTCAACAATAAAAAAAAGTATATAACTGTTTTTTTTTTCTCGCAGCTGGGAAGAACACAACAAACACTTCATAATCGGAACGAGAAGATATTTGCTGAAAGAGAAAGACCAAGACATGGATGAGGCGAAGCGGCATTTACGAAAGTAAGTCTATTTCAATATACTCAGGTATTCTATATAAAAGAAGTTAGTAGACTGTGTATTATTTTAATTAATTTTGATTGGGTATACAATTGGTATTGGTTTTGTATGTTGCTTTTTTTTACGTGAAAAAAGTGGCAAACAAACTACTTGCCACCTAATGGTAAGTGGTCACCGCCGCCTACGGACACCTGCAATACTCGGGGTATTGACAGTGCGTTGCCTACCTTTAAGGACCCTATTCACCCTTCGTTTGAAGCTCTGTAGATTGAAACTATGCTAGTATACTTTTGTTACGTTTCTGAACAATAAATATTATTATCTCGCTCTCTCTTTCTCTTCCTGAATGATATGGGTCTGAGTTACTTGGAATAAATAAATAAATAGTTTTTTTTTTACTGAATATACTGAAGTCACAACAGCGAAATCGCGAATCAATGAAACGATTTAATGGTATTTTTATGGAAGACCTGTTTTCCCCAGATTTCAGACCAAAATCTGGGAAACCCCAGTTTTTTACCAGATTTCTCTGATCAAATTCTTCTGATTCCAGAATGTATTACATCCATAAAGGCGTGGTGTTCTTCACGTTGGTTCTGCTCTGCCGTCTCGCTCTACACAACCCTTTCATCCGCACTGTCGTGTACGGAACCCTGCGGCTACTCTTCACCATTATGAGTTCGACATACTCTAAAGTTTTTAGATCGTAGTACTAATTGCTTAACAGAAAATCTGATTCTTTCCAACATTTAAGTATTATTTTAAATCTATTTAAAAATGAAATTAACATGCTGTTTATAATTCTAGTTCAGCATAAAAGATCCAGTAGTTTCGGAGCCTGTTCAATACAAACAAACAAATCTTTCCTCTTTATAATTGTGTAGACAAAGACTGGCATAAATTTTGCATGAGGTCTTGTTCATACTTAATATGCTAAAAAAAATTTGGCATCAATTTGATAGCAGATAATTAAAAATTGTTTTTAGCTCTAAAATATTAAATTTCTGCCCGTTTATGTAAGGTCAGACGTTCAGTTCCGAGTAGTTTGCATAGTAAAAAATATCAAATACTTGTAGATGCTGATAAACTCGGGTATTTACCTGTAAGATACAGATTTTAAACAAAAGTATTACAGACACACTTTTTTTTAATGCAAATAAAAAATTGTATTATCGGAAAACTAAGCAAATAAACCCAAGCTCTCAGTTAAATGGAAGCATTACATCAATCACTAAATAAAAAATAAAATAAATATCGTAGGCTATACACACAGCGCCATCTGGCCCCAAACTAAGCAGAGCTTGTGTCATGGAAGTCAGATAACTGATAGAATACATAAATACTTTTTTTTTGTGTAAATATAAACTTATAATACATACAGAACACCCAGACACAGAACAAACATTTGTTCATTCACAAAATGTTTGCCCTGAGTGGGAATCGAACC
The DNA here is from genome assembly GCA_905404145.2 of Biston betularia. NCBI lineage: Eukaryota > Metazoa > Arthropoda > Insecta > Lepidoptera > Geometridae > Biston > Biston betularia. The sequence goes on from FR989891.1 coordinate 150,672, forward strand.
CACGCCCTACAGCTCTCAAAGCAGATATACTACCAATGAGCCAACGGGGCTGTCAAATCACTTAAGAGTACAAAACTGTACTCAGAACAGAAACTAACGCTAAACTTAAGAATGCCAATTTTTACTAAATAAACGATAATAACAATTTTGTAGCAATGATAGCTCAGTGGTTAGCGCGGTGTTCGCATGTCGAAAGGCGTGGGTTCAAACACCAACATCGCGCTTGAGCTGCCGGTGAAGTAAAACATAGCATGGTGGTAGCGTACTCTCTATAGCACTCGGCTGGCTAGCTACCACACGAGAGTTGAAAATCTGTCGCCAAGCATCTAACGGTGTGTTCCGGGAGCCTCACTTGAAAGACAGTTCCATTGCAGGCTAGGTGTGCTTTACCATCTTCGGCCACACCTTCACTTAACATCAGGTAAGCTGCGGTCAAACATCTAGCCTGTCAACCATAAAAAAATCTATGCTAGTTTTCATATAATAATAATATTGTTTTGAGTTTTGCTCAACATTGATACAATTTATGAGAAACTAAAATTAAACCCAATGTCAAAGGTACAACGATTGGTGCTGTGTCAACGATTTACTTGCGAGGAACGGCACGCGCGGGAATCATATCTACTTAAAAACAAAGCAATCCTTTTGAATGGCTTTTGATAACCGTTTCAAAGATAAAATTGGGTGGTACCTACTTAAACATAACAACTAACTTGTTTACGACTTATAAACACCTAAGAACATAAGTCCTGGCATAGAAGTTTTCTAGAATTAGTACGTAAACTTAGAATTCGATTTCTACATAGAAACATACCTTTTTAAACAGTTTTTGTTGTTTGGCTATCCATACCATAAATTACGTCACACAAATTTCATGATTTTGTTACCCCTCCCCCGTCCTTGTCACAGCTAGTCACATTTGTGAGACCCATTTAGAAATGTATGAAATTAGCTATAAACTATTATATGTATTTTAAAAAAATGTGATGTCACAGAATTTAGAACCCATTCCCACCCCCTTGTCATACAATGGCACACTTCGCCGACCCCCTCCCTCCCCCTTAACGTATCACACGTTAAGGGAGAGGGAGGGAGAGGTAATTTAGAAATTTGCAATTACTATGTACTTCGTTTTACGAAATATATAGTAATATTAGGGTTTTCATACACTAAAATACCTTCCATCAGCGACCTTATTGAGCGTAGGTATACAAAATTCAGTTTTTTTTCAGATATAATTAAATTCAACAGGATTATATACTCTTAAGTGCGAAGCATTCGATAGTCATATAATTATATTAGGGGTGTGACTGTAGAAAATAATTCAATTAGTTTTTAACGTAAAATATTGAAAAGGGTATTATAACTGTGTATTAGGTATAAAAAAAATAGGAAGTGGTATAAACTTATGTCATTATTTATTTATTAATTTATCAGCTTTAAAGTTTTTGTATTATTTGTTGGCGGTAAACGATTTATAGCTATATTTGAAATTATTTGATTTGATCTACTTACATGTTTGTCGTATGTATTCTTGTAATTTGTGCGCATCGGTTTGGTTGTACTTTTTTTACATGCACCGTTCAATAAACTCACTGCAGTAATTTTTTTCTGCGTATGTTTAACATTGTAGGTAATTTGCATTAGTTATCAAATAAAAAATACAAATACAAATATTTTATTGATAACGCCAATGTTACAAATCGAATTTTAGTAAAATCATTTTGAATATGTGTATAATTAAAAAAGTTATAAACCACTGATTACATGTCAATGAATAAAAACAAAATGTCAAATAAAGTACATAATATGTCGATATAAAAACATGTCAATGTAAAAATATTGTCAAATATGATATAATTATGTCAATACAAAAATGTGTCAATATAATATAAATACATAAAATAATCGTAATTACTTACTAGTAGTTTAACAATCGTAGTTTCAAACGTAGATACATATTCCTCATTAAATAATCAATTTATACTACAACAGAATGCAGTATAGTAAGATTTTTTCGGTTCATTGCTCAAGTTTTGTAGCATGTAAGTACGAAAGGTAGTATTAAGCTAAAAGAAGTCAGAAACGTTCACCATTGTCAGATGTGAACAACTGTATCCATGAAATTATAGTATTTCATTGCAAACATGTGAATTGCATTCTTCTAACTTATGATATTTCTCAGTTTAAAAGTTGTTCAAAATAACAAAACTAAAGTTTCTTTCTATGTATTTGGTTTCGCATAACCTTGTAGAGCAATCCACTCATTTTAGAGGGCAATGGTTTTTTTTATGTAAAAAAATCTGACATTGTTTTCATTTTCTTATTTTGTACATAATTATAGGTAAAAGAGGTATATTGGTTCATGTAGTTATCAATAAGAAAGTAAGTTAGTGCACGATTTATAGTAAGCAATAAATTGTGGATTTTAAGATTAAGTTAAAGTACCTATACTTAGATATTTACTTAAATTGTGATATTTGATTCCTTCCATGTTATTTTGTGATAAAATGTACAATTTTAAATAAAAACACACGCTTTAAAATTACATGATTATTTGTTTCATTTATTATACCTAAGATTAAGATATTGCATACATCGTGTCTTTGATAATACAACGTAAGACAACTAGCGATTTTTTATTTCCAGTATATCAAACTAAACTTAGTAAATTATAAAAAAATTGTTCTCATAATCCTTAGTCAATATTGAGACCCAATATTTCATTTTTTAACTACTTAAAAATAATATGATTGTGTGACTGACGTAAGATAAAGTTCCGAGTAATGATAATATTCGGAGCAAAGAAGACCCTCGTCAGAAACTTGTTTACATTACTTTTACATAAAATTTAAACAAATAAGGACATAAATATTGTAGTAATTATAGTAGTAAAAAATCAAACGAATTGCAACACCACACACAACGGCAAATAGAAAGTGTGTCTCCTAGTGTGATGTTGTTGTTGCAAATAGAATAGAGGGAACTTTTAGCGGGAAGACGGAGAAAAATCAAAATACATAATAATATCACTTGTTTTGCATGCAAGCAATGTAAATTAAATTATGATTATGACTGTGTAAGCTGAATCGTTAGTCAAAAATATGTGTTTGCGTCAGTATAAAATCACGTTAGACGAGGCAGTATGACTTTATAGCTTTAGCCAGCCCGATGAGGCAAATTATTGAAATAACACTATGTTTGTGTCAAACTAAATGTCAAACAACAATCAAAACAAACGTCAACGTCAAGTTGCGTCAAACAAACCGACCGTGGTGCGAACGTGAAAATGGAAATCGCTTTTTCCAACTAGAAAAATGTTTAACAAAGTTTTTCAACGTGCTCTAAAGTTCCGTTTGAAGAAGAATTATCCCACAAATATCTATGATTTATCCCGTGGGTCGGCGATAGCCATACGGAGGCCTTATTCCGATGAAGTGCGTCGCGCGCAGGCTCAGAGCGTTGCGGCACCGGGACCCACAATATTCGACAAAATTATATCAAAGGAGATCAAAGCCGATATTATTTACGAAGACGAACTGTGTTTAGCGTTCAACGATATAACCCCGCAAGCTCCGGTACACTTCCTCGTCATTCCGAAGCGCAGGATCCCGAGACTGCAAGATGCCGAGGCTCAGGACATGGAGGTCGGTATAACATGGCTGGTTTCGGAATGTACTCTCTTGTTGCGCGGTATTCTTACTCAGATATAACTCTGGGCTAAAAATACTTTACAAAATAGTGACGACAGCACAGTGGGGAACTACATTTTCACAAATGGCATTAAAAATTTGCCACAAAGTTATTTTCATAATTTTTTTCAAAATTATGAAATGACTAGATATGGGTCTATAAGAATACTGCTTAGCTGATCTTCAACTGTAGTCAACCTACCTGGAATTATTTACTAATTGTTTCTTCTGCAGCTACATAATATAGTTATTTTTAATGTAATGAGCCATCTCATTACATTAAAAATAACTATATTATTACAAAAACACTCAAACAGTACCTATTAGTCAAATTTTAAATTTTTCCAATTTTAATTTTAAACCCTAGAAAACAGCAATTCTACCACTGAACAAATCAAATGATGCTAACCTCAAGAAGTCTACTACCAGCCATTGAGAAGTACCTGGGCTTGTCATATCAGCTTTATGGTACCCATTTTGTACACCCTAATGTTAGGTGACAGAGTAATGTTAGGCACACCTAGCCTGGAATGGATGTGGCTCTCAATTATCTATACAATTATAAAGAGGAAAGATTTGATTGTTGGTAACAAGTAAACCCAGAAACTACTGGACTGATGTAAAAAATTCTTTCACCGTTGGGAAGCTACGCTATCCCCGGGTGACAAAGGCTACTTTTTATCCCTGTATTCCCTCGGGAACGGGAACTATGCGGGTGAAACCATGAGGCGTCTGCTAGTATTCAATATTTTCATCAGAACTACTATTACTATTTATCAGTAACACAGTTTAGTGCAAACTACTAGTAGTGAATTGAAGCTTCCGCCGCTGTACATAATAATTTGTATTCCAACCTTGCAAACCAGATTGGAATGTTAGCAAACAAAGTATGCACACCCATTTACATACATGTGTTACGTTTAGCACTTTGTCACAGTAATATTTACAGTAAATTTTACTATTTATGCACTTTGACATAGTAATATTTAAAGTTTGTGAGTTTAATTATATTTAAATTCATTGCTTGTTTTTCTTTTATCTGGAACTAGCGACCCACCGGATAGCGGCTTTGCATGAATGCAATGTACATACTAATGTGGTGCATATGCAAGTATTATACAGATAAACCTTCTTGTTGAATCACTCTATCTATTAAAAAAACCGCATCAAAATCCGTATAGTATTAAATATCTCAGCATAGGGACAGAGGGGAGTGACTTTGTGTTATACTACGTAGTGATAAGGGATGTATAGTTTTAGTATGAAACATTCTGTGTGATTAACTAAACCAATTAAATAGACAGATAACGCTTTACTTTAGAATACAGGAGTAAAAAGTAGCCTATGTCACCTGTCAATTTTGAAATCGGTTCTGTAATTTTTGAGTTTATTCATACAAATCTTTCCTCTTTATAATATTAGTATAGATTTGTGATTTCGCAAGCACACAAAAGTGACACTACTGCATACAAGTGTCACAGGCACTCAGTCTATGTGCCTCTCCAAAGAATGTTATATCTGTGCATAGGACAACTTGTACTTTAGTTATTGAGACAAGGTCCTCCAGTAGTCTTATCATTGAGTTTCAGTACTTATCAGTACAGTTTGTTATCAGTGTTTGAGCATTCCAGTTTAGCGACTCATCTGATAGCTAATGACCAAGGAGGTTTTTCAAGGGTTAGGCCATCTTAGGAGGCCTTGCAGTGAAAAACTGTGTCCATTTTTTTTGTTATTGTTGACCGCCTAGGTGTTTGACCATCGGTGTTTCAAGGGTGTGGGTTCGATTCCCGCTCAGGACAAACATTTTATGTATCAACAAATGTTTGTTCTGTGTCTGGGTGTTCTGTATGTATTATAAGTATGCATTTACAAAAAATAAAGGATTTATGTATTCTATCAGTTATCTGACTTCCATCACACAGGCTTTGCTTAGTTTGGGGCCAGATGGCGCTGTGTGTAATGTGTCCTACGATATTTTAATCCCAGGAAACCCTAGAAAAATGTCTTACATGTTTCTTAATTCCTCTGTCTCATTCCATCACGTGGGTAACAGTAACTTCCATCCCGCTTCCGCCTTAAAACCTCGCTAAAATAAACCTCTGTTTTTCCATGATCAATGTTTTTTTTTCCAGCTGCTAGGACACCTGATGCTGGTGGCGAGGTCTCTGGGGACGCAGCGGGCGCCGTCGGGGTGGCGCCTGGTGGTCAACAACGGACGCGACGGCGCGCAGTCCGTGTACCACCTCCATCTGCACGTGCTGGGGGGTCGCCAGATGGGCTGGCCTCCCGGGTAGAGAGGTGTTAAAAGATTTTGGGGTAGGGGGTTTTAAGGGGGGTCGGCAGATGGGATGGCGTCCTGGGTAGGGATAGAAAGGTGTTCAAAGATTTTGGGGTAAGGGATTTAAAGGGGTGTCGGCAGTTGGGCTGGCGTCCTGGGTAGGGATAGAAAGGTGTTAAAAGATTTTGGGGTAGGCGGTTTTTAAGGAGGGCCGGCAGCCTCACTTGAGAGCCAGTTCCATTCCAGGCCAGGTGTGCTTTACCACCTCCGACTACACCGTCACTTAACATCAGGTGAGCTGTGGTCAAATACCTGGCCTGTTAAACATTTAAAAAAAAAAGATGGGCTGGCTTCCTGGGTAGGGATAGAAAGGTGTTAAAACATTTTGGGGTAGGAGGGTTTTTAAGGGTTCACGTATTAAAACAAGTTGGTCAGCCCCCTAAGACGCGAGCCGTGATAAAATCTTTCCACACTTGAGTACGACACTGGTGTCCATATTCTAGGTTTGTAACGTTTCTCCCTGGGGAAAAAGAGTTTTGTCCACGGTTCGTGGAATAGGGTGTTAAGGAAATATTTAGAGATTTCCTTCCAGAAGGTTTGTTATGTCCGTGTGAAGGCGGGTCGTTATTGAATAATATTTTGTCCCTCGACTTCAATGAAGTACTATTTTATCTACTTTGGGATGGAAAAGTGCCTTAAAAACCTTTTGGATTAGAGCATATTTTATTGAAATCGTTTTTTAATAACTCCTATGAACACCTCAATTTTTTATACCAGCACACCTTTATTGCAATCAACTCTCGAAGTAATGAGCGCCAACACAGCGATGTGGAGTAGATGTCCAGAGGCGGCGGTGACCATCAAGTGGCACGTCGCTCGTTTGCCATTTTTTCACATAAAAAAAAGAATGGAATTTGATTTGTTGCCATCAGGAGAGCGTCTTGTCTATTAAATTTAAAACAAAAATAACCTACGCCTTCACTCACAAAACTGTTTTATCAAAAAATACTTTTTTCCAAAATGTCAGAAAAAAAATTATAAAACGAATTAATATCGAAAAGTCATATACTCCTTGATTTGAGATCAGTTTACTGGCTATCAAATTGATGTTTTTTTTCAATATTTCATGTGTCATGTGAAAATTTTTTTCCAGGCGTTTTGGCAAATAGTTTTTTGGCTGTTGTCACCTTACACATTTCAGAAGTTTGTTTAACTCTGAGCGGATGTTAGTAAATTATAAATCTACATAATTATGTATATACCTGAATAGTGGTTAATTTTTGCGAGAACAAAGATGTAACTAACTTTTAATCTCAGCGTTGTTATAACTTGTAAGAAATTTCAAACCAATGACTTCCTGCCGTGGACAAGATACCTAGTACGGACGGAACAGTTTCAGATACCACATAAGCGCTATTGCGCTAATATCGTTGAATCGTTTTGCAAGTTTCTTAGGAGTTGAAACTTCGCTGCACAGAGATATGCTTCATATTTTTGTTTTGACTATTTCGTATTTCTAGTCAAAGATCAGAAAAATTGTTGTTTTATCTCTACATTTCATTTCGAGTGTTGACACTGACAGCTCTGTTAAAAATTGTGTAACAGTTGCAGTAAAAAAAGCTTACAATTTTTTAAATGTTATGACATTAATCTAAAAATTGACATAATGTCAAAAGTCACAAAAGTTCAACAAGCACAATAAGTTTGTTTTCCGGCACAGATAATAAATTAAAAAAAAAACAAGTGTCATAGATTATAAATTCTGAGTTATGTCAATAGTCGTAACTTGAAAAATTATATGAAAAGTGTCATAAAATGCCATTGTTATCATAAAGTAGATGTTAGTGCAATAATTCGGCCAAATTAGGTTATAAGGGTTTTTCTTTAAGTCACTAATTATATTTTAAGTTAGGATATCTTATGTAATTGGGAATGTTAACACACCTAAAACCTCTGGTATTATGTAAGCACTTTTTCGATTTGATGGGTACAATTTATGAGTCACCATCGTGTCTTAAAGAGAGTCAAAACAGCGACGCCCTGGACTTTCAAAGTGTTGGGTACTGTTGTAATTGATATGTATATATCATTACTTGTTACCATAAAACATGGGCAGTCTAAAACTGACACGAATATAAAACAATTACAAATATATTTTAATTAAAAAAACAAAATTTTCTAAATAAATCTATGGAAGTCTCAAAAATGATATGCCACAGTTTGGTGATTGCTGACATAAAAAAAAAGTCAAATTATTCTAAAAAAATTTTTTTTTCATTTGTATTTGGCCATTCTAAAAAACTAAATGATGTGTGTTGCCAGAATGATAAAATCATAAGCGGGTGGCGATTTTGTGCGTTGTCTAAAAATGCAAGAACTTCCTTGACGATACTTACATCCAATGCTTAGCTAGTTATATAAACCCTAACGAATGATTATTACATACCAAAATTAGTTTAGTAGCCTGAATATAGTTTATAATAATATAGGATGGGATAAAGTACATATAACAGATATATTTTATTGATATTAAAATGAATATAAATGATTTATAAATATAAATCATTACATAGTTTGGTAGTGAACCCGTAAGACTGATACTATATGGTTATGTATGTTTTGTTTTGTACAATAGTCACAAAATCGCTGCCTGTAGCAGAGACAATTACAATAAATTAAAAAAAAAACATAATACTTTGTATAAACATAATTCTCAGATTATTTTGTCTTGACATATTTATAAGATTTTTTTTTTTAATTCTCTAATAGAGTATTTTAACATTTACATAACCTATAATGCATTTTATTTATTTAAATACAAGGCAGTATGGCTTTACAGGTTTAGCCTGCCCGATGGGGCAAATTAATAAAAAAAAAAAATTAAATACATTTTTTATCTATGGGAATGAATTGTTAATACAGATGTTAAATTTTCTTATCTTTCTTAATTTTAAATAAAAAATGATCTGAGAAGTACTGCAGAATCTCTAAAACGCTTCAAATTCAAAAGTCAAATATTTAGTATGAAAACAATCTAGTCAGAAAAGCGCAGTCGACTGTGCAGCTTGTCACAAACTGTGGTATTTTGTTGTGGTTGACATATTTTGATACTTGGTGATACCTACTTGCGATATTGTAGTCTATTTTTGGTTGTAAATTACATGTCTTTTTACAATGTCCTACAAAAAAAATTATAGATAATAATCATTTGTCAGAAATCAGAACTTGAGTCGTTTTCGATTTAATTTTACTTTATAAGAATATAACTACAATTGTTTGCCAAGTTACGTTCAGACTTGTAGTATTTTAAAAAATTGCAATTGTTCATCAAGTATCAAGACATTTCTAACCTAGTCTTAAAATAAGTTTGAAAATATGCATATCCTTATATTTTAGTTGTTCTTTGTTTTTTTTTCAATATTTTGTATCTACTATCTGTTTTGTATAGTAATAACTAGAAATAGTTTCAACTACTAATTAGAGCTATAGGCGTGTGATCATCGAAACTTATCCAAATGATTTTATATAATGAAAAAAAAAGTCTGAAAGACAAATGTTTTAAATAAAATCGTTTTGTTAAAATTGTATGAACACATTCCCTTATATAATATAGTCACATAAAGTTCAAAATAACGTCACAGATAGTAGAAGCCTATATTATTATTTAGTATGTAGTCGGTTGTGGGTGCGACGCGAGCTACATTCGATTCTTTTACACAAAAGGACCAAGATTGTTCAAGCGTCGTTCATTGTTTGTTTAGAATTTAAATGTGTTTAAATTCTGTAACCAAAGGTTTAATAAATAATTTTTATTTTTTTTCCTTTGTTTTATTTTTTGGCTATTTCATGATTAAACGCCAGTGCATTAGACGAGGACAGAAATATTTCAATTATTTGTTTTGCACTTTCGCGCCATATGAAATGTCATTTAAGTGATTTAAGTTCATTTTGTATGAAAGGAGTGGTAGCTTTTCCACAGAGCTTTGAAAACCACACGGAAAGTCATGTTTGACAATATTACATTATTTGTGAGAATAATTTGGTGCTTTCTAAGACGCCTGTTAAATGTTGCTTGAAAACAACATTGATTTAGGTCAATAGTTTTTTTTTTTTTTAATGTTTAACAGGCCAGGTGTTTAATAGTAGAAACAATTTGAAATTATGTTTCCGCGTTCCCGCCAAAAGTAAAGCTGAAAAAAATAAACTTGTACTTGGAGTATTTTTTTCGTTTTTGACATCACAATGCATTCTGCTAGCGTCAATTAGCTTCAAGAATGTTTTGGGAAGATCGAGTGAATTGAGTGACAGTCACGATGAAAATAATAAGTGAAAGCGGGCCCATGTTCAAATTTATGTAATATTCATAAAATAGAAGAAAAAAATCATAACATTAAAATGTCAAAGATGCAATTAAATGTGGTGATTTTACAAGAATCTTCGACAGAGTTTTAGAAACACCTCGAAACTCGAATATATAATTCGTTATTGTATGTATAAAGCATCGTATGATACTATTGACAATAATTTTTATATAGACAATAGACAACACTTTATTTGGGACATCAAACACATTTCAACATATTTGTCAGTTGTTTTTTATTCACTGACATATTATTATAATCATGGTTTTAATTATGTTTTATTATACTACGGAATCGACTTGTGACGTTGGTGTTATCAATAAAATATTTATTTGTTCAAAAACACAAATATTTACACAATACACATTTTGTGATCTATCATTTTTCCAACTATAGGCAGTGATAGTGGCGCCCCCTCACTCCAGTGCTTGAAATAAAAAGATGATTAAACAAATATTTGTGTGGCATTATTGTAAATGGGAAAAAGACCGAGCTTTGCTCGGTGTATATGACATTTTAAACTCGGGAAATCGTATTTCTCTAAAGATGAAACTTAGGTCACAGTTTTCACTCTCGACCCCCCAAATTCAGCTCGCTCGTAGAGCCCCTAGTTGTAGATGCGACGGCGCTACCTCCGGTAATCAACTTAGAATACTTTCTATAACGTATTAAATAAATAATCATTAAAACAACTTGCGCTGGATGCTTGGAGCTTTATGAAACAAGCATATTACCCTATACACCACTATTTTTAATTACTAGAAAAAAAAATATGGCGTTATCTACTGCTATAACTGAACACGTCTATGGAAAAAAAACTTGACTCGATGTCGAAAAATTATCCACAAAAAAAGGTGATTCCTGGCTGGCTACCACCCTCAAGTTGAAAATCTGCCCGCAAGCACCTAACAATGTGTGTTCCGGCAGCCTCACTCGAGAGTCAGTTCCATTCCAGGCTAGGTGTGCTTTACTATCTTCGACCACACGTTCACTTAACATGAGGTGAGCTGTGGTCGAACACCTAGCCTGTCAACTATAAAAATAAAAAATGATTCTACCCGTAGTCATTTACCTAAACCTAGTCCGACGCGAGTTCATTCGTAAATCCCGCGCGCGCGCCTGCAGCGCGAGCCTCTCGCACGAGTGCGAGAGAAAGAACATGTTTTTGCAATATTGCAATGAAAGCCACCATCGGTTCCCGCCAGCTGCTCCGGGGATAGTATTTTGTAATAAACGAGTGCTACGTCCATAATTTTAAGCAGGATTTCCGAAAATTTTGTCCAGTAATAACTTTGACATTATGAAGTAAACAAAAATTCTGATTGCACATTTACGATGTCTTCCTCGGCCTGTGTTACCCATTAAGAATTTTCTAGTAATGTATAAACTAGAACTACCCCGGTTTGCCCCCCCCCCCCCCCTTATATAGCCAGGGCAAGTCAAAATAAAAACCAAAATACAATACTTAATTTTTATTACATCAATTGTACAATAATTCATTTAAGCATTAAACTTAACAAATTCGTCATTTGCAAACAAACACTTCAACAATAGTTTAATAAAACACTCTCACGGTTTCTCAACGACAAACTTAAGATATATAAAATATCCTACTGTGAACAAGCCAAATAGCTCCGAGAAATATAACCCATTAATAACTTACGAGTATATGACACCACTACTCATAATTATAAGTTATAGCGGAAAGATAAATTTTACTATAATACTATATGACTTTTCAGTTATGATAGTTACTATAACATAATTAAAAAGTTATTTATATAACTTATATAATTCAAGTTAGAATACATAATGTGAGCAAAACCTGCACCTATTGTTAAAAACAATATGTATAAGACAAAAAGATATTTTCAACTCATCTCTGATTTTCTATATTATATGCCTACTTTCGTTCAGAATTACTCTACATTTACTAAGTCTAAGTTACATACCGTATTTAAAAGATATAACTTAGTCAAAAGTAACTGTCGCTTATTTAAAGTCACTTCAAAAGTAATCATTATTCCTTCAAATACTATTATACAGAGGAAAGATTTGTTTGTATTGAATAGGCTCCGAAACTACTGGACCGATTTCAAAAATTCTTTCACCGTTGGGAAGCTACACTATCCCCGGGTGACATAGGCTACTTTTTATCCCTGTATTCCCACGGGAACGGGAACTACGCGGGTGAAACCGCGAGGCGTCCGCTAGTTACAAATAAAATCAACAGTTACTATAACCCAACCCAACCCAATCATAAATTACTATAAGCCATTCAAACTTATTATAATCAATTCGAAGCATGATCTGTTCAAATTAACAATAGCTCAGTCGAAATTATATACAGGGTTACGTGAAATAGAGAGTTATCTTGAAATCGCAAAATTAATCAGCTGTTCTATACAGTTAGTCGAGGGTGAACGATATGCTCGGGTGTTTCTATGGGATAATTTTCTTTTCTGTGATTACAGGGTGGTCTAATCGTAAAAGTCGTACAACCGATGTTGTTACGGTAACGCTACCGATACGCGTAACCTTGTACTCATAATCAACTCCAAGTTATTATAAATTAATACAAAGTTACTATAAATTAATGCAGTTACTATAAATTAATTAAAAGTTACTATAAATCAATTCAAAGTTACTATAGATCAATTCAAAGTTACTATAAATCAATTCAAAGTTACTATAGATCAAATCAGTTACTAGAAATTAATTCAGTTACTTTACATTAATTCAAAGTTACTGTAAATTAATTAAAAGTTACTATAAATCAATTCAAAGTTACTATAGATCAATTCAAAGTTACTATAAATCAATTCAAAGTTACTATAGATCAAATCAGTTACTAGAAATTAATTCAGTTACTTTACATTAATTCAAAGTTACTGTAAATTAATTCAAAGTTACTATAAATCAATTCAAAGTTACTATAAATAAATTCAGTTACTATAAATTAATTCAGTTACTTTACATTAATTCAAAGTTACTGTAAATTAATTCAAAGATACTATATCCCATTCAAAAGCAAGTTACATATAAAATGTTAGTGGAAGTGAGTTTAAAATTTCATTCTGAGCTTTTTCTTAAAGAAAGGATTGATGGGGGATGGGGTTGAAGGTTTTAAGTTGGTTTTAGATGGTTTTTTCGTGCCGTCAAATGGTATATTTGGACTTTGCCTTACGCTTTTGTAGTAATCAACCGGTTTTTGCATAGAATTCTTCTTTAATTCAAATTTAACTTTTTTAGGTGAAATGAAGTTAGATTTCTTCATTAGCATGTCTTTCTTTTCCTTGACGTTAACTTGCTTTTGAAAGTTCTTTACTTTGTTCACTAAAACAGTTGGTTTTCCTGCATTTTTGTGAACTTTGTTCATTAACTTATCTTTAATTTCTTTGTCTGCTTTTGTATTTCCAATTTTACTAGATTTTTCTTTGCGAATTTCAGTTTTATTATTTTTCTCACTAGTTATTTTATTTTTATCTGAAATCATTTGCGGTTGATTTTTAAATTTTTTCGTTTTACCATCTTTTGCTACTTCAGTTTTTAAAATTGATTTAGTCTCTTTTGATTTTACATCTTTCTGTCTCGTTGAAGGTTTATCATCTGTGGTTTTATTTTGTTTAACTTTATTTTTCTTACCATTGACTAATTTATTTTTTTTATCGTCACTAGTGTTTTTGTCTAGTTTAGGTTTTTTGTTATTAACATCTCCGTTTTGGAGTTGGGAATCGATTTTCCTTTTCTGTACGTTTTTATTTTTCTTCTTTTCTTGGTTTTCCTTGTTGGAAGTGTCCTTATCCGTTTTCTTGGTTTTAATTTCAGCTGGTTCAACTACCCACTCGCCGTTCTGTGAATGAAACGAAAATTAATTATGTACTACTTACCCCCCATATATAACACAAACGTTACTTTAGTAATTATTTTGATGCCTGGAGTTTTGTTGTGTTGTGTTGTCACAATTCGGTATGTAAACTTTTTTTTTGTATTTATTTTATATTTTTTACTGATAGTAAACTTTATTTTATGAAACTAATTTGAATATGTTGGTTTTCTATGCGGTAGTTTAATTTTAAAACGTTTTCAAACTTTTTATACTTATGACGTCATGAGGTCGGCTGAATATGTAGAATATGCCTTTGCCATATAAAACAAAAAAGTACACAAATACATTTGACACATTTGTATAACTTTGACAACAGAACTGACAAGTTTTTTTTTAATTTGCCCCATCGGGCAGGCTAAATCTGTAAAGCCATTCTGTCACGTCTTCGGTTTTTACAATTCATGACATGAAGTAAACAAATCTTATGTCATAAAAGCGATATCAGAGTCCAAATAACGTTTTAAGTAAAATAATCCAGATATTTGTATCAATAAAGCGAAAAACAGCTTGACGTCCGTGTATTAAAGAAGTTATTATGATCGCCGTTGATTTGACATTGACAAATTTGGTTTTGGTTTGCCATTGCTTTTTTAGTCTATGAAAGTTGCCCGACGAGGTGACGTCATGAGACATCAATTGAAAGTAACGTTTATTTAATGTTTTTTATTAAAATAACCCCCATCACATAATTTACAGAGTTTTAAACGTAAAAATATTGTACAGAATTGTACTATTTCGAAATGGTTTTGGAATCAGTGAAGTTTCAAGCTATTACATAGCTTCTATCGCGGGCCTTGAGCGTGGAGACCGAATCCAGAAATTCCGTAACGAAAATAACCTAACACCCCCCACTCCCACCGGCACAGCGGTGATACTTTTTAGTTTTGCCATCTATCGATGAATAGCAGAACTTTTAATGACTTTTTTGAAATATCACGCTTGTCTCTTTAGTTCAGCAACTCGCCTCTAGGTGGCATTGGTTGTAATGCTATGTCTTTTTTTTTCTTTACATACCGAGTTGTTGTTGATACTGCGTTGGTACCTAGAAGGGCTCCTGTTAAGAGAGTTATCTGCAGAACAACTAGTTAACTCACGTTAGAGTTGTTGCTAAGTGACTGCGTGAGTAAGTCGACGTCTTCCACGATGCTGAGTCCGGAACGACTTTTCTTCAGCAACCGTTTTCTGTGCTTCCTGCTCAGACCTGCAAATATTATATTTAATTTTTATCCTTGGCGGTAGATCTCCTTAGCAGGAGGTCGTCTAGGTAAGTACCACCGCAGTACCAGTTATTCTGCCGCTAAGCAGTAGCGTGTAAACATTACTGGGCTGTTGAGACTAACTATCGAAAGTCTCAAAGTAATGAGCACCAAACCAGTGATGCCCTGGACTTTGTTTTGTTGCTCAAAGTTCTGTGTATCGCTGCAATGGCCATGGACAGGCGTTATCTCTTACCATCAGGAGAGCGTCTGTACTTTTTACATTTAAACAGTAATCAATTTGTTAGCGTGTATTTTTGAATGGCAATATGAGCTGACGGTACGGTTAGTTTTTTTTGGTCGTAACTCACTTGATGTTAAATGTGTGTGTGTGTGTGTGTGTGTGTGTGTGTGTGTTTGTATTATTTAATTTTAATTAATTTGACTTATTGATAATTGACATATTTATCCATTGACTATCTATTTAGCTGACATTTCCTAATTTTTGAAAACAATTCGGTATGTAAAGTTTTTTTTTGTATTTATTTTATATTTTTTACTGATAGTAAACTTTATTTTAAGAAACTAATTTGAATATTTTGGCTTTCTATGCGTTAGTTTAATTCTAATACGTTTTCAAACTTTTTATAGTTATGACGTCATGAATACGGCTAAATATCTACAATATGCCTTTGCCATACGAAACAAAAAAGTATACAAAACATTTGACACATTTCATTAAATTTGACAACAGAACTGACAAGTTTTTTTTTAATTTGCCCCGTCGGGCATGCTAAAGCTGTAAAGCCATTCTGTCACGTCTTCGGTTTTTACAATTCGTGACAAAAAGTAAACAAATCTTACGTCATAAAAGCGATATCAGAGTCCAAATAACGTTTGAAGTACAATAATCCAGATATTTGTAGCAATAAACCGAAAAACATCTCGACGTGTGTGTATTAAAAATATTATTATGATCGCCGTTGACTTGACATTGACAAGTTTTGTTTTGGTTTGCCAGTCAATGAAAGTTGCCCGTCGAGATGACGTCATGAGACATCAATTGAAGGTCAAGCTTGATTTATGTTTTTTATTAAAATAACCCCCACCTCATAGTTTACAGAGTTTTAAACGTAAAAATATTGTACAGAAATGTACTATTTCGAAATGGTTTTGGAATCAGTTAAGTTTTTTTTTCTTTACATACCGAATTGTTAACTTATTGTTAACAATTGTTTTAAAAAATTAGGTGATGTGTAGTTTATAATATTACCTCTCAGTTTGAGTTCATCGGCGTCCGCGCGCATTTTGTGCTCGAACTGGTGCAGCGCGTGCGCGGCGCGGCGCGGGCGCGCGGACACGTCTTCCGCCGGCAGCTCGGGCTCCGGCACCGGCAGCGGGTACCGCCCCGCCGCCAGCGTTTCAAACCTGATTGATTGACAACTCTTTACTGTACACACTTAATATTTTTTTTTTGCTACCACAACTCACACAATGTCAAGTGCCGGTGTGGTCAAGATGGTAAAGCCTGGAATGGAACTGGCTCTCGAGTGAGGCTGCCGGAACACACCGTTTTTATTTAAATTTCTTTTTGAAAAAACGGGTACACCCAATAACAATTACCTCACAATTATTTAGTTACAATTACAAAAAAATAAAAAATGTCAAAAATTTAAAAGTATTCACACAATAATAAAAATTTAAAATAATAATAATAATAAGAGACATCTTTACATCTCAAGAGGCTCTCGCTAGACGGTTGGGTCAAGCGTCAGCTTCAAAAGGCAGTGGTCCTTGACACGGCGCGCATTGTGCGGAGGTTCCTCACTCTGCAGCCCTAACCACCGGCAGCTTGAGCCCTGCCCCGCTGCCGGCGGCACCCTAGTTTTTAAGTTTTTTATATTATATATGTTTTGTAAATATTTAATGTGAAAAATTTAAAAAATAAGAGAAAAAATAAATACCTGAAATAATAATAAATGAAACAACAATGCAGATGGAGATTTGGCGGGAACGCGGGAAGAGTCGTGTCGCTCCGTTGTATTTTTTTCCAAAACTTGTGTTTTGTCGAGTGTTTATGCATAAAAACTGTGGTGGTGGTGTTTTATTCATAAAGTGCCGATTTACAAGCGCGAGTGTGGGAAAATGATATAATGTGGTGAAACATGAGTTTTCGTGTTGCTGCCAAAACTCCATCGAAGCTTTATAGTAAAGTTGCCACTACTTTACTAAAGCATGACTGGAATTAACTGACACGAACTGGACTTGACAAAGACGACTTTGACTAAAACTAGCTACGATGGCACTTATTTAACTTTTGAAACTTGAAAATATATAATTACTTGACACTGGCAAATGCTAAAACGCAACGCCAAAACCAAAGAAAGAAGATAACCAATAGTGAATATAACATACATACTTAATTAAAATTAAAAACCCAATACCCAATAATCAAAACACCGTTAGATGCTTGGCGGCAGATTTTCAACTTGAGGGTAAAAAGCACTGTTAGAGAGTTTGTGAGGGTAGCTACTGTATTCAGGGTACTGCAGCGACATTACTAGACTACCGAGACTGCAGCGCCAAAGCAACGATACCCTGGACTTATGTTACTCAAAGTTTTTTTTTTTTTTTTTTAATGGTTGACAGGCCAGGTGTTTGACCACAGCTCACCTGATGTTAAGTGAAGGTGTGGTCGAAGATGGTAAAGCACACCTAGCCTGGAATGGAACGTGAAAGAATGAAATGGAAAGTTTATTGTACTGTTCTTGTTTTTTTTTATGGTAGCTAGCTAGCCGAGTACGAGACAGTACCCTACCACCATGCAGAACGTGTAACGAATGACGTTTTAAATACGTTACCTCTGTAGACATATCTTGACGCGTCTGTAGGCCTTGCTGGAGGCGCCGCCGAGCATGTCTCGGAGCATGCTCGCGAGCAAGTCCGCCGGCACCGGCAGCGAGGGCAGCTCCACGTCCACGCGGCCCGCTCGCGGGTCCAGCGGCTTCTCACTGGAATACATATTTACTATTAGCGGACGCCTCGCGGTTTCACCCGCGTCGTTCCCGTTCCCGTGCGAATACAGGGATAAAAAGTACCCTATGTCACCCGGGGATAGAGTAGCTTCTCAACGGTGAAAGAATTTTTGAAATCGGTCCAGTAGTTTCGGAGCCTATTCAATACAAACAAACAAATCTTTCCTCTTTATAATAATATAGAGATAGATATAATAGGTAACACATGGAGGTCTTATTTACTTTCCATCTATTTACGGTGTGTTCACTTGAGAGCCAGTTCCATTCCAGGCTAGGTGTGTTCACCATTTTCGACCACACCTTCACTTAACATCAGGTGAGCTGTGGTCAAACACCTACGCCTACGCTGGGCAAACGCTTGTCAAAACTAAAAAAAATTTATTATATACATATTATGCAATAAATGAATCATGACTTACTATAAAAATATTGCCAGTATAATGAAATGTCAAAAAAAAATCATAATTACTTACAAGTAATTTAATAATCTTTAAGTTTTTCCGTTTGTTTTAGCGTTTGATAGTTACCTATCGTCGTCTCCGTCCCCGTCGCTGTCGTGGCCTCCGTTCTGGGCCGGCTCCTGGTCCTCGTCGTCAGACGCCGGCTCCAGAGCGTCCGGGCCCCCCGACGGGCATCCCATCTGTCATTAACACAAGTATGAAAAATTTTAGCGATGATAGCTCAGTGGTTAGCGCGGTAGGTTCGCATGCCGAAGGGCGTGGGTTCAAACCCCAACAATGAGCTCGAGCTGCCGGTGAAGGAAAACATCGTGAGGAAACCACAGCATGGTGGTAGCGTACTCTCTAGTACTCGGCTGGCTAGCTACCACACGAGAGTTGACAATCTGCCGCCAAGCATCTAACGGTATGTTCCGGCAGCCTCACTTGAGAGCCAGTTCCATTCCGGGCTAGGTGTGCTTTACCATCTTTGACCACACCGTCACTTAACATCAGGTGAGCTGTGGTCAAACAAATAGCCTGTCAACCATTAAAAAAAAAAAACAAATGAAATTTTGCACACAAGGGGTGTAGAAAACGACACACTTTTTAATCGCGGGTAACACCGCAGAGCGCAGCTAGTATTTAATATCGAGTATTTTTTTAATAGCTGACAGGCTAGGTGTTTGACCACAGCTAACCTGATGTTAAGTGCCGGTGTGGTCGAAGATGGTAAAGCACACCTAGCCCGGAATGGAACTGGCTCTCAAGTGAGGCTGCCGGAACACACCGTTAGATGCTTGGCGGCAGATTTTCAACTCTCGTGTGGTAGCTAGCCAGCCGAGTACTAGAGAGTACGCTACCACCATGCGAATCATGTTAATCGAGTTTTGTTTTCCCGTGCGAAGCCGGGGCGAGCCGCCAGTGTTTAATGTTGTGCCAAACCTGTTTCCACGCCCGAGTTTTCTCTTCGTATTCGAGTCCGGCATCACTCTGTCTCAACAGCGCGGTCAGCATCCTGCAACAAACGATTAAAGTCACAGCCAGAACTTTGGGCAACAAAACGAAGCCCGGGGCATCTATACATCTACTTTTGATGGTAAATCTCAATATCACTTTAATACAAACTGGGAAAACAATAATCTTTTCACCCTTTTTTCTTTTTGTCTAGAGTTTTAGATCAGTGGTCTTCGTTTGCAGCGATGGTTCAGTGAGTCAATTGTCCGTCGAAAGCCGGTCGCCGACCGCGGAGGCTCGTGGAAGCCCATGCAAATATAGCACAAACACTTATGGTGAAATTACAATGAGTAATCCAAGCTTTTCAAGCTACAGAGGCTACTCGCAATGCAAACCATTTTCACATCAGTTTAGAAAAAGTCATTTTGCATCCCCCCGTCTCGGAAAGAGTATTTTTGCTCTTTGATATCTGAGTGCAAAAGCCGTTTTTATCCGCTAGAGGATAAAGTACATTTGAATTTAGAACATCGCGTGCACTAAGTTTGTGAATTCAAAACGACATTAAACCTATTCACTTCTACCTCCATGTGACGAATTTATCTTACGACTTTTTTTAATTTGTTAAAAACTCAGACTCGGAACCTCCTCGGTGTACGTTTTTTTTTAATTTGCTTTGCGCGCGCATTTTTCTTTTCACGTCACATTTACCTGAACTGAAATAAAAGTATCTTGTGATTGCAAAAGGGGCAAAATGTTATAAAATAAACCCTATTGAATTTGCAGCGACATACCTCCTGGCAGCGGTGCAGACAGAGAGAACACTTCCACTACACGTGTACTGCACGAACGGACGGAGTAAAGCGGCCACGCTCTCCCCGGACATCTTGCCTTGGGACACCTGGAATAATAAACACAAACATTAAAAAAAAAACACTCATTTAATTATTTAAGACATTAAAGTTACTACTAACGTTTATATTGATAATATTTGAAATTATAATCATAATAACATTTATTTGAGTATTTTTTTATGTAAAAAGTAATGAGACGAACGAGACGCTCTCCTGATGGTAAGAGATGAGGCCTGTCCATGACCATTGCAGCGATACACAGAACTTTGGGTAACAAAGCTAAGCAGTAGTGTGTAAGCATTACTGTGTTCCGGTTTGATGGGTACTGCAGCGAAATTACTGGGCTGTTGAGACTAACTCTATCAAAAGTCTCAAAGTAATGAGCGCCAACGCAGTGATGCCTGGACTTTGTATTGCTACTCAAAGCGCTATCTCTTACCATCAGGAGAGCGTCTCGTTCGTCACATAAAAAAAATTACCAGGATCACCGAAACGATAGTCGAAGTACCCGATCCAATCACAAGAAAGTAACCTTTTTGAAGTAAAACGAAAACGCTAATAATTTCCCGTGGGACCATTTACTACTAAAAGTAACAGAAATCGTTGCAACGTTTCGAAATAACACGGCAACACCGATGCAAGTTTCTGCATTCTCAGACAGCACAGAGTATTGTTAAGTCATTTAAAAATAAACTCTCAACTCGACGCTACGTGATGCGAATGTATGTTCTGTGTATCGCTGCAGTGGTCATGGACACGCGTTATCTCCTACCATCAAGTGAGCGTCTCGTTCGTCTCATTACTTTTTACATTAAAAAAAAAAACAAAGTCCAGGCATCGCTGCTCTGGCGCTCATTACTTTGAGACTTTCGATGGCATGGTTAGTCTGAACAGCCCAGTAATTTCGCTAGCTGCAGTACCCTCAAACCGGGTAAAGTACAGTTGGTAGGAATAAAGCCTTTCGGCATGCAAACGTTCGTCTTATAAAATCAATAAAAAATTATACGAAATACAATGTCACGAGCAAAATTACTAAAATACATGTCAAGTTTGTTATTACAAAGTCGCCTTATGTCAAAATCATCATTTTTATAGTGACTTTACCTTAGCCAGCTCCTCGAGGTAGCAGTCTGCGATGTGCAGCAGCATGGATGTCGCATTTCTCGCGTAGTGTGGCGTCTGTATCGCGAATAAACCTGAAATATTATACGAGTTTTGGCGGGAACGCGGGAAGAGTCGTGTCGCTCCGGTGTATTTGTTTCCAAAACTAGTGTTTTGTCGAACGTTTATGCATAAAAATGGTGGTGTTTTATTCATAAAGTGCCGAATCACAAGCGCGAGTGTGGGAAAATGATATAATGTGGGGAAACATGACTTTTCGTGTTGCTTCCAAAACTCCATCGAAACTTTATAGTAAAGTCACCACTAAAGCATGACTGGACTTGACTGACACGGACTGGACTTGACTAAGACTGGACTTTGACCATAACTATAGCTAAGAGACAGCAGAAAACTTAAGACAAGGCAGTATGGCTTTACAGCTTTAGCGTGCCCGATGGGGCAAATTAACAAAAAAAAAAAGAAATATTATACAAGACAAAGTTTCCAATATGAACTAAATCCTACTAATATTATAAACTGCGCGCGCCCGCGGTGTTACCCGCTACATGTTTTGGAGATAAAAAGTAGCCTCTGTCAATCCAGGGTCAACTTTATCTTTTTAGATATTTTTTGCTATCAAAGTTTTGTTGGTTTTTTTTGTATTGAAGCATTCTATCAGTTATCTGACTTCCATAGTACAAGCTTTGCTTAGTTTGGTGTCAGATGGCGCTGTGTGTAATGCCCTACCATATTTATTTATTAAGCTATTGCATAGCTTCTATCGCGGGCCTTGAGCGTGGAGACCGAATCCAGAAATTCCGTAACGAAAATAACCTAACACCCCCCACTCCCACCGGCACAGCGGTGATACTTTTTAGTTTTGCCATCTATCGATGAATAGCAGAACTTTTAATGACTTTTTTGAAATATCACGCTTGTCTCTTTAGTTCAGCAACTCGCCTCTAGGTGGCATTGGTTGTAATTCTATGCAATAGCTTTACCGCGGCAGTCCCCGAGTGCCACACGTCCTTTTTTCCATCTGTTTGTCGTTAGGTACCTCATTGTTATTACAATCTAGCCTAGTTGAGACTAATAAGTAATTTTAATATAACTTAAATTGCTAAGTAGAGTATAATCGAAGAATGCGTCCATCGACACTTTTCTTACTGTCTCTATTAAGGGGAAGACACTTTGTTCACGTGTTCTATAATATGTAGTACTCACTGCACTGACATTAACTAACTTACTAACTAACTCAAAAGGTTTTGTCCTTTTTAATCTTCTTACTATATCCGTGTTGTCGAGGAGCTGGATAGCCTCGACGTCCACATGTTAGTGAAGTCTATATTTATTAATGAAAACAAAAAAATATTAAGGACATTTGGAAGCGGCTGGTCCTCGCTTCGGGGAATCCCAGAGCTGGCGCGTACTTTTTTTTTTTTTTTTTTTAATACGGATAAGTCCGCGTTTGACCACCAACTCGCCTGATGGTAAGCGACGATGTGGTCGAAGATGAAGCACGCATACCTAGAAGATACTCTGACCTTGAAAAGATCTAGATTATATCTATCAGGAAACAAGGAAGCCGGCAGCTTGTTCCATTCCTTGGCCGTACGGATGAGAAACGTAGAGTCGAAACGTTTGGTACGCACCCAAGGAAATTCTACTAGGTATGGGTGGAAACCACCCATACCTAGTTACCTATGTCAAAGGCTGAGCTTAGCGATACAACGGGGCAATGCCGCCAGCGTACTGGGAACCCTCCCGCGCGGCAGCGATCGGTTAAAAAGCAGTACATAATATAATATTAAACAATGAAGTAGGTATTTTTTTTTATGAGTGTCAGTATAAACATACCGTCGGACTCCGCGAACATGTCCGCGTACTTGCGGCACGAGGGCGGAGCCCACTCGCCGCGCTGCAAACAACGGAAGCTCCCGCGCAAGTAGCGGCGCACTAACTGCAAACAAAAAATATAGTTAAAAATAAAAAAAAAAATTAATGTCAATGGAAGTCGGATAACTGATAGAATACTTCAATACTTGGTTTTTTTTGTAAATACATACTTATAATACATACAGTACAGTACTGGTACCGGATGAAGTAATGAGACGAACGAGACGCTCTCCTGATGGTAAGAGATAACGCCTGCCCATGACCATTGCAGCGATACACAGAACTTTGAGTAACAAAACAAAGTCCAGGCATCGCTGCTTTGGCGCTCATTACTTTGAGACTTGCGATGGTTAGCCTCAACAGCCCAGTAATGTCGCTGCAGTACAACATTACTGTCAAGGGTACTTCACAGAAATGCTTGCACACTACTCCTTGGCGGCAAAACTCGATTAACAATATAAATTTATAGGTTTAGTAGTTTCGGAGCCTGTTCAATACAAACAAATCTTTCCTCTTTATAACCAGTGTAGATGTAGATGACAACTGTAATAGTTAGACATATGATATCGCGGACTTACTTGCAGCCGTCACTTTGCTATAAAACGTCACTTTATTCTATTGTCAATAGTTTCCGTAGCGCTTGCTAAGTAAGGGGTTTTTTCAAATTTTTCACAGCTTGGCTTACATTATTGAAGTTTCCATACGGATCCCTAACTGTTTTTTAAATAAAATATAGCCTATGTCCATCACGGATAATGTACGATTCTAATAATGAAAGAATTATATTAAGATCGGTCCAGTAGTTTCGGAGCCTATTCAATACAAACAAATCTTTCCTCTTTATATATTTTTATTTTCTACTATATATATATATATAGTAGAAAATAAAAAATAGGTAGAAAAGTAAAATGAGATCACCATGAGGAACTTGTCCATGCGGTGGTGGTCGATCCCGTACCACTCGGTGGCGAGCACCTTGAAGCCAGCCTTGGTCATCAGCAGCGCATGCTTCAGCTGCTCGGGGGGAAACAGGTCCAGCACTGAGGAGATGTTCTCACAGAGCTCTTCCTGGGAAGGGAAACAGCAAAATTAAAATTCAACTTTTTTTTTAATCGTTGACAAGCTAGGTGTTTGACAGCAACTCATCTGATGTTAAGTGACGGTGTGGTCGTAGATGGTAAAGCACACCTAGCCTGGAATGGAACTGGCTCCCAAGTGAGGCAGCCGGAGCACACCATGAGATGCTTGGCGGCAGATTTTCAACTCTCACGTGGTAGCTAGCCAGCCGAGTACTAGAGAGTACCCTACCACCATGCTATGGTTTCCTCACAATGTTTTCCTTCACCGGCAGCTCAAGCTCATTGTTGGGGTTTGAACCCACGCCCTTCGGCATGCGATGGAGTTATGAATGATAGCAAAAAGCTTTTTTAAATTACAATTTGTATGTATACTGTATACCACATTTGCCTGGACAAGAATAAACCTATGTTACCTAAGTGGATGCAGTATTCTTTACCTGTATGAGAGGTTTATCTGACATCCAGACAGCATAGAAGAGTCCCTTCCACACTCGAGTGAAGTCCTCTTCTTTGAATTCTAAAAAAGAAATGTTTTGATTAATAAAACAATATAGTCTCGCTAATCTAGCACTTCAATAGTCACCCTACACTCATGTATCCCACCCCTCGGCTACTTTCATTCCGTGCTTGTGGCATCAGTACAACAGTACGCCTGCTGAAGGTATTATAATTCTTCAATTCGAGAGAATTTTTAAACAAGGACCACATGTAGAAAAGCAGACCTCAAGGATTACTTTAAGACTAATTAAATTATTGTATAATTGTATTGTTTGTATTATTGTTGTTGTTTGTTGTTTATTATTGTATTTAATTATTGTATTGTATTGTTATTGTATTTATTGTTTTTTTTATTGCTGTTGTTTAATTATTGTATTGTATTGTTGTTTTATTATTATCTATTTAATTATTTTTTATTTTATTAATTATTATTTTTTCAGGTATTTATTTTATATCTTAATTTTTTTACATTAACATTTTTTTAAATTTTTTTATTATTATTTTTCTATTTTTATTGTAAGATCATCATCATCATTTCAACTGTAGATGTAGCACCAGCGCATTCCTGCTGTCTTTATTATGTTGTCATTGTAAGATATATCACACAAATAGACAAATATATGTTTTTATACAGTTTTTGTACATAATCCAATAATCCAAACATTCCAATAGTCCAACACCACACTAATTTCTCACTCACATAATGTCTCACTAATTTGGCACCATTAAAAACCCCTTGGTTTTTATTGAAATTAGTGACTCTTGTGAGCGTTTAATGGAGGCACAAAGAGGTTTTACAAAGCATAGAAACTATAATTTCGAAAAAATTATAATTTGTATAAGACTCGGTCTAGTAATTGTATGTTGGTGTCAAGACATTAAACATAATTTTTAGTATCTTATCACGTAGTTACAGAAAATTGGTTTTTCACTATGTATTCGCTATCAAATAGATTACGTATTGTATAAACTAAAGAATTGTTGAAATGTAGACGCTTTTTGAGGTTATATGTCAATATAAAACAAATAATTTTCTACGCGAAGCATTAAAATTTTGAGTGAAAATGTGCTTTAATTATTCATTACTCACCATATCCTTTTTCAAAACAATTCAAAATCCACTTTTTGAGCGCCTTAAGCACTCTGTCACGAGTTTTTTTATCATTTCCCGAGAGCCATCTCGCGTATTTTATTTCTTGTGCTACAACGAGAACTTGCTCCTTTTTAGTCTTCGGTTTCTTTACACCACCTTTCTTCTTCACTTTTTCCTTATTAGTCTTAGTTTTGGTTGGCACTTTCATTTTGAAAACTGTATTATTATTTCAAAACAAACGTATACACGCCAGTCGCCATGTGAAAAATGCTTTTTTTTTTTTTTTTCGTTAATTTGCCTTTTCGGGTAGGCTAAAGCTATAAAGCCATACTGCCTCGTCTTCAGTGATATTTCTGCTGTATCTTAACTATGGTTATCGTCAAAGTCGTCTTAGTCAAGTCTAGTTCGTGTCAGTTCGTGCCAGTCATGCTTTAGTAAAGTAGTGGCAACTTTACTATAAAGCTTCGATGGAGTTTTGGAAGCAACACGAAAACTCATGTTTCACCACATTATATCATTTTCCCACACTGTCAATGTCAAATTTCAAAACTTTGACAATTAACTAGTTTTTTTTTCTTTGGCTTTGGCTTCGCGTTTTGAGCAGTTACCAGTGTCAAGTATTTTATATTTTCAAGTTTCAAAAGTTAAATAAGTGTCCTCGTAGCTATAGATATAGTCAAAGTCCAGTCCTGGCCATGCGCAGTCCGTGTCAGTTAAGTCCAGCCATTCTTTAGCAAAGTAGTGACGTACTATAAGTACTATAAGCTTCGATGGAGTTTTGGAAGCAACACGAAGTCATGCTTAACCGCATTATATCATTTTCCCACACTCACGCTTGTGATTTATGAATAAAATGCCACCATTTTTATGCACAAACACTCGATAAAACACTAGTTTTGGAAATAAATACAAAGGGGCGACGACTCCTTCCGCGTTCGCGCCAAAACTCCCAGTTTTTTTTGGCAACTGAGAACAGATCCTATGCCTTATCTTTAGACATACATAGTCTTGGTTACACAAGTATAAAATGAAACCTTCATTCCTCTATGATTAAGTCCATCCGCAGTACCTTTTTATTGCGATTTCAGATAAATACGTACCGATATCTAGCCCACACATTCAGTCACGTAGCTTATGGAGAACAAAATAAAATGAACCCATTGT
This sequence comes from Biston betularia, assembly GCA_905404145.2. Lineage (NCBI taxonomy): Eukaryota > Metazoa > Arthropoda > Insecta > Lepidoptera > Geometridae > Biston > Biston betularia. The sequence goes on from FR989891.1 coordinate 178,199, forward strand.
TCAAATCTAGAAAAATAAGATATTTCAATACTTTGAGTTTTTTGTTTAAATCTGCTAAAACTATACCCGATACGGACGGCTGCAGCTTGCGGACTCTCGGTAGCGGTTACATCAATTCAAACAGTGAAGGCAAGCATAGATTTCTTGTTTTTTTTACAGTAAGTTCCGAGTATCGCTGCAATGGTCATGGACACGAGTTATCTCTAACCATCAGAAGAGCATTTTGCTCGTGTTATTACATTTTCACAAATAAAAATCGTATAATAATAAAATTAAGTTTTATTAAATTTCATACATTTTAGAAAATATATTATACAAATATAACAATCTCATGTTTAGGCATTATTTTATAACAAATTAAGCTTACACACAGACTAACCACAAAAATCAGATCTCATTATCCTTTTTACCCGACTACCGCAAACGAGGAGTTATAATTTGTATTTTATTTATACGGGACTGCCCGTGCCGGTTTAGCACGGACATAGTAAAAAAAAAACAAACAAAAAAGTTAAAAAAATACGCTTAGGGGAAGCGCATTAGTTCTGTCAGTTTTATTATAAACTCGCGAACGCCTCGCAGTGTCACCCGTGTAACTCCCGTTCTCGTGGCAATACAGGGATAAAAAGTAGCCTTTATCACCCGGGGATAGTGTAGCTTCGCAAAGGCGAAATAATATTTAAAATCGGTCTATTAGTTTCAGAGCTTATTCAATATAAACAAACATTAAAATCTTTCCTCTTTATAATAGTATACATATATAGATAGAATATAATTGTCAACTATAATTGTGTGTTTTCTTTAACAAAATAGATTAATTAGTTTTTGAGAAAATCGTCTAAATTCTGATCAAATGTACTAACTCCTTTTCTGGCAGTCGGGTTAAAAGCTTAGTACTATGACAGTGGGTAGTTTGCGTTTATTTTGATGTTTTTTTTTAAATTGTCGAACCATAATCTAAAATAGGCAAACGTTTCCTCGTGAAATTGCGGTCTTATCGTCTCTTAGTGTAAATTAAATTGAATTAACTGTTTGACTAACATGTTTAGCAGCGGTTTAGGCACTATACAACACCATTGGAAACTGGCTCTGAAATTAACATTTACGCAAACTTTTTATTTAAAAATTTCAAAAATTCGCGAGAATAAAATCAGCTGTACAATACATTTTGCTGAGAATATTTTTTAAGAAAAAAAGCAAATACATAGTTACTTTTAGAGCCCACACCCGATCGCGCTAAGCCAGTGTACTTTATTTCATATTAAGCTTAGATAATTAAATATTAAATAACATTGGAATGCATGGTTTTAAGCACTAGCAAGTATCCGCCATTTTGATGTAACAATGAATAACAAAATGGCGGCATGAAAACAAAATCAAATGTTCAAGTAACAAATAGAATTCACAGATTATAAATCAGCCAAATATTTTGGCACGACCTGAAAATCCAGTATTGCAAAAATACGTAGAGATTATAAAATGTATGAAAAAAAGCAGTTTCCATTTACGCCCGCCAGGAGCGCTGTTTCACTTTTCATACATTTTTATATCGATTACGTATTTTAGTCATTTACGGAAATTCCTAAACTTGCCACCATGTACAATACAATCAGAAATCATCTCCGAGCATTGACAGAGGGTCTTCAAACACCGGCTCGGCCGATTTTGATGCTGTTGTTGCTAGCGATGAGGTTTCCTTTGACGTCAATGACGTTGAAGACTGTTTAGGTTCAGCTGAAAAGGAAATTTAAAAGTTAGAGATAAATAATGTACTACACCTTAAAAATACATGTTTTTGGCAATAGTGATACTAACCAATTTTGTCTTTCTTCACGCTTACACCAAACAAGTCATCATCATCATCGTCATCCCCGAACAGCGAACCTTTAACAACGACTTCTTTTCTCTCCTTTTCTTCTCTATTTCTCACTTCTTTATTTTTCTTTTCCGAACTCTTTTTACCGCTGAATAAATCTTCTTCACTGTCAGAATCAAAAATAGTCGTATTCTTTACGGGTTTTTTATTTTTATTAAATAGTTCTTCATCAGAATCATCAAAAAGACTACTTTTATTGTTTTTTAAAGATTCTTCTGTAGAAGTTTTATTTTTCATTCTTTCTTTAATAGTTTTGGGTGTTGATTCTTCTTTGTTTTTCTTTTCTGTGTTATCTTTGTAAGTGTTACCTAAAGTTTTAATTCCTTCAGTACTTTTGAACATATCTTTAGTTTCTTCTAATGTTTTTGATTCCGTGTTAAATATATCTTCATCGTTTAGAATGTAGACAATTTTAGTTGTTTTTTGTTTGCTTTCATTGTCTACTACATTTTGTTCCGTATGTTCAGTTTCTCTTGAAATAGATGGTGCTACAGAATCTTTATGTGGCGGTAAATTTGTTAGTATACTTTCAAATATATCAGATTTTTCTTCAAAATGAGTTTCTTTATGTGTCTCTGAATCATATTTTTTTGTAATTTCTATTTTATCATTACTGTCAGGATTATCAGTTTTTTGTAAACATTCGATAGAGTGATTATTTTCTTTGCTAATAGTATTATCTTCTTTGAACCTTTTGTCATACTTGTTAAGTTCTCTGCTAAGATCGTTGTCATTTCTGGGTTTGGGTTCATCAAATGAACTTGAATTATCTGTATCATCACCAAAATCAATAGCCGATTTTCTAACAGCCTCATGTCTAGCTTTTCTAGTACTTGGTCTTCTTTTAACTTGGATTTTTGGTCTCTGTTTAGATACATTGTTGTCCAGAACTCCTGATTCTATTTTTCCATTAAATGTTACAGATTTTTCCGTTTTAAGTTCTTGCTGATTTGTTACTTCAACGTCGTCTTTGTCTTTGAGTGTAAAATCAGTTTCATCGGATATTATTTTGACCATTTCAGGCTCGTCTATTTCAGATTTTTTATCTTCTTTTGGAATTTTTTTAGGTGAAGCTCCTGGCATTAGGGCATTAACATTTATGTTGAAATTTTTTGTATTCAATTTACCAATTTTCTTTATTTCTGCATCTTTTTTAGGTGAATTCGAGTTTAACACATCTTCGAATTCGTCAGTTTTCAAATTTTGATCAGATTTATTTTGACTTTTTTGACTAGATGTAGGCAAGTCCGGTAAATTGGCAAATAACTCATCATGTGATTCTATTATAACTTTACTTAAGATATTAGTTTTTACTGCTACTATTTTATCTGTACTTTTATCCATTTCAGGCGAAAATAAATCTTTATCTTCATTTTCGGCAAAAAGATAACTTAAACTTTTATTTTCAGAAACTTTATTTAAAACTTTAGGTTTATTATCTGAAATAATTTCTTTCCTAACATTATCAGGCACGACTTCTTGCGTTACAGGCACATTATTATCAATATCTATAAACTTAGGCACATTATTTTTTCTTGGAAGAGCATTAAATAGCTCATCTCCATCATCGGCAACAATGTTATCTGTTATTTTAGAACCACTTTTTTCTTCTGTTTCATTACTAAATATATCTTCTTTTCTTTTTGCCGTATTTGAAGATTTAAGCAAATTATCCAATATAGGCAAATTACTAAACAAGTCATCATCAATATCTGTATTTCTTGCCGGCTTCGTAGCAAAATCTACATCAATAGCAGGTGGTTCGTCGACAAATATATCAAAATTAGCATTCTTCGAAAATATTTCCGGTTTTTCATCGGAAATAGCGTCATCTTTCTTGAAAAATAATGACTCATCGTCAGAATCGTCATCGAATAACGCATTAATATTTTTGCTTTTTTTAGGTTCAGCGGGTTTCTCGAATGCCGGTGGTTCGGTAATAATGTCACCGAAAACATCTGCGCTTGGTATTGGTATCTCTAGCTCAGTAGATCCGACTTCTTCTTTTGCAGATTCAGAAATTTCATCTAAATCGTATTGTTTGACATTTTCTTCGCCGTATTGTTTAATTGTAATAATATCATTTTCAAGTTCGAGTTGCTTGGTAACCCCTCCGTGTGACTCTATTTTTTTTGTGACTATTTCAGTTATATCTTGACTTGATTCAATAACTTCTGATATTTCTGCGATTTTTTTGATGGATTTATTTTTTAATTCTCCTTTATTCGTTGAAAACAAATCCTTTTCGAGTAAATTATCATCGAAAGTATCATTTTTATCAAATAGAATGTTTCGACTTGAATCTGGATCTAATTTATTTAAGGTACCTTGGTCTAAATGTAACGCACTCTCTGTTGTTATAGCATCTTCAGTTAAATCATTTTTTGCCATATTATCAGTTTTAGTTGAGTGATTAATCTCATTTACTTTAGTAATATTTTCACTAAATAGTACACTTTCTTCTGAAAGTATATTTTCAATTTCTGGTAATTTAGAATCTATGCGTTCGTTTGATTTCGTTTTTAGTTTGTTTGCTGTTATAAACAAATCGTCTATTTCGTCTTCCTCGAAGAGTGACGGACTCTGAACAACATTTGTTTGATTTGCTTTTATATTTTCAGTTGACAGAAGTGTTTCATCACTAATTTTACTTGTTTCTTTAAATAAATCTTTTTCATTAATAGTTTTGGTATCATTTTTACTGGGATCGATTACATTTTCAACATTATTTATTTTCTTAGCATCAGGTGTTTTCAGTTTAGTAAAAATATCGTCGTCACTGTCTGAATCAAATATGTTTTTAGATTGTGATTTTGTGTCAGATTTAACAGTCTGCGTAGAATCCAAAAAGTTTCCTTCTTTGTTTGTTTCTGTGGTATTTTTGATGTCATTTGTTTTAGTAACAACTTCGCTGTAAACATTTTTGCCTATAACTTCATTTCCCGTAAAATTATTTTTTTCTGCATATGGTTCAATGTTTCTAGTCAATGGCTTGTCGGTGTTAGTTTTACTTTCACTGAATAACTCATCGTCACTATCAAATATACTTTTACTATCTTTAACATATTTTTCATTACTTTTATTATCTTTAACAATATCTTTATTATATTTGCTTGGATTTGCTGTTTTCGCTGCATCAATTTCAGAAAAAAGATCGTCATCATCAAATATAGATTTTTTATTAGATTCTTTAGCGGGAATCGTAATATTACTAGTAAAAATTTCATCTATATCATCAAATAAGTTATCACTAAATAGATCTTTTATGTTTGTTTTTTCTGTTTCTTTAGCAGCTGTTACTTTTTCTTTCACAGGTGTCGCTTTAATAGGTTCTTTTGAAACATGCGCTTTCTTTTGCAGCTTTTCAGGTTTAGAGAATAGGTCGTCAAATATATCTTTCTCTTTCTTTGCCATAGGTTGATTATCCGTTTCGTCCATAGTTTCTCTCGTTGTACTATTGCGTTTAATTTTTTCATCATTAGGAATAGAACTTTCGAGAATTTGTTTTTTAATGTTATTAGTTTGAGTTTTGACGTCGTCACTTCCACTTTCGTCGCCGGAAGAGGACAATTTGCGTTGGTTACGTTTCAAAATGGCGGCGCCAATGCTTTCCGCCCCTTTGTTTGAGCCGAAAAGGGAAATACCGCCGACCGGTTTCTAAAAAGACATAATTGACATTAAATTTACAAAACGTAATTCGACGTTTGTCACTGCAATCGATTATACGTACGCTACCACCATGCTAAGGTTTCCTCACAATATTTTCCTTCACCGGCAGCTCAAGCTCATTATTGGGGTTTGAACCTTAGGCGTGTAAGCCGACCACCCTAACCACTGAGCTACAATAAAAAGCGAAAGGTGTGGATTTATGTTCGTAGCCTGTAACAGTGGACAATGATAAAGTGATTACCTTAGTGGAATTTTCTTCTTTTTCTGTGGTGTCATGTGTTTCCTTTTTAGTTGGTGGCTCCGCAAACAATTCCGGCTCTGATTCCCCATCGAATAAGTTCGATTTTGGCTTGACAGACGGTTTTTCTACCTAAAATCATACAGAGCTAGCTAGAAAATCGAAAACCCGCCTCATTTTTGTGTACATTTTACGAGTGTCTTGTATTTCAATATTTTCAGGTATTTTATGACCAGTCATGTTGAAGAAGTCTAAGTCACAGTCATAGTCCTTTATAGATAACATTAGTTACAAGTCAATTAAATAATAAATTAAATGTCAATTGCAAAAATTAATTCAATTAAAAAAAAAAATTAATTAAATTAGTTGAGAGCCAGTTCCATTCCAGGCTAGGTGTGTTTACCATCTTCGACCACAACGTCACTTAACATCAGGCGAGCTGTGGTCAAACACCTAGCCTGTCAAGAATAAAAAATTAAAATGAATCCCACTAATATTATAAATGTGAAAGTTTGGATGTTTGGATGTTTGTTACTCTTTCACGCAAAAACTACGGAACGGATTTGGATGAAATTTGGTGTGGAGGTGACCCATAGGCCACTTTTTATCCCTGAAACATGTAGCGGGTAACACCGCGGGGCGCAGCTAGTTAAAGTATAATTCTGTGACATAAAAAGGAGAGCATTTCGCTTGTCTCATTACGTTTTAATTATAAAAAGGACCGAGTGGCTAACCTTAGTGTCAGAGCACCGTTCGAAAGCGGAAAGAAAGTGTGCTGCAGTGATGGTAAACTTACGTGTGTATTTGCGAAATCACTAAATATGTCTCCTCCTTCCACGGCCGGTGTCTCGAAGCTGAACAGGTCCTCCGCCAAGTTGTTCTGGACTTTACTTCTGAAATGTTCATACATCTGTACTATTATAAAGAGGAAAGATTTGTTTGTATTGAACAGGCTCCGAAACTACTGGACCGATCTTAATAATTCTTTCATTATTAGAATGCTGCATTATCCGTGATGGACATAGGCTATATTTTATATCTGTATTCTCACGGGAACGGGAACTACGCGGGTGAAACCACGAGGCGTCTGCTAGTTATCTATAAAAACGGCAAAAAAATACGTTCGTTGTATGGGAGCCCACTTAAATATTTATTTTATTCTGTTTTTTAGTATTTGCTGTTATAGCGGCAACAGAAATACATCATCTGTGAAAATGTCAACTGTCTAACTATCACGGTTCATGAGATACAGCCTGGTGACGGACGGACAGCGGAGTCTTAGTAATAGGGTCCCGTTTAACCCTTTGCGTACGGACCCCTGAAAAACTAGAAATAGGATTTTTAAAGTAATTTGGCTTTTGGTGTCTGAGGTATAATAAATAAATATCGTAGGACTATACACACAGCACCATCTGGCCCCAAACTAAGCAGAGCTTGTGCGATGGAAGTCAGATAACTGATAGAATACATAAATACTTTTTTTTTTGTAAATACATACTTATAATACATACAGAACACCCAGACACAGAACAAACATTTGTATAAGGGGGTCTCTTGCCCAAAACAGTTAACAGTATAGAACCGTAAAAGCAGTTATGCCGCTATACAAAGATTACAAGAAAAGTTGACCGATAGATAAAGTAAACGTTTCTTTGACAGCCCCGTTGGCTCATTGGTAGTATATCTGCCTTGAGAGCTGTAGGGCGTGGGTCCGATTCCCACTCAGGGCAAACATTTTGTGAATAAACAAATGTTTGTTCTGTGTCTGGGTGTTCTGTATGTATTTACAAAAAAAAAAGTATTTATGTATTCTATCAGTTATCTGACTTCCATCACACGAGCTCTGCTTAGTTTGGGGCCAGATGGCGCTGTGTGTAATGTCCTACGATATTTATTTTCGCGGCAAATGTTAAGTGGTGATGTGTTAATGTTAAGTCGTTGCTTCACATCAGGCAGGATGTGGTCAAGCGCGAACCTATTCAATAAAAAAAAAGACGTGTGGCACTCGGGGACTGCCGCGGTAAAGCTATTGCATAGCATTACAACCAATGCCACCTAGAGGCGAGTTGCTGAACTAAAGAGACAAGCGTGATATTTCAAAAAAGTCATTAAAAGTTCTGCTATTCATCGATAGATGGCAAAACTAAAAAGTATCACCGCTGTGCCGGTGGGAGTGGGGGGTGTTAGGTTATTTTCGTTACGGAATTTCTGGATCCGGTCTCCACGCTCAAGGCCCGCGATAGAAGCTGTGCAATAGCTTAAAAAAAGAGGTTTTTGTAATAGGAATAGAGAGAAAAATAAATACAGGAACTCACTTTTGAGTGTAGGGCGTGTGCTTGTTGATTTCCGCGAATATGTCTTCTTCGGATGATTGTTCCGATAGATCCTCCAGGGGCGGCGGTTCGTCTGAGAATATCGCACCTAGAAATATTACAAAAACATTATTTTTTATGGTCGACTGACGAAGTGTTTTGCGGTTTGCTACGATTTTTTCCTTAACCGGCGGCTCAAGTTCATTATTGAGGTTTGAACCCACGTCCTTCGGCGCGTGAACCGACCGCGAACTGAAGAAAGCACTTACCGGATGCGGGTACTTCCGGTTTGTATACTTTTCTGGGCTGCGCGAGCGCAGTCGGAGGATATTCTTCTCTTTCCTCTTGTGGTATCTGGAAACCGTGAATAGATCGAGGTGAGCGCAAGTAGAAATAGAGTAAGGTTCTGTATCAAGTGTTCCGGGCTACAAGATTAGGGTGTACGAAGCTGAAAGGGGCTTATTGTGTTCCCCGATGTGAACAACTATAAGGGCCCATAAACATTTCATCTAAAACGTATTCCCAAACTATTTTGGGCAAAAGATCCTTTTTCCTAAATTAACTGATGTTTTAGACCCCCAAAACCCCAAATTACTTTGAAAATCTTATCTCAAATTTTTTAGGGTTCCGTACCCAAAGGGTAAAACGGGCCCCTATTACTGAGACTCCGCTGTCCGTCCGTCGCCAGGCTGTATCTCATGCGCCGTGATAGTTAGATAGCCGACATTTTCACAGATGATGTATTTCTGTTGCTGCTATAACAACAAATACTAAAAAACTGAATAAAATCAATATTTAAGAGGGCTCCCATACAACAAACGTTATTTTTTTGCCGTTTTTATAGATAACTAGCGGACGCCTCGCGGTTTCATCCGCGTAGTTCCCGTTCCCGTGGGAATACAGAAACAAAAAGTAGCCTGTGTCACCCGGGGATAGTGCAGCTTCCCAACGGTGAAAGAATTTTTGCAATCGGTCCAGTAGTTTCGGAGCCTATTCAATACAAACAAACAAATCTTTCCTCTTCATAATAGTATAGGTAGATGATCCTTGGGAAACTGAGAATCTCAATATAAAACAACCGACTTTAAAAATAATTTCAGAGTAAATAACTAGGTTAGAAAATATCACATTACCGGCGCAGAATCCCCTGCGAGCCGTCTAGCGAGCGCCGCGGCCACGTCCGCGGGCCGTGCCGCGGTAACCGGACCCACCGCCGGAGCCCCGGGGCCTCCGCCCCCGCCCAGCGACCCTGGGAGCGACGACGAACTCTCAGACAACTAAAACAATAACACAGAATAATATTTATTATCATAAAGTTACATTAATTTATATAAACCACATTTTTTTTATTACTAGAAAAAAAATTACGGCATTATCTACTGCTATAACTGAACAAATTTAAAAAAAAAAAACTTGAAAAATCGGTGTCGAAAAATTATCCACAAAAAAAGGTGATTCCTGGTTATTATTGTACCCGGAGGCATTTACCCAAACCTAGTCCGACGCGAGTTCATTCGTAAATCCCGCGCGCGCGCGCGCCTGCAGCGGGAGCCTCGCGCGCGAGTGCGAGAGAGAAACAACATGTTTTTGCAATATTGCAATGAAAGCCACCATCGGTTCCCGCCAGCTGCTCCGGGGATAGTATTCTTTTGTACTAAATGAATGCTATGTATAGAAAGAAAGACAGAAAGAAAAAAAAGACGTGTGGCACTCGGGGACTGCCGCGGTAAAGCTATTGCATAGCATTACAACCAATGCCACCTAGAGGCGAGTTGCTGAACTAAAGAGACAAGCGTGATATTTCAAAAAAGTCATTAAAAGTTCTGCTATTCATCGATAGATGGCAAAACTAAAAGGTATCACCGCTGTGCCGGTGGGAGTGGGGGGTGTTAGGTTATTTTCGTTACGGAATTTCTGGATTCGGTCTCCACGCTCAAGGCCCGCGATAGAAGCTATGCAATAGCTTAATCATTTTATTTTGTAACAGAACAAAAAATAACAACAAATAGAGACAAACGGTTACAAAATAGGGGCTCACCTCAGCATAATACTGGTCACACTAATTAGTATGACCAGCGCTGGTCTTCCGGTGAGCCCTTGTCGGACAAACAAAACAAACATAACAAAACATAATTATGTCTATAATTTTAGGCAGGATTTCTGAAAATGTTGACTAGTAATAACTTTCGCATTATGAAGTAAACAAAAATTCTGATTGCACTGTAGGAGCTCGTATCAGAAGATAAGTGAAACTCGAATTAATAAATAATTTTTCATTTCTTATAAATATTTTTGTTTCTAACCTTTAGTTGTCTATTTACCCAGTTCGTAAAGTTACATCGAATGATGATTGCGCGAGTGAGACGGCTTGTCTTTTTTTCTCGCTCGCACAACTATAAATATACGAGCGGGACCTCTCGCGTGCCAGTCTGCGCGTGCCGCTCGTACGGGACGCACGCCGTCGCTCTGCGTTCTGCCATGCCTTATGATGCCGCTCGTCACCACAGCACATTAACGATGTCTTACTCGGTCTTTATTACCCATTACATTTTTTCTAGTAAATAAAATCTCGTGACGTATATGTATAAAAACACAAGTTTTTTTCACAAAGTACAATATAAGGACATTCTTTCATTTTTTTCGCTCCCGCCCAACTTTTTTTTTTTTTTTTTTTAAATCAAAAACGTGAACATACCGTTTGTTCTTCTAGAGGAGGTTGAATCATTTCTTCTTCTGAGTCGGAATACTGTTCGTTATCTCTGTCTTGCTTCGACATACTGCTGTCTGTATCGCTGTCTTCTTCTACCAGACCTGGAACAAAACCATGACTTTTGGAGTTTTGGCGGGAACGCGGAAAGAGTTGTGTCGCCCCGTTATATTTTTTCCCAAAATTATTGTTTTGTCGAGTGGTGGTGTTTTCGATTTCTTTCGATGATTAGTCTCAACAGCCCTGTAGTGCATTACCATTAAAACTGGAATGTTTACACACTACTGCTTGGCGGCAGAATATCTGGTACTGCGGTGATACCTACCTAGACGATATTATTATTATTTATTGTGCCTTAATAAAATTGTAGCAATGAAATAGCTGTGTTTTTTTTAATGTAAAAAGTAATGACACGAACGAGACGCTCTCCTGATGGTAAGCGATAACGCATGTCCATGACCATTGCAGCAATACACAGAATTTTGAGTAACAAAACAAAGTCCAGGCATCGCTGCTTTGGCGCTCATTACTTTGAGACTTTCGTTGGTTAGTCTCAATAGCCCAGTAATTTTGCTAGCTGTAGTACCCTACAAACCGGAACACAGTAATGTTTACACACTACTGCTTAGCGGCAGAATAAAAAAATTAGTAAAATATTATCACTTAATCTCGTGCTTCCCGGGGGAAAAAAACTGTCATACGATCAACTGTCCATATAATCAATAAATATTTATTTTAATTTAATGAAAGTATTTTTGTTTCTTTTGTGTGAAATCTTTACCCTTCATTTGGGCTCCCCAACTAATTTTGATACAGGGCTTCGAGGCACGCTACGCAACTGATTAAATATGTGTGCCTCGACCGCGACCGCGACCGCAGGCCGCGTCGGCCTACAGCGGCTTCTGGTACTCACCCGCATGCCATTTGTTCTTCCACGCTTGCGTGCCGATGATGTGCGGTAGGGGCCGATGGGAATACATGTCTTTCGGTTTTAATACCACACTGCAACAATACAACGCAACGCTGATATATCTCACTTGTTACTTCCACATGCCGTGACGGCTAAACGGATTTGGATCAAATTTGGAATGGAGAGTGGTGGAGCTTGACTAAGCGTTGTCAAATGATCACCAATATTAAGTCTTATTCCAGGCTTTACCATCTACGATCACACCGTCACTTAACATCAGGTGAGCTGTGGTCAAACACCTAGCTTGTCAACCATAATAAAAAAGTGACTGACGATGCGGTCAGGCTTCAGATGGGTGACCGTGAGTGGCATTTATTTCTGCTTGGGTTGGATGACACGTTAATTGAGTAAGATCCCCATCTTTCTGCATTGACTCGAATTCTAGCAAATAAGCGGTTTGAGTCAGTCTAACGTCCCCGGACCACTTTAATAGTTACAGCAAATAAAAAAATCGAGAGTTTGTCATTAATAAAAATTAAAAAGCAAAGGGCCTAACAGAGACCCTTGGGGTACACCAAAGGGTATGTTATATACAAAAGAAGATCTAAAACCTTTGATTGCCACAGTTTGAGATCGACTCTTGAAGTAAGAATAGTAGTATCTATATAGATCATCTTTATATACCAATGGACAATGGATTGGTGCTTTGAAAGGTGCGAAGCAATCAATACTATCGAATGCTTTACTGCAGTCTACTTGCTAGACTTCACTCAAGGATTACATCTATGTGTTCGTTGAAAACGAATTGGAGTTAGTCTACCGTCTTCTCAGAAAGCCAGCCTGGCTTTCCTTGAGAAATATAGGAGATAACATTTTTTTGGATCGTTTCGTTGCGTTAATGTAATCTATCTATGAATGTATGTTCTAACAGAATAGAAAGTGTCAAAATTGTAGCAGGCTAATGAAGATGATAATAAATAAATATTGTTGGACACTACACACAGCGCCATCTGACCCTAAACTAAGCAAAGCTTGTACTATGGAAGTCAGATAACTGATAGAATACTTAAATACTTTTTTTTTGTAAATACATACTTATCATAAATACAGAACACATAGAACAAACATTTGTTTATAATATCACAAAATGCTTGTCCTGGGTGGGAATCGAACCCACACCCTTCGACTCTTGGAGCAGACATACTACCAATGAACCAACAGGCTGTGATGATGGTACACTATCGCATACCTGATCTCAGTATCGCTGTCGGTGTCGCTGTCGTCTAGTATTTCAGCAGTTTCGTGCGCGCGTTCCACTACTGCGAGACTAGCTTTTAACATCGAGATCTCGTCTGTAGGGGAAGGTTTGGAAGGTACCTGTGTATAAATACAACAATCGTAATTATCAAATATATTTTCTTTGGTAGTAGTTAGGTACGACTGCAAAATCAGATATTTTGCTACCAGGCAGTAATGAGTTGATATTACCGTGTTTCTTTGTGGAGGAAACTGGATACATTGGCGACATTACACCGAGACGTACCATCGAATATTTTTTCTTTTACAACGACGTTTCGGCCGATTATGTGTGTGCTTAAAGCTAAAACGTCTGCGAGTGCTCTCACCTCGAGCGGCCGCGTGTCCACGGTCACGTCCGCGTCATCGTCGTACACTCGGCTCTCGATGAACTGACTGTTGCTGAGCGCCATAAATCTGTAGACATCATCAAATATATTTTAAACTTTTTGTTTAATTTTTATTTATTGTATACTATACTATATACCTTTAAGTTTTTTTTCTATGTTTTATGTTTATTGTTTATTTTTTTGTATGTATGTATTGTAAATTATGTTGAAATGTGTTTTATGTCGCAAATAAAGTGTTGTCTATTGTCTATTGTCTATCATTACTTAAGACTACAGACACTTTCGAGTCGAGACGCGCGCTAGGAATTTGATAAGCAATGACTGGAAAACTAACAAAAATATTTAGAAAGTTCTTGACGCTAGAAAGTAAGCGCACATCATATTATTTTAATGCACAGCCCAGTTAATTACTCGTACTCAATGTACCACTTTCCAAAACGGTATGAAACAGTTATTTTAGGCTGCCATGAATTATAATTTTTACTTTCACATACTATCCTTATTTTATGAATAAGCCCAAAGATTTCACCAGCAATTTAAATAGTTACATAATATAGAAAAGGATACTTCGACGAATTCTACAGAAAAGATATAACAAAGTCAAAAGGAAAATATGATAAAACTTGTTAGCATGAAATCGCTTTTTTATAACATAGGCTTGCGTTTGACCGCCATCTCTCGTCATGTTAAGCGAAGATGCGGTCTACTGTAGAGCACGCTCGCCTAGAAAAAACAGATTCACTCGCGACTTGAAGGCACCCTAATTGTATCTATCCGAGAACACCCACTCGGGCAGCGTATCCCACTGTTTTAATAAATGGTTCTTCTTTTTGAGTGAATTTCCGTTTGTTAGCGATAACACTCCGTGTTATCCTCTTACTGGCATTTAAAAATTGTTGTGTCTATATGTTAATTTATATCTTTTTATTTGTGTGTCTGTAGATATTTGTTGTTGTGTTTAGTGTCTTATAAAAAAAATGTTTTTCTTTTTTTCTTTTTTAGTAAATGTATGTGCTACTCACTTGTTGTTGACATTCTGCAGGTCGATGGCGGCTCCGTCGAGTGCTGATGCCATTTCTTCCAGTCTGGAGTTCACGTCCCGACATTTCAATATTATTTTCTGCAAAAATTATGAAAAAAATAATGTATACTGCATACGTATTGTGAGTGTGGTTGTGTCTGTGTGTGTGTGTGTGTATGTGTGCGCACGCGCATCCAAGTATGAAATACTTGTACTCAAAAGATTGGATCAATCCAAAAGAGAATTAAATCTCCCGATCAATTCTTATCTGCATACTAATACTAACTTCGCTGGCGCAGTGACTTGTCCTAGCTTCAGATACTGAAAAGTGCCTGCCATCTTTCTTGATCTAGTTGAAACACAGTTAGTAGTTACAAAGTAATGAAAATACACAGTAAAGTGTCATTATGTTTACGTGGGATTTATTATCTTTGGGCTTCTTAGGAAGAATCGGTTGTTCTTGTGAGAACTTTTGTAGTATTAATTTAATTAAAACGGCAGTTGTGCTGTTTAGTTTATATTTAGGGCCTAACCTACAAAAGAAAGAGAGTGAGATCAAACATTAGAAATGTCCTATTAATCAAGTGTGGGCCAGACTATTGTCAACAAGCCCTCCACATCGCTCTCCACTGGCGGTTTACACACTTTGCAACAAAAATTCGTTTGACCTCTGTGGACGGACGCGCGTTGTTAACCACGTGTTTTTTTTAAAGTTTTTGCATAGCTTCTATCGCGGGCCTTGAGCGTGGAGACCGAATCCAGAAATTCCGTAACGAAAATAACCTAACACCCCCCACTCCCACCGGCACAGCGGTGATACTTTTTAGTTTTGCCATCTATCGATGAATAGCAGAACTTTTAATGACTTTTTTGAAATATCACGCTTGTCTCTTTAGTTCAGCAACTCGCCTCTAGGTGGTATTGGTTGTATCGGCGTAAAAATGCTATGCAATAGCTTTACCGCGACAGTCCCCGAGTGCCACACGTCTTTTTTTTAAGTAAAAGGTACTGAGACTAACGAGACGCTCTCCCGATGGCAAGAGACAATCCCAGTCCATGACCATTGCAGCAATACACAGAACTTTGAGTAACAAAACAAAGTCCAGGGCATCGCTGCTTTGGCGCTCATTACTTGTGTGGACGCAAACACAAACAGTGCGCTCCAACAACACACAAAACTCCACTTCAACATTGCAAATAGTGATGTGGTAAAACCACAGACTGTATAATATTCTACCAGTTCTCCCTACAGCTCCCCAGCTCCTGCCCAGTTAATTGAGCCTATCACATCTAATAGATCATGATTAATACAAAGACAATACCTGATGAGTATTTTGCAGCAGGTTTAAGAGCTGGTCATCGCCAGCGAGGCTCCATTTTGGAGCGATGACTCGCAGAGAGTTAGTGCTGACCCCTTCCATGATCTCAAGGTATATTCTGGAACGAAAGAGGTGATATTTCAAACTTGGTACTGTATGTGTCTTCAGCTCTTTCTTAAGTCAAGGGAGTGCAAATTTCAGTGTTGAATGCTCTGCAGAAATGTTACAGTAGTCTCGCTGATCCAGTACTGTTAAAAACCAGGGGGTGTCGAATTATAATGTTTTGTCCTCATGAACATATATTATACAATATTTTAGTATAATGTATAATATATATTTTTTTTTATAGCTGACAGGCTAGGTTTGACCACAGCTCACCTGATGTTAAGTGCCAGTGTGGTCGAAGAAGGTAAAGCACACCTAGCCTGAAATGCAACTGGCTCTCAAGTGAGGCTGCAGGATCACACCGTTAGATGCTTGCCGGCAGATTTTCAAGTCTCATGTGGTAGCTAGCCAGCCGAGTACTAGAGAGTACGCTACCACCATGCTGTGGTTTCCTTACGGTGTTTTTCTTCACCGGCAGCTCAAGCTCATTGTTGGGGTTTGAACCCACGGCCTTCAGCATGCGAACCTACCGCGCTAACCACTGAGCTATCATCGCTACATGTATTTGGTTGGCTGCACATTTTATTTCATATCATATTGTGTATAATAATGAATTTCTTATAGAAAGTTAAAAACTCTTTGGTTTTGTTTTCAATTATTCTTTTTAGTACAAAAGCAATATTTTTATGCTATATTAATAACATTTTATTTTATTAGTGTTGTACATAGTACAAAGACGAATTATATCTTACGAGTGTCTAAGCATCTAGTTTATATAGTTTTGATAACTAAATGTGTAGTAAAAACTTTGGCTTGAGAATTTCACACAGAATGTTTCAACAAAATTCTAAACATTATGAACTTTTCCATAAAAAATAAATTGTGTAAAATGACCTTACAGTCTACATAATACCAACTCACCTGTTTTCACATAAAAAGTACAAATGTAAACACTCATTTCCTCACAATATTTTATAGTTTACAGTGCACTTGACGAAAAAACCGCGAGTGAATCATATCGCACGTTAGTTCTGCTCACAATTGAGATAAATAAGAGGCGTCCGGACATTCGATATCACTTTATAATTAACAAATTGCGCACCGAGGCTTTGTTTTGCATACAAATGGCTCACAACTATTTTGGTATAAAACACGCTAGTTTAAGGCTTAACAATGAATTTTAAGCCTCTACAATCGATTTTATTTCTTCTAGAAGTAGTTTGATACTTATTGAACTGATTCAAAAGTAGTTTTTCTGCTTATTTTTATTAAAAACACGTAGCAATTTTATTCTACAAAGTAACACAGCTCCAATATTATCGTGATTATGAATGAAATGCGATTTATGAATGACAATTCACATTTGACGTATAACAGTGAATGTAAAATGAAAAATGACTTCTTATTGTTTTTCTGTTTTTGACGTCGTACTTTATCTATTAATCATTAACAAATTAACAAGTATTTTACTATTTTTCCGGATTTTTAGATAAATTAAGTAAAGTAAGTCTTAATCACAGTTAAAGCCACACAAAGTAGTATCACAAAACTATCAAACAGAAATGACAGATCAAAATACCCTCGGGTCCTGACAAGACAAGCAACAATAATCATGACAACTCAGTAAAACTTTAAATGCAATTCAAAAGTTTTAAGGAACTCCCCTAAATTCTTTCAATTGTTTGTATAGTGCTAGTGTTACCAACATTACTTACCGAACAGATATGTTTTTAGTGATGTTTAAGAAATGTACTTGAAAAAACCTAACCAGTTTCGATAGGGCTCTAACTTTTTGCACTCTCGATATCTGCATATCTTCATTATTGCCACCAGCACATAAAAAATCAAGTTTTAACTTCAGTTTGATTAATCATCCTTACTTCCTTACCCCGCCGGTGAGTATAGGAGAGTATAGGGCCTCCCTCTTGCTATATCTGAATCGGTCGTATGTTAAACTACCCTCAAGTTCCAAGAAAATGGTCACAGAGTAAATAAGTATAATGCGTTTAATCTGAGATATTTACAATGAATATTTTCAAGAAGTACTTAATTCATCATCATCATCATCATCATCAACATTTCAGCCGTAGGACGTCCACTGCTGAACATAGGCCCCATTGACTTCCATAAATTTATTGGACAATTTTTTTTTTCTATTGTTTGGGGCCAGATGGCGCTGTGGGTATAGTCCTACGACATTCATTTATTTATTTTTATAATGCGTACTTTTTTTTATATTCAAAATAGGTTCGCGTTCACTCTGCCTGATGTCAAGAACTACTGTGATCTAAGATGGAGCACGCTTACCTTAATTATACATCTTTTAATAATTCCACATGAAAAGCTATCATGTTTAATTTTTTTCTTATCACAAAATGAACGTGATTGGACGTGATGGGCGAAGACGATCACGTTTTTGTAGCGGTATCCCACGGTGCGAAACTTTCATCGCGTTACAATAGCGAATCTATTGATATGTACTTGGAATGTAGTGTGGCGTAAGTCATAACCGACTGACTTGACAAACTAAACAAACTTGATAATTATTGTAATAATTTTGCTCTTGACATTGTATCTTGTAATTATTATTGTTATTATTTTTTATTGATTTTG
The DNA here is from genome assembly GCA_905404145.2 of Biston betularia. Classification (NCBI taxonomy): domain Eukaryota; kingdom Metazoa; phylum Arthropoda; class Insecta; order Lepidoptera; family Geometridae; genus Biston; species Biston betularia. The sequence goes on from FR989891.1 coordinate 196,615, forward strand.
TAATATGAATTTTTGCATGCCGAAAGACGGGATACGGCATGCCATGTTTTAATTCCTACCAACTGTATTTTACCCATATATGTAAATAAATGATTATGATTATGGCTTTGCAGCGATGATAGCTCAGTGGTGAGCTTGAGCTGCCGATGAAGGAAAACATCGTGAGGAAAGCATAGAATGGTGGTAGGTTACTCTCTAGTAATCGGCTGGCTAGCTACCACACTAGAGTTGAAAAGCTGCCACCAAGCAGTGTGTTCCGGCGTTCCATTCCAGGCTTGGTGTGCTTTACCATCTTCGACCACACCTTCACTTAACATGAGGTGAGCTGTGGTCAAAAACCGAGCCTGTCAAATATTGGAAAAAGACACCCTGGATAGACTACTTTTTATCCCGAAAAAATGTGGAAGGTGCAGCTAGTAACTAAAAACTTTTACTATAAGTTTTTTTTTTAATGGTTACCTGATGTTAAGTTACGGTGTGGTCGAAGACGGTAAAGCACACCTAGCCTGAAATGGAACTGGCTCTCAAGTGAGGCTGCCGGAACACACGGTTAGATGCTTGGCGACAAATTTTTCAACTTGAGGGTGGTAGCTAGCCAGCCGAGTACTAGAGAGTACGCTACCACCATGCTATGGTTTCCTCGCGATGTTTTCCTTCACCGGCAGCTCAAGCTCATTGTTGGGGTTTGAACCCACGCCCTTTGGCATGCGAACCTACCGCGCTAACCACTGAGCTATCATCGCTACAAAGTCCGACCATAACTATAATATTGATAATATTTTTTTATTTTGACCTGTAATCAGTGTTTTAAAACCCATTTAATGACATGTTTAAAATTTTGAAGCGACTTGTAACAGTGGTGTTATCAATAAAATATTTATATTTGTATTTGCAAATAACTTAAAAAAAAATCAGCTGTTCAAATTCTAAAAGTCCTAAAAATAATAACTTATCTACAACGACATTTTTTACAATTTGTTACGTATGTGGGCGGGCAAGAGCAATGATAACTGGGTTATTTAGTATACGGCGAGGTGGACGAAGCCCCCGCTGTCTATATGTAGAACGAAGGACGACATCGATATCAGGTGGGCGAGGGTGCAGCGGGCGAGGAGTTCTCTTGTACAAAGTTTAATCAGCACTTCACAACGATTTTAGTTGCTTGGCGGTAGATCTCCTTAGCAGGAGGTCGTCTAGGTAGGTACCACCACAGTACCAGTTATTCAGCCGCTAAGCAGTAGTGTGTAAACATTACTGTGTTCCGGTTTGAAGGGTACTGCAGCTACATTACTGGGCTGTTGAGACTAACCATTGAAAGTCTCCAAAGTAACGAGCGCCAAAGCAGCGATGCCCTGGACTTTGTTTTGTTACTCAGAGTTCTGTGTATCGCTGCAATGGTCATGGACAGGCGTTATCTCTCACCATCAGGAGAGTGTCTCGTTCGTCTCATTATTTTTTACATAAAAAAAAAAGTTTAAGAATGATTAGAACAGTATAATTACTATTACATAGCTTGGGGACAAGACGTTCCGCTTAGTTTCGCACTCTGCAACCGTCCAACTCAATTTCCTCTCCAAGAATCAATGATAATCTCTCCTCAATCTAAGCAAGAATGATCTCTCTCCACCTCAACATTCAACGCACGGCCGGCTCGCTTCCCACAGCGCCCCTACCGGCTGACATCCGCAACTTCTACCGCACTCTCATTGGTTGAACTCAAAATACATCACACGACTAACCAAATAAAGAAGCAGGAACGCGCTGGATGCGAGCCGCTTCCAACCGGTCTTTGTGCAAGTCGATGGGGGACGCCTATGTCCAGTGTACGTCCTACGGCTGAAATGATGATGATGATAATCTCAATATGCAATAAAATATTATAGGACAAACTAATTATTTAAAAATAATTAATGTAGCAGATTGAATAGAGTCCGCTTTACAAGCTTAAGCGATTGGATATCGCTCCCGCTATCGCTTACTCTTTAACGCCAGCTTCCCAAACTCATCAAATGAAAGTTATTTATCGAGACACAAAGCTATGAGTTCTTGCGATAATCACTTTTTAAATACAACTTATTCTCGGATTACAGGAGAAAGGTTCCGCTTCCGGTTGTTATTTTAAACTTATCTTTTCTTTGGTATTCCATTACATTTGTAACAAAGAAACATAAACACATGATTAGTTATGTGTGTTATTTCTCGTAAGACATTGCACACAGCGCCATCTGACCGCAAATTAAGCAAAGCTTGTACTGTGGAAGTCAGATAACTGATAGAATTTGTCAATACATACTTTATAACAAACATTTATTTGTACAACAAAATGTTATATTAATTATTTATCTACAATCCAATAAAAAGAGGAAAGATTTGTATTTTTGTATGTTTGTAACAGAATAAACTCAAAAACTACTGGAGCGATTTCAAAAATTCTTTCACCGTTGGGAAGCTACGCTATCCCCGGGTGACATAGGCTACTTTTTGTTCCTGTATTCCCACGGGAACGGGAACTACGCGGATGAAACCGCGAGGCGTCCGCTAGTATGTTATATTAACGTTAAATGGCTAGGCTAGTTGAAAGACTAGGTGTTTGACCACAGCTCACCTGATGTTAAGTGAAGGTGTGGTCGAAGATGGTAAAGCACACCTAGTCTGGAATGGAACTGGCTCTCGAGTGAGGCTGCCGGAACACACCGTTAGATGCTTGGCGGCAGATTTCCAACTCTCGCGTGGTAGCTAGCCAGCCGAGTACTAGAGAGTACGCTACCACCATGCTGTGGTTTCCTCACGATGTTTTCCTTCACCGGCGGCTTAAGCTCATTGTTGGGGTTTGAACCCACGCCCTTCGGCATGCGGACCGACCGCGCTAACCACTGAGCTATCATCGCTACTAAAGAAGTAAATGAAATGCAACCTCGCTGGCTCATTGGTAGTATATCTGCCTTGAGAGCTGTAGTTCGGGGGTTCGATTCCCACTCAGGGCAAAACATTTTGTGAATAAACAAATGTTTGTTCTGTGTCTGGGTGTTCTGTATGTATTTCCAACAAAAAAAAGTATTTACGTTATCAGTTACCTGACTTCCATCACACAAGCTCTGCTTAGTTTGGGGCCAGATGGCGCTGTGTGTATAGTCCTACGAAATAAAAAAAAAAAAATTGTATGTACATATCTGGGGCTTCAGTTTAGTTGGATAATGCGACAGTGGCGCCTCGGCTCGGGCGCGGCAGGCCGGCCGCGACTGCGCAGCCGCGCGCCACAGCGTGTGACCCAGTATTTCACGACATTTGACAAAAAATAACGAGGTCGCGCGGAACACCTGAATAATTACCGACAGTGCAATGTATGTGCTGAGGTTAGAGAACTTTACTATTTACCCGACTGCATAGGAGGGCAAATGTTTTTAAATGTATGTACCTACGTACGTAAGTATGCAAAAAAACTTTATTACATTTTTTTGTTGTACACTAGCTGCGCCCCGCGGTGTTACCCGCTACATGTATTCGGGACAAAAAGTAGCCTATGTGCTAATCCACGGTATCAGCTACCTCCATACCAAATTTCATCCAAATTAATTTGCCCCATCGGGCAGGCTAAAGCTATAGAGCCATACTGCCTTGTCTTAAGTGTTATTTCTGCTGTCTCTTAGCTATAGTTATGGTCAAAGTCCAGTCTTAGTCAAGTCCAGTGTCACTCAAGTCCAGTCATGCTTTAGCAAAGTAGTGGCGACTTTACTATGAAGCTTCGATGGGGTTTTGGAAGCAACACGTTGAAATTTGGTATGGAGGTAGCTGATACCGTGGATTAGCACATAGGCTACTTTTTATCCCGAAAACATGTAGCGGGTAACACCGCGGGGCGCGCGCAGTTTATAATATTAGTAGGATTTAGTTTTAGATTTAGCTATAGTTATGGTCAAAGTCCAGTCTTAGCCAAGTCCAGTCCGTGTCAGTCAAGTCCAGTCATGCTTTAGTAAAGTAGTGGCGACTTTACTATGAAGCTTCGATGGAGTTTTGGAAGCAACACGAAAAGTCATGTTTCACCACATTATATCATTTTCTCACACTCGCGCTTGTGATTCGGCACTTTATGAATAAAACACCACCATTTTTATGCATAAACACTCGACAAAACACAAGTTTTGCAAAAAAATACAACGGAGCGACACGACTCTTCCCGCGTTCCCGCCAAAACTCCCCATGTGACGAATTTATCATACAACTTTTTTTATTTTCTCAAAAACTCAGACTCGGAACCTCCTCGGTGTACGTTTTTTTTTAATTTGCTTCGCGCGCGTAATTATCTTTTCACGCCATATTGTTATGTAGTAGTTAATACCTGAACTGAAATAAAGTATCTTGTGATTGTAAAAGATTTTTTTGCATGAGTCATCTCCTCGCCGAGGCGGAGGCGGAGGCGGGAGACACGTCCCGCGCCGCACTCGCGTGCGCCGAGTGGTCCCCTCGCGCGCTGTTGCTTCCCGCGCTGACGCTCCGGATTGTAGTTTTAGAATCCTTCGCTCGCTCGCTCATCGACACTGAGCGCGCGGTTAAAAAGCAGCTTTGCACTCTTGTATAACAAATAACTATTACATTTTACAGTAATATTATGAAGGCGAAAGTTTTATGTGTTTGTATGTTTGTTACATGTGAGATCGTGGAAGATGCGTATCATTTGCTAATTCTAGCAGCATGTGTCCGGAACCAGGCGCAAAGGCGAGATTGATTTAGTTACTAGCTGCGCCCCGCGGTGCTACCAGCTACATGTTTTTTTTTTTACTGTAAATGTAATGAGACGAACGAAACGCTCTCCTGATGGTAAGAGATGACGCCTGTCCATGACCATTGCAGCGATACACAGAACTTTGAGTAACAAAACAAAGTGCAGGCATCGCTGCTTTGGCGCTCATTACTTTGACACTTGCGATGGTTAGTCTCAACAGCCCAGTAATGTCGCTGCAGTACCCTTCAAACAGCCTTTGTGTTAATCCAGGGTGTCAGCTACCTCCATACCAAATTTCATCCAAATGGCATAGGCTACTTTTTATCCTTGTATTCCCGCGGGAACGGGAACTAAAATATAACGCCTCCCCATAAAACTGAGCACAGTAATGTCCGCTAGTATTTTATGTAAAATATAAACTGAGCACAGTAATGTTTACACACTACTGCTTGCTTCTAAAATGTTGTAAACAAAGGCACATGACCATTAAAAACCGTCTAACTTATCCGTTTTGACAAAAAAGCCTAAAAACAACTCGAACAGTGAGGTATTTGAAGTTAGGTTTTTTTGTAGAGAAAGCCAATTACTGAAACTAAAACCTCAGCGGAGGAACAGTAATCAGAAAAATCTAAGTCACGATTGAGAAGAAAAAATAACTTAATTCATACAAGTACGAACCAACAAGTCGACCGACTCATCTCTACACCGGAACGAAGCGCCACCATCGCATTTTACTAAACAAACAAAAAAGTTTACCGCAAAAAGTTTTAGTTGTACTATTTAGCCATTTGTTTATGTAAATTGGTTGATAGTTTCTTTTTTATTAGCGTTGTATATGTTGTGTGGGGGCGGTATGATCGCATTTTCGCTTAAAGCTACACAAAACATTGCGGTAATGCTTTTAGTTCCGCTATTTCACCACATCTAAAAGTAAATGGTTACTTGCTTTAGTACCTACCGCTGTGGAATTGAGGACGTCTTGTGACATTGGCTGAATCAGCGAGCGATGCATTTGGCAATTTTGCAAAATTCTGTCAAGCGCGTGTGACGCGCGCGTGAGGGTTCCGCACGTAGTTATGTTAGGAAAATATAATCTCAGCTTGCCCCACTAAGACTATTAATTAGTGTGACCAGTATTATGCTGAGGTGAGCCCCTATTTTGTAACTGTTTGTCTCTATTTGTTGTTATTTTTGTTTTTTTTTTGTTTTGTTGCAAAATAAAATTGTTTTCTTTCTTTCTTTCTTTCTTTATTATAAAGAGGAAAGTATACTAATCACCTATGTCCCTATGTATGCTTAGATATTTAAAACTACGCAACGGATTTTGATGCGGTTTTATTAATAGATAGAATGATACTAGAGGAAGGTTTATATGTATAATACTTGCATATGCACCACATTAGTATCTACATTGCATCCGTGCGAAGCCGGGGCGAGTCGCTAGTACTATTATAAAGAGGAAAGATTTGTTTGTTTGTATTGAATAGGCTCCGAAACTACTGGACCGATTTCAAATATTCTTTCACCGTTAGGAAGCTACGCTATCCCCGGGTGACATAGGCTACTTTTATCCCTGTATTCCCACGGGAACGGGAACCTATGCAGGTGTAACCGCGAGGCGTTCGCTAGTATTATATAAACAAAAAACACGACTGCTTTAAAAAATGCAACTATACTGAACCATGTTGATGGGGGTTTGGCGGGAACGCGGAAAGAGTCGTGTCGCCCCGTTGTGTTTTTTCCAAAACTAGTGTTTTGTCGAGTGTTTATGTACAACAATGGTGGTGTTTTATGCATAAAGTGCCGAATCACAAGCGCGAGTGTGGAAAAATGATATAATGTGGTGAAACATGACTTGTAGCTTCCAAAACTCTATCGAAGCTTTATAGTAAAGTCATTACTACTTTACTAAAGCATGACTGGACTTGACTGACACGGACTGTACTTGGACTTTAACTATAACTATAGCTACGGAAACTTATTTAACTTTTGATACGTGAAAATATAAACGCTTGACACTGGCAAATGCTCAAAATGCGACGCCAAAACCAAAGAAAAAAAACCATATTGATTTTAATTATTTAAAAAAAATTGCCGGTGTCAATAGGGATGAGCTTTCAGACGATGGCGACGAGTGCGGCGATGGAACCGTTAACCGTGGGCATAAAATCGAATAGTTCTTCAGAACGCGTTAAGGGTTTTTATTTTCGCCAAGGGTCCCTAAAACCGTATTAAAAATAAAATAAAAACCTCAAGTAATATCTCTAAATAGTGTATCAAATTAGACCGCAGTCAAGCGTAAAATAGGTCTTTTTCAAAATCTAAAAATTTTTGTCCTATTTTTACCAATTTCAAAGTGTTTTTTGAGCTGAACATAAAATACACGTTTTCAAAATTAGCCACCTGGCGACTTGTCTAGCTTTTTGTTAGTTGTAATTTTAACAATAACATTTTAACTAGATTCCATATTACACATATACAATACAACGCGGTTTCACCTGTGTTTTTTACCCGCGACGGAACGGAGACGGTATATGCGTTTGGGGTGAGAGGATGTTTGTTTGTGCAAATACATGGTGCCATTTTTCTCCAAAATACTAGTCCGATTTTGATGCAGTTTTCAGTTATGGGTTCAGGTTTGATTGGTGTATGTTCTTAGATAGGTGTTACGTTATATATCTTTTTTCAATTACATTTTAACCATTTATTAAACAAAATAAAAAAATACGTAATAGGTAAATAGGGCATTTTAACCGTCGTGGGTTTTTTCAAAAAATTTTTTCTTTTTATTGTAGGATTATTGAAGCCCATGTAGCGATGATAGCTCATTGGTTAGCGCGGTCGGTTCACACGCCGAAAGGCGTTGGTTCAAACCCCAACAATGAGCCAACATAGATAATTATGTTCATATCATTAGATCAACCGCGAACTGGGCCAATCGCTTCATAAAGTTGATATCCTACAAGCTGCGCCCCGCGGTGTTACCCTGTGTTTTCGGGCTAAAAAAGAGCCTATGTGTTAACCCAGGGTCTCAGCTACCTCTATACTCAATTTTATCCAAATCCGTTCAGTAGTTTTTGCGTGAAAGAGTAACAAATATCCATCCATCCAAATTTTTACATTTAAAACATTAGTGAAAATAGTTGCGTCCCGCGGTGTTACCCGCTCCGTGTTTTCGGGATAAAAAGTAGCCTATGTGTTAATCCAGGGTGTCAGCTACCTCCATACCAAATTTCATTAAAATCCGTTCAGTAGTTTTTGCGTGAAAGAGTAACAAACATCCATCCATCCATCCAAACTTTCACATTTATAATATTTGAGGGATTTGATTTGATGTCGAATACAAACCCCTTCCGGTTTGGTGCGCCTAAGCTTATAATCCTGTTGCATTATACCTTAGTGGTCTTTGTTACTGTCTGTCTGTAGCTAGGTACCTATCTGGACGTAAGATCGTTGCGGCTATAACTTTCTTCAAGTTTTATTTCGTGCACTCGTTTGACCGCCTGCGATAGAAAGCTGCTGATGTCTTTAAAACTAACCAGTTACCGAATTAACTGTTCCTTGTCCGACTACACAGGACGGTAGTGTTTTTTTAGGGTTCCATACCTAAAGGATAAAATGGGACCCTATTACTGAGACTTCGCTGTCCGTCTGTCCGTCCGTCACCAGGCTGTATCTCATGAACCGTGATAGTTAGACAGTTGACATTTTCACAGATGATGTATTTCTGTTGCTGCTAAAACAGCAAATACTAAAAAATAGAACAAAATAAATATTTAAGGGCACTCCTGTACAACAAACGTGACTTTTTTTGCCTTTTTTATAGATAACTAGCTGCGCTCCGCGATGTTACCCGCTACATGTTAAAAATTAGCCTATGTGTCAATCCAGGGTCTCGGCTACCTCCATAGCAAATTTCATCAAAATCCGTTTAGTCGTTTTTACGTAAAAAAGTAAGAAACATCCATTCAAACTTTCACATTTGTAATATTAGTGGAATGGTACGGAACCCTTCGTGCGCGGGTCCGACTCGCACTTGGCCGGTTTTTTTTTCTTATATGCACGTAACGTGTAAATACGAAATTTGGGCGTTTTTTAAATTAGTGTGAACACAATTCTTCTACGTCAACGTGCTCCATCCTCGGCTGCATCGACGCTTTCAATCAGGCGAGTTGATGGCCAAATTAGATCTACTTCATATTAAAAAATAGATTCAATATAATTATCATAATAGACACTAATCTATTTCGATCGACGTTGCAAATCAAACTGTGAGTGTTAAGTGTTATGGTATATTTTACAATAATACATTATCACAGATTGATTAACTTTTTTTTTTGTTTCCATATAGAGATGCTTTGCGTGACTCAAGTTATCTTCTTTGATTTTGGCGTCGCGTTTCGATCATTTGCCTGTGTCAAGTGTTTTATATTGTCAGTATTAAAAACTCGAAAAAAAACAATTATAAATTAATATTAAAATAATAATTTTATCATAGATAACTAAACGTCATAGGTAATTCATTGACAATAAGTCATTGACAGCCCCGTTGGCTCATTGGTAGTGTATCTGCCTTGAGAGCTGTAGGGCGTGGGTTCGATTCCCACTCAGGGCAAACATTTGTGAATAAACAAATGTTTGTTCTGTATTTACAAAAAAAAAAGTATTTATGTATTCTATCAGTTATCTGACTTCCATCACAAAAGCTCTGCTTAGTTTGGGGCCAGATGGCGCTGTGTATATAGTCCTACGATATTTATAAAAAAAAAAAAAAATTAAACTGCGCGTCGGGCATGTTCGCCGACGCGCGGGTTCCCGACTTTTATGCCGTCATTAGATCCAGAGTAGCTTCCTTCTGGAATGGGTTGATACATTCGAAAAATAGCATCCTGCGAGGCCTGAGTGACTGCTACAGAAGTCCAATTTTTAAAATGTGGAGGAAAGTGCACCAGACTGCGAATCATAGATAGTTTATCTGTGATTTTACATTGAGTGACTTAACTTAGCTAAATTGTAAATTTTAATTTTTTACATGGGATTATTTTTATGTCTGCAATAAAGAATATTATTATTTATCTTTACTCTTTAGAGTTCTCTCGTTTCCGAGGTAGTATTGCTGTTAATGCGGGCTTTTGGCCAAGCAAAAACAGGGGTATTAATTAAGCTGATCTGAAGACACAAACTTGCGGACTATCCTACAGGTATTTAATATTGCTGCTTTTTGCAACAGTATAAAGGTGAGTTTGTGAATATTTAAAGTTTCTAAGCTTGTCAAAAGTGAATGTGGCACTACACCGGTGGTTGATATAACTATAGGTATGGTTGTAACTGTTTTCACCTTCCACTGTGATTTTATTTCAAGGGTTAAATCTGTATATTTGGCAATTTTTTCGGTGTATGTGCTGGAAATGTTGTGGGTGTTGGGCACGGCAATATCGATTATTATTATACGTACACACGCTTGCCCTTTATAGTCTGTAGCTAATTATTGTTTAATCGTTGGAAAGATGTTTTTTTAAAGTACGTTTTTGAACGAAATCTCATTCATACAAACGAATTAGAACTAGGTATTTTTAAAGACCAATATTTATTATTTATTATTATATGCTTGTAATTATCGATACATAGGAACTAAAGGGTCTATGTACAAAAACTTTTATTTCCCTTTCTAATAAGCGGCCGTTTTTGTAGCGTCGCCAACCGTGGCCGCCGAGCGGAGCCGAGTTGGCCCGAAGACGCCCGAGCGAAATGAAAGTTGAAGCGTAGAGTTGTCGCGCTAGAAAATTGTACACTTTACTGTTACTTTTAAGCGATCGACTTTTCAAACGATATATTATTTTATTAACGTACTTTATAGCAAGTTTTAGGTATAAAATGTAATAAGACTAAAATTTAAAGCGTTAGATTTACAGTGATGTCGTGATGTGATTTTAATTTTGGTCCACAATAATCATTGTTATGTAATTTCTTTCGTAAGGTAAGTAAAATACGAACGTATTTGCGAGAACGGCTTATATCCCGTTTAATTACCATTACGATGATGATTTCAACTAAATGTTTGTTTGTAATGCTATTAAATAAATCAGCAATATCAAAAATCAATAGGTGGTCTGTGACACATCAGAGGAGCTACAAAAGATGTCTGAAAAAATCGTAGCTCAGAAAAAAAACCTCAAAATAGAGGAAGCTCGGAACAAAGACCCCTTGATCATCACAAGGGTTACATTTGGCGTCGATAAATATGTCAATTACACGTTGATACTTAAATATTAGCGTTGTATTTCGTATGATTTATTTATTCAAAAATACTTTGTTGCGTGATAAAAATTGTATAAAAAAATACTTGTCCTTTGGTAAAGTTTTATATTTAACCCAGTAAAGGTTTAAGGCCTATTGCTCTGCGCAATATTGAGGAGAAAAATACAAAAGTACATATATTATTTCTAACGCGAGAAATAAAATATGACGTCATAAGTTTAAAGCGCGAGGATTATAATATTCTTTATATTATACAAAATACGCGTTTTAATTTTTTTACATATTATACAAAGTGACCATTGTTCTCGAAATAGATATGTACTTGATAAATTCTCCGTAAAAAATATTTTACTGGTCTATAAAAAATAATATTTAATTGTACGCGCTAACTTACCGCATAATTATGCACTAAGTTACTGCTGGCCAATCGAGCACACATTTTACAGCCACAAAGAACTTTGTGAACTTTGACATTTATTATAATTTTTATTGATTTGACATTTTTGCATAAATTTTTAATAAATTGTAATACTTTTTAATGACATTTCTTATTTTTTGTTTATGATTATTAATGCAAATTGACCTGTAACACTTCGTTATTAATAAATATTATTATGATTAATTATAAAAATTCGTTTAGCGGACATAGCAAATTCTTGTAATCACACGAACAAAAATTCCCATTTGTATAAATTTCAGTTTCAAAGTTAAAAGATTACATAATATGATGATATAAGATACTTTTTTTAAAATCTTTGCGTTCCTTTTTTAACCGCCACATAAATTTTCCTGCACTGGCAGCCCCGCGTTGTTTTTTTTTCTGTTCAACCAGTCTGGCGGTTGCGTTCGTAGATTGGGGCTGTGTCGGTCCCGAGTGTTTCTCGCTGAGTACTTTTACGCGTATCCTTTGAAACCGGTTCGAAAGTACTCGAGGCGTGGCGTAGGCGATGCAGTGCCGCGTTCAACCGTAAAAATACTCTTGTTACACTCAAAAACTCAGTAAAACTGTGCTCAAATACTTGGAAAGTAGTAAAAGTTTGGTTTGTGACTCATAACTGGATCTGGAAACGCTATCTTGGAATCGAGGTAATGATACCAAACATATTTTGATAACAAAAACTCTTTTGTTATCGTTCGAGTATTTTTTTTTTTATTAGTGCGGGGGCGACAGGTGCCGAAAAAACCGGCGGTTGTCTACCTGTATTTTTTTCTTTTTTTTAACGGTCAGACGCGTCATTTTTTTGTCTCATACAATTTTTATCGATACTTTTTGGCTTGTAAAAAGTTTAAATATTTGTTCCGTACCGTTCCGAATTGGATTTCTGAAATCGCAGTGCGTTCCTTTGTCTTTCGTAAAATGTAGGGTAGGTAGGCGGTGCCTAGCAACGGCAACGGTCACTTTCTTACTACCTAAGTATTACTGGTTTCTAAAAAAATATTTTGGTATTTAGATGGGTTTTAAATGTGTTTCTAATGCTAATTAAATGTCTATTACCTAAGCCGAATACTTTGTATCGTAGTATTTTACGTAATAATGTGAATTCTGTGCTATGAGAACACGTTTCTTGAACAAATTGCACGGAGCTGTGGAGGTAACTCGAGATGAGTCACGTCTTGTCTAAAACAAAAGGACCTAGAACAGTTTACATGTGTGAAATAAATTGCATCATCATGAGTAACTTGAGGGACAATTCCTTTCTAAGAAAGGTGTGCTTACGATATTCGACTTTTTTTTAATAATAGGCTCCCGTTTGTTTCTTATGTTCGCTATTGTATTTTTTCTTTTCTTGGTTGACTGGAAGAGATCGCTGTTAGCGATAAGGCCGCCACTTGTGGCACTAGTTAATAAGGTTCTTTGTTCTCTGTACTCTTTTCTATTTATGATGTGCACAATAAAGAGTTATATCTATCTATCTATCTATCTTACGTTTGCCGCCTATTTACCTGATGTTAAGTGATGATGCGGTCTAAGATGGAGCACGCTTGCCTAGAAGATACTGATTCACTCGAGAGTTGACCGGATTGTATCAATCAGGGAACACCCACTAAGGACCGCTCAGACTCACAATGAACGTGGCATCAGATCGTTTTTGGAACGTCGACCATGAAACGATGTTTCTATTTTGCTTTTGGCTCCGATAGAAAAATGGGAATGGTAGACCATGTAGTTCTGAAGCACACTCTCCGAAATGAATCGGATAAACTCGTAACTTTGCGACGATGTCCTAGATTTTGTAATGTAGTTTGGACAATGAAGTCGTCTCAGTTGACTCCAACACCTCGAGTTGGTGTTACGCGGATCCATCCCAAAGGTGCAAACAAACTTGTGCTTGGTACAGTATGAGCAACTGTTCCGACGTGAAGTAACGACGCACCTTTGAGAGAATACCGAGCATTTTTGCAGCAAATTGAGCCAAACTCAAAAGAGTCAAAGTTGAGAGTTGGAGACAAAGTAACGCCAATAATTTCAGAGTGTCACTTATCGGCACGGACACATCACGGAAAGTTTAAGACTACACCGTCGCTTTATATCAAATGAGCTTTGGTCAACCCCCTAGCCTGTCACTTATTATAAAACTTTACTAAACAGTCAATAATTATCACAATTAATATGTAATCTTTATAACGCCGTTAGCTGATTCGATGATATCTTTGCTTTATGAGCCGTAGGGCGTGGCTTCGATGCCCACTCAGGACAAACATTTATGCGACGAATGTATATCCTATCCTATTTCCTACTAATATTATAATTTTTTTTTTTTTTATTGCTGACAGGCTAGGTGTTTGACCACAGCTCACCTGATGTTAAGTGACGGTGTGGTCGAAGATGGTAAAGCACACCTAGCCTGGAATGGAAAAGTTTGAAGTGGAAATGCAAAAGTTTGTGAGTATGGATGTATGTTTGTTACTCTATCACGCAAAAACTACTGAACGACTTGTAACATTGGTATTATCAATAAAGTATTTGTATAAAATTAATCATTTTTGAAAACGCTTGCAATTCTCATTTGAGATGTATTTCAAGGTATAAATACCTAATACATATAATTTATTAGGAGGTAATAATTTACTTTTACAAATCGAAATGTATGAAAGTTAGTAATTCTAACTTCCTAATAAATGACCACGACGCCGGCCAAACAAGTTACTCAAGTTATTATTCAACTTGGGCAACTTATCGTGAGATCCGATTGGTTCAGCTTTTCTCTTGCGATCTATGATTTAGGATCGTTTAACTTTGAATGGATCATTAAAGTGAACTGTTCGCTTGAATAGCTCATTAACATGTACTCTGTGTTAATACTCGATATTTTTTGAAAGTTATAATTTCGCATCACTAGGAAAGAAATGAATTTCAAAATTCAAACAACGCCATAAAACCTTTTTTTATTATTAATAAAGCTTCACTTCGCGGACTCCGGGCCATGTTTTAATTCAGACATGTTTTGGCTTACAAGGGGAAAATCCTATAGGCTTATTATGTCATAAAACCTTTTATTAGAAAAATACTGGCTGAATCTCAAAAGTGGTATAACCAAGAAAACGAAAAAAAACTATTTACTTATTTCGTAGCATTAGGAAAAAAAATAAAAGAGCTGTAATATACTGGCTACTTGTAAAATCTGCATAGTCTGCATAGTACTTAATTTTGCATCACGAGAAAGTGAATTACAAAGAAAATAAAAAACCTTTTAGGTTAACAAAGATATTGGCTAAATGTAAGGACTGTGCACATCCAAAAAGATAAAAAACCTATTAATTACTTACTTACTAGAAAAATAAGTGCAATTCAATATTCAACATAATATTAAAATTAACTAAATGTAATTGTTTTTTTTTACGATTTATTTATTTAACATTTTATTTTATTCAATGGACGTTTTTGTTAATATTAGGCAGTGTGTTCTTTTATTTTATATGTATAATTTTGTTATTAATAAAATTGTAATTTTGACGTGCCTAGTGTAACATAATTAGTGATTAAATGAACTTACGTGTAAGTGAAGTTCTATCATAATTATACGAAGGCTTCGCCCGAAGAGATCAGCAAATAGATTAACACTTGTAGTAACGCGTAGCGATCACCATTTCGTTATGATAAAGATGCTAGTTAATTGTAATAAAACATTGTCGAAAAAAAGTATTTTTTTCTTCTTCTAGATTTATGGCATTGCACATTTAATGCATTTGCTCAAGCGAGTATTTTTTGATAAATCCTTTTGCTTTAATCGATGATTTGACAAATTCCATTATTATTATTAGTACATATATACTTTTTTTTTTTTTTTTTTCTTTGGTTTTGGCGTCGCGTTTTAGCATTTGCCAGTGTCAAGTAATTATATATTTTCAAGTTTCAAAAGTTCAATAAGTGCCATCGTAGCTAGTTTTAGTCAAAGTCGTCTTTGTCAAGTCCAGTTCGTGTCAGTTAATTCCAGTCATGCTTTAGTAAAGTAGTGGCAACTTTACTACAAAGCTTCGATGGAGTTTTGGAAGCAACACGAAAACTCATGTTTCACCACATTATATCATTTTCCCACACTCGCGCTTGTAATTCGGCACTTTATGAATAAAACACCACCATTTTTATGCATAAACACTCGACAAAACACTAGTTTTGGAAAAAAATACAATGGAGCGACACGACTCTTCCCGCGTTCCCGCCAAAACTCCACACATATATACTTACCACTCATCAGTAGTAGGCATTTTTTTTATTTCTCTAACATTATGGCATCGCACATTTAATGCATTTGTTCATATGCGAGTATTTTATTGAAAAATCCTTTTCTTTAATCGATGATTAGTTAATTTCCTTTATTATTAGGATATAATTACCACTCATCAGTAGTAGGTTTATTAGTAATTCTACTCGTGTCCTACCCTAATAGTCCGTTAACTAACCCAAATAAGCCTGAATCATGCTGAATAAATGACCCAAGCGAAGTCAATTCACATTTTGATGTAGTTAGTCATTATCTCACGTCTTATTGATCTTTGCTATAAACCGGACACACAACTTCGTATTTGATTTCGCATAACCAAACGGCTAAAATTCGCGCGAACTATTCGCGTGATCGCATTCCATTAGTTGACGCCAACTTTTTTTTTTATTGGTTTTCACGTCAAAAAAGGATAATGCTCACTAGTTTAGGTTCACAGATTAAAAATTAGCAATTCTATGTTACTAAAAAAGTCGTGGTGTGTACTATAAAGCCCGAAAGAGTAAAGGCAACGACCGAATCGAGTAATGTGGTAACTTCTTACATAATACCACACTTCGCGGTCCGTTGGAACTTTTAGTTGGGAAATGTACCATTTTATAGACGTTTTTGGCTTTACACTTTAGCGGTTTAGCCGCAGTCGTTGTTGGTAGTTAGCTGTAACGGTTTAGCCACACATATAGAGTACACTCTTATGAAGCAGTTTGTAACGAGGCAAACCTTTTTAATATGGAACTGAAAACTACAACAAACGTGTTTTTTTTTTTATAGAAGTTTTCGTATTAAAAAAAAAATGTCTGTAGTGTATGTAATGTATGTATTTATTTACGTGTATGTAAATATATAATACAACATCTCCCGTCTGTTCTTAAGTTTTTTGCTGTTAAGTGTTTTCCATTGTCGGTTGCCTGGAAGAGATCGCTCTTAGCGATAAGGCCGCCACATGTGGCTCATAAGATTTTTTTTTCTATTTTTGGTAAAAGATTCTATTTTGAAGTTTGAACACTACAGTTTTTATTATATTGTAGGCCTGACAGACCAAAATAGATCGTTTCTATAGCAACAACTGTCACGCTATTTCGGAGGCCATCGGCCGGCTCTGACACTAGGGCTGACCACTTAGCCTATGCGCACTCACTTTTTAGTAAATAATGTCAAATGAATAATAATAATAATAAAAAAATGTCAAATGAATAAAT
Source organism: Biston betularia (assembly GCA_905404145.2). Taxonomy (NCBI): domain Eukaryota; kingdom Metazoa; phylum Arthropoda; class Insecta; order Lepidoptera; family Geometridae; genus Biston; species Biston betularia. Next base: position 213,513 of record FR989891.1, read on the forward strand.
CTTAAAAAAACAATTAGAAAAATAAATAGTGTTTATAAAATAACATCAGGTGAGCTGTGGTCAAAAGCCTAGCTTGTCAATAATAAAAATATAGATTAACATTTGGGTAAGGAACCCTAAAAGTGTTTTCAAAGAAAGACTTTAGTTGTAAAGGTTGGCAAGCTCAATAAAATTGCTAAACCTCTTTAATGGCTTCTACAAGTTGCAAACTGTAAATCCAAGCACTTAAAATGTTGCCAAGTTTCCATCCCATAAAACGTTTCCCAATCATTTGGGTACATCTCGGAGAACAGTTAAAGCAGTCGGGGGTCTATAACTGACCATCACAAGTGGTGGGCACTAAAATCGACACCGGCGAATGTAGAATGAGCGACGCCGTGATCTTTTCTCAAGAGAAAAAAAAAGTCGAAGCCGATGAGACTCGCGTAATACTACCACAAAATAAACGTTTTTTTAGTTTTGGCGGGAACGCAAAAAGAGTCGTGTCGCCACGTTGTATTTTTATCCAAAACTTGTGTTATGTCGTGTGTTTATGCATAAAAATGGTGGTGTTTTATTCATAAAGTGCCGAATCACAAGCGCGAGTGTGGGAAAGTGATATAATGTGGTGAAACATGACTTTTCGTATTGTTTCCAAAACTCCATCGAAGCTTAATAGTAAAGTCGCCACTACTTTACTAAAGCATGACTGGACTTGACTGACACGGACTGGACTTTGACTACTTTATTGCTTACAAAACTTGAAAACTTCAAAACAATTGACACTGGAAAATGCTCAAAATGCGGTGCCAAAACCAAAGACAATTTTTTTTTTAATAGATAGGCTTGCGAAAATAGCAAAAAAGATACCGCCCTACCCTATACGCGCCTACTAGTCCGTAACTTAAAATTCGTAATAAATAAGTAACATCGCAATTTATTCGTCAACTCCTTGAATATTTCATGAGCTTCGCATGAATAACTTTATTATCACTCGCATAAAGATATTTGTATTTTGATGGCCCTGTGACGTCATTGGGAATACTGCGTATGCAACCTCATTGGTATGCAAGTTCCGGATGACATTTGCTGTATTGCTAGGTAATTAATTTAAATTTCCTCATGGTTAAATATTAAAAAAAGTAATTTGTCATTTTTTCTTTGGTTTTGGCGTCGCATTTTGAGCCTTTGCCAGTTAAGTGTTTAATATTTTCAAGTTTCGTAAGTTAAATAAGTTGCCTCGTAGCTATAGTTATGGTCAAGGTACAGTCCGTGTCAGTCTAGTCTAGTCATGCTTTAGTAAAGTAGTGGCGACTTTACTATAAAGCTTCGATGGAGTTTTGGAAGCAACACGAAAAGTCATGTTTCACCACATTATATCACTTTCCCACACTCGCGCTTGTGATTCGGCACTTTATGAATAAAACACCACCATTTTTATGCATAAACACAAACAATTATCAGATTTTTATCGCAGCTAGTATAACAATATACCTAACACATTGTTGCAATAAATATCGTTAACTCTGAAATCTAAATAAAGGACAAAACACTTGCGACAAAAAAGATAAACAACCCAAAATAAGTAACGAATAGTTCTGTGTCCGAAACTAGAATCCAAACAAAAACACGCAACTCAACAGTGGAGCCACAGTTGTAATTCCTTAACAGAATTGACTGACTCTAATAGAAAACTTTTATTCCCATATTTAGCCACCACTATTTATAAGTTGGTGAGCAAGGACTGGTTTGTGTCATTTATTTTTAATCCTAGAGTGAGAGTGAGATGGAAAGCTCCCGGGTGGTGCTGTCTCGTTCTAGCGTGGAAGTGGACGGACTACTTTCAGAGATTTGATATCCCGCTATGAGAACTCGATTAGCTGTGGTTAGATATTTGATCGCTCCAAAACATCACGGTATTAATTTAAGTGAATTCATCGTGAAGGAACTCGAAACTTTATTATTTTTTATTACTTTTTATATCTATTCAAATGCTAGCTGCGCGGTGTTACCCGCTACAGTTTTTCGGGATAAAAAGTAGCCTCTGTTCTAATCCGGGGTATCAGCTACCTTCATACCAAATTTCATCTAAATCCGTTCAGTAGTTGTTGCGTGAAAGAGTAACAAACGTCCATCCAAACTTTCACATTTACAATATTAGTGGCATTACTAACAGCGCCCGTGGTGTTACCCGCTACAGTTTTTCGGGATAAAAAGTAGCCTCTGTTCTAATCCGGGGTATCAGCTACCTTCATACCAAATTTCATCTAAATCCGTTCAGTAGTTGTTGCGTGAAAGAGTAACAAACGTCCATCCAAACTTTCACATTTACAATATTAGTGGCATTACTAACAGCGCCCGCGGTGTTACCCGCTTCAGTTTTTCGGGATAAAAAGTAGGCTATGTGTTAATCCAGGGTGTCGGCTACCTCCATACCAAATTTCATCCGAATCCGTTCAGTAGTTTTTGCGTGAAAGAGTAACAAACATCCATCCTAATTTTTACATTTATAATATTAGTGGGATTATAAAGGGGTAAAGTTGGTGAGGTTGTTGGGGATAATCTCTGGTTCTACTGAACCGATTTTGAAAATTATTTTACCAATATAAAGTCACGTTATTTGTGAGTATCCTACTCTATATATTAACCCGAAAAATTAAAAGACTTTTTCGTGGTAGGCGGACTAGAATTTATTTAAAAAATGAAACCTGGACGGGCCGCTAGAATTTTATGCAAAAGTTTATTTGCTGATACAAATATTCTTTGATAACACTAAAGTTACTTAATAGGTTCATCTCCACAGCCAGGTCGTCTAGGTTGGCACCACCGCAGTACCAGTTATTCTGCCGCTAAGCAGTAGTGTGTAAACATTACTGTGAAGGGTACTGCAGCGACATTACTGGGCTGTTGAGACTAACCATCGCAAGTCTCAAAGTAATGAGCGCCAAAGTAGCGATGCCTGGACTTTGTTTTGTTACTCAAGGTTCGTAGCATTGATGCTTTGGTCATAGACATGCGTTGTCTCTTACCATCAGGAGAGCGTATCGTTCGTCTCATTACATTTACATATTTAAAAAAAATCAAGTCCAAGTGTTTATATTCGCTCAAGATGTGGTTACATTTTTGATCTCAAATCTACAACGAGCTTCCGGTGAAGGAAAATAAAATTATTTTCTTTCTTTACACATATTATACTAATTGGCACGCGTATCAATTATATGTTTTTTTTTAATGTGAAAAATAATGAGACGAACGAGACGCTCTCCTGATGGTAAGAGATACCGCCTGTCCATGACCATTGCAGCGATACACAGAACTTTGAGTGACGAAATAAAGTCCGGCCATCGCTGCTTTGGCGCTCATTACTTTGAGACTTTCAATGGTTAGTCCCATGGCCCAGTAATTTCGCTGCAGTACCTTTCAAACCGAAACACAGTAATGTATACACACTACTGCTTGGCGGCAGAATATCTGATACTGCGGTGGTACCTACCTAGACGACCCCCTGCTAAGGAGATCTACCACCAAGTAGGTTCCCCTAGCATAAGCTTTGCTTAGTTTAGGAGGTATGGAGGTAGATGGCGATTGGTAAAAAAGGGGAAAAAAAATCGCTAGCTTACTCAATTCACATAGATACATAAAAATATACTCGCCTTTAATATTTTGTGTAAAAACACAATTTTCATGTACAAAAGAAAACTAATTAACCTTGATATTTGTAAATGTAAACATTTTGTATCGTTCCCTTATTCGATTGAGGGATCCACGATCGCAATTTCTGTGGGAAACTGACAGATGTCTGGTGAAATATTTAGTTCTTACATTTATCTACCGCTACATATAAGTTGGCAACACTGAAACGCTCGCCATGTACGAAGCTAGACGTACCTTACCACTCAAGCTTCTGAGATACAAACAATATGTATAAGCGAGAAATTTGTGAGCTTTTGATGTGTTCCGTATGATTTTTTTTTAACAACAATACTTTCGTAATTTCGATAAAACTGTTAGCGATTAATGTTAGCGTATTTAATTTGGATTGTATACTGTTTTGTTTTTTTTTTACTTTGATTTGGCGTCGCTTTTTGAGCATTTGCCAGTGTCAAGTATTAATATGTTTTCAAGTTAAATAAGTGTTCTCCTATATTAAGTTATAGTCAAAGTCCAGTCTTGGTCAAGTACAGTCCGTGTCAGTTAAGTCCAGTCATGCTTTAGTAAAGTAGTGGTGACTTTACTATAAAGCTTCGATGGAGTTTTGGAAGCAACACGAAAAGTCATGTTTCACCACATTATATCACTTTCCCACACTCGCGCTTGTGATTCGGCACTTTATGAATAAAACACAACCATTTTTATGCATAAACACTCGACAAAACAAACAGTAAAATGTGAGTATTAACTAATTATTTTATTTAAAATAAAAGTATTCTTAATAAGCATTGCTGTCCCAAATTATGAGCAATCATCTACACAATAGCTACATAAACCACAGCATGGTGGTAGCGTACTCTCTAGTACTCGGCTGGCTAGCTACCACGCGCGAGTTTAAAATAACGTATGCCCATGACCATTGCAGCGATATACAGAACTTTGAGTAACAAAACAAAGTCCAGGCATCGCTGCTTTGACGCTCATTACTTTGAGACTTGCGATGGTTAGTCTCAACAGTTCAGCAATTTCGCTGCAGCACCCTTCAAACCGGAACACATTAATGTTTGTACACTACTGCTTGGCGGCAGAATATCAGGTACTGCGGTGGTACTTACCTAGACGACCTCCTGCTAAGGAGATCTACCACCAAGTAGATCCGAGTATAGTATATTTGAACACTAAGAAGTCCAAAACAAAACTAATTCTTGGCTTCTTCTTTGATTTTGGCGTTGCATTTTGAGCGTCCATAGGCGGAGGTGACCACTTACCATACGGTGGCCCGTCGCTTGTTTGCCACTCTTACATAAAAAAAAAATACTCTAAAAATACACGTAAACTTTTATAAAAGGAAACATGAGGGTCATATTACATTCGTTATCTCCTTTTTATATGCTCCGACAAAAAGTTCTCAGTAACACTGAACCCTAAAGACATTAGAAAAAATGTCATATTTTTTTCAGCCAAAGCAACAGGTCGACTTGACACTAACCAGCTTCACAGAAAAAATACAAGGGTAGAAGTAAAAATACATCTCCTCTGTACTCATAACTCGCGGGGTGGAAAATAAACGTTTCACTCAGTAAGGGGAATTTTGAGCGACGGAAAAACGTTTAAGGGTAATCCCACTAATATTATAAATGTGCAAGTATGGATGGACGCCACGCAAAAACTACTGAACGGATTTGGACAAAATTTGGTATGGAGGTAGCTGACGCCCTGGATTAACACATAGACTACTTTTTATCCCGTATACATGTAGCGGGTAACACCACGGAGCGCAGCTAGTAATATATACATTTCCAATTTAAAAAAGCAGACTCCCTGACTCTTAGGCCAACTAAACGCATTATTGCAATGAAACGGCAAGGTTTCGGAGTAAACGAAAATATCATCGATGTAAGTATACAATTATTGTCGAGTTATTAAAAACCGCTCGATCGATTTCGATAAAATTAATATGGGACCACCTCTGAAGTATGATCTACCAAACAAAAAAGAATCATCAAATTCGATTCATAATTGGCGGAATTATCGCGTAAGATACACACAATCTATTGTCTATCAAAATAAGGCAGATTCAAGCAGAGCTTGTACTATGGAAGTCAGATAACTGATAGAATACATAAATACTTTTTTTTTTGTAAATACATATAGAACACCCAGACACAGAACAAACATTTGTTTATTCACAAAATGTTTGCCCTGAGTGGGGATCGAACCCACGCCCTACGGCTCTCCAGGCAGATATACTACCAATGAGCCAACGGGGCTGTCTGAAAACGGACGGATGAAAACTATTTCAAAAAGATTAAATCTAAAATGATAATAAAATTAACGAGATACAATTACATAAAATTCGTTAGGCCAGTAGGTTAGATAGAAGATATAAACTCATAACCATAGAGTGTCTTGTTAATTAGAGAGACGTTAATTATACGGGTGTTAAAGAATTTCTTACATAGTTCCTTAACCGACCTAAAAACAACAGCCGTAAAATTATAATTACGAAAAAGTTGCATAACAATGCCGCGGAACGCTCGTCTGTCTGCCGCCGCGATCACTTTCCATGTATTATTTATTTAACCGCGATTGTGGGAAAATTCTTTTGTCTGGCAACACTTGGGACGACGCGTCAATTGACGTTTTGTGGGATTTTCTTTCTTTTTGTTTGAATGGCAAAATGGTTTTGTATTAAAGGTTTTTTCCGATGTTTATGGCATTTTATTCTTAAACTTGCGGACGCCTCGCGGTTTCATCCGCATAGTTTCCGTTTCCGTGGGAATACAGGGATAAAAAGTAGCCTATGTCACCCGGGGATAGTGTAGCTTCTCAACGGTGGAAGAAGTTTTGAAATCGGCCATTAGTTTCGGAGCCTATTCAATACAAACAAATCTTTTCTCTTTATAATAGTATAGATATATATATAATTATATATATGGAAGACAATTATAATTAATTTACTGTTACTCAAATTTTACTTGGTGGTAGATCTCTTTAGCAGGAGGTCGTCTAGGTACCACCGCAGTACCAGATATTCTGCCGCTAAGCAGTAGTGTGTAAACATTACTGTGAAGGGTACTGCAGCGACATTACTGCGCTGTTGAGACTAACCATCGAAAGTCTCGAAGTAATGAGCGCCGAAGCAGCGATGCCCGGACGTTGTTTTGTTGCTCAAAGTTCTGTGTATCGCTGCAATGGTCATGGACAGGCGTTGTCTCTTACCATCAGGAGAGCGTCTCGTTCGCCTCATACTTTTTACATCTGTGTTTTGTTGTAAATCGATATTATTATGGTATATTAACGTAATTTTGAAGTTAAATAATTCCCAGTATCGTGGATACGTGACCTAATTAAAATTTCGCGCGTCGTTCATTTTCTTAATACAACTTTTGGTGAAGTTGTTAATTAATAATCCAACGCATGTAGGTAGATATTTGATCACCTGGTTGGAAAGTTTCGTTTCCGAGGTATCTGAGAACGTGCAGGGTTATGCGGAAAGGACACTTCCTAAAATTACGAAGAAAATCCAAATCCGTTTTGTAATGATGCTAGCTTGGTGGTTAGCGCGGTCGGTTTGAGTTGCCGGTTTTTTCTCTCTAGTCCATTTCCAAGTGTGCTTTACCATCTTCGACCACACAGTCACTTAACATCAGATAAGCTGTGATCAAACACCAAGACTATCAATAATTTAAAAAAAGGAAAAACGTGATGAAACCATAGTACTCAATCTCATTGTTAGGCTTTGAACACACGCCCTCCGGCGTGTGAACGGTGAAAAGGCTCTGAAACTACTGGACCGATTTCGAAAATTCTTTCACCGTTAGGAAGCTGCACTATCCCCGGGTGTGATAGGCAACTTTTTATCCCTGTATTCCCTGTGGCAAAGTCACTATTGATAAGATAAAGTTTTTGGCGGGAATTCGGAAAAAAATATAATATCGGCGTATTGTAAGTGACTTTGTCACAGACTATAAATTCCACAGATAACACAGATCTACCACAGTACAAGCCTATGTTCTGTGTTCCGCTTAATTATCTAAATAATGCTAATTACTATCAAAGAACTACAGTAACTTTGTGTTCTCGGTTAGTGCGGAGGAATGCAATCAGCAGAGAAGCAGTGAGCCTTATCTGTCGTTATAGGCTTGCGTTTCACCACGGTTAAGGGGCTATTTCTTTAGTATTTAAGGTGGTCCGATTTCCATACAAATAGTTTTTTTCCATTTATAGACAAATAGAGCATAATTTTACAGTGAAATCACAGCTACTGGCATTTATTTTGGTCTTTATTTGCGGTAAATCACAATTGCTTGAATAAAACAGTAGATTATTAGAATTTTTTAACGTTTGTGCTAATTTTTTTTCTAGTTGTTTGACCACAGCTCACCTGATGTTAAGTGAAGGCGTAGTCGAAGATGGTAAAGCACACCTAGCCTGGAATGTAACTGGCTCTCAAGTGAGGCTGCCGGAACACACCGTTAGATGTTTGGCGGCAGATTTTCAACTTGATGGTGGTAGCTAGCCAGCCGAGTGCTAGAGAGTACGCTACCACCATGCTATGGTTTCCTCACGATGTTTTCCTTCACCGCCAGCTCAAGCTCATTGTTGGGGTTTGAACCCACGCCCATCGTCATGCGAATCCACCGCGCTAACCACAGGTATCATCGCTACAATATTACTAGAAGCTAATAGTCAAGTCGCCACTACTTTACTAAAGCTGGACTTGACTGACACGGACTGGACTTTGACTACTTTATTACTTACTATAGCTACGAGGCAACTTATTTAACTTCTGAAACTTACACTTGACACTGGCAAATGCTCAACATGCGACGCCATAACCAAAGAAAAAAAAGTGCCGCCGTCTAAACCTGACATGACAGATGTCACCAAAATAGTGTGTTCAAAATGGCATAAAGCACTTTGTTTGTGTTCAAGGTTTCGATGAATGTTCCTCCTTCTGTACGGATTTCCTTCTCTGCGATCTAATTTAGAACATTTTAACACAATTAAGTGTTTACAGCACTTTCTTTGTTGCGTTAGTACTTTCTTTGTCCAGACTCTCTTTGTTAATACGAATCGTTCTTTGTGTCGAATGCCAAGGTTTTCTTTATACAAAGTACAGTGAAACCTGGCCAAGTGAGACCTGAAGGGACCTTACCCAGTGTCTCAGATATCCAGGTGTAAATAAATATCTGTCTCATTTACAGAGGGTTCCATTAATAGAGGTCAGGTTATTTCAGTTATAGAGGTGCGATTATGAAATAGAATAACGTATATTAAAACGTTATTATGTGAGTTTTAAGCTCAGCATCAGTTCCAGTTATGGAGGTTTCTCACTTATCCAGGTCCCACTTAACCAAGTTTCACTGTATTAGAATCAGTAGTGCTACCATTTTACTAAACTTTTACCTAATGTATATTTTAATCAATGCAAGAGACTATGAAAACTGACTTAATTTTGACAAATTTTAGTTTAATTATAGTCGCGAGTATCAAATATAAGTAAACCTGAAAAAAAAAGATTCAAAGGAATTTTATGAGATACTTATTTACTAAAACTATTTGTTTTGTCGAGTGTTTGTATTTAAAAAGTTATCGAATTTTTTTAATGTTTGCCTGTTCTTTATTAAGGCAGGACCGGGTATGACCTTGAATTGTTGTTTCACTGTGACTTAGTATTATTTATCTTGATTTATTTTATCGAATACTTAAAAATATCGAAATTTTGCACACTGGTAAAAATCAACATTTTTTTTTGCAAAGAAATCGACTTTTTGCCTCTAATCCCAAAAATGGCCAAGAATTTTGGTATTTTTGTTTAAAAATCAAAATAAATAATAAATGCTTTATTCATGATTTACGTACATATACTATTCTGCCAAACTATACAAATAGTTTGTCTATTGTCTACATAAAAAAAGTTTTTGAATGTCTGTTAAAAACAACTATATTTCTAACATAACCCAGAAATTCATGTTAATGCGAGCGTTATGACACGCACTTGTCATTTTCCTCCGTTTTTATCGTAAATTCACAAAAAAAAAATCCGTTACAAAATAAGTGTAACCTTAATTTTTCCTTTTGATTCAACTTTTCAATAACAATTTTAAACTCTATAATCTATCACGTCACTGGCAACATCGGCGCCATCTTGCTGCCATTCATCAATGACATAAGAAATAGCGGGAATAGCGCTAAAGCACACCAACTTACTTGTACGCGTGGTCAAATGGTGGAACTAAAAATTGTCAAAGGTTAGCGGTTCTTCAGAAAATGCGACTGCGGCTCCCTCATTCTACTTCTAATCTAAAGACTGCACTGGAAAAGGCGGGAATTTCTCCACGCGGCTTTTTGATTCTTTTTTCAGTAATATCAGATGGCGGTATGAGAAATGTGATTCTGACCATTTTTTAAAATGACTTTCAACAAGAAAGGATTGATAAAGTATAATTATATTCCATAAATAATACGAACATTTTCTGTAGAACAGCTGACTTGCTTAGATTTTTTAAAATGTAAAAATGATTAATGCATCGAAAATGAATTACCTATCTAGTACACATATGATAAAACAAAACAAGTGAATATGGTCGAGTCACAGTCAAAGTCACACGAAATAAGTTAGAGTCTAGTCCAGTTGTACCACAGGAGTCACAATTATAAAGTCAAATAAACCGACTCAATTAAGTAAAGCTGAAGTGACTATGTAATACGTGTATTCCACTCAATGTAAAAAGAAATTGTCTCCATCCAATTTCATAGTCCATTACTCTTGATTACACTCCCGAGAAGATATTGTAACTGAAATAAAAACGAAAATAATTATTTTTCCCTAATACAAGACCACAATGTTGGTTGTTCTACTAACTATAACGAATCTCATCGATTACTTTATAATATTGAAACATTTTTTGGGCTCTGTGATTTTTTAAGGGTAAATCAAAATTTAAAATACGCTTTGTGGGGAAGATATATTCAATACTTCGCACAATGTAGATACTAATATGGTGCATATGCATGCATTATACATGTAAACCTTCCTGTTGAATCACTCTGTCTGTTGATGGAAACCGCATTAAAATCCGTAAAATCTAAGCGTACAGACGGCGGAAAGCGCTTTTGTTTTATTCTATGTAGAGACTAGCGACCCGCCCCGGCTTCGCACGCGTGAAATGTAGATACTAATGTGGTGCATCTGCATGTATTATACACATAAACCTTCCTCTTGAATCGTTCTGTCTATTGATGGAAACCGCATAAAAATCCGTAGCGTAGTTGAAAAGATCTAAGCGTACAGACGGCGGGAAGCGACTTTGCTTTATAGTAGTAGAGAAGAAAACAGTTTTTTTGCAGTCTGCTGGGGGAATTAAATATACATGGTAGTTACCAAACGTAACGGTCATCTAACTAGGTATATCAGTTGTTCTGCAGTCAGGCAGTAGTGTGTAAACGTTACTGTATTTCGGTTTGAAGGGTACAGCGATATTCCAGGGCTGTTTAGACTAACCATCGAAAGTCTCGAAAGTAATGAGCGTCAAAGCAACGATGCCTGGACTTTGTTTTGATATTAAAAGTTATGTGTATCTAAGATAATTAATTTCTTCTATCTCCCAAGTAAATATCTAGTCTCGTTCCACCTACAGTTTCTTTCGCCTCATTAAAGTGGCAACACTGAGTCTATTCACCCATTCGTTCTTTTTAACGCGACAGAATAGGACGCCATCTTGACTTTCTTGTTTACTTTTTAATTTTATATTTTTCTATGCCCTCGTGGGGACTCAGGATTCATTCAGTCCTGTCATTAATTATATGCTCAGTGGCTACAATGCGACACGGCTTAAAATGTGTCTGGGAAGTTTTGGCGGGAATATTATGCACGTATAACAATCTCTACATAGTAAAAAATGAAAGTCGCTTCCCGCCGTCTGTACGCTTAGATCTTTTAAACTACGCAACGGATTTTAATGTGGTTTCCATCAATAGACAGGGCGATTCAAGAGGAAGGTTTATATGTGTAATACATGCATATTAAAATAAAGAAAATCCGAGAATTTCAAAGATTTGTGATGTGATGCCTTAAAAAACATGTTTCTGTGCGCTTACATTGCAAACGCTGGCTAAAACTTACGTGATAGATTAAAATAATGCCCTATTACGTTAGTATCTACATTGTATCCGTACGAAGCCGGGGCAGGACGCTAGTAATATAATAAAGTCCGGGCATCGCTGCTTTGGCGCTCATTACTTTGAGACTTTCGATGGTTAGTCTCAACAGCCCAGTAATGTCGCTGCAGTACCAATCAAACCGGTACACAGTAATGTTTACAAACTACTATTTGCGGTAGATTATCTGAAACTGCAATGGGACCTACCTAGACATGTTTAGGATGTCTACCACCTAAAAGCGAAAGCGAGATGACAGTTTGCAGTTCTACTTTCGATCACTTTCAGTACGAGCCGTGTTATATCCAACGGGAAAGTTTATCAAGTTAATGTTTGAGGAAATTGGCACTGGAAGTAAGGCGAAAGCGAGACGGATGTTATTGTCACCCACAAGATGGAATGAGACAGAGGAATTAAGAAATATTTAAGACATTTTTCTAGGATTTCTTGGGATTGTAACTAGTTTCACAAAAACTCTGATTAAGGTGGTTCGGTTTCCATACAAATAATTTTTTGCCATTTATAGACGAATGGAGCATAATTTGACAGTGAAATCACTGCTACTGGCATTTTGACTGCTACTGACACTGTGATTTCACTGTAAAATTATGCTCCATTGTCCATAAATGGCAAAACATTATGGATGGAAATCGAACCACCTTAATACATAATTGTAACAGGGGTAGGTGATGATAGCTAAGTGGTTAACGCGGTCGGTTTGCACGCCGAATCTTTACTTAACATTAAGTGAGCTAGAGGTCAAACGCAAGCCAATAAAAAAAAAAGTTAAAATTAAATAATAATATCAATTTATTTTTATTTTTTTTTCTAATTAAATTATGTTGAAATGTGTTTTATGTCCCAAATAAAGTGTTGTCTATTATCTATTGTCAATTCATCATTAAAAAAATTAACAAGTATACATTAAAAAACCCCCGACAGGTGTATAGAATTCTACTAGTAAAGGCCTTCCATTTGATACCTATACTGAGGGAGTTGTGAAAAAATATGTAATCCGCCATTTTGTGGCGGCGGCCATCTTGGACTGATTTTCATCAAACATAGCTTAGAACACTCCCGACTAATTAAAAAAATCAAAATCGGTTCCTCCGTTCGGGAACTATGACGCCACAGACAGACACACACACAGACACGTCAAATTTATAACACCCCGTCGATTTTTACGTCGGGGGTTAAAAAAAAGAAACGAAAAAACAGTCTCCTCCTAAAATACCTACATAAATAATACATAATGTATCTCGTTTTTACTTTCGATGCAATGTTTTCAGTACATTTACGTCAGTACGTTAGTACATTTTTTTATTACTAACATGATATATCATGTTAGTATTAATAAAAAAAAACACAACTTCAAATAAAATAAAGTCTTAATTAGTTGAAATTTACATCTGATAGTAGTTATCGGTGGAATAACTTGCTGGGAGTGATGTCATATTTTTAACTAAGTATGATTTATTGTATCAAAATGCTAATAAGTACGGTTTAAGTCGATTTGTATCGGTTTTAAAAGTTTTATGGCTTTTTTATGAAAGATTAGTGGAACAGTGCATAAAGTTGAATGCCTAAAACAAAGAAAAAAAGACGCTAGTTCCTTTATATTCCTTCCGGAGTTTTTGGCGGGAGCGCGGGAAGAGTCGTGTCGCTCCGTTGTATTTTTTTCCAAAACTAGTGTTTTGTCGAGTGTTTATGCATAAAAATGGTGGTGTTTTATTCATAAAGACAGTGATAAGAACTTGAATTCGACAATTTATTAATTAAAAACTTGAATCTTATTTATTATCTAAAACTAATTTGACATCAACTTTAAAAATATAATTTAAAAATGTAATTAAAAATAAAATTTCTCAATAAAAAAAGCACAAGTCTTAAAGATTTTTATCTGGACAATAGCTTTTTTTATTTTTTTGGTTTAATTGATACTGGCAAATACACAAAGTGCTACGCCAAAAACGAAGAAGAAGAAGAGCGTCACTGTCAACACTTAATTTTAGCAAACTGCCAAAAGTAGCAACAGTTTGTTTCGGACAGATATCAATTATAAAACACGCTAATGAACATCGTTCGCGATAATAATTAATTTAAAATTAATGACGCTGTCATCGCCCTCCTCGCTGTAGGCTATATTTTAATTATAAATTAACACGCCCTGCACATTTATTGACAGAAAAACTGAATTAAACATATTTTTTTGTGTAATAGTAATGAGACGACTTTTTTTTCTTTGGATATGGCGTCGCATTTTGAGCGTTTGCCAGTGTCAAGTATTTTATATTTTCAAGTTTTAAAAGTTAAGTAAGATGCCTCGTAGCTATAGTGAAAGTTAAAGTCCAGTCTTGGTCAAGTACAGTCCGTGTCAGTCAAGTCCAGTCATGCTTTAGTAAAGTAGTGGCTACTTTACTATGTATAAAGCTTCGATGGAGTTTTGGAAGCAACACGAAAAGTCATGTGTCACCAAAGTATCTATATCATTTTTGTTTGTTTGTATGGAATAGACTCCGAAAATCTTCATAATTCTTTCATTATTAGAATGCTACATTATCTGTGATGGACAAAGGCTATATTTTATTTAAAAAACAACATACATCCAAACTTTCACGTCCCACAAATATTATAAATGTGCATGTTGGATGGATGTTTGTTACTCTTTCACGCAAAAACTACGGAACGGATTTGGATGAAATTTGTTATGGAGGTAGCTGAGACCCTGCATTAACACATAGGCTACTTTTTATCCCGAATACATGTGTAGCGGGTAACACTGCGGGCCGCAGCTAGTACAAAAGACGCATAACCCATGTAACGGAGTATTCTACAAATTTCTTGTAACACAGTGAAAAACACATCGTATACAAATTGTTAGTAGGTTTGACCGATAGTTCTTAAAAAAAGCTCACATTAATAATTATGTCAAGTTTACCAACCCGCACTTGGCCAGCGTGGCAGAACAACAAATGAAACTTGAAAATATCAAAACACTTGACACTGGCAAATGCTCAAAATGCGACGCCATAACCAAAGAAAAAAAAAAGGAATAATTTTAATTTTCCTCCCAGATTGAACAAGCGGAAGAAACTGTATATCTAGAAAACCCGCGAAGTTAGCTTTGTTTTTTAATTTTCTCGCGAAATAATCTACATTCGCATCACGTAGCGTCGAGTTGAGAGTTTATTTTTAAATGACTTTACAATACTCTGTGCTGTCTGAGAATGCAGAAACTTGCGTCGGTGTTGCCGTGTTATTTCGAAACGTTGTAACGATTTCTGTTACTTTTAGTAGTAAATGGTCCCACGGGAAATTATTAGCGTTTTCGTTTTACTTCAAAAAGGTTACTTTCTTGTGATTGGATCGGGTACTTCGACTATCGTTTCGGTGATCCTGGTAATTTTTTTTATGTGACGAACGAGACGCTCTCCTGATGATAAGAGATAGCGCTTTGAGTAGCAATACAACGTCCAGGGTGCCGCTGCTTCGGCGCTCATTACTTTGAGACTTTGGAAAATGTTCTTTTTAGCGATGATAACTCAGTGGTTAGCGCAGTAGGTTCGCATGCCGAAGGGAGTGGGTTCAAACCCCTACTTAAAGCTTGAGCTGCCGGTGAAGGAAAACATCGTGAGGAAACCTCAGCATGGTGGTAGCGTACTCTCTAGTACTCGGCTGGCTAGCTACCACACGAGAGTTGAAAATCTGCCGCCAAGCATCTAACGGTGTGTTCCGGTAGCCTCACTTGAGAGCCAGTTCCATTCCAGGCAAGGTGTGCTTTACCATCTTCGACCACACCTTCACTTAACATCAGATGAGCTGTGGTCAAACACCTAGCCTGTCAACCAGAAAAAAAGCTCAGTTTTTTTTTTCATAAAATTTGTTGCAAACAACTAAAACATTTTTAAACTATCAAACTTTTACGCTTTTGATGATTTCTTAATCTATAAAAAAATCATTAATTTACAAAGTATTGACGAAACCGTGTCAGTGACAGTGGCTAAATTAATGAACTAAAAGTTAACACTGAAGACTATACATTTTATTAAGAACATACGACAGTAGCTCCCTCATTCAACTCTATAGACAAAATAGTAGTAATGTTCTGTCAATAAATCACTTGAAACAAACTAAAATGATCTTTACACTTTCGCAATAAGATCGATAGTGAAATGAAACTGAAACTAAGGTCTTTAACCCGTAGCGGCGCACCGTTAGATTTAAAACCAATATGGCCGACATTTTGCGCGCGAAAGCCTTTGTCCTTCATTAGTTTCTATTTCTAATTGTGTTCTTTGTAGAAACGTTTACAAAAACTTTTAAAATTGCTACTTAAGTAAGCTCTTAAGGTCATCAATATGTCTTACTTATAATCCCACTAATATTTATAAATGTGAAAGTTTGGATGGATGTTTGTGACTCTTTCACGCAAAAACTACTGAACGGATTTGGATGAAATTTGGTATGGAGGTAGCTGACACCCTGGATTAACACATAGGCTACTTTATATCCCGAAAACATGTAGCGGGTAACGCCGCGGGGCACAACTAGTCATAACTAAATGTACGTTAACAAAGGAAAATATTTTTTTTTCTTTTAAACCTGCCATAACTTGCAAAGAAGTTTTATGACGGTCTGACATAAATTGTGATTATGTGATTGAAGATTTAAGTAATTAAGTAAAACGAAGTAATTGAAGTCAATTGAGAAAGGGAAGTTATCTAGCCGGCGCGGGCCGTCCGCCGAGTTGTCACCGTTTTTTCTACTTAAACAGAAACTGGGTCGGTTGACCACGACGTTAGTGAAGATTAGAGAACGACAGAAGGGCAACTGCGCCCGATTTCATAAATCAATTTATTAATTTTTATTGTTCAGAAAACATTACACGCATAAAAAATACCGAAGAAGAGAAAAAACTACAAATAAAACGTATTATACTAAATATGTAGTATTATCATAAAATACAGCGTGAGTTAGACGAACGAGACGCTCTCCTGATGGTAAGAGATAACGCCTATCCAAGACCATTGCAGCGATACACAGAACTCTGAGTAACAAAACAAAGTCCAGGCATCACTGCTTTGGCGCTCATTACTTGGAGACTTTCGATGGTTAGTCTCAACAGCCCAGTAATTTCGCTAGCTGCAGTACCCTTCAAACCGGAACACAGTAATGTTTACACACTACTGCTTAGCGGCAGAATAACTGGTATTGCGGTGGTACCTACCTAGACGACCTCCTGCTAAGGAGATCTACCACCAAGTAGTTTTTAGTAGTTTTTACATAAATAAAAAACCTAGCTGCACTGCTTATTTGAAGTTATCCCTCTGGTTTTGTTTATTCGTAATTTTATGAAGAGTTATGGGGTTGTTATAAATCGTCGTGGCTCCGTGGTCCGCGCTGATGGGGACAATGATAACGAATTTAATTGGATATTGCTTTTTTGGGGCACGAGTTGTTTTGGCTTCGGATATTGTACCATACAACCACGTTTAGGTCGTCTAGGTACCACCGCAGCACCAGATATTCTGCCGCCAAGCAGTAGTGTGTAAACGTTACTGTGAAGAGTACTGCAGCGAAATTACTGGGCTGTTGAGAGTAACCATCGGAAATCTCAAAGTAAAGAGTGTTTCATTTTAAACCGCATCATCAAATCAGGGGGCATTGCGGTCAAGCGCAAGCCTTTTTTATAAAAAAAAAAGCTTGTATTTTTCACTACTTAATTAGGGCATGACCAGACTTGACCTTTACTTGCTTATTTCACCAGATTATCTTACGCTTGAAAATATATAGATCTTGTATGTGAAATGATAGAAATAGCTGTCACGTGCATTTTTTTTTTCTTTAGTTTTGGCGTCGCGTTTTAGCATTTGCCAGTGTCAAGTATTTATATATTTTCAAGTTTCAAAAGATAAATAAGTGTCCTCGTAGCTAGTTATAGTCAAAGTCCAGTCTTAGTCAAGTCCAGTCTGTGTCAGTCAAGTCCAGTCATGCTTTAGTAAAGTAGTGGTGACTTTACTTTAAAGCTTCGATGGAGATTTGGAAGCAACACGAAAACTCATGTTTCACCACATTATATCATTTTCCCACACTCGCGCTTGTAATTCGGCACTTTATGAATAAAACAACACCATTTTTATGCATAAACACTCGACAAAACACTAGTTTTGGAAAAAAATACAACGGAGCGACACGACTCTTCCCGCGTTCCCGCCAAAACCCCGTCACGTGCATTATACATGACGTACGATGTCAAAAACAAAGAAAAAACTTGAATATTCAACTTTTTAATCTCTACGACGTAGGGCGTCACCGTAATAATCCATTAAATTGTTTATATTCCACCCTATTCGTGGAAATATTTACTGAAAATACGGGGGAGTGCAAATTCGTGGAAGTATTGGTACACTCTAGTTATGTTGCCAACATTATCAACCGAGCAATGTGAGTAAATAATGAAACAAATGTTATATATATAGTACGCCATCAGTTTTGTACAGATATTGCTACAGTGGCTCCGCCAAACAACTTTATAGATAAGTTGGTTCAGTCTGGTCGCTTACTCATGAAATCCTCACTAACGGTTTGTTAGCACGCAACACTTTATGGTAGGGGAAACCCAGGCACATTCTGATCATATACCTGTACTAGCGGACGCCTCGCGGTTTCACCCACCTAGTTCCCGTTCCCGTGGGAATGCAGGGATAAAAAGTAGCCTATGTCACCCGGGGATAGTGCAGCTTCCCAACGGTGAAAGAATTTTTGAAATCGGTCCAGTAGTGTTTGAGTTTATTCGTTACATTAAAAAATACACCTAGCGGGGACTAGCTGTGCCCCGCGGTGTTACATGCTGCATTATGTGTTAATGCAGCATGTTAGCTACCTCCGTACAAAATTTCATCAAAATTGTCATTTTCTGACCCATAAACTGCCACTACCTATGCAAAAAATCATCTCGATCTATGCTTTTACCGGGATAAAAAGTAACCTATGTACTATTCCAGACTATAATCTGTCTCTGTGCCAAATTTCATCTAGATCTGTTCAGCCGTTCTGGCGTCAATGAGTAACAAGGGTGCTCCCTTACAACAAACGTGTTTTTTTTTGCCGTACCTAAAGGGTAAAAACGGGACCCTATTACTGAGACTTCGCTGTCCGTCCGTCCGTCCGTCCGTCTGTCGCCAGGCTGTATCTCAAGAACGGTGATAGCTAGACAGTTGACATTTTCACAGATGATGTATTTCTATTGCCGCTATAACACTTGGTGGTTGATCTCCTTAGCAGGAGGTCGTCTAGGTAGGTACCACCGCAGTACCAGTTATTTTGCCGCCAAGCAGTAGTGTGTAAACATAACTTGTGTTCCGGTTTAAAGGGTACTGCAGCTAGCGAAATTACTGGGCTGTTGAGACTAACCATCGAAAGTCTCAAAGTAATGAGCGCCAAAGCAGTGATGACTCAAAGTTCTGGGTATCGCTGCAATGGTCGTGGGCAGGCGTTATCTCTTACCATCAGGAGAGCGTCTCGTACGTCTCATTACTTTTTACATTAAAAAAAATAACAACGAACGTGATTTTATTTTGCTGTTTTTATAAATAATGGTACGGAACAATTCGTGCGCGAGTCGGACTCGCACTTGGGCGGTTTTTTATTACAATATACGGACAACAAAGTGATCCTATAAGGTTTCCATTTTCCTTTTAAGGTACGGTACCCTAAAAAGGCCAATGCGATAAACAGTTTAAATCTATGTAATTTAACGTAACTATCCATGTAAAATTGTAAAAAAAAAAAAAAATAACTAAAGTTGACAAAGGTCACGGACCCCAGAGTCTGTGGAGCGTATAATAAAAAAAACCCAGTTTATCTATGTATAAGGTGAAACCGCTAAGAAGAGCAGTGTTCACCCTTGGCCGACCACCATTCACCCAATTCCTGAAGCAAGGTCGTGTGCCGTTATATCTTAATTACTCTATTGCGATACGGAATTAGAACAAAAAGTAAAACGTAAATTAGCACGCCTCGACGCGCACTTGACCATAGCTTACTTAGTAACAACGAGCCACTTACTGTATCCTCGTCATACAAAGCGACGTCGTCATGGTCGATGTTCCAAAAACTCGAAAGAAACGATTTGATTCCACGTTCATTGTGCGGACCGCTAGTTTTTTGTTTATGTTAAAGTAATGAGACGAACGAGACGCTCTCCTGATGGTAAGAGATAACGCCTGTCCATGACCATTGCAGCGATACACAGAACTTTGAGTAACAGAACAAAGTCCAGGCATCGCTGCTTTGGCGCTCATTACTTTGAGACTTTCGATGGTTAGTCTCAACAGCCCAGTAATGTCGATGCAGTACCCTTCACAGTAATGTTTACACACTACTGCTTGGCGGCAGAATATCTGGTACTGCGGTGGTATCTACCTAGACGACCTCCTGCTAAGGAGATCAACCACCAAGTACAGAGTGGGTGTTCCCCGATTTATATAATCTGGGTGCCTTCAAGTCGCGAGTGAATCCGTACCTTCATGAGATACAGCCTGGAGACAGACGGACAGCGGAGTCTTAGTAATAGGGTCCCGTTTTACCCTTTGGGTAAGGAACCCTAAAAAAGAATACATCTTTTTTAAACAATTTTTTAGACTACAAGGTGTACACATAGTGAGAACTGTTTAAAATTACGCAGAAATTATACGTTTTTGACTTGGTAGTTGTACAGTATAATCTGACCCTTCAAACCAAAAGTTAGTGTAATTTTTAAACAGGGAAAAGTTTTTTAATTCTAAAAGTAATGAGGCGAACGAGACGCTCTCCTGATGGTAAGAGATAACGCCTGCCCACGAACATTGCAGCGATACACGGAACTTTGAGTCATCACTGCTTTGGCGCTCATTACTTTGAGACTTTCGATGGTTAGTCTCAACAGCCCAGTAATGTCGCTGCAGTACCCTTCACAGTAATGTTTACACACTACTGCTTGGCGGCAGAATAACTGGTGCTGCGGTGGTACCTACCTAGACGACCTCCTGCTAAGGAGTTCTACCACCAAGTGAATACCAAGTGATACTTAAAAACATTGCTAACCTAACCGATAACAAGGTTAACAAAACATCTGTTACAAGCAGTTATAGTATACAAATATGCTATCGATACAAGTTTTTATCATTTCTGATAACTCGTATTCAATGGTGTGTTATCTCTTACGATAAAATTTAGCCTAGAAATTGCCAATCATTCATAATTATTAATAAACTAGCTATCCGCCTCGGCTTCGCACGGGTGCAATGTAGATAATAGTGTGGTGCATGTGCATGTATTATACATATAAACCTTCCTCTTGAATCGCTCTGTCTGTTGATGGAAACCGCATTAAAATCCGTTGCGTAGTTTAAAAGATCTAAGCGTACAGACGGCGGGAAGCGACAATGTTTTATACTGCGTAGAGACTAGCGACCCGCCTGGCTTCGCACGGGTGCAATGTAGATAATAATGTGGTGCATGTGCATGTATCATACATGTAAACCTTCCTCTTGAATCGCTCTGTCTATTGATGGAAACCGCATTAAAATCCGTTGCGTAGTTTAAAAGATCTAAGCGTACAGACGGCGGGAAGCGACTTTGTTTTATACTGTGTAGAGTAGAGATATATCAAACTTGGCTTACTTTTCAACGCCTTCTTACTTGATGTTAAGTGATGATGCGGTCTACGATGGAGCACGCTTGCCTAGGAGCAACTGAGCGATTTTTCGGTTGTAAAAGTAAAAGTTTATATATTGTTTTAAAAACAAGGCTTCCAGGAAAGGGACCGTAGCCACGGGTCCAGCTAGTCAGCGAGGTCGATGGCCCATAAGGAGGATTTTGTATTATTTTGTAGGACGGCACAAGATGGCCGCTCGTGGTTGTATATTGTGGGGAGCCGGCGGATCAAGTTACGAACAAGGCAACATTTTTTAGACTTGTAATTATAAACCGAGTACTTTTTAAATCACACTAATATTATATGACAATGCCTGACGATAATCGAAAAATTAAAGGCTTCTTCCTAAGGAACGCATTTCATAAGCATAAAGACTTTATGAAAACGATTTGGAATGTTGGTGGTAGATTTCCTTAGCAGGAGGTCGTCTAGGTACCACCGCAGTACCAGTTATTGTGCCGCGAAGCAGTAGTGTGTTAACATTACTGTAAAGTGCACTGCAGCGAAATTACTGGGCTGTTGAGACTAACCATCGCAAGTCTCAAAGTAATGCGCGCCAAAGCAGCGATGCCTGGACTTTGTTTTGTTGCTCAAAGTTCTGTGTATCGCTGCAATGGTCATGGACAGGCGTTGTCTCTTACCATCAGGAGAGCGTCGAGTTCTAGTTGCCAACGAAAAGTAGTTAATTACCTGCTTTTCGTTGGTAATGTGGTGGTGGTAATGTAAGCGCTTGGAACGGGCCTAGTTCATTTTAATCTATTGCCTCAAATTTTGTAAAGCTATGTTTTATATTGTTTTTGTTAAATTTAAAAGCAAAGTCCAACCATGTTATCACATAAGTGACAGTAATGTCTTGCTGGTAATAAAGTTTCTTTAAACCTACTTTTTACATAAAAAGAAAAAAGTTAACAAAGATTAATTTTTTTGAAATTTTACATGGAAAACAAACAGCTGCTAACTTTGAAAATAAATAGAAGATAAATGAACATTAAAAAGCCTAAAAAGTTTTCACTTATGTTAACTAATCTAAGTTAAAGTGCCCCGAGCGCGCACCGGCCGGGGACAGATGCAAGAATTATAATATATATAACCTAACTATAAATACAATTTCAATAACAGATTAAAAACAAATAAATTAATTAATTCACAGTACGTGCAAGCCTCATAAAAGTTTTAATTATAATAACAAATAAAAGTTTAACATGAAGTCACAACTTAGTAAGTGTGTTTTCGCCTCCTGGACTAACTTCGGAGGCGCGACGCGCGCGCGCGAGGCTTACTTTCACTCGGAAGGGCAGCTCGGATTGCGCACTACTCCACTTATGCGGCATTCTGTCGGGTCACGCGCCTGTTAGCGTTATGTCTGCCTTTCAAACAATGATTCAGAGCCTTGAATTCGTATCGTAAAGGTATTGAGTCCTCGATAGCATACAAAGCTGTACAAATCTCATACTTTTCGCAAGTCGTTCGTGATCGTGGCTCTGTACTGTGTGTTATAAATGGCACATAGAAACGTCAAACTACAGTTTTTTTTTTGTTTTGGCGTCGCATTTTGAGCATTTGCCAGTGTCAAGTGTTCTACATTGTCAAGTTTCATAAGTTAAATAAGTTGCCTTTTAGCTATAGTTATAGTCAAGGTACAGTCCGTGTCAGTCGAGTCCAGTCATGCTTTAGTAAAGTAGTGGTGACTTTACTATAAAGCTTCGACGGAGTTTTGGAAGCAACACGAAATGTTTCCCTACATTATATCATTTTCCCACACTCGCGCTTGTGATTCGACACTTTATGAATAAAACACCACCATTTTTACGCATCATCATCATCATCAGCCTATATTAGTCCACTGCTGGACATAGGCCTCTCCCAAGACACGCCACTCAGCCCGATCTTCGGCTTTTCGCCTCCATCCACCGCCAGCTGTCCTGCGCTACGTTTGCCAATAGTTTGTCCTATATTTTTATGCTCGAAAAAACACAAGTTTTGGATAAAATTCAACGGGGCGACACGACTCTTTCCGCGTTCCCGCCAAAACCTCTTAGGAATATTTGTTTTTAATTTACGTTTATTGTTTGCGATAGTGGCGCCGTGGGAGAAAATTGTTTCCGCTACGGCATGAAGTCAAAACGACCTACTTTGTTACAGTACACAAAGGCATAACGTTGTTGCTTCAGAAACGAACGCAATCTTTTTAGGTCGGACATTATAATGCTTATTGCGAACCAAGTTACTTTATCTTACGCGGCTTGTGGCGGTTACCGTTCGCCATAAATTAAACATCGCAGAACATTACACACAGCGCCATCTGACCACAAACTAAGCAAAGCTTGTGTGATGGAAGTCAGATAACTGATAGAATACTTAAATTAAGGGCAGCTCTGTTGGTTCTTTGGTAGTATGTCTGTTCCAAGAGATAAAATGTTTGTTCTGTTTTTTTTTTTACGGTTGACAGGCTAGGTGTTTGACCACAGCTCACCTGATGTTAAGTGACGGTGTGGTCGAAGATGGTAATGCACACCTAGCCTAAAATGGTACTGGCTCTCGAGTGAGGCTGCCGGAACACACCGTTAGATGCTTGGCGGCAGATTTTCAACTCTCGTGTGGTAGCTAGCCAGCCGAGTACTAGAGAGTACGCTACCACCATGCTGTGGTTTCCTCACGATGTTTTCCTTCACCAGCAGCTCGAGTTCATTGTTGGGGTTTGAACCCACGCCGTGCGGCATCCGAACCGACCGCGCTAACCACTGAGCTATCATCGCTATGAACCTATTTAAAAGTCATAAAGCAAGCAGGTTATCACTTGCGTCAGACAAGTTAAGGTCGCTTGCCAGTTCGCGCGGAAGTTGAAGTTACTCGGGTGCTAAGTTACGTTTAGAGATGTGCAGTTAATATATTTTATCGATTTTTTTCGATGTTCACTAGAAGAAATCTATTGACATCTTGTGGTATAGGATGCGGAACACGACAGGCGCGGACGTGATAGCGGTCGCAATATCGGCGGCCACCGCAGGCCGTGCTTCTGTGAGGCAAGTTCCACTGGTCAGGAAAAGCCTTCTCACCATTATAGTCTACTAGCTGCGCCCCGCGGCGTTACCCGCTACATGTTTTCGGGATAAAAAGTAGCCTATGTAATCCAGGGTGTCAGCTACCTCCATACCAAATTTCATCCAAATCCGTTCAGTAGTTTTTGCGTGAAAGAGTAACAAACATCCATTCAAACTTTCACATTTATAATTGTATTTGTAGCGATGATAGCTCAGTGGATAGCGCGGTTGGTTCACACGCCCAAGGGCTTGGGTTCAAACTCCAACAATAAGCTTGAGCTACCATGAAGGACACCATAGCATGGTGAAAAGGGGTTTCTCTAGTACTCTGTTGGCTAGTTACCCAAAAATTAACCGCCAAGCATCTAACAGCGTATTCCGACACCCTTGCTTGAAAGCCAGATCCATTCCAGGCTAGATGTGTTTACTATCTTCGACCACTCTTAATATCATGTGAGCTGTAGTCATACATCAACCTTTAAAAAATAAGTTTCTACCGTCAGCCGCGTCTGTGACAATCAGATACAGAAATAATCGAATTTTAATAATATTTTTTTTTCGATTCTATGTAAAACCATTACAACTACCCCATCCCTACTTTGTTTAAAGAGTTTCGCTCCATTATTTCTACCCCATTAGTTCTTGCCAATACATTCTAGCTGAGGTGATTTGAGGATTTGTTTTCAACTTCATATTTAAAAAAAAAAAAATATTTACTCGTAATTCGGCGCGCAAAGACAAAATACTATACTAATTCCAAAACCATTTCGATTTATTACATTTCTGTACATAATTTTTAATTTTAAAACTCTGTAAACTATGAGATGGAGTTTATTTTAATAAAATACATAAAATAAACTTTTATTTGCCTTTTACTTTTATTTTATTTGACAGCCCTGTTGGCTCATTGGTAGGATGTCTGCTTCAAGAGCTGTGGGGCGTGGGTTCGATTCCCACCTAGGACAAGCATTTTGTGATATAAAACCAAATGTTTGTTCTGTGTCTGGGTGTACTGTATGTATTATAAGTATGTATTTACAAAAAAAAAAAAAAAAATTTAAGTATTCTATCAGTTATCTGACTCCCATAGTACAAGCTTTGCTTAGTTTGGGGTCAGATGGCGCTGTGTGTAATGTCCTGCGATATTTATTTATTATTTTTATTTATTTCAATTGTCCTCTAATGACGTCATCTAAAAGGCTGTATAGGGCTACTTTCAGTGCCTAAAAAAAGCAATGGCAAACCAAAACTGTCAATGTCAAGTTAACGGCAGCCATAATAACCTCTCCCATACACGTACGCCGAGTTGTTTTTCGCTTTATTGATACAAATATCTGTATAATTATTATTATATTATATAAAGTTAAATTACCACTCACTGACTGACTCACTTAGATAAATAGAAGTCATATACGGAGATATGGGGGGGGGAATATGAGTATAGGGTCATACAGGGATGGGTTCAGAGGGCCCAGGAAAAATCCGAAATCACCAGGAAACCAGGTCTTCGCGATGGGACCCCATGGTATCTCGACAACGGTGGCACCTAAGGCGGTCGCTCTCGAACTGAATCTTCCCAAAACCCTGGGAACTTTCAGGGGGGATGAAAAAAAACACACCCCCCCAAGAAAAAAACGTCACCGCCATACAAACTTGGACCTCTCGTATTTCGAAAACGGCTCGAGATGGACGGGGGGTGCTCGACCGAATGTCATAGGGAACCGCGAGATCTTTCAGGGGAAAGTGGCCTCGAAGGCCTCCGGAGGCCTTTTTCGGCCTCGAAATTTCAAACGGGTCCTAGGGGTCTGAAATTTTGGCTCCGGGGGTTTATGGGACCTCTGATTGTAAATATGTAAAAATTTTTTTAAAGTTTCTTTTTTTTAATATAGCTGTCATACAATGTGATTTCGGGTCGGACTGTAGGGGCGAAACGGTGGTACTTCGGCGGCCCCGGAGTCACCCCCGCGAGGCCGAAGGCCGAGCAGGTTGCCGGCGAGGCCGGAGGCCGAGCGTACAGAGGCGAGGCCGAAGGCCGAGCCGCCCACTTCGAGGCCGAAGGCCGAGAAGTGCGGCAACTCGCTACGTACGATATTTTGCCAGAACCGAAATCCTCCCGGCGAGGCCGGAGGCCGAGCCACACACTTGCGAGGCCGAAGGCCGAGCGTACGGAGGCGAGGCCGAAGGCCGAGCGTCACACTTTGAGGCCGAAGGCCGAGAAGTGTGCCAACTCGCTAAGTATGGAGCTCACGACAGAGGTAAAGTGACATACCTGCGAGGCCGGAGGCCGAGCCACGAAACCGCGAGGCCGAAGGCCGAGCTCTGAACTGGCGAGGCCGAAGGCCGAGCTTCGAACCGACGAGGCCGAAGGCCGAGCTTCGACCCCGCGAGGCCGAAGGCCGAGCTTCGAAGGTGCGAGGCCGAAGGCCGAGCTACCGACTCGCGAAGCCGCAGGCTGAGCCCCACACTTCGAGGCCGAAGGCCGAGAAGTGTGGCAATCACGAGACACCCAAGTCGTAATCATCATCATAATCAGCCGATATTCTACTGCCTCGCGTTTCCTTACCTTTCGTTCAATTTGAATTTCGTTTGATAAGTTCAACTGAGCGACAAGAGTTTAGCTCACGGAAAAGCCAAACTCATCATCATAATCAGCCCATACCCAACCGAATGCCATTCCTGCCCCGTTTATCCTACTGCTTTGTTATTTTTTTAAAAGTTACAAGTCGAACGTCAAGCCCCGCCCCTCCCCACCATGACGACCTCCCCGCGGGCCGCATGCGGCCCGCGCACCCACGCAAATACTAGTTATTATACTATATAAAGTTAAATTACCACTCACTGACTGACTCACTGACATAAATAGAAGTCATATACGGAGATATGGGGGGGGGAAAAAGAGTATAGACTCGTACAGGGATGAGTTCAGAGGGCCCAGGAAAAATCCGAAATCACCAGGAAACCAGGTCTTCGCGATGGGACCCCATGGTATCTCGACAACGGTGATATCTAAGGGGGTCGCTCTCGAACTGAATCTTCCCAAAACCCTGGGAACTTTCAGGGGGGATGAAAAAAAACACACCCCCCGAAGAAAAAAACGTCCCCGCCATACAAACTTGGACCTCTCATATTTCGAAAACGGCTGGAGATGGACGGAGGGTGCTCGACCGAATGTCATAGGGAACCGCGAGATCTTTCAGGGGAAAGCGGCCTCGAAGGCCTCCGGAGGCCTTTTTTGGCCTCGAAATTTCAAACGGGTCCTAGAGGTCTGAAATTTTGGCTCCGGGGGTTTATGGGACCTCTGATTTGAAATATGTAAAAAATTTTTGAAAGTTTCTTTTTTTTAATATAGCTGTCATACAATGTGATTTGCGGGTCGGACTGTAGGGGCGAAACGGTGGTACTCCGGCGGCCCCGGAGCCGGCCCCGCGAGGCCGAAGGCCGAGCGTACGGAGGCGAGGCCGAAGGCCGAGCGTCACACTTCGAGGCCGAAGGCCGAGAAGTGTGCCAACTCGCTAGGTATGGAGCTCACGACAGAGGTAAAGTGACATACCTGCGAGGCCGGAGGCCGAGCTACGAAACCGCGAGGCCGAAGGCCGAGCTCTGAACCGGTGAGGCCGAAGGCCGAGCTTCAAACCGGCGAGGCCGAAGGCCGAGCTTCGACCCCGCGAGGCCGAAGGCCGAGCTTTGAAGGTGCGAGGCCGCAGGCCGAGTTACACACTTGCGAGGCCGGAGGCCGAGCTCCGAACCGCGAGGCCGAAGGCCGAGCTTCAAACCGGCGAGGCCGAAGGCCGAGCTTCGACCCCGCGAGGCCGAAGGCCGAGCTTCGAAGGTGCGAGGCCGAAGGCCGAGCTACCGACTCGCGAAGCCGCAGGCTGAGCCCCACACTTCGAGGCCGAAGGCCGAGAAGTGTGGCAATCACGAGACACCCAAGTCGTAATCATCATCATAATCAGCCGATATTCAACTGCCTCGCGTTTCCTTACCTTTCGTTCAATTTGAATTTCGTTTGAAAAGTTAATGTAAGCAACGAGAGTTTAGCTCACGGAAAAGCCAAACTCATCATCATAATCAGCCACGACCCAACCGAATGCCATTCCTGCCCCGTTTATCCTACTGCTTTGTTATTTTTTAAAAGTTTAAAGTCGAACCTCAAGCCCCGCCCCTCCCCACCATGACGACCGCCCCGCGGGCCGCATGCGGCCCGCGCACCCACGCAAAATACTAGTTATTATATTATATAAAGTTAAATTACCACTGACTGACTGACTGACTGACTGACATAAATAGAAGTCATATACGGGGATATGGGGGGGGAAAAGCGAGTATACCACGATATGAGGATGGGTCCAGAGGGCCCAGGAAAAATCTGAAATCACCAGGAAACCAGGTCTTCGCGATGGGACCCCATGGTATCTCGACAACGGTGAAACATAAGGCGGTCGCTCTCGAACTGAATCTTCCCAAAACCCTGGGAACTTTCAGGGGGGATGAAAAAAAACACACCCCCCGAAGAAAAAAACGTCCCCGCCATACAAACTTGGACCTCTCGTATTTCGAAAACGGCTAGAGATGGACGGGGGGTGCTCGACCGAATGTCATAGGGAACCGCGAGATCTTTCAGGGGAAAGCGGCCTCGAAGGCCTCCGGAGGCCTTTTTTGGCCTCGAAATTTCAAACGGGTCCTAGAGGTCTGAAATTTTGGCTCCGGGGGTTTATGGGACCTCTGATTGTAAATATGTAAAAATTTTTTTAAAGTTTCTTTTTTTTAATATAGCTGTCATACAACGTGATTTGCGGGTCGGACTGTAGGGGCGAAACGGTGGTACTCCGGCGGCCCCGGAGCCGCCCCCGCGAGGCCGAAGGCCGAGCTACACACTCGCGAGGCCGGAGGCCGAGCGTACGGAGGCGAGGCCGAAGGCCGAGCCGCCCACTTCGAGGCCGAAGGCCGAGAAGTGCGGCAACTCGCTACGTACGATATTTTGCCAGAATCGAAATTCTCCCGGCGAGGCCGGAGGCCGAGCCAGACACTTGCGAGGCCGAAGGCCGAGCGTACGGAGGCGAGGCCGAAGGCCGAGCGTCACACTTTGAGGCCGAAGGCCGAGAAGTGTGCCAACTCGCTAGGTATGGAGCTCACGACAGAGGTAAAGCGACATACCTGCGAGGCCGGAGGCCGAGCTACGAAACCGCGAGGCCGAAGGCCGAGCTCTGAACCGGCGAGGCCGAAGGCCGAGCTTCAAACCGGCGAGGCCGAAGGCCGAGCTTCGACCCCGCGAGGCCGAAGGCCGAGCTTTGAAGGTGCGAGGCCGCAGGCCGAGTTACACACTTGCGAGGCCGGAGGCCGAGCTCCGAACCGCGAGGCCGAAGGCCGAGCTTCAAACCGGCGAGGCCGAAGGCCGAGCTTCGACCCCGCGAGGCCGAAGGCCGAGCTTCGAAGGTGCGAGGCCGAAGGCCGAGCTACCGACTCGCGAAGCCGCAGGCTGAGCCCCACACTTCGAGGCCGAAGGCCGAGAAGTGTGGCAATCACGAGACACCCAAGTCGTAATCATCATCATAATCAGCCGATATTCAACTGCCTCGCGTTTCCTTACCTTTCGTTCAATTTGAATTTCGTTTGATAAGTTCAACTAAGCGACAAGAGTTTAGCTCACGGAAAAGCCAAACTCATCATCATAATCAGCCACGACCCAACCGAATGCCGTTCCTGCCCCGTTTATCCTACTGCTTTGTTATTTTTTAAAAGTTACAAGTCAAAAGCAAAGCCCCGCCCCTCCCCACCATGACGACCTCCCCGCGGGCCGCATGCGGCCCGCGCACCCACGCAAATACTAGTTATTATATTATATAAAGTTAAATTACCACTCACTGACTGACTGACTTAGATAAATAGAAGTCATATAAGGGGATATGGGGGGGGGAAAAAGAGTATAGGGTCATACAGGGATGAGTTCAGAGGGCCCAGGAAAAATCCGAAATCACCAGGAAACCAGGTCTTCGCGATGGGACCCCATGGTATCTCGACAACGGTGACACCTAAGGGGGTCGCTCTCGAATTGAATGTTCCCAAAACCCTGGGAACTTTCAGGGGGGATGAAAAAAAACACACCCCCCGAAGAAAAAAACGTCCCCGCCATACAAACTTGGACCTCTCGTATTTCGAAAACGGCTCGAGATGGACGGGGGGTGCTCGACCGAATGTCATAGGGAACCGCGAGATCTTTCAGGGGAAAGCGGCCTCGAGGGCCTCCGGAGGCCTTTTTCGGCCTCGAAATTTCAAACGGGTCCTAGAGGTCTGAAATTTTGGCTCCGGGGGTTTATGGGACCTCTGATTGTAAATATGTAAAAATTTTTTGAAAGTTTCTTTTTTTTAATATAGCTGTCATACAATGTGATTTTCGGGTCGGACTGTAGGGGCGAAACGGTGGTACTCCGGCGGCCCCGGAGCCGCCCCCGCGAGGCCGAAGGCCGAGCGGGTAGCTGGCGAGGCCGGAGGCCGAGCGTACGGAGGCGAGGCCGAAGGCCGAGCCGCCCACTTCGAGGCCGAAGGCCGAGAAGTGCGGCAACTCGCTACGTACGATATTTTGCCAGAATCGAAATCCCCCCGGCGAGGCCGGAGGCCGAGCCACACACTTGCGAGGCCGAAGGCCGAGCGTACGGAGGCGAGGCCGAAGGCCGAGCGTCACACTTTGAGGCCGAAGGCCGAGAAGTGTGCCAACTCGCTAGGTATGGAGCTCACGACAGAGGTAAACCGACATACCTGCGAGGCCGGAGGCCGAGCTACGAAACCGCGAGGCCGAAGGCCGAGCTCTGAACCGGCGAGGCCGAAGGCCGAGCTTCAAACCGGCGAGGCCGAAGGCCGAGCTTCGACCCCGCGAGGCCGAAGGCCGAGCTTTGAAGGTGCGAGGCCGCAGGCCGAGTTACACACTTGCGAGGCCGGAGGCCGAGCTCCGAACCGCGAGGCCGAAGGCCGAGCTTCAAACCGGCGAGGCCGAAGGCCGAGCTTCGACCCCGCGAGGCCGAAGGCCGAGCTTCGAAGGTGCGAGGCCGAAGGCCGAGCTACCGACTCGCGAAGCCGCAGGCTGAGCCCCACACTTCGAGGCCGAAGGCCGAGAAGTGTGGCAATCACGAGACACTTAAGTCGTAATCATCATCATAATCAGCCGACATTCAACTGCCTCGCGTTTCCTTACCTTTCGTTCAATTTGAATTTCGTTTGAAAAGTTAATGTAAGCAACGAGAGTTTAGCTCACGGAAAAGCCAAACTCATCATCATAATCAGCCCATACCCAACCGAATGCCATTCCTGCCCCGTTTATCCTACTGCTTTGTTATTTTTTAAAAGTTACAAGTCAAAAGCAAAGCCCCGCCCCTCCCCCCCATGACGACCTCCCCGCGGGCCGCATGCGGCCCGCGCACCCACGCAAATACTAGTTATACTATATAAAGTTAAATTACCACTGACTCACTTACATAAATAGAAGTCATATACGGGGATATGGGGGGGGGAAAGCGAGTATACCACGATATGGGGATGGGTTCAGAGGGCCCAGGAAAAATCTGAAATCACCAGGAAACCAGGTCTTCGCGATGGGACCCCATGAGATCTCGGAAATGGTGATATCTAAGGGGGTCGCTCTCGAACTGAATCTTCCCAAAACCCTGGGAACTTTCAGGGGGGATGAAAAAAAACACACCCCCCGAAGAAAAAAACGTCACCGCCATACAAACTTGGACCTCTCGTATTTCGAAAACGGCTCGAGATGGACGGGGGGTGCTCGACCGAATGTCATAGGGAACCGCGAGATCTTTCAGGGGAAAGCGGCCTCGAGGGCCTCCGGAGGCCTTTTTTGGCCTCGAAATTTCAAACGGGTCCTAGAGGTCTGAAATTTTGGCTCCGGGGGTTTATGGGACCTGTGATTTGAAATATGTAAAAAATTTTTGAAAGTTTCTTTTTTTTAATATAGCTGTCATACAATGTGATTTGCGGGTCGGACTGTAGGGGCGAAACGGTGGTACTCCGGCGGCCCCGGAGCCGCCCCCGCGAGGCCGAAGGCCGAGCGGGTAGCTGGCGAGGCCGGAGGCCGAGCGTACGCAGGCGAGGCCGAAGGCCGAGCCGCCCACTTCGAGGCCGAAGGCCGAGAAGTGCGGCAACTCGCTACGCACGATATTTTGCCAGAATCGAAATCCTCCCGGCGAGGCCGGAGGCCGAGCCACACACTTGCGAGGCCGAAGGCCGAGCGTACGGAGGCGAGGCCGAAGGCCGAGCGTCACACTTTGAGGCCGAAGGCCGAGAAGTGTGCCAACTCGCTAGGTATGGAGCTCACGACAGAGGTAAAGTGACATACCTGCGAGGCCGGAGGCCGAGCTACGAAACCGCGAGGCCGAAGGCCGAGCTCTGAACCGGCGAGGCCGAAGGCCGAGCTTCAAACCGGCGAGGCCGAAGGCCGAGCTTCGACCCCGCGAGGCCGAAGGCCGAGCTTTGAAGGTGCGAGGTCGCAGGCCGAGTTACACACTCGCGAGGCCGGAGGCCGAGCTCCGAACCGCGAGGCCGAAGGCCGAGCTTCAAACCGGCGAGGCCGAAGGCCGAGCTTCGACCCCGCGAGGCCGAAGGCCGAGCTTCGAAGGTGCGAGGCCGAAGGCCGAGCTACCGACTCGCGAAGCCGCAGGCTGAGCCCCACACTTCGAGGCCGAAGGCCGAGAAGTGTGGCAATCACGAGACACCCAAGTCGTAATCATCATCATAATCAGCCGACATTCAACTGCCTCGCGTTTCCTTACCTTTCGTTCAATTTGAATTTCGTTTGAAAAGTTAATGTAAGCAACGAGAGTTTAGCTCACGGAAAAGCCAAACTCATCATCATAATCAGCCCATACCCAACCGAATGCCATTCCTGCCCCGTTTATCCTACTGCTTTGTTATTTTTTAAAAGTTTAAAGTCGAAACCAAAGCCCCGCCCCTCCCCACCATGACGACCTCCCCGCGGGCCGCATGCGGCCCGCGCACCCACGCAAATACTAGTTATACTTATATAAAGTTAAATTACCACTCACTGACTGACTGACATAAATAGAAGTCATATACGGAGATATGGGGGGGGGAATATGAGTATAGGGTCATACAGGGATGGGTTCAGAGGGCCCAGGAAAAATCCGAAATCACCAGGAAACCAGGTCTTCGCGATGGGAACCCATGGGATCTCGGAAATGGTGGTATCTAAAGGGGTCGCTCTGGAACTAAATCTTCCCAAAACCCTGGGAACTTTCAGGGGGGATGAAAAAAAACCCACCCCCCGAAGAAAAAAACGTCCCCGCCATACAAACTTGGACCTCTCGTATTTCGAAAACGGCTCGAGATGGACGGGGGGTGCTCGACCGAATGTCATAGGGAACCGCGAGATCTTCCAGGGGAAAGCGGCCTCGAAGGCCTCCGGAGGCCTTTTTCGGCCTCGAAATTTCAAACGGGTCCTAGAGGTCTGAAATTTTGGCTCCGGGGGTTTATGGGACCTCTGATTGTAAATATGTAAAAATTTTTTTAAAGTTTCTTTTTTTTAATATAGCTGTCATACAATGTGATTTTCGGGTCGGACTGTAGGGGCGAAACGGTGGTACTTCGGTGGGCCTGGAGTCACCCCCGCGAGGCCGAAGGCCGAGCTACACACTCGCGAGGCCGGAGGCCGAGCTTACGGAGGCGAGGCCGAAGGCCGAGCCGCCCACTTCGAGGCCGAAGGCCGAGAAGTGCGGCAACTCGCTACGTACGATATTTTGCCAGAATCGAAATCCTCCCGGCGAGGCCGGAGGCCGAGCCACACACTTGCGAGGCCGAAGGCCGAGCGTACGGAGGCGAGGCCGAAGGCCGAGCGTCACACTTTGAGGCCGAAGGCCGAGAAGTGTGCCAACTCGCTAGGTATGGAGCTCACGACAGAGGTAAAGCGACATACCTGCGAGGCCGGAGGCCGAGCTACGAAACCGCGAGGCCGAAGGCCGAGCTCTGAACCGGCGAGGCCGAAGGCCGAGCTTCAAACCGGCGAGGCCGAAGGCCGAGCTTCGACCCCGCGAGGCCGAAGGCCGAGCTTTGAAGGTGCGAGGCCGCAGGCCGAGTTACACACTTGCGAGGCCGGAGGCCGAGCTCCGAACCGCGAGGCCGAAGGCCGAGCTTCAAACCGGCGAGGCCGAAGGCCGAGCTTCAAACCGGCGAGGCCGAAGGCCGAGCTTCGACCCCGCGAGGCCGAAGGCCGAGCTTCGAAGGTGCGAGGCCGAAGGCCGAGCTACCGACTCGCGAAGCCGCAGGCTGAGCCCCACACTTCGAGGCCGAAGGCCGAGAAGTGTGGCAATCACGAGACACCCAAGTCGTAATCATCATCATAATCAGCCGACATTCAACTGCCTCGCGTTTCCTTACCTTTCGTTCAATTTGAATTTCGTTTGATAAGTTCAACTGAGCGACAAGAGTTTAGCTCACGGAAAAGCCAAACTCATCATCATAATCAGCCCATACCCAACCGAATGCCATTCCTGCCCCGTTTATCCTACTGCTTTGTTATTTTTTTAAAGTTACAAGTCAAAAGCAAAGCCCCGCCCCTCCCCACCATGACGACCTCCCCGCGGGCCGCATGCGGCCCGCGCACCCACGCAAATACTAGTTATACTATATAAAGTTAAATTACCACTCACTGACTGACTGACTGACATAAATAGAAGTCATATACGGAGATATGGGGGGGGGAATATGAGTATAGGGTCATACAGGGATGGGTTCAGAGGGCCCAGGAAAAATCCGAAATCACCAGGAAACCAGGTCTTCGCGATGGGACCCCATGGGATCTCGGAAATGGTGGTATCTAAGGGGGTCGCTCTCGAACTAAATCTTCCCAAAACCCTGGGAACTTTCAGGGGGGATGAAAAAAAACCCACCCCCCGAAGAAAAAAACGTCCCCGCCATACAAACTTGGACCTCTCGTATTTCGAAAACGGCTCGAGATGGACGGGGGGTGCTCGACCGAATGTCATAGGGAACCGCGAGATCTTTCAGGGGAAAGCGGCCTCGAAGGCCTCCGGAGGCCTTTTTCGGCCTCGAAATTTCAAACGGGTCCTAGAGGTCTGAAATTTTGGCTCCGGGGGTTTATGGGACCTCTGATTGTAAATATGTAAAAAATTTTTGAAAGTTTCTTTTTTTTAATATAGCTGTCATACAATGTGATTTTCGGGTCGGACTGTAGGGGCGAAACGGTGGTACTCCGGCGGCCCCAGAGCCGCCCCCGCGAGGCCGAAGGCCGAGCAGGTAGCTGGCGAGGCCGGAGGCCGAGCGTGCGCAGGGAGGCCGAAGGCCGAGCCGCCCACTTCGAGGCCGAAGGCCGAGAAGTGCGGCAACTCGCTACGTACGATATTTTGCCAGAATCGAAATCCTCCCGGCGAGGCCGGAGGCCGAGCCACACACTTGCGAGGCCGAAGGCCGAGCGTACGGAGGCGAGGCCGAAGGCCGAGCGTCACACTTTGAGGCCGAAGGCCGAGAAGTGTGCCAACTCGCTAGGTATGGAGCTCACGACAGAGGTAAAGCGACATACCTGCGAGGCCGGAGGCCGAGCTACGAAACCGCGAGGCCGAAGGCCGAGCTCTGAACCGGCGAGGCCGAAGGCCGAGCTTCAAACCGGCGAGGCCGAAGGCCGAGCTTCGACCCCGCGAGGCCGAAGGCCGAGCTTTGAAGGTGCGAGGCCGCAGGCCGAGTTACACACTTGCGAGGCCGGAGGCCGAGCTCCGAACCGCGAGGCCGAAGGCCGAGCTTCAAACCGGCGAGGCCGAAGGCCGAGCTTCGACCGCGCGAGGCCGAAGGCCGAGCTTCGACCCCGCGAGGCCGAAGGCCGAGCTTCGAAGGTGCGAGGCCGAAGGCCGAGCTACCGACTCGCGAAGCCGCAGGCTGAGCCCCACACTTCGAGGCCGAAGGCCGAGAAGTGTGGCAATCACGAGACACCCAAGTCGTAATCATCATCATAATCAGCCGACATTCAACTGCCTCGCGTTTCCTTACCTTTCGTTCAATTTGAATTTCGTTTGAAAAGTTCATGTAAGCAACGAGAGTTTAGCTCACGGAAAAGCCAAACTCATCATCATAATCAGCCCATACCCAACCGAATGCCATTCCTGCCCCGTTTATCCTACTGCTTTGTTATTTTTTTAAAGTTACAAGTCAAAAGCAAAGCCCCGCCCCTCCCCACCATGACGACCTCCCCGCGGGCCGCATGCGGCCCGCGCACCCACGCAAATACTAGTTATACTATATAAAGTTAAATTACCACTCACTGACTGACTGACTCACTGACATAAATAGAAGTCATATAAGGGGATATGGGGGGGGGAAAGCGAGTATACCACGATATGGGGATGAGTTCAGAGGGCCCAGGAAAAATCTGAAATCACCAGGAAACCAGGTCTTCGCGATGGGACCCCATGGTATCTCGGAAACGGTGATACCTAAGGGGGTCGCTCTCGAACTGAATCTTCCCAAAACCCTGGGAACTTTCAGGGGGGATGAAAAAAAACACACCCCCCGAAGAAAAAAACGTCCCCGCCATACAAACTTGGACCTCTCGTATTTCGAAAACGGCTCGAGATGGACGGGGGGTGCTCGACCGAATGTCATAGGGAACCGCGAGATCTTTCAGGGGAAAGCGGCCTCGAAGGCCTCCGGAGGCCTTTTTTGGCCTCGAAATTTCAAACGGGTCCTAGGGGTCTGAAATTTTGGCTCCGGGGGTTTATGGGACCTCTGATTGTAAATATGTGAAAATTTTTTGAAAGTTTCTTTTTTTTAATATAGCTGTCATACAACGTGATTTGCGGGTCGGACTGTAGGGGCGAAACGGTGGTACTTCGGTGGGCCTGGAGTCACCCCCGCGAGGCCGAAGGCCGAGCAGGTAGCTGGCGAGGCCGGAGGCCGAGCGTACGCAGGCAAGGCCGAAGGCCGAGCCGCCCACTTCGAGGCCGAAGGCCGAGAAGTGCGGCAACTCGCTACGTACGATATTTTGCCAGAATCGAAATCCTCCCGGCGAGGCCGGAGGCCGAGCCACACACTTGCGAGGCCGAAGGCCGAGCGTACGGAGGCGAGGCCGAAGGCCGAGCGTCACACTTTGAGGCCGAAGGCCGAGAAGTGTGCCAACTCGCTAGGTATGGAGCTCACGACAGAGGTAAAGCGACATACCTGCGAGGCCGGAGGCCGAGCTACGAAACCGCGAGGCCGAAGGCCGAGCTCTGAACCGGCGAGGCCGAAGGCCGAGCTTCAAACCGGCGAGGCCGAAGGCCGAGCTTCGACCCCGCGAGGCCGAAGGCCGAGCTTTGAAGGTGCGAGGCCGCAGGCCGAGTTACACACTTGCGAGGCCGGAGGCCGAGCTCCGAACCGCGAGGCCGAAGGCCGAGCTTCAAACCGGCGAGGCCGAAGGCCGAGCTTCGACCCCGCGAGGCCGAAGGCCGAGCTTCGAAGGTGCGAGGCCGAAGGCCGAGCTACCGACTCGCGAAGCCGCAGGCTGAGCCCCACACTTCGAGGCCGAAGGCCGAGAAGTGTGGCAATCACGAGACACCCAAGTCGTAATCATCATCATAATCAGCCGATATTCAACTGCCTCGCGTTTCCTTACCTTTCGTTCAATTTGAATTTCGTTTGATAAGTTCAACTAAGCGACAAGAGTTTAGCTCACGGAAAAGCCAAACTCATCATCATAATCAGCCACGACCCAACCGAATGCCATTCCTGCCCCGTTTATCCTACTGCTTTGTTATTTTTTAAAAGTTACAAGTCAAAAGCAAAGCCCCGCCCCTCCCCCCCATGACGACCTCCCCGCGGGCCGCATGCGGCCCGCGCACCCACGCAAATACTAGTTATACTATATAAAGTTAAATTACCACTCACTGACTGACTGACTGACTGACTCACTTAGATAAATAGAAGTCATACAAGGGGGCACGGGGGGGGGAAAGCGAGTATACCACGATATGGGGATGGGTTCAGAGGGCCCAGGAAAAATCCGAAATCACCAGGAAACCAGGTCTTCGCGATGGGACCCCATGGTATCTCGACAACGGTGGCACCTAAGGCGGTCGCTCTCGAACTGAATCTTCCCAAAACCCTGGGAACTTTCAGGGGGGATGAAAAAAAACACACCCCCCGAAGAAAAAAACGTCCCCGCCATACAAACTTGGACCTCTCGTATTTCGAAAACGGCTCGAGATGGACGGGGGGTGCTCGACCGAATGTCATAGGGAACCGCGAGATCTTTCAGGGGAAAGCGGCCTCGAAGGCCTCCGGAGGCCTTTTTTGGCCTCGAAATTTCAAACGGGTCCTAGAGGTCTGAAATTTTGGCTCCGGGGGTTTATGGAACCTCTGATTTGAAAAATGTAAAAAATTTTTGAAAGTTTCTTTTTTTTAATATAGCTGTCATACAATGTGATTTGCGGGTCGGACTGTAGGGGCGAAACGGTGGTACTCCGGCGGCCCCGGAGCCGCCCCCGCGAGGCCGAAGGCCGAGCTACACACTCGCGAGGCCGGAGGCCGAGCGTACGGAGGCGAGGCCGAAGGCCGAGCCGCCCACTTCGAGGCCGAAGGCCGAGAAGTGCGGCAACTCGCTACGTACGATATTTTGCCAGAATCGAAATTCTCCCGGCGAGGCCGGAGGCCGAGCCACACACTTGCGAGGCCGAAGGCCGAGCGTACGGAGGCGAGGCCGAAGGCCGAGCGTCACACTTTGAGGCCGAAGGCCGAGAAGTGTGCCAACTCGCTAGGTATGGAGCTCACGACAGAGGTAAAGCGACATACCTGCGAGGCCGGAGGCCGAGCTACGAAACCGCGAGGCCGAAGGCCGAGCTCTGAACCGGCGAGGCCGAAGGCCGAGCTTCAAACCGGCGAGGCCGAAGGCCGAGCTTCGACCCCGCGAGGCCGAAGGCCGAGCTTTGAAGGTGCGAGGCCGCAGGCCGAGTTACACACTCGCGAGGCCGGAGGCCGAGCTCCGAACCGCGAGGCCGAAGGCCGAGCTTCAAACCGGCGAGGCCGAAGGCCGAGCTTCGACCCCGCGAGGCCGAAGGCCGAGCTTCGAAGGTGCGAGGCCGAAGGCCGAGCTACCGACTCGCGAAGCCGCAGGCTGAGCCCCACACTTCGAGGCCGAAGGCCGAGAAGTGTGGCAATCACGAGACACCCAAGTCGTAATCATCATCATAATCAGCCGACATTCAACTGCCTCGCGTTTCCTTACCTTTCGTTCAATTTGAATTTCGTTTGAAAAGTTAATGTAAGCAACGAGAGTTTAGCTCACGGAAAAGCCAAACTCATCATCATAATCAGCCCATACCCAACCGAATGCCATTCCTGCCCCGTTTATCCTACTGCTTTGTTATTTTTTAAAAAGTTACAAGTCGAACTTCAACTCCCGCCCCTCCCCACCATGACGACCCCCCCGCGGGCCGCATGCGGCCCGCGCACCCACGCAAATACTAGTTATATTATATAAAGTTAAATTACCACTCACTGACTGACTGACTGACTGACTCACTTAGATAAATAGAAGTCATATACGGGCATATGGGGGGGGGAAAAGGAGTATAGGGTCATACAGGGATGAGTTCAGAGGGCCCAGGAAAAATCTGAAATCACCAGGAAACCAGGTCTTCGCGATGGGATCCCATGGTATCTCGGAAACGGTGATACCTAAGGGGGTCGCTCTCGAACTAAATGTTCCCAAAACCCTGGGAACTTTCAGGGGGGATGAAAAAAAACACACCCCCCGAAGAAAAAAACGTCCCCGCCATACAAACTTGGACCTCTCGTATTTCGAAAACGGCTCGAGATGGAGGGGGGGTGCTCGACCGAATGTCATAGGGAACCGCGAGATCTTTCAGGGGAAAGTGGCCTCGAGGGCCTCCGGAGGCCTTTTTTGGCCTCGAAATTTCAAACGGGTCCTAGAGGTCTGAAATTTTGGCTCCGGGGGTTTATGGGACCTCTGATTGTAAATATGTAAAAATTTTTTGAAAGTTTCTTTTTTTTAATATAGCTGTCATACAATGTGATTTCGGGTCGGACTGTAGGGGCGAAACGGTGGTACTTCGGCGGCCCCGGAGTCACCCCCGCGAGGCCGAAGGCCGAGCAGGTTGCCGGCGAGGCCGGAGGCCGAGCGTACAGAGGCGAGGCCGAAGGCCGAGCCGCCCACTTCGAGGCCGAAGGCCGAGAAGTGCGGCAACTCGCTACGTACGATATTTTGCCAGAATCGAAATCCTCCCGGCGAGGCCGGAGGACGAGCCACACACTTGCGAGGCCGAAGGCCGAGCGTACGGAGGCGAGGCCGAAGGCCGAGCGTCACACTTTGAGGCCGAAGGCCGAGAAGTGTGCCAACTCGCTAGGTAT
Organism: Biston betularia; assembly: GCA_905404145.2. Lineage (NCBI taxonomy): Eukaryota > Metazoa > Arthropoda > Insecta > Lepidoptera > Geometridae > Biston > Biston betularia. Next base: position 254,418 of record FR989891.1, read on the forward strand.
GGAGCTCACGACAGAGGTAAAGTGACATACCTGCGAGGCCGGAGGCCGAGCTACGAAACCGCGAGGCCGAAGGCCGAGCTCTGAACCGGCGAGGCCAAAGGCCAACCTACGACCCCGCGAGGCCGAAGGCCGAGCTACGACCCCGCGAGGCCGAAGGCCGAGCTTCGACCCCGCGAGGCCGAAGGCCGAGCTTTGAAGGTGCGAGGCCGCAGGCCGAGTTACACACTTGCGAGGCCGGAGGCTGAGCTACGAAACCGCGAGGCCGAAGGCCGAGCTCTGAACCGGCGAGGCCGAAGGCCGAGCTCCGACCCCGCGAGGCCGAAGGCCGAGCTTTAAATCAGCGAGGCCGAAGGCCGAGCTACCGACTCGCGAAGCCGCAGGCTGAGCCCCACACTTCGAGGCCGAAGGCCGAGAAGTGTGGCAATCACGAGACACCCAAGTCGTAATCATCATCATAATCAGCCGATATTCAACTGCCTCGCGTTTCCTTACCTTTCGTTCAATTTGAATTTCGTTTGATAAGTTCAACTAAGCGACAAGAGTTTAGCTCACGGAAAAGCCAAAATCATCATCATAATCAGCCCATACCCAACCGAATGCCATTCCTGCCCCGTTTATCCTACTGCTTTGTTATTTTTTACAAGTTTAAAGTCGAACTTCAACTCCCGCCCCTCCCCCCCATGACGACCTCCCCGCGGGCCGCATGCGGCCCGCGCACCCACGCAAATACTAGTTATTATATTATATAAAGTTAAATTACCACTGACTGACTCACTTAGATAAATAGAAGTCATATACGGAGATATGGGGGGGGGAAAAAGAGTATAGACTCGTACAGGGATGAGTTCAGAGGGCCCAGGAAAAATCCGAAATCACCAGGAAACCAGGTCTTCGCGATAGGACCCCATGGTATCTTGGAAACGGTGATACCTAAGGGGGTCGCTCTCGAACTGAATGTTCCCAAAACCCTGGGAACTTTCAGGGGGGATGAAAAAAAACACACCCCCCGAAGAAAAAAACGTCCCCGCCATACAAACTTGGACCTCTCGTATTTCGAAAACGGCTCGAGATGGACGGGGGGTGCTCGACCGAATGTCATAGGGAACCGCGAGATCTTTCAGGGGAAAGCGGCCTCGAGGGCCTCCGGAGGCCTTTTTTGGCCTCGAAATTTCAAACGGGTCCTAGAGGTCTGAAATTTTGGCTCCGGGGGTTTATGGGACCACTGATTGTAAATATGTAAAATTTTTTGTAAAGTTTCTTTTTTTTAATATAGCTGTCATACAATGTGATTTTCGGGTCGGACTGTAGGGGCGAAACGGTGGTACTCCGGCGGCCCCGGAGCCGCCCCCGCGAGGCCGAAGGCCGAGCTGGTAGCCGGCGAGGCCGGAGGCCGAGCGTACGGAGGCGAGGCCGAAGGCCGAGCCGCCCACTTCGAGGCCGAAGGCCGAGAAGTGCGGCAACCCGCTACGTACGATATTTTGCCAGAATCGAAATCCTCCCGGCGAGGCCGGAGGCCGAGCCACACACTTGCGAGGCCGAAGGCCGAGCGTACGGAGGCGAGGCCAAAGGCCGAGCGTCACACTTTGAGGCCGAAGGCCGAGAAGTGTGCCAACTCGCTAGGTATGGAGCTCACGACAGAGGTAAAGCGACATACCTGCGAGGCCGGAGGCCGAGCCACGAAACCGCGAGGCCAAAGGCCGACCTACGACCCCGCGAGGCCGAAGGCCGAGCTTCAAACCGGCGAGGCCGAAGGCCGAGCTTCGACCCCGCGAGGCCGAAGGCCGAGCTTTGAAGGTGCGAGGCCGCAGGCCGAGTTACGCACTTGCGAGGCCGGAGGCCGAGCTCCGAACCGCGAGGCCGAAGGCCGAGCTTCAAACCGGCGAGGCCGAAGGCCGAGCTTCGACCCCGCGAGGCCGAAGGCCGAGCTTCGAAGGTGCGAGGCCGAAGGCCGAGCTACCGACTCGCGAAGCCGCAGGCTGAGCCCCACACTTCGAGGCCGAAGGCCGAGAAGTGTGGCAATCACGAGACACCCAAGTCGTAATCATCATCATAATCAGCCGATATTCAACTGCCTCGCGTTTCCTTACCTTTCGTTCAATTTGAATTTCGTTTGAAAAGTTCATGTAAGCAACGAGAGTTTAGCTCACGGAAAAGCCAAAATCATCATCATAATCAGCCCATACCCAACCGAATGCCATTCCTGCCCCGTTTATCCTACTGCTTTGTTATTTTTTAAAAGTTTTAAGTCGAACTTCAACTCCCGCCCCTCCCCACCATGACGACCTCCCCGCGGGCCGCATGCGGCCCGCGCACCCACGCAAATACTAGTTATTATACTATATAAAGTTAAATTACCACTCACTGACTGACTGACTGACTGACTGACTGACTGACATAAATAGAAGTCATATACGGGGATATGGGGGGGGAAAAGCGAGTATACCACGATATGGGGATGGGTTCAGAGGGCCCAGGAAAAATCTGAAATCACCAGGAAACCAGGTCTTCGCGATGGGACCCCATGGTATCTCGAAAACGGTGATACCTAAGGGGGTCGCTCTCGAACTGAATGTTCCCAAAACCCTGGGCACTTTCAGGGGGGATGAAAAAAAACACACCCCCCGAAGAAAAAAACGTCCCCGCCATACAAACTTGGACCTCTCGTATTTCGAAAACGGCTCGAGATGGACGGGGGGTGCTCGACCGAATGTCATAGGGAACCGCGAGATCTTCCAGGGGAAAGCGGCCTCGAAGGCCTCCGGAGGCCTTTTTTGGCCTCGAAATTTCAAACGGGTCCTAGAGGTCTGAAATTTTGGCTCCGGGGGTTTATGGGACCTCTGATTGTAAATATGTAAAAATTTTTTTAAAGTTTCTTTTTTTTAATATAGCTGTCATACAACGTGATTTGCGTGTCGGACTGTAGGGGCGAAACGGTGGTACTCCGGCGGCCCCGGAGCCGCCCCCGCGAGGCCGAAGGCCGAGCAGGTAGCCGGCGAGGCCGGAGGCCGAGCGTACGGAGGCGAGGCCGAAGGCCGAGCCGCCCACTTCGAGGCCGAAGGCCGAGAAGTGCGGCAACTCGCTACGTACGATATTTTGCCAGAATCGAAATCCTCCCGGCGAGGCCGGAGGCCGAGCCACACACTTGCGAGGCCGAAGGCCGAGCGTACGGAGGCGAGGCCGAAGGCCGAGCGTCACACTTTGAGGCCGAAGGCCGAGAAGTGTGCCAACTCGCTAGGTATGGAGCTCACGACAGAGGTAAAGCGACATACCTGCGAGGCCGGAGGCCGAGCTACGAAACCGCGAGGCCGAAGGCCGAGCTCTGAACCGGCGAGGCCGAAGGCCGAGCTTCAAACCGGCGAGGCCGAAGGCCGAGCTTCGACCCCGCGAGGCCGAAGGCCGAGCTTTGAAGGTGCGAGGCCGCAGGCCGAGTTACACACTCGCGAGGCCGGAGGCCGAGCTCCGAACCGCGAGGCCGAAGGCCGAGCTTCAAACCGGCGAGGCCGAAGGCCGAGCTTCGACCCCGCGAGGCCGAAGGCCGAGCTTCGAAGGTGCGAGGCCGAAGGCCGAGCTACCGACTCGCGAAGCCGCAGGCTGAGCCCCACACTTCGAGGCCGAAGGCCGAGAAGTGTGGCAATCACGAGACACCCAAGTCGTAATCATCATCATAATCAGCCGATATTCAACTGCCTCGCGTTTCCTTACCTTTCGTTCAATTTGAATTTCGTTTGATAAGTTCAACTAAGCGACAAGAGTTTAGCTCACGGAAAAGCCAAACTCATCATCATAATCAGCCACGACCCAACCGAATGCCATTCCTGCCCCGTTTATCCTACTGCTTTGTTATTTTTTAAAAGTTTAAAGTCGAACGTCAAGCCCCGCCCCTCCCCACCATGACGACCTCCCCGCGGGCCGCATGCGGCCCGCGCACCCACGCAAATACTAGTTATACTATATAAAGTTAAATTACCACTGACTGACTGACTGACTGACTGACTGACTCACTTAGATAAATAGAAGTCATATACGGAGATATGGGGGGGGGAATATGAGTATAGGGTCATACAGGGATGGGTTCAGAGGGCCCAGGAAAAATCCGAAATCACCAGGAAACCAGGTCTTCGCGATGGGACCCCATGGTATCTCGACAACGGTGAAACATAAGGCGGTCGCTCTCGAACTGAATCTTCCCAAAACCCTGGGAACTTTCAGGGGGGATGAAAAAAAACACACCCCCCGAAGAAAAAAACGTCCCCGCCATACAAACTTGGACCTCTCGTATTTCGAAAACGGCTCGAGATGGACGGGGGGTGCTCGACCGAATGTCATAGGGAACCGCGAGATCTTTCAGGGGAAAGCGGCCTCGAGGGCCTCCGGAGGCCTTTTTTGGCCTCGAAATTTCAAACGGGTCCTAGGGGTCTGAAATTTTGGCTCCGGGGGTTTATGGGACCTCTGATTGTAAATATGTAAAAAATTTTTGAAAGTTTCTTTTTTTTAATATAGCTGTCATACAATGTGATTTTCGGGTCGGACTGTAGGGGCGAAACGGTGGTACTTCGGCGGCCCCGGAGCCGCCCCCGCGAGGCCGAAGGCCGAGCGGGTAGCTGGCGAGGCCGGAGGCCGAGCGTACGGAGGCGAGGCCGAAGGCCGAGCCGCCCACTTCGAGGCCGAAGGCCGAGAAGTGCGGCAACTCGCTACGTACGATATTTTGCCAGAATCGAAATCCTCCCGGCGAGGCCGGAGGCCGAGCCACACACTTGCGAGGCCGAAGGCCGAGCGTACGGAGGCGAGGCCGAAGGCCGAGCGTCACACTTTGAGGCCGAAGGCCGAGAAGTGTGCCAACTCGCTAGGTATGGAGCTCACGACAGAGGTAAAGTGACATACCTGCGAGGCCGGAGGCCGAGCTACGAAACCGCGAGGCCGAAGGCCGAGCTCTGAACCGGCGAGGCCGAAGGCCGAGCTTCAAACCGGCGAGGCCGAAGGCCGAGCTTCGACCCCGCGAGGCCGAAGGCCGAGCTTTGAAGGTGCGAGGCCGCAGGCCGAGTTACACACTTGCGAGGCCGGAGGCCGAGCTCCGAACCGCGAGGCCGAAGGCCGAGCTTCAAACCGGCGAGGCCGAAGGCCGAGCTTCGACCCCGCGAGGCCGAAGGCCGAGCTTCGAAGGTGCGAGGCCGAAGGCCGAGCTACCGACTCGCGAAGCCGCAGGCTGAGCCCCACACTTCGAGGCCGAAGGCCGAGAAGTGTGGCAATCACGAGACACCCAAGTCGTAATCATCATCATAATCAGCCGATATTCAACTGCCTCGCGTTTCCTTACCTTTCGTTCAATTTGAATTTCGTTTGAAAAGTTAATGTAAGCAACGAGAGTTTAGCTCACGGAAAAGCCAAACTCATCATCATAATCAGCCCATACCCAACCGAATGCCATTCCTGCCCCGTTTATCCTACTGCTTTGTTATTTTTTTAAAAGTTACAAGTCGAACGTCAAGCCCCGCCCCTCCCCACCATGACGACCTCCCCGCGGGCCGCATGCGGCCCGCGCACCCACGCAAATACTAGTTTTACTATAAACGTTGTTTTGACTCTGATAGCGCTTATAAGAGGCTATGATATAAGATTTGTTTACTTCATGTCAATTGTCAAAATCAATCGAATGTGTCAAAATAGCTATGTATACTTTTTTTTGTTTTATATGGCAAGGGCATACATATATTCAGCCTACTTTATGAAAACATCGCTATAAAAAGTTTGAAAACGAATTGAGCTAGTCTGGTGAAATGAAGGCAATCTGTGTTTTTTTTTTAATGATTGACGGGCTAGGTGTTTGACCACAACTCACCTGATGTTAAGTGACGGTGTGGTCGGAGATGGTAAAGCACACCTAGCCTGGAATGGAACTGGCTCTCAAGTGAGGCTGCCGGAACACACCGTTAGATGCTTGGCGGCAGATTTTCAACTTGAGGGTGGTAGCTAGCCAGCCGGGTACTAGAAAGTACCCTGGTGGTAGGGTACTAAGGTTTGGTTAAGGTTAACATTGGTGTTATCAATAAAGTATTTGTATTTGTATTTGGTTTTCTCACGATGTTTTCCTTCACCGGCAGCTCATGCTCATTGCTGGGGTTTGAACCCACGCCCTTCGGCATGTGAACCTACCGCGCTAACCACTGAGCTATCATTGCTATCAGTTTGAATATTTGCGCTTTCTATGCGGTAGTTGATTTTTAAGCCTGTAATTGGCGACCGAGGGCACTAAAATTTATTTTGATGTCAAGATTACGGGTTAAAAATATGAAATGGTGACCATTTCACCATTGACCAAGGCCTCGTGACCGAGTGTCCACGTATTTGAATATCGCCGGTTGTTCGGTCGCTCGTTGAATCGATTACAACGGACGAATCGGTTTGGTGAAAATGTCTACTCGGAATTATATGGAGCGGTTACAACATTAGAGTTGAACGAATTCCATGTGCCTACAAGATAACTTCAGAACAAGTTTTGGCGGGAACGCGGAAAGAGTCGTGTCGCCCCGTTGTATGTGTTTCCAAAACTAGTGTTGTATCGAGTGTTTATGCATAAAAATGGTGGTGTTTTATTCACAAAGTGTCGAATCACAAGCGCGAGTGTGCGAAAATGATATAATGTGGAGAAACATGAGTTTTCGTGGTGCTTCCAAAACTCCATCGAAGCACCACTACTTTACTAAAGCATGACTGGACTGACACGTACACGTACTGTACTTGATACTTGACTAAGACTGGACTGTGACTATAACTATAGCCACGAGGCAACTTATTTAACTTTTGAATGTTTTGACTAGCTAGTTAGTTACCCGCAACTTTGTACGCAAAAAAAACCGCCCAAGTGCGAGTCGGACTCGCGCACGAAGGGTTCCATACCATTATCTATAAAAACGACAAAAATATCACGTTCGTTGTATGGGAGCCCCCTTAAATATTAATTTTAAAAAAGAAATACATCATCTGTGAAAATGTCAACTGTCTAACTATCACGGCGCATGAGATACAGCCTGGTGGCAGACGGACAGCGGAGTTTTAGTAATAGGGTCCCGTATTCCCCTTTGGGTACGGAACCCTAAAAACAAAAGATACAGAGCCCCACGCCAACAGGCTGAATTTTATAAAAACAAGATATTTTCGTTTTGTCATGTCTCTGTACAGTTCCCGCGCCGTGTTGTGTGCCGGTTGCCCCTGGCAGCCAGGGGGCTGTTCGCCCCATTGTGTAATCATTATAAGACAGGGTAGTTATCACGCTGTCGTGGCGTAGGCGTAGGTTGGTGACGAAAGATTTCCTTTCTGCTTGGAAAAAAAATTATGGTATATTAGGTCATAGATCTCCTTAGCAGGAGGTCGTGTAGGTACAACCGCAGTACCAGATATTCTGCCGCCAAGCAGTAGTGTGTAAACATTACTGTACCCCGGTTTGAAGGGCAAACAACAAGTATAAATTAAAAACAAACATTCTTAAATATAAGAAACGTCATAAAAGAATTAATTAGTAAATTAAATTAAATATAGGACACTACACACAGCGCCATCTGACCCCAAACTAAGCAAAGTTTGTGCTATGGAAGTCAGATAACTGATAGAATACTTAAATATGTACTTTTTTTAAATACATACAGTCATACATATATACAAATGTATTATACCTACATATTATATATTTACAAAAAAAAAAAGTATTGATGTATTCTATCAGTTATCTGAGTTCCATCACACAAGCTCTGCTTAGTTTGGGGCCAGATGGCGCTGTGTATAGTCCTATGATATTTATTTGTCCAAAAAAAAATTCTTTGTATGGAAATCGAACCACCTTAAGCGTTAAATAGTCTTTAAATAAGTCGTAAGTCGTTGCCAATCCGTACAATAAGCGAGCCGAGCGCCCCCTGCCGCGGATATAGGAAAACTCTTCAAACACCAAAATGGAATGTAATCTATATATAGACTGCTTGTCTCGTCGGTCTGTTTGTCTGTCTGCTACCGTTCACACGCACATGTGAATGAGGACGGTGCGCAAAACAAATGGTAAATATTATTTTAAAAAAAAAAAAATTGATATAATATATGATGAGGGTACCACATGGCATGACATCTCTTGAGCAAATAAAAAAAAGCCGGGCCATTATGGTGAAGAACAGCCACAAAGAAGTTTTGGCGGGAACGCGGCACGAGTCGTGTCGCCCCGTTGTATTTTTTTCCAAAACTAGTGTTTCATCGAATGTTTATGCATAAAAATGGTGGTGTTTTATTCATAAAGTGTCGAATCACAAGCGCGAGTGTGGGAAAATGATATAATGTGGGGAAACATGACTTTTCATGTTGCTTCCAAAAATCCATCGAAGCTTTATAGTCGCCACTACTTTACTAAAGCATGATTGGACTTGACTGACGCGGACTAGACTTGACAAAGACTGGACTTTGACAATAGCTATAGCTACGAGGCAACATAATTAACTTTTAAAACTTGAAAATATGAAACACTTGGCACAGGCAAATGCGACGCCAAAACTAATGAAAATAATTTAAAAATCAATAAAGATAAAACTAATGTTATGCAATTCCAATCATATCAATCTAAAGTAAACAAATTAGATATAAAATATCAAAATACACGTGTTGAACAGGTAGACTCATGTAAGTTTCTGGGTATATTCATTGACAAGAACTGTAATTGGAAGTGTCACATAGACAATGTCTGTAGTAAGCTCGACCGATTTGTATATGCAATTAGACAATTGAGACTTTCTGTTTCAAGAGAAGCCGCATTAAGTGCTTACCACGGTTACGTATCTTCAACGTTAGCATATGGTCTACTTTTGTGGGGCAACTCGGTTGACATAGGAAGGGCATTCAAAACACAAAAAAAGTGCGTGCGGGCAATCTGTGGAGCCTGGTCTATCGATAGCTGTCGGCCTATTTTCCAAAAGTTTAATATTTTGCCATTACCCTGTATGTATATTAAGCAAGTATGTATATTTGTTCAAGAACATCCCGAATATTTTGACTATCAGTCAGATAAGGTACCAAAAAATACTGTCAGAAAAATACACTATAAAAAACTATATTTTCCAAAATGTAAGCTTGAGTTGTATAAGAGAAACGCTTACATAATGGCAATCACAATTTATAATAAACTGCCGGCCGAAATAAAAATGCTACCTAACAGCAAATTTAAACGTAAATTAAATTCTTGGTTATTGTATAAATGTTACTACACAATTCTAGAATACATTAATGATAAAAACATGTAATAAAATATAACTGACATTATTGTACACCTCTAAAAGAGGTAATTTGTATGGAACTGTATTAATTATTACATAAGATCTTTACTACCTACATTTGACAATAAAATCTTTGAATCTTTGAAAAAAAAAACAGCCACAAACAGGAAAGAATGGCAAACCCTGGGGAGGCCTTTGCTAAAGGGCAATCTGATAAAATCAATGCTACCAAAGTCGCAATGTAATATATATCATAGAATAATAATCTATACTACTATAAAGAGGAAAGATTTGTTTGTTTTTTTGTTTGTATTGAAGAGGGTCTTTAGGCCTCTTTATAATAGTATAGATAGATGGTTGGATATGAGCGCCAAAGCAGCGATGCCCTGGACTTTGTTTTGTTACTCAAAGTTCTGTGTATCGCTGCAATGGTCATGCGCAGGCGTTATCTCTTACCATCAGGAGAGCGTCTCGTACGTCTCATTACTTTTTACATTAAAAAAAAATTAGATGAACTCTAAAGGTGTTGTGTGTACCTGTTTCATTTCTCTCTGAACCTAATTCTAGAGTTAATCAAAACGAATAAAAATTAAATTCGTTATTTCTCAAACGTTTTGATTTGCTGTCTGTACAGTGAAGTGCGGATCGATGCTCAGGCGCATCCGCCCGTCGACAAAAATAGCGGTTACTGACAAACTGCACGGTTTCACTGCACTCTATATATATAAAGTGTATAGAACATATATAAACACGAATTTAAGCGGGAACGCGGAAAGAATCGTGTCGCCTTATTGTATTTTTTTTTTTTCAAACCTAGTGTTTTTCGAGTGTTTATGTACAAAATAAGTGATGTTTTATTCATAAAGTACTGAATTACAGGGACGAGTGTGGGAAAGTGATCTAATGAGATTTTTCGTGTTGCTTCCAAAACTCCATCAAAACTTATTGTAAAGTTGCCATTACTTTACTAGAGCATAACTGGACTTGACTGACACGGACTGTACTTGACCAAGACTGGACTTTGACTATAACTATAGCTACGTGAAAACTTATTAAACTTTTGTAACTTGAAAATATAAAACACTTGACACTGGCAAATGCTCAAAATGCGACGTCAAAACAAAAGAAAAAAAATGTAGTGGCAACTATAGAACTACTATAAAACTTACTTTCGAAGCTTATAGTAAAGTTGCCACTATTTTACTAGAGCATGACTGGATTTGACTTTCACTGACTGGACTAGACCAAGACTGGTCTTTGCATACTTATTTAACTTACGAAACTTGAAAGTATAAAAACACTGGCAAATGCACAAAATGCGACGCCAAAATCAAAGAAGAAATATAAGCATACATTTGGCTAAGGTTTTAGTCAATACAGTGTTTCAAGTGGAAAGGGGGTCATAGTATAACTTATTGTGATCAACTTTTACAATAAGCACAACTCAAAAATTCGGGTGTATTTGTGTCGTGAACACAGCCGTGTGTACAAACACGTGTACATGGTAATCTTAAACACTTAGAAGTGTTTAAGATTACCATGTTTTTTTTTAATTTTATTTTTTTAATAATAGGTAGGCTTGCGTTTGACCGCCATTCCGACTGATGTTAAGCGAAGATGCGGTCTACGGTTTGTTCTGTTTCAAGTCCTCACTCGACATAGCGAATTCTTTGCTCCTTTAGCTAGCAAGCGGTGTAATTTTTTTTATGATTGTCCTAATCTGAAACCGGATGTTAAGTGACTGTTTGGTCGAAAATGGTAAAGCACACCTAGCCTGGAATGGAACTGGCTCTCCAGGGAGGCAGCCAGAACACACCGTTAGATGCTTGGCGGCAGATTTCCAACTCTCGTGTGGTAGCTAGCCAGCCGAGTACTAGAGAGTACGCTACCACCATGCTATGGTTTCCTCACGATGTTTTCCTTCACCGGCAGCTCAAGCTCATTGTTGGGGTTTGAACCTACCGCGCTGACCACTGAGCTAAGAGATAACGTTTGACCATGACCATTGCAGCGATACACAGAACTTTGCATAGCAAATCAAAATCCAGGCATCGCTGCTTTGGCGCTCATTACTTTGAGACTTGCGATGGTTAGTCTCAACAGCCCTGTAATGTCGCTGCAGTACCCTTCACAGTAATGTTTACACACTACTGCTCGCCGGCAGAATATCTGGTACAGCGGCGGTACCTACCTATCCTGTGTATATTTTTGACTTTTTAATATAAGACTTAGGTAGTAAAATAATGTAAAATATCCAGGTAGAAATACCATAAAATGTTTTCTTACTAAATTTTATGGGAGGTCTACAAAAGCTGGTCGTTTTTACTAAAGGCATAAAAAAATTCGTTATTTTTTTAAAGCGGCGCGGCATGAAGCCACGCTCTGGTTTAATAAGGCTAAATAAACATTGTGAGTAATTTAATTTTTCAATTTATAAAGTGTTTTGTTAGTGTTTTGTAATGAGTTATATACTACAACGTATTTTCAGAATTTCTCGTAAGTTAGCCCGAGAAAAGTTTACATTTTTCAACCCCACTAATATTATAAATGTGAAAGTTTGGATGGATGTTTGTTACTCTTTCACGCAAAAACTACTGAACGGATTTGGATGAAATTTGGTATGGAGGTAGCTGAGACCCTGGATTATATATAAAGTGTGCTTGTAAGGTTAGTGTTATCAATAAAACATTTGCATTTGATAAAGTTGTGGACTACAACAGATGCTGTGTTGTAAATACCGACCTCGATCCCAAGTTTCGAGATGTTGTCGTTCCGGATTACGTAACCGACATTGTTCCTTAAAAAATAAAAAGAAAAGCTGACCTATCTTTCTTTTTTGTTACAGTGCGAGCGAGACAGCAGTCAATCACCACCAGTGCGAGTGAAACGGCAACAGTGTCCAATCGAAACCGGATTTCAGAAGTGTTTTTAAACTTGTGGACCGTCTTTAGTAATGTTAGAAACTTTTTTGTGAAGTGATAATATAAAAGTGAAATATTTTCAAGATGGCCGTGTTTCCCGCGCTTTTTGGATTGCTCATGGCCGCCGTAGTGACAGGTGAGTTTTTTTTGACATTTTATTTTGTTTGGTTTTGGCGTCGCATTTTGAACATTTGCCAGTGTCAAGTGTTTTATATTTTCAAGTTTCAAAAGTTAAACAAGTTGCCTCATAGCTATAGTTATAGCCAAAATCCAGTCCAGTCATGCTTTAGTATTGTAGTGGCGACTTTACTATAAAGCTATAGTAGCTTTTGTAGCGATGATAGCTCAGTGGTTAGCGCGGTCGGTTCGCATGCCGAAGGGCGTGGGTTCAAAACCCAACAATGAGCTTGAGCTGCCGGTGAAGGAAAAACATCGTGAGGAAACCATAGCATGGTGGTAGCGCACTCTCTAGTACTCGGCTGGCTAGCTACCACACGAGAGTTGAAAATCTGCCGCCAAGCATCTAACGGTGTGTTCCGGCAGCCTCACTTGAGAGCCAGTTCCATTCCAGGCTAGGTGTGCTTTACCATCATCGACCACACCGTCACTTAACATCAGGTGAGCTGTGGTCAAACACCAAGCCTGTCAGCTATAAAAAAAAAAAAAGATCCGATGAAGTTATTTTTCTTTTTGGTGATTGTTTTTTTTTAATTCTTTTGGATAGGAACCTACGTATGTTGTTTTTTTGTGTTGTGATCAGAAAGTAGCTTGTCGAGTTTTTGGCGGGAATACCGAAAAGTTACGTAGGTAGCTGCATTATTATTGTTTTCTAAAACTCGTATTTTGTTCGAGTGTAATGTGGTAATTCAGATATCCGAATCAGGCAACATTTATGCTTATTTGCCGCCATGAAAAGGAGCCCGTTTTGTCTTGGTTTAACATTAAAAACAACAAAGTGTAAAAGAGGTATCATATCTTCATTGTTCGTTAGCTTTTAGGTAAAAAATGTTTGTTATTTAAAAATCTATTAATAAATGATGGATAAGGTAATAAGGTAGATATCTCTCTCTCCCTCCCTCCAAATGAGAAGGTTCTGTCATCGCGCCTGATTAGGTAAACATTGTCTTCCGCTGCCCATGAACTGTGGTTTTGGAGTTAGGGATCCGTGTCAGATTAACAAAATACATTTCATGCTGAAACCGGAGCTTCACCTAAATCTGAGTTTTTTTTGGCGAACGCGAAAAAAGTCGTGTTTTTTCGAGTGTTTATTTATGCATAAAAATGGTGGTATTTTATTCATAAAGTGCCGAATTACAAGCGCGTGGGAAAATTATATAACGTGGGGAAACATGACTTTGGTGTTGCTTCCAAAACTACATCGAAGCTTTATAGTAAAGTCGCCGCTATCTTACTAAAGCATGACTGGACTTGACTGACACGGACTGTACTTGACCAAGACTAGACTGTGACTATAACTGTAGCTTCGAGGCATCTTATTTAACTTTTAAAAATTGTAAATATAAAACACTTGACACTGGCAAATGCTCAAAATGCGACGCCAAAACCTTAGAAAAAAAGCCTAGATCTGTATATTCATCAATTTATCCCGAAAACATGTAGCTGGTAACACCGCGGGGCGCGGGCCACAATATACATATAGGTATATTCTACGGAACCCATTTCCAAACCAGTCGAGTTCTAGCTTAGTGCGCCCATTGCACACGTCTTATTAATAGTTTACACTACATAAACAAACCGGCGGGTCTGTCTGTCTGTCGGCGTCAAGTTCAAGGTTTACATGTGTAAATGTCGCAGGGTAAGTTGGAATTTATCGGTCAAATATTGAACATGATATTTTTAACTGACACCGAGACAAACCTCCACGTGGTTCAATGGTGTGTGTTGTAATTATTATAACAATGATTGTAATAAAATTTAATAATAATAATTAAAAAAAATTATCAAGGCGTTTGACCACAGCACGTTCGTAGTACACACACACACACACTTACGCACGCACACGAAACAAACACGTTGATTTTCTGACAGCTGTCAGTTACAAAAGAAACCGAATAAAAGCGTGAGTTTTGGTGGGTACGGGGAAAGAGCCTAGTCGCCCAGTTGCAATTTTGTTGTGCTTTGGTTTTCAAGTACAGGGGCTCACCGGAAGACCAGCGCTGGTCACACTTACTATGCCCAGCCTTATGCTGAGGTGAGCCCTCATTTTGTAACTGTTTGTTCGTTTATGTTTTTGTGTCTTTAAGTTACAAAATAAAATATTTTTCTCTCTTACTTGTAATCGTTAAACTGTCGACAATTTTGTTTTAATTTTAACAATGACAAAGGCAATTATAAACTGTATGACGCCAAAAACAGATGAAAAAGAAGGATGATCGGCAATATGACAGTGACTTTAGTTCGTACTAGCTGACGCCTCGCACCATCTATAAAAAACGTCAAAAAAAATCACGTTCGTTGTATGGGAGCCCCTGAAATATTGATTTTATTCTGTTTTTTAGTATTTGCTGTTATAGCGGCAACAGAAATACATCATCTGTGAAAATGTCAACTGTCTAACTATCACCTGCCTTTTTAATTTTGTATAACCTTTTTTGGCATTTATAAACTTAACTTATTTTGACATCTGATTCTAAAAAAAAAAGATTTGATATTAGATTCCATAATATAAAATACAATATACAATATAAATATGATCACGTTTCATGAGATACAGCCTGGTGACGGACGGACAGCGGAGTCTTAGTAATAGGGGCCCGTTTTACCCTTTGGGTAAGGAAACCTAAAAAAATCCGACGACTGGTCGCATCACCCGTTGCATAATAAATTGAGCATTACCACATAATGTGTGACACAGCTTGCCAGTCCTAGATCACAGCGTTATCACCGAGTGTGGCTGAGTAATGGACCGGCGCGAGTCACGTTTGCCCTGACTCATGCCAGCTGACATGCATCACGGCTACTTTATCATGGCCTTTGTTCTGAATGCTTTCTTATATGTACAACCTGCCCGATGTCGTAATGAATATTGTGTTTTTTATGATTGACAGCCTGTGTTTGACTACAGCTCAAAAGATGTTAAGTGACGGTGCGGTCGAAGATGGTAACACCTAGCCTGTAGCGATGATAGCTCAGTGGTTAGCGCGGTTGGTTCGCATGTCGAAGGGCGTGGGTTCGAACCCCAACAATGGGCTCGAGCTGCCGGTGAAGGAAAACATCGCGAGGAAACCACAGCATGGTGGTAGCGTACTCTCTAGCACTCGGCTGGCTAGCTACCACAAGAGAGTTGAAAATCTGTCGCGGTGTATTCCGGCAGCCTCACGTTCTATTACAGAAGGCTAGGTTCGATTCCCACCCAGGACAAGCATTTAGTAATATACAGGGTGCGACTGAAAGGGCGTACAATATTTTAAAGGGTCTATTTACGTTCGATTTCGAATCATTAACGCTAAGAAATTTTATTTTCCCATACAAATTAAAAAAAAATCATAATTTGGATTTTTTTTGACAACCCTTACGAGCGCGAGCGGTCGTGTTTGTTCTGTGTCTGGGTGTACTGTATGTATTTACAAAAAAAAAAGTATTGAAGTAATCTATCAGTTATCTGACTTCCATAGTATAAGCTTTGCTTAGTTTGGGCTCAGATAGCGCTGTTTGTAATGTCCAACGATATTTATTTATTTATCTTCGACCACACCGTCACATAACATCATTTGAGCTGTGGTCAAACATCAAGCCTGTTAACCATCCAAAAAAAACTTCACCAAATTTTATTTCCATGTCTTGTAATATAAAGTGGATATGTGGAGTGAGTTTGACAGCCCCGTTGGTTCAATGGTAGTATGTCTGCTCCAAGAGCTCGAGGACGTGGGTTCGATTCCCACACAGGATACACATTTTGTGATATAAACAAAACGTTTGTTCTGTGTCTGGGTGTTCTGTATGTATTATAAGTATGTATTTACAACAAAAAAAGTATTGAAGTATTCTATCAGTTATCTGACTTCCATAGCACAAGTTTTGCTTAGTTTGGGGTCAGATGGCGCTGTGTGTAATGTCCTACTATATTTATTTATTTATGATATAAAAGTAAGTGAGATACACAAAACATTTCAAACCGACTTAATTAACTTTCAAACGAATTTTCCGCACAAAACCGCGTTCCCCTTGAACGGAATTTCTATTTGTGCAACGTTTTGTAAATCGACAAGTTTTTGCACGAAACAAAATGGAATTGCTCGATAATAAAAGAAATGGCTACAAGTCTACGCAGTAGGTACACTTGGCGCCCGATTTTGTGTACAATTAAACAGCATACCAGTTTGTGTACGGCGCGTTTCCACTGTGCTACGAGAAATAGGTTAATTCACTTGGTTGTAGAACTCCAGGAGGTCGTCTAGGTAGGTACCACCGCAGTACCAGTTATTCTGCCGCTAAGCAGTAGTGTGTAAACATTACTGTGAAGGGTACCGCAGCGAAATTACTGGGCTGTTGAGACTAACCATCGAAAGTCTCAAAGTAATGAGCGCCAAAGCAGCGATGCCTGGACTTTGTTTTGCTGCTCAAAGTTCTGTGTATCGCTGCAATGGTCATGGACAGGCGTTATCTCTTACCATCAGAAGAGCGTCTCGTTTGTCTCATTACTTTTTAAGGTTCCGTACCCAAAGGGTAAAAACGGGATACTGAGACTTCGCTGTCCGTCCGTCCGTCCGTCTGTCACCAGGCTGTATCTCAAGAACGGTGATAGCTAGACAGTTGAAATTTTCACAGATGATGTATTTCTATTGCCGCTATAACAACAAAAACTAAAAATAAAATAAATATTTAAAGGAGGCTCCCATACAACAAACGTGATTTTTTACCGTTTCTTGCTCGATACTAATAACGGTGACAGGTAGACGCTCTAACTATTCGCAGAATATTTAGTTTTATGTTCTCTTTAAATATAATTAATTAAAATAAAATAAATAATTAAGAGGGCTTCCAATCTTCCATACAATAAAAGAGGTTTTCGCCGTTTCGGAACCTTTCGTGCGCGAGTCCCACTCGCACTTGGCCGGTTTTTTACATTAAAAACCGATGTCTTAGAGAAACCTTGACAGAGCCTTGACCTTGTTCTTTACTGAGGGGTTGGCTGGCAGAAAATGCTTTAGCATTAAGTCCTCCCTTTATACATATTTTTCTATAAAGTGTGCAACAACGAATTAAATAAATAAATAAATAACCTTGATAGAGCCTTCTTCATAGCTCGTTGGCTACTTGAGCATATTTTTTGTTGCCTGTATTTTTTTTAAGTGCCGTGTCGTGTGCGGCAACGCGCCCGGGTCGGGACGTGCGCGCGCGATTGTTACGCCGTCGGATTCTCACGTAGTTCACACCCCACTAAATATGTATTAGTCGGAAAAACGAATAAAACACTGATTAATGTACGACAACTGTACAAATTCTTGTGCAATCATTCTTATAGAATGTTTCTTTATGTAAAGGTAATGAGTCGATCGAGGCGCCTGTCCATGACCATTGCAGCGATACGCAGAACTTTGAGTAACAAAACAAAGTCCAGCGCATCGCTGCTTTGGCGCTCATTACTTTGAGACTAGATGGTTAGTCTCAACAGCTCTGTAATTTTTCTGCGGTACCCTTCAAACCGGAACACAGTAATCTTTGCACACTACTGCAAACATTACTGTGATGGATAGAAACTCTTTTTAGCCGACTCAAAAAATTCAACTGTTTGTATTTGTTTGTTACGCGATAATTCCGCCAATTATGAATCGATTTTGATGATTCCTTTTTTGATTGGTAGATCATACTTCAGAGATGGTCCCATATAAATTTTATCGAAATCGTTTAAGTGGTTTTTAAAAAAACCAACAAAAATGTAAAAGTTGTATACATGGATGATATTTCCGTTTGGTCGGAAACCTCGCTGTTTTATTGGAGCAGCGCGTTTAGTTGGCCTAAGGGGCGTGCAGTCAGTTTTTTTAACTTGTAAATTTGTATATAATTGTTTGTGCATTGTCCATTTCAACCTAAAGTGGGAAAAATGCGCAGAAAACTAGCTACAACTACTAGCTATTATATGTTATGGCTATTCTGCAAATTTTCTAACCTAACCTACCTTACCTAATAACTGTTTCTGTATATTTCTTTCCACCCCAACGGTTGTCTGGAAGTAGTTGCTCTAGGCGATCAGACCGCCGTTATACACCATGTGAAATCATATTCTTTCTTTCCTTTCTTTATGTATTTATTATTTGGTTTTGTCATATTTTGCAATTTTACTTTATGAAATTACATATAAAACATTATGATTATGTATGTATTTTGAAAAAAACATCCTGGGTGGGAATCGAAACCACGCCTTTCGGATCTCGGAGCAGACATACTACCAACGAACCAACAGGGTTGTCAATGTTTTTTCGTCAAAACTACACGCATAATCATTATAAAACAACACCTAAACAACTACTCGGACAGAACACAGAAGGCATTTCCCACAAAAAAAAAAACTGTCGAAGCACAAATGATAATGAATACACTAACCCAGATACGAGTACGTCACAATCGCACCGACAGCCCACCGTTAGAGTTCCAACAAAGTGTTTACAAAAAAACATTAAAAAAAACGTCGCTTTTTGTTGAAAATAACAATAGAAACGTCATTTAGAAGTCATCAAGGTAAATGAACTGCCGTTGTTGCGGATTTCGGAGCTGGTAATGGATTCGAATCGAGAGCGAATTAGAAATAAAGAGATCCCTAGTTTTTTTTGACCATGACCACAGCTCACCTGATGTTAAGTGAAGGCGTGGTCGAAGATGGTAAAGCACACCTAGCCTGGAATGGAACTGTCTCTCAAGTGAGGCTGCCGGAGCACACCGTTAGATGCTTGGCGACAGATTTCCAACTCTCGCGTGGTAGCTAGCCAGCCGAGTACTAGAGAGTGCGCTACCACCATGCTGTGGTTTCCTTCACCGGCAGCTCAAGCTCATTGTTGGGGGTTGAACCCACGCCCTTCGGCATGCGAACCGACCGCGCTAACCACTGAGTTATCATCGCTACAAAAAGTTTGTACAATTTTTAGGGTTCCGTACCCAAAGGGTAAAAACGGGACCCTATTACTGAGACTTCGCTGTCCGTCCGCCCGTCCAATTTTCACAGATGATGTATTTCTATTGCCGCTATAACAACAAATACTAAAAATAAAATAAATATTTAAAGGGGGCTCCCATACAACAAACGTGATTTTTTACCGTTTCTTGCTCGATACTAATAACGGTGACAGGTAGACGCTCTAACTATTCACAGAATATTTAGTTTTATTACAGATGATGGTACGGAACCCTACGTGTTTGAGTCCGACTCGCATTTGGGCGGTTTTTTTTAATGGAAAAGTAATGAGACGAACGAGACGCTCTCCTGATGGTGAGAGATAACGCCTGTCCATGACCATTGCAGCGATACACAGAACTTTGAGTAACAAAACAAAGTCCGGGCATCGCTGCTTTGGTACTCATTACTTTGTGACTAGATGGTTAGTCTCAACAGCCCAGTAATTTTGCTACAGTACCCTTCATACCGGAACACAGTAATATTTAAACACTACTGCTTGGCGGCAGAACAGCTGGTACTGCGGTGGTACCTACCTAGACGACCTCCTGCTAAGGAGATCTACCACCAAGTGAAATCACATCACATCATCATCATTTTGGTGGTAGATCTCCTTAGCAGGAAATCGTGTAGGTAGGTATCACCGCAGTACCAGTTGTTCTGCCGCCAAGCAGTAGTGTGTAACCATTACTGAAAATAAATAAATATCGTAGAACTATACACACAGCGGCATCTGGCCCCAAACTAAGCAGAGCTTGTGCGATGGAAGTCAGATAACTGATATACTTAAATACTTTTTGTTTTGTAAATAATACAGTACACCCAGACACAGAACAAACATTTGTTTTTTCACAAAATGCTTGTCCTGGGTGGGAATCGAACCCACGCCCCACAGCTCTTGAAGCAGACATGCTACCAATGAGCCAACAGGGCTGTGCTCCACTTTGAAGCACCTTAACGTAACTTGAAATAGTAACATAACTTGAAATTCAGAAATCAATGTTCGTCAGAGAAACGAAGTGAGGACTTAGTTAGACCAAGTTAGTCTCTTGTCTGGGTTAGTTAAGTACAGTACGGCGTCTGTGCGCACAACTTGGAATTTCATAATCGAATTTGGGAGCGAATATGATTTGTGTAGAGATGGGTGTTGCGTCGATATTTCGGTATCGATATGTAGGGATGGGAAAAAGCTAAATGTAAATGTTAAGTCTAAATGTTTTTATTAAGTCTCGTGCGTCCCAAAAGGTTAGTTCTGAAAATCAGCGCTGCTGACAAATCGGCGCCACTGCTGCTGAGAACTAACCTTTGTCGCGCTGCACACTACAGCGATAACTTTCTACATAATTGTTATTGTTATTTTAATTTTCTAATCTTTTATTTGTAGTGTTTTTTTGTTGTTGTAGTGTTGTGTGTGTCAAAATAAATAAATAAATATGGTAGGACTATACACACAGCGCCATCTGGCCCCAAACTAAGCAGAGCTTGTGTGATGGAAGTCAGATAACTGATAGAATACATAAATACTTTTTTTTTGTAAATACATACTTACAATACATACAGAACACCCAGACACAGAACAAACATTTGTTTATTCACAAAATGTTTGCCCTGAGTGGGAATCGAACCCACGCCCTACAGCTCTCAAGATATGTTACCAATGAACCAACAGGGCTGTCAGAATTGTTTTCTTTCTTTCTTTCTAAATGCAGAAATTTTACGAAAATATTAACTACTAGCGGACGCCTCGTTTCACCCGCGTAGTTCCCGTTCCCGTGGGAATACAGGGATAAAAAGTAGTCTATGTCACCCGGGGATAGAGTAGCTTCCCAACGGTGAAAGGATGTTTGAAATCGGTCCAGTAGTTTCGGAGCCTATTCAATACAAACAAACAATCAAGTCTATCCTCATTATAATAGTAGAGATAGATAGCGGACGCCTCGCGGTGTTAGCCGCTGTTCCCTTGTAGTATGTCTTAAACGTAATTACTCTCATAAGAAATTACGTTTTTTTATGTCATTTGATTTTTTTTTTTTTTTTTTATAGTCGCCAGGCTAGGGGTTTGACCACAGCTCACCTGATGTTAAGTGACGGTGTGGTCGAAGATGGTAAAGCATGATTATATTGACATGTTTATTTAAAGACATATAATGTACTTTATTGGACATTATACCTAGTCTTGCCATAAATATTGTAACAAAGAAAATTTATTTTTTTCTTTTGCAAATAACATTTATTACTTTTACAGTGTGTTAGTTTAATACAAAAATATAAAACAATTTAAAATATAAAAAGCTTATTCGAAGTGGTCTCCATTGGCTACAATACAGTCCTTTAAACGTTGAAGCCAGTTATCAATAGAAGTACGCACTCTTTCTATGGGCAAATTCTTCACTGCCAATCGTATGGATTGTTTTAGGGACTCCAAATTATCATGGCGTTTAGAGCAAGCCGTACTCTCTAAAACTGACCATAAATCATAATCCAGCGGTTTAAGATCGGGACTAGACGACGGCCAGTCTTTAGCTCTGATGAAGTCCGAAACGTTCGCTTCCAAACAAGACTGCGTGGACCGAGCATTATGACCGGCGCCGAGTCTTGCTGGAAGGACCATACTTGGTTATTGAACATGGTGTTGTTAACTACTTAACTACCGTCTCAAGAATGGTATCTTGATACTCTTGTGCCGATGTTTTGATACCTTTTGAGACCTTTTTCACAAAAATATGGCTCAGTCACTCCTTCATAGCCAACACCCCACCAAACCATCACTGAAGTCGGATAATGCCCACGTTGCACTCTGTCGACTAATTGGGAAGCTTCCTTAGAGCTTTGAGCATAAATACGGTCATTTTGTTTGTTAAAATGTTGCTCAATTGTAAAAATTTTCTCATCCGTAAACAAAAATTTTCTGTGACCTCCTTTTGCGTACCGCTTCAGTAGTTGTTTCGATTTTACCACCCTATTCTTTTTTAAATTATCAGTTAAGAAGTGACCAGTGCGTCTCTTATAGGCTGCAAGTCCTAAGTCATCTTTTAAAATACGCGACATGGTTCTAGGTGCCATCTTCATCACCCAAAATAAAATCTTTTGCTTTCGGACAGGATTTCTTCGAATTCTACCCCTTACTGCTTTGACCACCTTTTTCGTACGAACACTACGTGGACGGCCAGATCTTTTTCTGTTACAAACAGAGGAGGTCTCATTGTACCTATTAATAGCCCGGTACACAAACATTTGACTAATACCAAGCGTATGGAGAGTTTTAAAAATTGCATTTGGCTCCATACCTACTTTGCGTAGTGCAATCACAGCGATTCGGTTCTCTTTGTCACCCCACTCCATTTTAATATCGCAAAATATTGTACAATTTATTGGCGCCAAAATGAAAAAACACAATGAACAATCATATAAAAATTACAGATTCCAAATTCAAATGTAATATTTTGTTTATTTTTAGTTTTAACAGTATTTATGGCCAGACTAAGTAGTTTTTATTTATTGACATATGTAATCGGTGTTTTATAACTTTTTTAATGTTACACATAATAACAAACATCCATCCATCCAAATTTTCACTTTTTTTAATATTTGTGGGATGTGAAAGTTTGGATGTATGTTTGTTACTCTTTCACGCAAAAACTACTGAACGGATTTGGATGAAATTTGGTATGGAGGTAGCCGAGACCCTGCATTGACACATAGGCTACTTTTTATACCGAAAACATGTAGCTAGTAACACCGCGGGGCGCAGCTAGTTTATAATGTTAGTGGGATTATAGTGTGATAAAAAAAATCAATCACCAAATCCATATTTCATCTATAAATGCATGGAATCCATATTTCTAGATTTATATCTCACGACTTATGGATTGACATCCAAGCAAGCGAGGTCCCCAGCCATCAGCGTCACCCCTGTCACCGTCACGTCACTCGCACGGCGTGACGTCACGCTCCGATTGACGTGCCAGGAATCATGAATAACTATCATGTTCGGAATACGGGAAAAATAAACTTTTATTTTTCAAGCGTTTTTACTTCAAAATAGTCGAATCAAATTTATTTGTAAAGTACAGGTATGGTTGGTGTACGTAAATACAAAATAATTGTCATTTTTTTTTAATGGTGACAGCCTAGGTGTTTTACCACAGCACGCCTGATGTTAAGTGACGGTGTGGTCGAAGATGGTAAACACACCTAGCCTGGAATGGAACTGGCTCTCCAGTGAGGCTGCCGGAACACACCGTTAGATGCTTGGCGGCAGATTTTCAACTCTCGTGTGGTAGCTAGCCAGCCGAGTACTGGAGAGTACTCGCTGTGGTTTCCTCACGATGTTTTCCTTCACCGGCAGCTCGAGCTCATTGTGGGGTTTGAACCCACGCCCTTCGGCATGCGTACCTACCGCGCTAACCACTGAGCTATTTTCGTTAGGTCAACTAAACGCACTGCTCCAATGAAACTGGGGTTTCGTAAACGAAAATATCATCGATGTATACAAGTTTTACAATTTTGTTGATTTTTTCAAAAACCGCACGATCGATTTCGATATAATTTCTATGGGACCACCTCTGAAGTATTATCTATCAACCAAAAAAATTAACATCAAAATCATTTAGGAAGACCAGCGCTGGTCATACCACTTAGTATGACCAGCATTTGTAACTTTTGTCTGTCTCTGTTTGTTTTTGTGCTTGTTACAAAATTAAACGTTACGAACGTTTCACTTGGTGGTAGATCTCCTTAGCAGGAGGTCGTCTAGGTACCACCGCAGCACCAGTTATTCTGCCGCTAAGCAGTAGTGTGTAAACATTACTGTGAAGGGTACTGCAGCGACATTACAGCGCTGTTGCGACTAACCATCGCAAGTGTCAAAGTAATGAGCGCCAAAGCAGCGATGCCCGGACTTTGTTTTGTTACTCAAAGTTCTGTGTATCGCTGTCATGGTCATGGACAGGCGTTATCTCTTACCATCAGGAGAGCGTTTCGTTCGTCTCATTACTTCTTACATTAAAAAAAATTCTTTCTTTCATTTCATAATTTTTTTTTCTGTATTTTTTTATAAATGTAAAATGTAATGACTCCTGATGGTAAGAGATAACGCCCGAGAATTGACCAAGTGATCGCGTTACATACATTAATACAAAAAAACATACAGTCGAATTGAGAACCTCCTCTTTTTTGAGTCTCTTAAAAATTGTGCTAGTATGTTCTAAAAGTTGACACTAGGGCCGGCAATTGATCGAACGACAAACCATCAGTTCTTTGACCTTCCGAAAACAGTTAAAACTAGTTATTGCATAATCTGTATTGTAACCGTCACCGGCGCTCAAACAATGGCCCGTGACGAAGCTTCAATGCCGCGGGCCTCAGTTTGGGTATCGCTGCTCATGACAATGACTTATCACTCAAATTATCCGGAATTAACGTCGCATTGTGTTAAATCCTCTTCGAAATCCGTTCGGTTTGCTGTTATAGCGGCAACAGAAATACATCATCTGTGAAAATGTCAACTGTCTGACT
Source organism: Biston betularia (assembly GCA_905404145.2). Taxonomy (NCBI): domain Eukaryota; kingdom Metazoa; phylum Arthropoda; class Insecta; order Lepidoptera; family Geometridae; genus Biston; species Biston betularia. The sequence goes on from FR989891.1 coordinate 279,227, forward strand.
GTCACGGCGCATGAGATACAGCCTGGTGACGGACGGACAGCGGAGTCTTAGTCCGGGTCCCGTTGTATCCTTTGAGTCATCATCATCATCATCATCAGCCTATGTTAGTCCACTGCTGGACATGGGCCTCTCCCAAGACACACCACTCAGCCCGATCTTCGGCTTTTCGCTTCCATCCACCGCCAGCTGTCCTACGTATATCGTCACACCATCGAGCCTCAGGGCGTCCTACGCTACGTTTGCAATACGCGGTCTCCACTCTAGAACACGGCTACCCCAGCGGTTGTCGGTTCTGCGACAGATATGTCCAGTGACACTTCAGCTTGCTAACACGCTGAGCTATGTCTGCGACTTCAGTTCTCCGGCGAATTACTTCGTACCGGATACGATCCCTCGGAGAAATGCCGAGCACAGCTCTTCCATAGCTCGCGGAGCGACTTTGAACTTACAGACCATTCCCGCTGTTCTGTGTATCGCTGCAATGGTCATGAACAGGCGTTACCTCTTACCATCAGGAGAACGTCTCGATCGTCTCATTAATTTTTACATTAAAAAAAACCCACGTACTGCAGTCTGATGACAATAACCGCCATCATAGTTTTTTTTATCTGTGACAAGCTAGGTGTTTGACCACAGCTCACCTGATGTTAAGTGACGGTGTGGTCGGAGATGGTAAAGCACACCTAGCCTGGAATGGAACTGGCTCTCCAGGGAGGCAGCCGGAACACACCGTTAGATGCTTGGCGGCAGATTTTCAACTCTCGTGTGGTAGCTAGCCAGCCGAGTACTAGAGAGTACGCTACCACCATGCTGTAGTTTCCTCACGATGTTTTCCTTCACCGGCAGCTCGAGCTCATTGTTAGGGTTTGAACCCACGCCCTAAGAAAAGATTAGAAAACGAAATGAAAATTAACAATAATATAATGTTTTTGCCAAGTCGGAGCGTGGCGCTGGCTCTAGACAAATTGTGTGACTTCAGCGTTCTAGTCTCCCGCGTGTCAGACGAGTGCAATGTCTGACGGGACATCGCCCCGGGTCAGACGCCGTGCAGTCGGTACCCAAGGTCGTCTGGGACATTCGCGATGCGCTTTTACAACGAAGCTAGAATTACCGGAGACTAGTTTTACTATTTTCTAGCGATGATAGCTCAGTGGTTAGCGCGGTAGGTTCGCATGCCGAAGGGTGTGGGTTCAAACCCCAACAATGAGCTTGAGCTGCCGGTGAAGGAAACCATAGCATAGTGGTAGTACTCGGCTGGCTAGCTACCACACGAGAGTTGAAAATCTGCCGCCAAGCATCTAACGGTGTGTTCCGGCATTCTTACTGGAGAGCCAGTTCCATTCCAGGCTAGGTGTGCTTTACCATCTACGGCCACACAGTCACTTGACATCAGGTGAGCTGTGGTCAAACACCTAGCCTGTCAACCATTAAACAAAATCTGCATGACTATCGAACAACCAGAAGGTCTTAAAAGCGTTTACCCGCGTAGTTCCCGTTCCCGTAGGAATGCAGAGATAAAAAGTAGCCTATGTCACCCGGGGATAGCGTAGCTTCCCAACGGTGAAAGAATTTTTGAAATCGGTCCAGTAGTTTTTCCGTTACGTACAAAAATACAAATCTTTCCTCTTTATAAAATTAGGATAGATGATTTTCAGCATGATCTATCGAGACTCATTTTAACGTTTTAATTTTCTGTACGTTATCAATTATAATTGTATCTAGGTTTGTGAGCGCAACTTTTCGCGGAACATTCCAGAACATTCCAGAACGTTCTAGAGTTTTCCAGAACATTCCAGCTAGATCCCTGCAGCGTTAGAAAATAGTGCAGCTTTATTGAACTGTAGGTACAAAGGATTGTGTTCCGAAGTGACACACGGCCGAATGGATTAGCAAACAAGCTTTTTTTTAATCTTTGACATGCTAGTTTTGAATACAGTTCACCTGATGTTGAGTGACTGTGTGGTCGAAGATGGTAACACCTAGCCTGGAAAGGGACTGGCTATTAAGTAAGAAAGGAAAAGGTTTTATTTTGTAACAAATAAAAAAAAAAACAGTTATAAACACAACAAAATAGGGGCTCACCTCGGCATAATGCTGGTCTTCCGGTAAGCCCTTGTAGTTTAAAACCAAAGCGTGTTTTTGTGTGTGTGTGTTTAGATTTTATGTTTAAAGGAATTATGTTATATACGTGGCGACAGATTTTCAACTTGAGGATAGTAGCCAGCCGAGTACTAGAGAGTACGCTACCACCACGCTATGGTTTCCTCGCGATGTTTTCCTTCACCGGCAGCTCAACCTCATTGTTGGGGCTTAAATCCACAGCCTTCGGCGTATTGACGTTCGTACGTCCGACGTATCTATTGACAGGCGTATTGACAGCCCCGTTGGCTCATTGGAAGTATATCTGCCTTAAGAGCTGTAGGGCGTGGGTTCGATTCCCAATCAGGGCAAACATTTTATAAATAAACAAATGTTTGTTCTGTGTCTGGGTGTTCTGTATGTTTTATAAGTACGTATTTCCAAAAAAAAAGTATTTATGTATTCTATCAGTTATCTGACTTCCATCACACAAGCTTTGCTTAGTTTGGGGCCAGATGGCGCAGTGTGTAATGTTCTACGATATTTTTTTTTTCTGAACCACAGAGCTATCGTCGCTACAAAAAGAAAACAAAATTACGTTTATTTCTATAGTTAAAATTAAATCTAGCGATATGCACCTAGACATGCATAGTTTTAGAATGCGATGCAGATATAAAAAACGTGTATTTGTATTTATTGTAATGAATATTATAACTGTATTCTGTTTTTTTGTGTGTTATGAAATAAATCAGAATAATTTCATCTCGTTTGTTGATAATAATAATTATGTGAACTTTGTTTGCCGTAATAAATGGCCGTGTGTCACCTACACTTGAATACCGGCATCCACACTTAGTCTAGAGATTAAACTTTGTAGTTATTACCTCTTTACTGAGATGAGACTACTGCATAACTATGATTTTAAATTACTGGTTTTTTTACTTTGGTTTTGGCGTCGCATTTTGAACAATTGCCAGTGTCTAGTGTTTCATATTTTCAAGTTTCAAAAGTTAAATAAGTTGCCTCGTAGCTATAGTGATAGTCAAATTTCACCTACCATTTTTCCCCCTCAAATTTTTCTCCCACATCGGTGTTGCCACTCGCGGGAGATTTACCCGGTTAAATTTCGAGTGTTTACTGAGTTTACAGGCTCACTGGCGCGTTGCCAGCGCCAATAACTGTACTCTGCATTGTTAGACATGTACACAGATGCAGTAGGTCGCTCAAGTCTTTATTATAAACGCATATGCAAGCCTTTGTAGTCCGTGCGGAGATGACAACTTCTGAATGAAATACCGCCTCTTAATATCGTGCCCTTTTTAGGTTTCCGTACCCAAAGGGTAAAACGGGCCCCTATTACTGAGACTCCGCTGTCCGTCTGTCACCAGGCTGTATCTCATGCGCCGTGATAGTTAGACAGTTGACATTTTCACAGATGATTGATTTCTGTTGCCGCTATAACAACAAATACTAAAAAACAATTTTTTTTTTTTTTTTTTTAATAATTTGCCCTTCGGGCAGGCTAAAGCTATAGAGCCATACTGCCTTGTCTTAAGTGTTATTTCTGCTGTCTCTTAGCTATAGTTATCGTCAAAGTCGTCTTTGTCAAGTCCAGTTCGTGTCAGTTAACTCCAGTCATGCTTTAGTAAAGTAGTGGCAACTTTACTATAAAGCTTCGATGGAGTTTTGGAAGCAACACGAAAACTCATGTTTCACCACATTATATCATTTTCCCACACTCGCGCTTGTAATTCGGCACTTTATGAATAAAACACCACCATTTTTATGCATAAACACTCGACAAAACACTAGTTTTGGAAAAAAATACAACGGAGCGACACGACTCCTCCCGCGTTCCCGCCAAAACTCCTAAAAAACAATAAAATCAATGTTTAAGGGGGCTCCCATACAACAGTGTGATTTTTGCTGTTTCAATAGATAATGGTATGGAGCTCTTTGTGCGCGAGTCCGACTCGCACTTGGCCGGTTTTTATTTCATATCCTTTCTTAAGGTGGTCCGTTTTCCATATGTTGTTTTACTGTTTTATTTAAGCAATTGTGATTCACCGCAAATAAAGACCAAAATAAACGCCAGTAGCTGTGATTTCACTAAAATTATGCTCCATTTGTCCATAAATGGAAAAAAAATATTTGTATGGAAATCGAACCACCTTAAAGCAAATAATCTTATATCAAATAGCAGTTCTGTAATGAGCTTACTTAAAACGATTTTTTTTTCACCACGAAGGCGCAGAACATTGCGTATTTGCCACTGTCAAGTAATATAAAATTAACTTGTCATTGTCAAATAAATAAATGAATATCGTAGGAGTTTTGGCGGGAACGCCGAAAGAATCGTGTCGCACCAGTGATATTTTTTTTAAACTATTGTTTTTTCGAGTGTTTATGTAAATATAAAATAGAAATAGTGGTGTTTTATTCATAAAGTGTCGAATTACAAGCGCGAGTGTGGGAAATGTGAGGAAACGTGACTATTCGTGTTGCTTTCAAAACTCCATCGAAGCTACTATTTACTTTAAGCTGATTATTATTCTAATCGATTTTTTTTATTGTTTCAGGTAATACACACGAAGTTTCAGCATAGTGGTCGATCGTGCGATTTCTCTTGAAATTACAGGATTCTGTTGTGAGTGATAAAAATAATCTCCGTGAATACTTACTTATGAAAATAATAAATATCGTAGGACTATACACACAGCGCCATCTGGCCCCAAACTAAGCAGAGCTTGTGTCATGGAAGTCAGATAACTGATAGAATACATAAATGTTTTTTTTGTTTGTAAATACATACTGAATACCCAGACACAGAACAAACATTTGTATATTCACAAAATGTTTGCCCTGAGTGGGAATCGAACCCACACCCTACAGCTCTCAAGGCAGATACACAACCAATGAGCCAACGAGGCTGTCAGAAGTGGTCTTACTGTTGATATATCTACTACTTCGTTCCCATATCGACGCATCGAAGTGTAAACGCGATATCGAATTAATTTCATCGACGTTTTCCAATTTTAAACTTTTCACGTCTCTATTTCAAAAAATGCCGGGATTTTCCGCCATTTTGTGGGTTTTGTGAAAAACGGCTAACTGCTTTGAATAAAGTTACTGAACAATGCGCTTAGCAATTGGACTTATGAGCTGTAGGGCGTGAGTTCGATTCCCACAAGGACAAATATTTATGTGACAATAAATGTTTGTTCTGTGTCTGGGTGTTCTGTATGTATTTACAAAAAAAAAGTATTTATGTATTCTATCAGTTATCTGACTTCCATCACACAAGCTCTGCTTAGTTTGCCGTCAGATGGCGCTGTGTGTATAGTGCTGCGATATTTTTTAATTTAAATAAGTACTTATAACTAATCTGTAACTAACTTTTGTAACTGTTTGTCTCTGTTTGTTGTGTTCTGAGTTACAAAATATTTTTTTTTTCTTTTAAACTTTTACTTTGTTGAAATCTCCATCCAACGGTTGTCTGGAAGAAATCGCTCTAGGCAATAAGGCCGCCATATATGTATTTGTCTATGTTGTTTTTGTTTTGTTATTTTCTGATTTTTTTTTCAAGTTTTGTGTACAATAAAGTTATATACTATTGTAACTTTTTTCTTATTTTTGTAAAAAGTGTTATATATTGTACATTTTGTCAAAATTATATTGTGGAATATGCATAAGCCGCCTCCCGCATAATTAGTAGAGTAAATTGCCTCTCTGAGGGCACTTCCGGTCGTGTAACATATTTTTGAGAGTACTTCCGGTTCCATTACAAGTTTTAATTTCGGTTTATTATGAGAATATATTAAATTAAATCTATACTATTATAAAGAGGAAAGATTTGTTTGTTTGTATTGAATAGGCTCCGAAACTACTGGACCGATTTGAAAAATTCTTTCACCGTTGGGAAGCTACACTATCCCCGGGTGATATAGGGTACTTTTTATCACTGTATTCCTACGGGAACGGGAACTACGCGGGTGAAACCGCGAGGCGATTGTAGCGATGATAGCTCAGTGGATAGCGCGGTAGGTTCAAACCCCAACAATGAGCTCGAGCTGCCGGTGAAGGAAAACATCGTGAGGAAACCACAGCATGGTGGTAGCGTACTCTCTAGTACTCGGCTGGCTAGCTACCACACGAGAGTTGAAAATCTGCCGCCAAGCATCTAACGGTGTGTTCCGGCAGCCTCACTTGAGAGCCTGTTCCATTCCAGGCTAGGTGTGCTTTACTATCATCGGCCACACCTTCACTTAACATCAGGTGAGCTGTGGTGAAACACCTAGCCTTTATTAAAAAAAAGGCGTCCGCTTGTACTTTACATTTTATCGAAAATCAATTTCGACCATGCATGATGGAACCGACTTATTCCTCAAGAGTTTTCAAGTTAGACAAATTTGAACTCTATCATTAACAGTACAAAGTATATTTCCCGTTAAAACTTGTTTAACAGCATATGGTCGACAGTTGGTGACCAATCTTCCGTTAAACATCTTTTCGATATTCAAATTTGAATAAATTCACGCTTCGATGGCTTTACTGGCCGTTCGTCAATACCACGGCCTTTTCGTTGAAAAACGTTAACTTTAGGACTTTACTTAAGGGACTTTTTTGGGGTTCCGTACCCAAAGTGTAAAACGGGACCCTATTACTAAGGCTCCGCTGTCCGTCCGTCACCAGGTTGTATCTCATGCGCCGTGATAGTTAGACAGTTGACATTTTCACAGATGATGTATTTCTGTTGCCGCTATAACAGCAAATACTAAAAAACAGAATAAAATCAATATTTAAGGGAGCACCCATACAACAAACGTATTTTTTTTTGCCGTTTTCATAGATTTTTTATGGTTCACTACATCACCTGATGGTAAGTGACGGTGTGGTTAAAGATGATGAATTATCCTAGTCTGGAATGGAACTAGCGGTGATGTTTACACACTACTGCTTAGCTTAAATGTGCTTTTAAACACACCTAGCCTGGAATCGAACTGGTTTTCAAGTGAGGCTGCCGGAACACCCGGTTAGATGCTTGGCGGTAGATTTTCAACTTGAGGGTAGCTAGCCAGCCGAGTACTAGATAATACTCTACTACCGGCGGCTCAAACTCATTGCTGGGGTTTGAACCCACGCCCTTCGGCTTGCGAACCGACCGCGCTAAGCACTGATCTGTCATCGCTGCAATACAACTAAGGCTCATTTATTTTTCTTATTAGTGTTACAATGTGTTGGAAGAGAACGCTGTTAGCGATAAGGCCGCCACTTGTGGCACTAGTTCATAAGGTTCTTTTGTTCTTTAGTTCATAAGGCACAATAAAGAGTTATATCTATCTATATATATCTATCTAAAATGACATTCTTCAGTTTTTTCGTACTGGAATCGAACCAAACACTTATAAAGCGGACATGCAACCACTGAGCCATAAAAAGTCGACACGACAAAATACAGTTTGAAATATTACACAAATGATCTACAATTATGTATCTACTGACATATCTACCAATTTTGTGCGCACCTCAGCGGGGGAGTCACCATCGTAATTTCAGTACATAAATTACAAAATCTCATGCGAAACGTTAGTTCTATAGTTTGGTCGCAGGCACGGGTAAAGTGGTCGTACCTTTATCTACCGATCCCCCTGTCAGCGATGCGTGCCGCGGAAGCACCGTTGCAGTCACCACTTCCGGTCAATTGTCGATCTATTTATAATAACTGCTACAAGAAAAAATAGACACGTTTTGACTACACTTTTTTTGGATCCGGTTTTTTTTTTATGATTCACAAGCTAGGTGTTTGACCACTGTTGTGAAGGTGTGTGTGGTGTGGTCGAAGGTGATAAAGCACACCTGGAATGGGACTGGCTCTCAAGTGAGGCCGGAACACACCGTTAGAGGCTTGGCGGCAGATTTCCAACTCTCGTGTGGTAGCTAGCCAGCCGAGTACTAGAGAGTACGCTACCACCATGCTGTGGTTTCCTCACGATGTTTTCCTTCACCGGCAGCGCTAACCACTGAGCTAAGAGATAACGCCTGTCCATGACCATTGCAGCGATACACAGAACTTTGAGTAACAAAACAAAGTCCAGGCATCGCTGCTTTGGCGCTCATTACTTTGAGACTTGCGATGGTTAGTCTCAACAGCCCTTAAATGGTGTACATTTAAAATATGTTAAATTAATACTATTTACAAATTTATACAAAAAACTTAGTCTAAAAGTCCGTCAGAGGAGGGGTATGTGTCCAGAATGCTGGCAGCATTGCCACGCTGGATGGCAATGCTAAGCTTTTGACCAAAGTCCTTAGCAGTATCTCTAAGCATTCTGGTCACCTGAAGCCTCCTGTAATTAACTTCCTCAATGACAATTTTTTAAAATCTAATACAACGTGCGGACTCGTGTTCTCCCCCCGCAGTCCCACCACAAAAGGTAGTTCACATATTTGTACAAACATTAAGTCACGCTATATTTAGTAAGTTTCCCACACATTGTTCCATTGAAACTCTAACGTAATTCGTGGAAATCGTAAAAAAAAGCTATCGGGGACAAGGTGAAATAAATTTATTTGCTTCTGAAACGAAATTATTTGCTTTTTTGTAGCGATGATAGCTCAGTGGTTAGCGCGGTAGGTTCGCATGCCGAAGGGCGTGGGTTCAAACCCCAACAATGAGCTCGAGCTACCGGTGAAGGAAAACATCGCGAGGAAACCATAGCATGGTGGTAGGGTACTCTCTAGCACTCGGCTGGCTAGCTACCACACGAGAGTTGAAAATCTGCCGCCAAGCATCTAACGGTGTGTTCCGGCAGCCTCACTTGAGAGCCAGTTCCATTCCAGGCTAGGTGTGCTTTACCATCTTCGACCACACCTTCACTTAACATCAGGTGAGCAACATCAAACAACTAGCCTGTCAACCATAAAAAAAAAAAACGATAGAAATTTTGTAGGTTGACTACAATACACTGAACTTAATCATTATTATAAAGTGACTAGCTGTCCCACCACATGTATCATCATCGTCATCATCAGCCGTAGGACGTCCACTGCTGGACATCCTTCCCCATTGACTTCCACAAAGCCCGGTTGGAAGCGGCTTGCATCCAGCGCGTTCCTGCGGTCCTTACTAGGTCGTCTGTCCGCCTTGTGGGCGTCCTACGCTGCGCTTGCCGGTCCGTGGTCTCCACTGCAGAACTGTGCAGCCCCATCGGCCATCAGTTCTGCTTGCTGTATCCTACTGCAGCTTCAACTCGCTAATCCGTTGGGCTATGTCGGTAACTTTAGTTCGTGATTTTTTTTAAATTAATGTATAAAGTAATGAGACGAACGAGACGCTCTCCTGATGGTAAGAGATAACGCCTGCCCATGACCATTGCAGCGATACACAGAACTTTGAGTAACAAAACAAAGTCCAGGGCATCGCTGCTTTGGCGCTCATTACTTTGAGACTTTCGATGGTTAGTCTCAACAGCCCAGTAATGTCGCTGCAGTACCCAACACAGTAATGTTTACACACTACTGCTTAGCGGCCGAATAACTGGTACTGCGGTGGTGCCTACCTAGACGGCCTCCTGCTAAGGAGATCTACCACCAAGTAAACGGAACGGAGTACGGATCTCCTCATTTCTGATGGGATCTCGCAAGGAAACTCCGAGCATAGCTCTCTCCATAGCGCGTTGTGCTACTTTGAGCTTTCCAAGAAGGCACATAGTCACATAGTATAGTTGTAATTATTTTATATGTGACATTTTCATTGTTTTGACATATTATGTTATGAATTGATTGACTCAGTCTCGACTCGAAGAGTCAACACGTCCTGAGGATGCCTCGTGTAGAGGTGTCATAATGTTTTACATAAAAAAAAAACACTTGACCTACTAAATAAACACTTAAACTTGAACTTGCAGACACGCCATCAAAACTGTAGTCCGTTACTTACCGGACGCCTACTTTCGCTTCTGGACAATTATACTACTAACTACTCTTTGGCAGTCTACGTACACACGCACGGCACAGAATAAAGAAACAAACAGAGGGCTAACTCGCTAATACAATGAAACCCTCGTCTCTTGAGTTTCGGCGGGAACGCGGAAAGAGTCGTGTCGCTCCGTTGTATTTTTTTCCAAAACTAGTGTTTTGTCGAGTGTTTATGCATAAAAATGGTGGTGTTTTATTCATAAAGTGCCGAATCACAAGCGCGAGTGTGGGAAAATGATATAATGTGGGGAAACATGACTTTTCATGTTGCTTCCAAAAATCCATTGAAGCTTTATAGTTGCCACTACTTTACTAAAGCATGGACTTGACCAAGACTGGACTTGGACTATGTTTTCGAGGCAACTTATTTAACTGAGACTTGAAAATATAAAACACTTGACACTGGCAAATACTCAAAATACGACGCCAAAACCAAAGTTAAAAAACCCTCGTCTCTAACAGACACATCGATATTTTTCATTTAAACCTATACCAGTTTCAAAGATAGATCAAGATTATTTTATTTTAGATTCTAATTCAAAGTCTCAAAGTAATTAGCGCCAAAGCAGTGCCCTGGACTTTGTTTTGTTGCTCAAAGTTCTGTGTATCGCTGCAATGGTTATGGACAGGTTTTTTTCTTTTAACATCAGGAGAGCGTCTCGTTCGTCTCATTACTTTTTACATAAAAAAAGTTTAATACAGTTAGCATTTTTGTATATTTTTGACTGCACAACTTACCAATATTATCCTACTATTATAAATGTGAAAGTTTGGATGGATGTTTGTTACTCTTTCACGCAAAAACTACTGAACGGATTTGTATGAAACTCGGTATGGAGGTAGCCGAGACCCTGGATTAACACATAGGCTACTTTTTATCCCCGAATTATTGTAGGTTTTTTTACAGTGTAAAGTTTTTTTTTTTTTTACTGTTGACAGGCTAGTTGTTTGACCACAGCTCACCTGATGTTAACTGAAGGTGTGGTCGAAGATGGTAAAGCACACCTAGCCTGGAATGGAACTGGCTCTCAAGTGAGGCTGCCGGAACACATCGTTAGATGCTTGGCGGCAGATTTTCAACTCTCGCGTGGTAGCTAGCCAGCCGAGTACTAGAGAGTACGCTACCACCATGCTATGGTTTCCTCACGATGTTTTCCTTCACCGGCAGCTCAAGCTCATTGTTGGGGTTTGAACCCACGCCCTTCGGCATGCGAACCTACCGCGCTAACCACTGAGCTATCATCGCTACAAAGTACAAGTTGAGTTTCTGGTATAATCTGCTCGCTGAGTGGCCGCCTCGTGTGCCGGCCGCGCTCCTGGTTCACACAGCTCGGTAACCCGTTAGCACTCGATGCGGCATACATACGCATCATTATCAATTATGATTGATCCGCTCAGCTTCGACATGGCAACACCATTGATGGCTGTACTCACATCTCTGATATCTTCTTTTTTTTAATGGTTTACGTGACATCATAAATACCGCTACGTGTATTATAGCCGTCGCCAAATGGTGACCCGTTTATAGTCATAGTCAGTCATAGTGTTTTATTGATAACAAAAGTTGCAAGTCTATTAAATTTCAAATGTCAATTCGATATTTAAAAGAAAAATCAAATATGAAATTAAATTACAATAAAAAATTAATTGAAATTATATAAAATAAAAACAATTATTTAATTAATTGAATGCAATATACACAAAAATTGTACAGTTCGCATATTACGCGTTAATTTTTTTTTATACTATTCAGTATAAAAGGCTTATGTTTGACCGCCATCTCACCTGATGTTAAGTGATGAAGCGGTCTAAGATGGAGCACTTTTGCCTAGAAGATACTGATTCACTCTCGGCTTGAAGACACCCTAATTATGCCTTGATTAACACTTGGTTGCTTGGAAGAGATCGCTCTTAGCGATAAGGCCTTCACTTGTGGCACTAGTTCATAAGGTTCTCTATCTATCTATATCTATGTCCAACGGGGAAGACTCACTCAGACGGCTCATTCCATATCCTGTTAGGATATAAATTAAAAAATATTGCTGCTAGTAAAATTTTAGTAAAACAGATACCTATCACATCATTGTCAATTTTCAAGGATTTAGTTGTTGTTTTAATTGTGAAGACAAACCAGAGTGTCATACTTATCACTATTTTAATCATTGCAAAATTACTAATTTACCTAAATAGACTATATTATGTAAAGTCCTGAAAACTGACCTTCAAAAACATTTTAAAAAACTAATTCTCAACTGACAGTAGGAAAAAATTCAAAGCCAAATTGCTGACATGTTGTTGTAAAGTCACAATGTAAATCCACGAGCTGTGCATAAATCCTTTGGCCACTAATGAGCCGGCCATCTTGTATCTGTTGACAGCTGTCATCTGTCATGCGTTTCGCGCGCTTTTTGTTTTCTTTATCCGCGTGCTGCGACTCTGAAAGGGGATTGCGTAAATAAGTTTTCTTTTATGGAGTTGAAAAGGAAAAATCAACGTCGATGCTTTCATATGCTATGTTTACAGAAAGTATGATAGACTAGTGATCTGCCCCGGCTTTGTTTGTACATTATAATTGTTATTTTATCGGCATAATTTGCCTGAAAGATTGTGATTTTTTTTTACATATTATGTATTAACTAATTACTTTCAATTGGTGGTAGATATATTTAGCAGGAAGTCGTCTAGGTAGGTACCACCGCAGTACCAGATATTCTGCCGCCAAGCAGTAGTGTGTAAACATGACTGTGTTCCGGTTTAAAGAGTACTGCAGCGAAGTTACTGGGTTATTGAGACTAACCATCGCAAGTGTCAAAGTAATGAGCGCCAAAGCAGCGATGCCTGGACATTGTTTTGTTACTCAAAGTTCTGTGTATCGCTCCAATGGTCATGGACAGGCGTTATCTCTTACCATCAGGAGAGCGTCTCGTTCGTCTTATTACTTTTTTACATTAAAAATATACTTAAATAGTTTTTTTTTGTAAATACATACAGTACACCCAGACACAGAATTATATCGCAAAATGCTTGTCCTGGGTGGGAATCGAACCGTAATAGGGTCCAGTTTTACCCTTTGGGTACGGAACCCTAAAAATTGATGATTATAACGCTAATCCCGATTTCCATGTAAATTAACACAAATTCGCGTGTAGAGCTCCAAACTGTAATCAAAACAGTAATTACAGCACAAAGCGGGTGATGCATTACCATGCCCTCAGCGGGCGAACGGGGCCGCATTCAGGACTACTCTGGACCTTCTAGAACATATACAGTAGCGATGATAGCTCAGTGGTTAGCGCAGTCAGTTCGCATGCCGAAGGTCGTGGGATCAAACCCCAACAATGAGCTCGAGCTACCGGTGAAGGAAAACATCGTGAGGAAACCATAGCATGGTGGTAGCGTACTCTCTAGCACTCGGCTGGCTAGCTACCACGCGAGAGGTGAAAATCTGCCGCCAAGCTTTTTTTTTAAATGTAAAATGTAATGAGACGAACGAGACGCTCTCCTGATGGTAAGAGATAACGCCTGTCCATGACCATCGTAGCGTTACACAAAAACTTTAAGTAACAAAACAAAATCCAGGGCATCGCTGCTTTGGCGCTCATTACTTTGAGACTTTCGATGGTTAGTCTCAACAGTCCAGTAATTTCGCTACCTACAGTACCCTTCAAACCGGAACACAGTAATGTTTACACACTACTGCTTAGCGGCAGAATAACTGGTACTGCGGTGGTACCTACCTAGACGACCTCCTGCTAAGGAGATCTACCACCAAGAAAAAAAAAAGCATTATATTTCATTATTATAAATTAACTATTTATATACTTAATCTAGTAATAGATTAAGTATAATATTAATAATATTTATATTAGATCAAAGTCATGTTTACAAACCTCTCCAAGGTAGAAGCTAGAGAACCATTTTAAATATGACAAAATCTATATAAATGTTCATAGCCAAATAAAATCAATCATTCATTTATTCATTTATTCATTTTACTGTGTTTCCATCGAAATTTACAAAATATATTTGTAATTAGTTAATTTATTTCAAACAATTATATATCTCCGCATGAACCTTACTCATATAACATTGATAGAACTTCACTTTGTAAGTTCGTTTAATCACATATTATAAAGAGGAAAGATTTGATTGTTTGCATTGAACAGGATCCGAAACTTCGAGACCGATTTCAAAAATTCTTTCACCGTTGAAAAGCTACACTATCTCCGGGTGACATACTACTTTTTATCCCTGTATTCCCACGGGAACGGGAACTACGCGGGTGAAACCGCTAGGCGCCCGCTAGTTAGTGATAAATACGTCATGAAGGGTACTTGGTATCTTTTTTTCATTTTTATGGTTGACAGGCTAGTTGTTTGACCACAGCTCACCTGATGTTAAGTGAAGGTGTGGTCGAAGATGGTAAAACACACCTAGTCTGGAATGGAACTGGCTCTCAAGTGAGGCTGCCGGGACACACCGTTAGATGCTTGGCGGCAGATTTTCAACTTGAGTGTGGTAGCTTTTTTGCTGTTGAGACTAACCATCGAAAGTCTCAAAGTAATGAGCACCAAAGCAGCGATGCCCTGGACTTTGTTTTGTTACTCAAAGTTCTGTGTATCGCTGTAATGGTCATGGACAGGCGTTATCTCTTACCATCAGGAGAGCGTCTCGTTCGTCTCATTATTTATCACATAAAAAAAAAAAAAGCTAGCCAGCCGAGTACTAGAAAGTACCCTACCTATATATGGTTTCCTCACAATGTTTTCCTTCACTGGCAGCTCAAGCTCATTGTTCTCACACCCTTCGGCATGCGAACCTACCGCGCTAACCACTGAGCTATCATCGCTACAAAGTATCATCGTATCAGGCGTCTAAACGCGCCCCTGGCGCTGGATGAACGTTGTGTATCCGTTGTAATCCTCCCGCCGCTAATGAGCCGGCGGCCATCTTGTTTCGTTGACAGCTGTCATGAGTTTCCCGCGCTTTGTGATTTTCGTCTGAAAAGGTTTTAGTGCGCCGCTTTCAATGGAGTTTCATTATGCTACAATATAAATTTGACATCTTTTTTTGTAACAGAACCCTCGAAGATTATGCCAATTTATATAAGCGTTACTCGTTACTATTCCGTTTGCCCGTGTGTTTTCGTGAGCGCGAAAACGTAAGTCTACCACATCGGTAGATATCTTTGTTTTTTTTTTAAGTAATGAGACGAACTAGACGCTCTCCTGATGGTAAGAGATAACGCCTGTCCATGACCATTGCAGCGATACACAGAACTTTAAGTAACAAAACAAAATCCAGGGCATCACTGCTTTGGCGCTCATTACTTTGAGACTTTTGATAGAGTTAGTCTCAACAGCCCAGTAATTTCGCTGCAGTACCCTTCAAACCGAAACACAGTAATGCTTACACACTACTGCTTGGCGGCAGAATAACTGGTACTGCGGTGGTAGCTACCTAGACGACCTCCTGCTAACGAGATCTACCACCAACAATCTATTCTTATCTTACAGCTGAAATTAATAAATCCTGTTCAGCCTTTTTGTCTGCCCTGTTTTTTTATAAACTGTCCCACTGTTGGGCACGGTTCTCTTCTCATTGTGACAAGTAAAAGGCCATAGTTGACAGCCCCGTTGGCTCATTGGTAGTATATCTGCCTTGAGAGCTGTAGGGCGTGGGTTCGATTCCCACTCAGGGCAAACATTTTGTGAATAAACAAATGTTTGTTCTGTGTCTGGGTGTTCTGTATGTATTTACAAAAAAAAAGTATTGATGTATTCTATCAGTTATCTGACTTCCATCACACAAGCTCTGCTTAGTTTGGGGCCAGATGGCGCTGTGTGTAATGTCCTACGATATTTATTATTTATTTATTTATAGTCCACCATGGCCAATTGCGGGTTGGCAGGCTTTAGTTTAGTTATAGCCATAAAATAATGTCATTACAAAAAGTTTTGGAAAAAACACTAGGTGTCCCACATTATATAACTTTCCTACATTCGGTACTGTATTTGTGTTTATGAATAAAACAACCACTATTTTTATTCATAAATACAACATTGGCAAGGTAATATAATCTTGCTACACAACCTTTCCGAGTTCCCGCCAAAACTTACGTTCTTTTTTTTTTGCTTTGGTTTTGGCGACGCTGGGCATTTGCCAGTGTCAAGTGTTTTATATTATCAAGTTTCAAAAGTTTAAAAATCCAGTCTTTGTCAAGTACAGCCCGTGTCAGTGAAGTCCAGTCATGGTTTAGTAAAGTAGTGGCGACTTTATTACAAGCTTCGATGGAGTTTTGGAAGCAACACGAAAAATCATGTTTCCCAGACTCGTGCTTGTAATTCGGCATTTTATGAATAAAACATCAACAGTTTTTTTGTATAAACACACGACAAAACACTAGTTTTGAAAGAAAGAAAAATATTTTATTTTGCAACATAAAAACTCAAAAACATAAACGAACAAACAGAGACAAACAGTTACAAAATAAGGGCTCACCTCAGCATAATACTGGTCATACTAAGTATGACCAGCGCTGGTCTTCCGGTGAGCCCCTGTACTTGAAAACCAAAGCACAACAAAATTACAACGGGGCGAAGCGACTCTTTCCCCGTACCCACCGAAACTCACGCTCTTATTCGATTTCTTTTGCAACTGACAGCTGTCAACGATCATCCGATCGCGAGTGAGATCTGTCACGTGGAATGTTGCGTCATCAAATACAGACGAAACTACTAACGAGCTCTGCGATAATATACCTAATTCAATAGACAAACAGGATAATTGGTGTTTACTGGCGGAGAGTTGGCTTAACGATCTAGGCGTATTGTACGTTTCAATTCTGGTAGGATAGAATATAATACAACTTTATTACACACCACAACAAAACAACAGCATACAAATATATGAAATACTAGCAGCTCGCCCCGGCTTCGCACAGGAAAACGAAACTCGATTAACAAACAAAAAATTAAATCTTTCCTCTTTATAAGATGTAGATGACATCTGTAATAGTTAGACATATGTTATCGCGGACTTACTTGCAGCCGTCACTTTGCTATAAAACGTCACTTTATTCTAATGCCAATAGTTTTCGCTGCGCATGCTATGATTTTTTCAAATTTTTCGCAGCCTAGTTATTTTTTAAATAAAATATAGCCTATATCCATCACGGATAATGTAGCATTCTAACAATGAAAGAATTATTAAGATTGGTCCAGTAGTTTCGGAGCCTATTCAATACAAACAAACAAACAAACCTTTCCTCTTGATAATAGTATAGATAGACAAATCTTTTATCCATAAACTATCCTATAGAGATTCCGTTTTTCTCCTTTTGAGGTATTAAAAAATAAATTAAATTGAGATAAGGAAACTGTTAAGCCAATTACATCAGAATCTCACAAAGTTTGATTACATAAAAATTAAAACATGATTATGAAAATTAAAAAACAAAAAAATAATTATAAATGTAGATGTCAAACGAAAAATAATTATAAAAAAATAACTAATTATAAATGTCACAAAATTAAAAAAACAAAACGTGTAAATTGGAACCCTGAAAACAACAATTAAAAGTATTTCAGAAGTACCTTACCAAATAAGTAAGATAGTGGTATTATTTCTTCACAAAGATAATACTTTAATTAATCGAGTTAAAAGTCGTTTTTCTAGTTCTCCGTTGATATCATGAATTTCACAATTTCCCCTCGAAACGCGAGCAAAACTGGTTTCATATCTGGTTTTAACTTAATGGTTTTACCTACTTACATATTTTATGACATTTCGCAAGTGCTAATATCCTCTACAAAGAAAGTAATTGGATGAAAGTTTCTTTAATTTTGCATTTGCACGAAAAATAAAACAAATATATAAATTTACAATTTTAGAAAACTGACTTCATGATCCTCAGGCCAATTAAACGCACTGCTCCAATGAAACAGCGAGGTTTCCGACCAAACGAAAATGTCTCGCTCGCCCCGGCTTCGCATGGAAAAACAAACCTCAATTAACATTATAAATATAGGCTATGTCACTCAGTGATGATGTAGCATTCTACTGATGAAGGAATTATTAAGATCGCTCCAGTAGTTTCGGAGCCAATTCAATACAAACAAATCTTTCCTCTTTATAACCAGTGTAGATGTAGACGACATCTGTAACAGTTAGACATATGATATCGCGGACTTACTTGCAGCTGTCACTTTGCTATAAAACGTCACTTTATTCTATTGTCAATAGTTTTTTTTTTATTTAATGGTTGACAGGCTAGGTGTTTGACCACAGCTCACCTGATGTCAAGTGGAAGTGTGGCCGAAGATGGTAAAGCACACCTAGCCTGGAATGCAACTGGCTCTCAAGTGAGGCTGCCGGAACACACCGTTAGATGCTTGGCGGCAGATTTTCAACTTGAGGGTGGTAGCTAGCCAGCCGAGTACCCGAGTACCGAGTAAAGTACCCTACCACCATGCTTTGGTTTCCTCACGATGTTTTCCTTCACCGGCAGCTCAAGCTCATTGTTGGGGTTTGAACCCACGCCCTTCGGCATGCGAACCTACCGCGCTAACCACTGAGCTATCATCGCTACAAAATAGTTGACATAGTTTTCGCTGCGCATGCTGAGTAAGGATTTTTTTTTTAATTTTCACAGCTTGGCTTACATTATTGAAGTTTCCATACGGATCCCTAACTGTTTTTCAAATAAAATATAGCCTATGTCCATCACGGATAATGTACCATTCTAATAGTGAAAAAATTATTAAGATCGGTCCAGTAGTTTCCCAACGTATTCAAAACAAACAAAAAAATGAAATCTTTCCTCTTTATAACTATTAGAAACCTCTCGATCGATTTCGATAAAGTTTATATGGGACCACCTCTGATAAAATATAAGTAGTATTGTTTGCTGTCGACCACCCGTATAATGGCGTTCGACCACAGCTCAGACGCTGTCATAAATAACCAGTAAGCCACATTGTACTACGCTTTCACTTCAGCAAACCTGTTCTTAGCTATCTCTTCGAAAAGCTGTACATTCAATTTCAAAGTCGACGCAACTGATTGAGAGAGCCACAATTGAATTTTCCATACAAATCAGAGAGTGATTCGAGGAGAAATTTTAGTTCCCGCTATATACCGCTGTTAAGATAAGTTGCACATACAATAAAAGTTTTATTTTTAATGTGAAAAGTAGTGAGACGTTCGAGGCGCTCTCCTGATGGTAAGAGATAACGCCTGTCCATGACCATTGCAGCGATACACAGAACTTTGAGTAACAAAACAAAGTCCGGGCATCGCTGCTTTGGCGCTCATTACTTTGACACTTTCGATGGTTAGTCTCAACAGCCCAGTAATGTCGCTGCAGTACCCTTCACAGTAAACTGCTTGGCAGAATAACTGGTGTTGCGGTGGTACCTACCTAGACCACCTCCTGCTAATGAGGTCTACCACCAAGCAAAGTAAAGTAAGTAAAGTAGTTGTGGTGTATTTTTCTAATCTTTAAGTTTTACAAAGCTAAGGTGCCCGCGTCTGTCGGTTTCTTCTCATGTTTCTAAACCGCGCGACTGATTTTGATAAGGTTTTAAATACTGGCATTTATTTTGGTCTTTATTTCCGGTAAATCACAACTGCTTGAATAAAACACAACTTTTTTTTTTTTTTTTTTATGGTTGATAGGCTAGTTGTTTGACCACAGCTCACCTGATGTTAAGTGAAGGTGTGGTCGAAGATGGTAAAGCACACCTAGCCTGGAATGGAACTGGCTCTCAAGTGAGGCTGCCGGAACACACCGTTAGATGCTTGGCGGCAGATTTTCAACTCTCGTGTGGTAGCTAGCCAGCCGAGTACTAGAAAGTACCCTACCACCATGCTATGGTTTCCTCACGATGTTTTCCTTCACCGGCAGCTCAAGCTCATTGTTGGGGTTTGAACCCACGCCCTTCGGCATGCGAACCTACCGCGCTAACCACTGAGCTATCATCGCTTAACACATACATCTTATCATCGCTTAACACTACATCTTGGAAAGAGTATTTTTGTCCTTCGATATCTGAGTGCAAAAGTTGTTTTTATCCGCTAGACTCCGCTAGAGGATAAAGTAAATATTATTAATTTAGAACATCGTGTGAACTAAGTTTGTGAATTCAAAACATCATTAAACCTATTTACTTCTACCTCCATGTGACGAATTTATCATACAACTTGTTTTAATTTGTTAAAAACTCAGACTCGGAACCTCCTTGGTGTACGTTTTTTTTAATTTGCTTTGCGCGCGTAATTATCTTTTCACGCCATATTGTTATGTAGTAGTTAATACCTGAACTGAAATAAAGTATCTTGTGATTGTAAAAGATGTCTTCACATTGAGTCATCTCCTCGCCGAGGCGGAGGCGGGAGACAAGTTACGTGCTGCACTCGCGTGCGCAGAGTGGTCCCCTCGCGCGCTGTTGCTTCCCGCGCTGACGCCCAGGATTGTAGTCTTAGAATCCTTCGCTCGCTCGCTCATCGACATTGAACGCGCGGTTAAAAAGCAACTTTGCACTCTTGTATAACAAATAACTAATTATTATTATTACTTAGACTACTAAGAAATCTCGTATTGAGTAGTACCTACAACTTATTCAGGAGAAACTTATTTAATGTAGTTTTAAACATAGAACGTGAGTCAAACAAAACAAATATATATTATGTTGAAAAATAGTTAAATTTAAAGTCATATTTTCAACAAACGAAACTAGCCCGAGTTCTGCAACTATCCCCGCCGCAAACTTTCCAAATTTTCAGCGGAATTATTTCAGTTTCGGTCCAAAACTGCCAACTATTTGGCGCGTGCGATGGAACTTTCGACAGACGCCATGTTGCTTTGACAGTCGACGCCATTTTGGAAAATGGCGGTGAACGAAATTACAGTTTTGCTAAACTGACGTTTGAAATGTATTGCATTTTTTAGGCGGCGCGGCGGCGAGCAAGAACTTATCTAATATATTTATGACTAGCAGCTCGCCCCGGCTTCGCACGGGAAAACAAAACTCCATTAACAATATAAATATAGGCTATGCCACTCAGTGATAATGTAGCATTCTAATGATGAAAGAATTATTCAGATCGGTCCAGTAGTTTCGGGCCCTGTTCAATACAAACAAACCTTTCGTCTTTATAATTAGTGTAGATTAACTGTGTTATAAAAAACGCACAGAACAAAGATACTTTATACATATAATTATGTATATTGTATAGATATCCTTTTTTTTGTAAATTTATGTTTATTTATCACAATTTAAATTATTATTATATACTAGCGACTTTGCATGGTTACAATTAAAAATAACAATTACTTCACTTATTACTTACTTAACTTTTTTTTTTTTGGCTTGTGAGATAGATGTAAGGGCCGCCTTACACGTTCAATCATGATCACGATCCGCGATCCGCGATCCGCGATCATGATTTCAAAATTTCTAGATATTATGCGATCCGGAGCATCAGTCCGTCAATCCGCTTCGTACACGATCAGTCTGGATCGCGATCATTGATCGCGGATCGCGGATCGCGCGCTACGTGTACGGGCTGCCTAACTGATCATTATTGTCGTTTTTATCTCAATAAATAAATAAATAAAGCATGCACAAGTCTTGACTTGTGTGAAGACTTATTTTTATTTTGATACACTTAAAAACTGCCTGACAAAAGCTAAAGCAAACAGTGCGATGCCAAAATAAAATTAAAAACAGTCCATTTTTTAAAGCCCATAGACTACTACGTAGAGTTTTGGCGGGAACGCGGAAAGAGTCGTGTCGCCCCGTTGTATTTTTTTCAAAACTAGTGTTTTTTCGAGTGTTTATCCATGAAAATGGTGGTGTTTTATTTATAAATTGCCGAATTGGAAGCGCGAGTGTGGGAAAACGATGTAAAAAAACATGGTTCTTCGTGTTGCTTCCAAAATTCCATCGAAGCTTATAAGTCGCCACTACTTTACTAAAGCAAATTATTTAACTTATGAACAAAACCTTTTGAGTTAGTGTATTAAGTTAGTAATGTCAGTGCAGTGAGTACTACATGTTATAGAACACGTGAACAAAATGTCTTCCCCTTGATAGAGACAGTACTTAGCAATTTAAGTTATATTAAAATTACTTATTGGCCTCAACTAGGCTAGATTGTAATAACAATGCGGTATCTAACGACAAACAGATACATCATTAGAAGGAAAAAAAAAATGAAACTTGAAAATATAAAACACTTGACACAAAATCAAAGAACAAGAAGACTACTACGTACCTACGTTTTTTATTTGTTTTCTATGCTCAGAAAGACAAAGTAGCGACATAATAATTAATGGTAAGATGATAAGATGATATCAGGAATTCAATTCCCGTTCAGTAATAAAAATTAGAATAATGGTAATGAGCTAACCCTCGGTTAATAGTTAACTGCACCGTTAAAACAAGTGTTGTTAACGAGCTTTTAAACGAGTGCTTAGTTTTTAACTGTCCTGTCGGTAATGGAGTCGTAACTAGGTTTTTTAGGGGTAAATTGGCGTTGCACTTTTTGCATTATGCCAGATTGTTCTGTGTTACAGATATTTATAATGTAATTTTCGTGTTTGTTATTTTTTTAAGAGAACACATTTAGTTATATTAGATTGTGAGTTTCATAATACATGTATAATGTATTTATTGAGTTATTATAAAATAAACAATTGACCATTATTGACCATTGAAGCAAATTATTTTTGTTTCGTATTTCTTTGAATGCAACCAATTTTTTAGAAAATGTTATTTATGTATTTATTATAAGTATGTACATATTTACAAAAAATAATATGTATTCTATCAGTTATCTGATTGCCATAACACAAGCTTTGCTTAGTTTGGGGTCAGATGGCGCTGTGTGTAATGTCCTACGATATTTATTTATTTATTTTATTGAGTGTTTTGACAGTTAGTCATGGATATTAAGTCAAAGTTGAGTCCAGTCATGCCCTAATAAACTAGTGGTAACTTTACTAGAAACTTCGATGTAGTTACAAAAGCAACACAAAACACATTCCGCCACAATATATCACTTTCCCATACGACCAATACAATTCGGAACAACACGCGAAAAGGGACGAATTTGGAAAATAACATAATGCAACATTACATCGTTGAAAGTAACGTACCAAGCCGCAGTGAACACCTCTAATAAAAAAAAAGTTAACCATAAACCACAAATCGAGACCCTCACTCGACTTTCATTATAGTTTATGGCTTTTTAAGTGATGTTATATTATTTCTACACAGATTTAAGTAGCGCTTTATTAAATTAGTGCAGTGGTAAGGGTATTCAATCTAATAGAAAAAGTATTACTGTCAGAACGTTAAAGGGAAAGTTTATATCCTACTTGAAATTGTCGATATATTTGACATTTACTAAATGTACATAGTGTCATGTCAAAAACAATTTTTTTTTTATTAATTTGCCCCATCGGGCAGGCTAAAGCTGTAAAGCCATACTGCCTTGTCTTAAGTGTTATTTCTTAGTCAAGTCCAGTCTGTGTCAGTCAAGTCCAGTCATGCTTTAGTAAAGTAGTGGCGACTTTACTATAAAGCTTCGATGGAGTTTTGGAAGCAACACGAAAAGTCATGTTTCACCACATTATATCATTTTCCCACACCCGCGCTTGTAATTCGGCACTTTATGGAATAAACCTCCTCCATTTTTAGGCATAAACACTCGACAAAACACTAGTTTTGGAAAAAAAATACAACGGAGCGACACGACTCTTCCCGCGTTCCCGCCAAAACCCTCTGTCAAAAACAATGAAGAAATAAGAGAACCTCAAATAATAGACAATTTTTTTTTTATTTATTTGACTCCATCGCCCACGCTAAAGCTGTAACGCCATACTGCCTGGTCTTCCGTTCTTGCAATTCAAGTCTAACATCCATAGTTACAGTCAAAGTCCAGTCTTGGTATAGTCCAGTCCGTGCCAGTCAAGATTAAGTAAAGTAGTGACGACTTTAAGCTCCAATGCAGTTTTGGAAGCAACACGAAAAGTCATGTTTCACAACATTATATGTCCTGACCTGTATATTATGTCCTGCTTTGCGTTTGACCGCCAACTCGCCTGATGTTAAGCGAAGATGTGGTCTACGATGGAGCACGCTCGCCTGTTGACATTTAATCATATTGACATAATTACATATGATATGATTTTGATATTTTTAAGTATGAATGGAAATATGACCTGTAACTTTGGTGTTATTAATAAAAGATTTATATTTCTATACATAAACACTCGCAAAACACTAGTTTTAGAATAAAATGGAAGACATCTGTTCCACTTTGTACTTGAATAGAGTTTTTACCTTGTATTCATAGCTGCCACTTATTTGTAGGTAGTTCCCGTGCTCTACATCATAACAAAATGAAGTCAAAATGACTGTTTGTCACGCACGTTAAATACATATATCTATAATATGTATTTAATGACATCATAGTGGCGGACTGGCGCGTACGAGAACCGACTTGAAAAAAAAGAAATTAAAACCGGCCAAGTGCGAGTCGGACTCGAGCACGAAGGGTTCCGTACCATCCCACTATCCCACTAATGTTATAAATGTGAAAGTTTGGATGGATGTTTGTTACTCTTTCACGAAAAAACTACTGAACGGGTTTGGATGAAATTTGGTATGGAGGTAGCTGATAACCTGGATTAGCACAGGCTACTTTTTATTCCGAAAACATGTAGCGGGTTAACCTAGCCTGGCATTCTTAAAAAAACCGCCTCTCAAGTGAAGCTGCTGGAACACAGCGTTAGATGCTTGGCGGCAGATTTTCAACTTGAGGGTGGTAGCTAGCCAGCCGAGTACTAAAGTACCCTACCACTATGTTATGGTTTCCATTCTAAGCTAGGTGTGATTACCGCCTTCGACCACACCGTCACATCAAAAAAAGAAACAAGAGAAAAAGTCGAAACGATTAAAACCAGAATAAGAAAAGACGTCGGTTCTCATTTGCGCCAGGCCAACCCTTCCAAATGTTACATTAAAATGATTTTGTATCGTCTGTCCGTCATTATAAAATCCTAAAAGAACTTCCCGAAACAATCTACCGACTGACGTCTACAATTATTTAGCAATCAGTCGACTTTACATTGATCCAGCCACTGGGAATAGCGACTGGATTATATTAACAAAAAAAAACGACAATTCTATACGTAAAGAAAAAACTCGCCAAGTGCGAGTCGGACTCGCGCTCGACGGGTTCCGTACCATCCCACTTAATATTATAAATGTGAAAGTTTGGATGGCTGCTAGTTATTCTTTCACGCAAAAACTACTGAATGGATTTGGGTGAAATTTGGTATGGAGGTAGCTGACACCCAGGATTAACACATAGGCTACTTTTTATCCCGAAAAACATGTAGCGGGTAACACTGCGGAGCGCCGCTAGTTCTATCTATATCTATAAAAACGGTAAAAACTCGCGTTTGTTGTATGGGAGCCGCCTTAAATATTTATTTTATTCTGTTTTTTAGTATTTGTTGTTATAGCGGCAACAGAAATACATCATCTGTGGAAATGTCAACTGTCTGACTGTCACGGCGCATGAGATACAGCCTGGTGACGGACGGACAGCGGAGTCTTAGTAATAGGGTTCTGTTTTACCCTTCGCGTACGGAACCCTAAGAAGAACTTTATTGATTTTTTTGTCAAAATATGTTCGCGTTTGACCACACTCTGCCTGATGTAAAGCAGTAGTATGGTCTAAGATGGAGCACGCTTACCTAGAATAAATAATAAATAAATAAATAAATATCGTAGGACATTACACACAGCGCCATCTGACCCCAAACTAAGCAAAGCTTGTATGGGAGTCAGATAACTGATAGAATACTTAAATTTTTTTTTTTTGTAAATACATACTTATAATACATACAGTACACCCAGACACAGAACAAACATTTGGTTTTATATCACAAAATGTTTGTCCTGGGTGGGAATCGAACCCACGCCCCACAGCTCTTGAAGCAGACATGCTACCAATGAGCCGACAGGGCTGGCAGAAGAAACCTATTTACTCTAGATATGAAGACGCCAATATTGTAGCTAAGAGGGAACACAGACTCCGGCAGAGAGTTCCACAACCTCGCTGTGCGAATGAAAAATGTGGAATCAGAACGCTTTGTGCGAACACGGGGAACATGCACCATGTGCGGATGACGTTTTGGTCGCGTGTCTGCCGGCCGGTAGTAGAAAGCCGCAGGGGACCAAGTGCAGTTCAAGTGCACACTCTCCGAAATGTATCCGGTAGAAAACTGACAAGCTGGCAACTTGGCGACGATGCTGTAGGCTTTGAAGCCGAGACTCTAATGAAGTGTCTGCCATTTAGACTCCTGTTGCATCCTGGTGCATCTATCCATCGACGCCAATGCCTCGAGTTGTTGGCAGAGCCGTCCTACAGTTGCGAACAGTACTCCATGCAAGATCTTACTTGTGCTATGTATAAACTGAGCTGTTCTGGTGTGAAGTACTGTCTCAGCTTTGTCTCGCTGCCACCATGCTATGGTCTCCTCAAGTTTTTCTTCACGGACAGCTCAAGTTCTTTGGCTCTGAAGGACCAGATGGCACCATGTGGAACGCCCTACGATTATTTAATATTAAAACTTATCACTGTAATAAAGTACTATGTAAATCTCATAGCTACAATACCTTTTTTTTTTTTTTTAAAGTAATGAGACGAACGAGACGCTCTCCTGATGGTACGAGATAACGCCTGTCCATGACCATTGCAGCGATACACAGAACTTTGAGTAACAAAACAAAGTCCAGGCATCGCTGCTTTGGCGCTCATTACTTTGAGACTTTCGATGGTTACAAAAATAGCGTCATAAATAGGCTTAACTTATTTTCGAAAGCCAATAACTTTGCATTTATTAAGTAAAAGTTGCTTAATGTAAGTATAAACATCATTTCAATACAACTTAAATACTTTCACTTAATTTCGCTGGTCATCTTTGAAGAAAGTGACAGGTTAGTGGGAATCTGTACATTTATAAACAACTAAAATACAAGAGTCAATTAAACACAGATATTTATATATAAGAATGTTATGTTATATACCAGTTATTCTGCCGCTAAGCAGTAGTGTGTAAACATCACTGTGAAGGGTACTAATACTATTTTCAAGTTTCAAAAGTTAAATAAGTGTCCTCGTAGCTAGTTATAGTCAAAGTCCAGTCTTAGTCAAGTCAAGTCCAGTCATGCTTTAGTAAAGTAGTGGCGACTTTACTATAAAGCTTCGATGGAGTTTTGGAAGCAACACGAAAAGTCATGTTTCACCACATTATATCATTTTCCCACACTCGCGCTTGTAATTCGACACTTTATCAATAAAACACCACCATTTTTATGCATAAACACTCGACAAAACACTAGTTTTGGAAAAAAAATACAACGGAGCGACACGGCGCTCCCTGCGTTCCCGCCAAAACTCCTCGTGCTGCGTTTCGTTTCACGTCCGTACCAATTACTGTCTCCGACGTATATATAATTTTTTTCATAGATATATACAGTTTACATTTTTGCCGTGAATTATAAAACTAGAGCATCAATAGTTCGCGCGACACGCGTGCCCTACTTTCAACTACTGACATGTTATTTGAAAGTTGCGTGACATTATAGATTCAATCGGTATTTTTATGAAGAAGGCGCGGACAAACATACAGGAGCGGGCCCATATTTTAAATAAATAATAAATATCGCAGGACATTACACACGGCGCCATCTGACCCCAAACTAAGCAGAGCTTGTACTATGGAAGTCAGATAACTGATAGAATACTTAAATACTTTTTTTTTTTGTAAATACATACTTATAATACATACAGTACACCCAGACACAGAACAAACATTTGGTTTTATATCACAAAATGCTTGTCCTGGGTGGGAATCGAACCCACGCCCCACAGCTCTTGAAGCAGACATGCTACCAATGAGCCAACAGGGCTGTCAATTTTGAAAGGAAGAAAGAAAAATATTTTATTTTGTAACTTAAAGACACAAAAAGGAGTTTTGGCGGGAACGCGGGAAGAATCGTGTCCCTCCGTTGTATTTTTTTCCAAAACTAGTGTTTTGTCGAGTGTTTATGCATAAAAATGGTGGTGTTTTATTCATAAAGTGCAGAATTACAAGCACGAGTGTGGGAAAATGATATAATGTGGTGAAACATGACTTTTCGTGTTGCTTCCAAAACTCCATCGCAGCTTTATAGTAAAGTCACCACTACTTTACTAAAGCGTGACTGGACTTGACTGACACGGACTGTACTTGACCAAGACTGGAGTTTGACTACAACTATATCTACGAGGCAATTTATTTAACGTATGAAACTTGAAAATATAAAACACTTGACACTGGCAAATATTCAAAACGCGATGCCAAAACAAAAAAAAACTTCTGTCATAATGTAACAGATAATCAATGTAAAATCCGCTTCCGGCAATAGGAATAAACATTCTGTCTCCTTCTTGCTCGTGGCTATAGTAATTTAACTCTCCTTATCTATTTTAGCGTGACGTCAATGTATTCAAATCTAGTAGTGTTTACGCCTCAGCGTATGCGCTCAGTATTGACTGAGCGTCAGACGTGACGGTCATCATCGATCATCAAGTGACGGTCAAACGTAACCCTATTTGTTATTAAAAAAAAACCTAGCTTGTCAACCATAAAAAAAAGATAGAAAGGACTCATTCATATTTCTGGAGACGTCCGTCCGTGTCTGGCAGCACTTACTATACGAGGAGACGTCGCGGTGAGAGCGCTGTAGTAAAAATTTCATTTCAATATTACAAATGGGATACGTGTACTGTCACGAACAAAAGTTGTTACAATAAAAAATTATGCCTCGCATTTATGCTCACCGACGGAGGCTCCATCTTGCGGCGGTGTCCTGTATCGACCCTCTTACCTCAGATATGGTCAAAGTCCAGTCTTGGTCAAGTACAGTCCGTGTCAGTCAAGTCCAGTCAAGCTTTAGTAAAGTAGTGGTGACTTTACTGTAACGCTTCGATAGTTTTGGAAGCAACACGAAAAGTCATGTTTCACCACATTATATCATTTTCCCACACTCGCGCTTGTGATTCGGCACTTTATGAATAAAACACCACCATTTTTATGCATAAACACTCGACAAAATACTAGTTTTGGAAAAAAATACAACGGAGCGACACGACTCTTACCGCGTTCCCCCGCCAAAAATTCAAAGTTTCTTTAAACCTTACATGTCATGTTATATGTCTGTCATACATAGACCCCGGTGTAATGCTCACCCAGTTTTTTCCCAAAACAATATCGTAACAAATCGTGCGTACTTTCAATCTACACATCAATCACTTTGATTCATTTTTCTACAGAATCCATCCGTCAAAACGCACTTCCCCGCGCGAGTGTACGCCGAGACACGAAGTCTCCGAAACGTAGAATATTGGATACGTAGATTGGTTTCCATTTGTTTTCATACTTTATTGTGACGTTTGTGACAGTTTGTGACAGGTAGTGATGCTGGGAAATACGCTACAATGGCGTAACGCGACGTGTCTTGCCACGCGTTGCCTTATTCTCTATAACTACATAAAACGTGACACAATCGCGTTAAAAAAAAATTAATGTTTTTTTTTGTTGACAGGCTAGGTGTTAGACCACAGCTCACCTGATGTTAAGTGACGGTGTGGTCGAAGATGATAAAGCCTGGAATGGAACTGGCTCTCGAGCGAGGCTGCCGGAACACACCGTTAGATGCTTGGCGGCAGATTTTCAACTCTCGTGTGGTAGCTAGCCAGCCGAGTACTAGAGAGTACGCTACCACGCGCGCGTTTAGTTGGCCTAAGGGTCATGGAAACGGTTTTTTAATATTGTATTTTTTCCCCGTAGTTTTTTCACACCTCAGCTTTTTGGTATGCATACCACATAATTGCATGTTCGCGCATAAACTTTACGGTGACGCATCTGTTTGTATGCAAATTATATATTTAATATTAAACAATAGCGCATTTATATATATACAACTTACATATACATTATACGTATGTTAACATTGGCAACGGTTACTGTCGGTAGCTAGGTAGGATTTTGTAACTTTGAGTAACAAAACAAATTCACTGATTTGGCGCTCATTACTTTGCGACTTTCGATGAGGCGTTATTTCTTACCATCAGGAGAGCGCCTCGTTCGTCCAATTACTTTAAACATTAAAAAAAAATCACAAGTCCTACCCACACTGACCTACTGTGTACTACTCGGTAGGTATATATATAGTCACACCTCCTCTAAACTAGGCTAATTAATATTACGTGGAGTTTCCCCTTTTGACCCGTTGCTTAAAAACTAATTATTATAATTCGCGGGTATATTTTTGTTTTAACTTGACAGAATGCACTGGGTCGGACGAAAGAGCGAGTCGGGGCTAGTTACAAATACAAATGAAGCGACGCCTCCCGGTTTCACCCGCGTAGTACCCGTTCCCGCGGGAATACAGGGATAAAAAGTAGCCTATGTCACTCGGGGATCGGGCCGGGTGGCTTGTCTTGGGCAGTGATGTTAGATGGCCACTCTGAAATCCTTGTACCAGCTCGCTAGAAATCTGGTATTAAAGACGTAAAACTGGTACCAGGGTTGCCAGAACGAAATTAAAAAAAAAGGTTAAAAATCGCTTAAATACTGTGTTTCACACATGTAATTATAATAAGTAAAGGTTTGTATTTTCATACATTGAGGTTGGAGCTAGTTTTTAATTGGAATATTTTTTTACATGCATCTTAAAAAAATTGTCGCTTATATTATACGTATTTTCAGTGTATTTTTGTCAGTCAACGGCTAAACTTGACATTTTTCGGTCTACGGCAAATCTTGTAATTTATTTTTGCGTACCAGGACCAAGTAACCTTGGTACATGATACTAAAACCTAGTATGAATACCAAGAAGTTGGTACGTCTAACATCACTGGTCTAGGGAGAGGCCTATGTCCAGCAGTGGACTTCGATAGGCTGATGATGATGGAGTAGATCCATGTATTTACAAAAGTATATAGGTATTCTATAAGTTATCTTGTTCCCATAGTACAAGCTTTATTTAGTTTGGGGACAGATGGCGCTGTGTAAAAAACAATACAATTACTAGTAGGCTACCACCTGAGCCCAAACTAAACAAAGCTTGTACTATGGAAGTCAGATAACTGATAGAACACGTACAGTACATCCAGACACAGGACTAGGTTAAAAATAGTTGAAAATAAACTATTTTCTTAACATGACATACTAACTCAGGATATGTATTATATTATTTATTAATTTCAAATCTCCACATAATGTATAACGTCTGATAAAGTAACTATAAAAACACATTTGTAGCGATGATAGCTCAGTGGTTAGCGCGGTAGATTCGCATGCCGAAGGGCGTGGGTTCAAACCCCAGCAATGAGCTTGAGCTGCCGGTGAAGGAAAAACATCGTGAGGAAACCATAGCATGGTGGTAGGGTACTTTCTAGTACTCGGCTGGCTAGCTACCACCCTCAAGTTGAAAATCTGCCGCCAAGCATCTAACGGTGTGTTCCGGCAGCCTCACTTGAGAGCCAGTTCCATTCCAGGCTAGGTGTGCTTTACCATCTTAGACCACACCTTCACTTAACATCAGGTGAGCTGTGGTCAAACACCTAGCCTGTCAACACTAAAAAAAAAAACATTGATTGCCTTCATTTCACCAGACTAGCCTGTTAAGGTGGTTCGATTTCCATACAGATTTTTTCCCCCCATTTATGGACAAATGGAGCATAATTTTACAGTGAAATCACAGCTACTGGCATTTATTTTGCTCTTTATTTGCGGTAAATCACAATTGCTTGAATAAAACAGTAAATTACTAGCATAATCTACTGTTTTATTCAAAAATCATAAAGTCATTAATCATTCCTGTTGGCTCATTGGTGGCATGTCTGCTTCAAGAGCTGTGGGGCGTGGGTTCAATTCCCACCCAGGACAAGCATTTTGTGACATAAAACCAAATGTTTGATCTGTGTCTGGGTGTACTGTATGTATTATAAGTATGTATTTACAAAAAAAAAATATTGAAGTATTCTATCAGTTATCTGACTCCCATAGCACAAGCTTTGCTTAGTTTGGGGTCAGATGGCGCTGTGTGTAATGTCCTATGATATTTACGATTTATTTATTCATAAATTTGATTTCATGCTAATAATCTACTGTTTTATTCAATCAATTGTGATTTACCGCAAATAAAGACCAAAATAAATGCCAATAGCTGTGATTTCACTGTAAAATTATGCTCCATTTGTCCATAAATGGGGGGAAAAAATCTGTATGGAAATCGAACCACCTTAAATGAAAATATTAATTTCGTTGGCTGTATTAACCGCATATGTGAATTCTAAATTCACGCGTATATAGAACGGTTTGCGAGTCATTGGGCCGCCGTACACGTTTAATCATGATCACGATCCGCGATCCGCGATCATGATTTCAAAATTTCTAGATATTATGCGATCCGGAGCATCAGTCCGTCAATCCGCTTCGTACACGATCAGTCTGGATCGCGATCATTGATCGCGGATCGCGCGCTACGTGTACGGGCTGCCATTGTCTCAAGTTCTGTTGTACACGTCCTGCAATATATCACATCTGTGAGAACAATAGGAAACAACGCGGTTCTCTGTAACATAACACCAGTTTGTAAGTCAGTAAGGCAAGCTTGATGATCATTTCTAAGGAAAACTGTACATAACAGGAAAATATCGGATATTTGTGAGTGTTATGAAACGATTTGAATTAATTTATTTAATTTTACTTAGTGGTAGGTCTCTTTAGTAGTAGTAAGGGTTTGGAAGGTTGCAGCGAAATTACTGGGCTGTTGAGACTAACCATCAAAAGTCTCATAGCAATGAGCGCCAAAGCAGCGATGCCCTGGCCATCTTAATCCAGGGTCTCAGCTACCTCCATACTGAATTTCATCCAAATCCGTTCAGTAGTTTTTGCGTGAAAGAGTAACAAACATCCATCCAAACTTTCACATCCCACAAATATTATTTTTACAAATGTGAAAGTTTGGATGGATGGATGTTTGTTACTTAATCACGCCAAAACGGCTGAACGGATTTGGATGAAATTTGGTATGGAGGTAGCTGACAACCTGGATTAACACATAGGCTACTTTTTAACCCGAAAACATGTGGCGGGTAACACCGCGGGGCGCAGCTAGTATTATAAATATGAAAGTTTGGATGTATGTTTGTTACTCTTACACGCAAAAACTACTGAACGGATTTGGATGAAATTTGGTGTGGAGGTAGCTGACGTCCTGGATTAAAACATAGACAACTTTTTGTCCCGAAAACATGTAGCGGGTCGCAGCTAGCGATTAATAAGTTATCGTGATTCTAGTTTTCAACAAAAGTTGTCCCCCCCTAACGGCCGTCCTTGAGTCCATCCCTGACGGCGCCACGTTAAAATGTAATTTGTATGAGAACGTGTAATGAGTTGTCACTCAGGCGTCTCCGGGGGGCTACGTGGAGAACGGGACAAATGAGCTTCCAGAGTTCCGTACCCATTTTATTTTACAATATAAAGCAACTGTTTTTTTGTTAACAACAATACCTATAATAATATTAAAGTAATTACTTATAAAATATGACAAGAAAACAATAAAAAACCTGCCAAGTGCGAGTCGGGCTCGCGCACGAAGGGTTCCGTACCATCTACACTAATATTATAAAGAGATAAGATTTGTATTTTCGTATGTTTGTAACGAATAAACTCCAAAACTACTGGACCGATTTCAAAAATTTTTTCACCGTTGGGAAGCTGCACTATCCCCGGGTGACACAGGCTACTTTTTATCCCTGTGTTCCCACGGGAACGGGGGCTACGCGGGTGAAACCGCGGGGCGTCCGCAGAAATTTAAAGAAGTATCAGTTATCTGACTTCCAAAGTTTTTGCTTAGTTTGGGGTCAGATGCCGCTGTGTGTAATGTCCTGCGATATTTATTTTATTAATTTATAAACAAAGGTAACAGAAGATAAATGAGTCATTTTGGGGTCACAAGTTCATTGAACCCTTTTTATCCCCCACTCCGGACCTAATTGCTATTTTCGCATTAGTTACTGAATAGATCGTTGGTAATGGACCTCGCAGTACACAAAGTGGCGGGAGCCCGGAAAACTAGATATGGCATAATTCGGTATGTAAAGAAAAAAAAACTTTACTGATTCCAAAACCATTTCGAAATAGTACATTTCTGTACAATATTTTTACGTTTAAAACTCTGTTAACTATGTGATGGGGTTTATTTTAACAAAATACATAAATCAAACTTGACTTTCAATTGATGTCTCATGACGTCATCTCGACGGGCAACTTTCATAGACTGGCAAACCAAAACAGAACTTGTCAATGTCAAGTCAACGGCGATCATAATAATATTTTCAATACACATACGTCGAGATGTATTTCGGTTTATTCAGAAATCAGAAATCAGAAATCAGAGATTTATTGATACAAATATCTGGATTATTTTACTTAAAACGTTATTTGGACTCTGATATCGCTTTTATGACGTATGATTTGTTTACTTTATGTCATGAATTGTAAAAACCGAAGACGTGACAGAATAGCTTTACAGTTTTAGCCTGCCCGATGGGGCAAATTAAAAAAAAAATTGTCAGTTCTGTTGTCAAATTTAATGATTTTTTTTTTTTTTCGTTAATTTGCCCTTTCGGGTAGGCTAAAGCTATAAAGCCATACTGCCTCGTCTTCAGTGATATTTCTGCTGTATCTTAACTATGGTTATCGTCAAAGTCGTCTTAGTCAAGTCCAGTTCGTGTCAGTTCGTGCCAGTCATGCTTTAGTAAAGTAGTGGCAACTTTACTATAAAGCTTCGATGGAGTTTTGGAAGCAACACGAAAACTCATGTTTCCCCACATTATATCATTTTCCCACACTCGCGCTTGTAATTCGGCACTTTATGAATAAAACACCACCATTTTTATGCATAAACACTCGACAAAACACTAGTTTTGGAAAAAAATACAACGAAGCGACACGACTCTTCCCGCGTTCCCGCCAAAACTCCTCAAATTTAATTAAATGTTTTGTACACTTTTTTGTTTCGTATGGCAAAGGCATATTCTACATATTTAGCCGTATTCATGACGTCATAACTATAAAAAGTTTGAAAACGTATTAGAATTAAACTACCGCATAGAAAGCTAAAATATTCAAATTAGTTTCTTAAAATAAAGTTTACTGTCAGTAAAAAAATATGAAATAAATACAAAAAAAAAAACTATACATACCGAATTGCTTGATTCAGGCGTTACTTTGCGGAAGTTCATTTTGAATGTACAAGGTATATACCTATCTAGTTTATTTCCGCTTAAGGTGGTTAGATTTCCATACAAACAATTTTTTACTATTTATGGACAAATGGAGCATAATTTTACAGTGAAATCACAGCCTCAGGTCGTTATTTGCGGTAAATCACAATTGCTTGAATAAAACAGTAGATTATTATTATAGGCCTATTGTCCAGCAGAGGATTTCGATAGGCTGATGATGATGGAGTATATCCATGTATTTACAAAGGTATGTAGTTGTAGGTATTCTATAAGTTATCTGGTTCCCATAGTGCAAGCTTTGCTTAGTTTGGGGACAGATGGCGCTGTGTAAAAAACAATACAATTACTAGTAGGCTAAATCGATTCATTATTTTGTTAAACACATAGTTTTTTTTTGACATGACACACAGCGCCATCTGACCCCAAACTAAGCAAAGCTTGTACTATGGAAGTCAGGTAACTGATAGAATACTTCAATACGCAGTGACGCCCTGGTTTTTTTTTACAAAAATTTTCTGTGTATCGCTGCAATGGTCATGGGCAGGCGTACCATCAGAAGAGCGTCTCGTTCGTCTCATTATATTTTACATTAAAAAAATTATAATACATACAGAACACCCAGACACAGCACAAACATTTTATATCACAAAATGTTTATCCTGGGTGGGAATCGAACCCACACCCGTCAGCTCTTGAAGCAGACACACTACCAATGAACCAACAGGGCTATCAAACTGTCTAGTTACTTAATTATGAAGAGATTAAAATAATAGAATGCAATGGTTTCAGATGCCACATCTAAAGTTTCTGTGATTGATGAAAAACCACACCCTGTGATTTCACTTAGCGGCCGCGCCCCGGTTTGCACGTAAATTTTATTTTTGCCCCTACTTATCGTTCGCGTGTGTTTGTGGCTTTACTTTCAGTTACAGTAAGCCTGTGGACAGGACGCCCCTTTCGAGAAATGTAATCGTAAAAACGTTTGTCACTTTCAGACGTTGCGTAATTTACATTACGCTTTTGCGTAATTCAGAATACTATAGAAAACAAATTTATTACTAATTTTTTTTTTATTTGGTTAAGTCCGCGTTTGACCACCAACTCGCCTGATGGTAAGCGACGATGTGGTCGAAGATGAAGCACGCATACCTATAAACTCTGACCTTGAAAAGATCCAGATTATATCTATCAGGAAACAAGGAAGCCGGTAGCTTGTTCCATACAGTTATACATAGGTACATTATAACATGCAAATATGAAACATAATTGACAGCCCTGTTGGTTAATTGGTGGTATGTTTGCTCCAAGAGCTGAAGGGCGTGCGTTCGATTCCCACCCAGGTTAAACATTTTTTGCTAGAAACAAAATGTTTGTTCTGTGTCTGGGTGTACTGTATGTATTATAAAGAAAACCTACCGACGTCTAGGTTTTGTACTGCGTAATGCTAAGGACTTTGAGAACCCACATGTTTTAAAAACCTTGTACGGTGCTCTGGTGAGAAGTAAACTTGAATCGAGTGCCTGCGTATGGAATCCTTATCATGTCACCTACGCACGGATGCTTGAGAAGGTCCAAAAGGTCTTCTTAAGGGCACTGTACAAAAAGCTATTTGGATACTATCTACTACTCAACTACTACTAAGGCTACTCGACCAGCTGATTTTTTGCTGTAAGGTGCTTAGAGGGTATGTCGACTCTATGCATCTGCATAATTTACTCTCCTCTTTCTTCGCCCCGGATAATCCCTGGGTTCCGGCAAATAGGCGTGGTCGGCCACATAACCTCTTCCACGTTGATCAAGGTCGTACTGTTGCGAGATCGATGTCTCCATTGATTCGCGCCCGCCGCCACTTCAATGCGCTCCTTGCTGTCAACACTGATTTCGATATTCTATCTGATACTTGGAAAACTGTTACTGGAAATTTCTTATTTTATTGTGAAAATCTGACTGATCAGTGGGACAGGTGCAAGAGGCACGACACCACTGACGATGTTTTTTCTGACTTATAACTGATATATTTTTATTTGACATTGTATCCAGTTTTGACATTTTATTTGTATTTTGACATTGTATTTAAACTTGACTTTATATTTTAACCTGACATTATATTTTAATTTGACATTTTATTTTGAATTTAGTTGTTTTATAATTTTGTGACATAAATGTAATTGTTTAATCGTTTTTGTGTCAATAATAATAAATAATTTGAAATAATTTAATTTGAAATTATAAGTATGTATTTACGACTATCAGTAATCTGACTTCCATCACACAAGCTCTGCTTAGTTTGGGGCCAGAAGCCGCTGTGAGTAATGTCCTACGATATTTATTTATTTATCACGTAATTTACGTTACGCTTTACGCGATGCTTTGTATAATCTCACTCCTCATTATTTTTTTTAATGTGAAAGTTTGTGTATATATTACCAGCCGAGTACTAGAACGTACCTACCACCATGCTATGGTTTCCTTCACCGGCAGCTGGAGCTAATTGTTGGGGTTTGAACTCACGCCCTTCCGCGTGTGTACCAACCGTGGTAACCACTGAGCTATCATATAGAATTTTGTGCTGTTTGTGACACAAATTCCACAAGTCATCTAGCCTTAGCTTTATAGTGGCTTACTATAAGTTTGTGTGTGTGTGTGGATGAGTGAGTTAATTAATTTGGGCACGCCCTGTGTTCCGGAACTATTATTTATTCTGTTGTTCCGGTAATCTGAAAGTTTTGTGGGTTTATATAGTAATATGTGCGATGTTTCTGCGACTCTGAAAAGTTTTTTCCTTTGTTGGCTAATTACCTTTTAGGAATTACCTTTTGTAGCGATGTTAGCTCAGTGGTTCGCGCGGTTGGTTTGCATGCCGAAGGGCGTGGGTTCAATGAGCTTGAGCTGCCTGTGAAGGAAAACATCGTGAGGAAACCATAGCATGGTGGTAGCGCACTCTCTAGTACTCGGCTGGCTAGCTACCACACGAGAGATGAAAATCTGCCGCCAAGCATCTAACGGTGTGTTCCGGCAGCCTCACTTGAGAGCCAGTTTCATCCCAGGCTAGGTGTGTTGACCATCTTCGACCAAACCGTCACTTAACATCAGGTGAGCTGTGGTCAAACACTTAGCCTGTTACACACTAGCGGTCCGTTCCGGCTTCGCACGGGTGGACATTTATTTTTTAATTAAATTCTCGTACTAAAAATAGCCTATGTTACCATGATAATGTAGTATTGTAATGGTGAAAGGATTTTTGAAACCGGCCCAGTAGTTTTTAGGGTTCCGTACCCAAAGGGTAAAAACGGGACCCTATTACTGAGACTTCGCTGTCCGTACGTCCGTCCGTCCGTCTGTCACCAGGCTGCATCTCAAGAACGGTGATAGCTAGACAGTTGAAATTTTCACAGATGATGTATTTCTATTGCCGCTATAACATCAAGTACTAAAAATACTAGACTTTTTTTAAGTTTCATTGATATACAATGAAAAACATATTCCTTCTAGGTAAGTGTGTTCCATCCTAGACCGCATCGTTGCTTTACATCAGGCAGGATGTGGTCAAGCGCGAACTTATTCAACATAAAAAAAAAATATATCTATATTTTCGCTATAAACCAACAAAACAGGAGGGGGGAGGCGGGGAAGGACAGCTATCGCTCATGGACCTACCTACCCTACATTTATAATTATGGCGGTAACATTTACAAATATAAAATAAATGGGCTACGAACTTGATCCGAAATAAATTATTTGATGATTATAATGAGATGTTTGTTGGTTTACGTTTGCGCCAGACGCTACAATACTGCGCTCGCAGTTAATGGTACAAAAGTACAATGTAAAGCAAAAGTGTTTTTCGCAACGAGTGCCGGTCGTGCTAGCGACGGAGCTCCGGCGCTCACGCTGCTAGGGTTACCACCAGTGCTCGCATTGGACTTATCTATCAAACGGAACGCATTCCCTTTTACGCTGTTTACTTGGTGGTAGATCTCCTTAGCAGGAGGTCGTCTAGGTAGGTACCACCGCAGTACCAGATATTCAGCCGTCAAGCAGTAGTGTGTAAACATTACTGTGAAGGGTACTGCAGCGAAATTACTGGGCTGTTGAGACTAACCATCGAATGTCTCAAAGTAATGAGCGCCAAAGCAGCGATGCCCTGGACTTTGTTTTGTTACTCAAAGTTCTATGTATCGCTACAATGGTCATGGACAGGCGTTATCTCTTACTATCAGGAAAGCGTCTCGTTTGTTTCATTATAATTATTTTTTTTTTTAAATGTCTTAAAGTAATGAGTGCCAAAGCAGCGATGCCCTGGACTTTGTTTTGCTGCTCAAAGTTCTGTGTATCGCTGCAATGGTCATGGACAGGCGTTATCTCTTACCATCAGGAACGCGTCACGTTCGTCTCATTACTGCTACATTTAAAAAAAGTAATACAAATACAAATATTTTATTGATAACAGCAATGTTACAAATCACTTCAAAATTTTAAACATGTCATTAAATGAGTTTTAAAACACTGATTACATGTCAAAATAAGGTACGTCAATATAAAAATATGTCAATACCAAAAAAATATTGTCTAAAAATATAAAAGTATTGTAATATACCATTTACAAGTGATATGTCAAAAACAAAAAAGTACGAGTGAAGTGAGAACCCTACCCGGGCAAGGTAACGAGTGCCGGAGACACGAAAACGCTTTTACAAGCGACCGTACCGCGCCGTAACTAGAAACTACTAGAGCACTCGCGAAAAAAACTTCACCGCCACGTCCTCGATCGAATTGTTTAAAATGCTAACGATAAATGCATTTTTTTTATCGCCAACACTTTTTTCTGACTTTTAACAATCTCATAGAGATTTGGCGGTCGTGAAAGAGTCGTGTCACACCGTTGCATTTTTTTCCAAAACTTGTGTTTTGTCGAGTGTTTATGCATAAAAATGGTGGTGTTTCATACATAAAGTGCCGAATCACAAGCGCGAGTGTGGGAAAATGATACAATGTGGTGAAACATGACTTTTTTTGTTGCTTTCAAAACTCCATCGAAGTTTATAGCGTAGTCGCTGACTAGATTTAACTGACACAACTATCAAAACACTTGACACTGGCAAATACACTAAATGCGACGCCAAAATCAAAAAATAACAGAGACAGTCCAGTCTTTTTTAAATTACAAATAGGCATGTGTTTGACCGCCATCTCGCCTGATGTAAGGCACGCTTGCCAGCAACCTGACAGCTATCATTGCGTGCACAGCTTAATTTCACTATCACTACACATTATAAAACAAAGTCGCTTCCCGCCGTCTGTACGCTTAGATCTTTTAAACTACGCAACGGATTTTAATGCGGTTTCCACCAATAGACAGAGCGATTCAAGAGGAAGGTTAACATGTGTAATACATGCATATGCATCATATTAGTATCTACATTGCACCCGTGCGAAGCCGGGGCGGGTCGCTAGTCTCTACATAGAATGAAACAAAGTCGCTTCCCGCCGTCTGTACGCTTAGGACTTTTAAACTACGCAACGGATTTTAATGCGGTTTCCATCAATAGACAGAGCGATTCAAGAGGAAGGTTTACATGTATAATACATGCATATGCCGTGCGAAGCCGGGGCGGGTCGCTAGTCTTCAATAAAAAGATTATTAGGAACACCTCTACTTCATAATTAATGTTAATTCCGTCTTCATCGAATAACCACTTGAAACCCAACATCTCAGCTCGAGTCTCAACAGCTTTACAAGTTCGCTATAGTTCAAAAATTCACGCTCCGACTGTCGGACGGCAAGTTGCTGAGTTTTCAACTAAATTCATCTCGGATCCCGGTAAATCGTTTATAACTACTAAAGTAGCAGGGTGGCCGTGCTCGACGAGCATTTACGGACACAAAATAAATTAATATTATCATTAAATAGTATACTAGCTGCGCCCCGTGGTGTTTCCCGCTACATGTTTTCGGGATAAAAAGTAGGCTATAGGTTAATCCAGGGTTTCGGCTACCTCCATACCAAATTACATCAAAATCCGTTAAGTAGTTTTTGCGTGAAAGAGTTACAATAAATGGCAAAAAAATTTTTGAAGATCCAGAATTAGACTCGTAACACTTGATACTATTGTTCCTTTAATCGATAGCTTAAACAGACTTCAAATAAACTAAAGGATTACTCAGATTAATCCAGATTGAAAATTGAAAACGCGAAACGCGGTGAGTTCGATGTCACGTGGTGATCGCACGACCGTCCGCTCTGCCTTCTTCAACCTGACTGCCCTTGCTCGCTCCGGTCCAACATTTTTAACTGCCAAACTATCAAACAACCAAACGGAGTTTTGGCGGGAACGCGGGAAGAGTCGTGTCGCTCCGTTGTATTTTTTTCCAAAACTAGTGTTTTGTCGTGTGTTTATGCATAAAAATGGTGGTGTTTTATTCATAAAGTGCCGAATCCCAAGCGCGAGTGTGGGAAAATGAAACATGACTTTTTTTGTTGCTTCCAAAACTCCATCGAAGCTTTATAGTAAAGTCACCACTACTTTACTAAAGCATGACTGGACTTGACTGACACGGACTGTACTTGACCTAGACTGGACTTTGACTATAACTTTAGCTACGAGGACACTTATTTAACTTTTGAAACTTGAAAATATATAAATACTTGACACTGGCAAATGCTAAAATGCGACGCCAAAACCAAAGAAAAAAATAACAATGAAACGTCACCACTGACTTCGACCACACCCAGGAGTTTTGGCGGGAACGCGGGAAGAGTCGTGTCGCACCGTTGTATTTTTTTCCAAAACTAGTGTTTTGTCGAGTGTTTATGCATAAAAATGGTGGTGTTTTATTCATAAAGTGCCGAATTACAAGCGCGAGTGTGGAAAAATGATATAATGTGGTGAAACATGGGTTTTCGTGTTGCTTCCAAAACTCCATCGAAGCTTTGTAGTAAAGTCGCCACTACTTTACTAAAGCATGACTGGCACGAACTGACACGAACTGGACTTGACTAAGACGACATTGACGATAACCATAGTTAAGATACAGCAGAAATAACACTTAAGACAAGGCAGTATGGCTTTATAGCTTTAGCCTGCCTGAAGGGGCAAATTATTTTAAAAAAAAAATCGACCACACCCAGGCAGCTATGAGCTGCCTGGCGTTTCCAATAGATGACGCCAGAATGCTGACACTGCGACATATGTATAAATACCAAGATAGATCGCTAATTTTCTCAAATCATTGTCACCCTAAGCGAAAATGCCAGTGGCTAAAAGTCCCTCACAAAAGGAGGCGGCGCATTCGAAAGCTTTGAAGTATATAATAATAAAATTTACAAAACAGATTTGTTTGTTTATTATTTTAAATTACGTGGTTTATTATGTTTTTATAAATCGATTTTCCACTTGTGTACTTCCCACCAGAAAAAACGAACAAATCTTCTTCTGATTCTCGTGTGCAAAAGATACAATATTAAATACTTTTTGGTAAAAAGACCATAATGAAGATAGGGACTTCTAACTCGATCGAGTGTGGCAACCCTGTAACATTTTTTTTTTCTTTGGTTTTGGCGTCGCTTTTCGAGCATTTGCCAGTGTCAAGTATTTTTATATTTTCAAGTTTCAAAAGTTAAATAAGTGTCCTCATATCTATAGTTATGGTCAAAGTCCAGTCAAGTCCAGTCATGCTTTAGTAAAGTAGTGGCGACTTTACTATAAGCTTCGATGGAGTTTTGGAAGCTACACAAAAAGTCATGTTTCACCACATTATATCATTTTCCGACACTCGCGCTTGTGATTCGGCACTTTATGAATAAAACACCACCATTTTTATGCATAAACACTCGACAAAACACTAGTTTTGGAAAAAAATACAACGGAGCGACACGACTCTTCCCGCCGTCCCGCCAAAACCTCCCCCTGTACCATTAGCTATCGATAACGAACTGTCAAAGAGCTGTCAATCAAAATGAACGATCATCAGAGCTAAAAGGAAAGTTACAAAACAATTTCTAGATGTCAAAACATGATGTGTCAAACGGACACTTTCTCAGGGGTTTGTTATAAGTTGCTTTTGTGTTTATTTACTCTATCCGGAGACTACGCGCGTGAAACCGCGAGGCGTCCGCTAGTATGTAATAATCCCACTAATATTTATAAATGTGAAAGTTTGGATGGACGTTTGTTACTCTTTCACGCAAAAACTACTTAACGGCTTTGGATGAAATTTGGTATGGAGGTAGCCGAGACCCTGGATTGACACATAAGCTGCTTTTTATCCCGTAAACATGTAGCGGGTAACACCGCGGGGCGCAGCTAGCTAATATCCGTCCGTCCATCCATCCATCCAAACTTTCACATTTATAATATTAGTCTGATTTTAGATTTGGTAATACAAAAAATGTGCTCTTTGGCCCCGAATATCAAAATTGTTGATAACAGTTCACTTCGTTTGTTGGGCTCTCCTATTCTTGAGGAATCTTTCCCTCTGTTTATAGACGAAAAAATTCAAAATTTTCTTCAAGTTTCGGATCGTTTAACAAAAATTAATACCCATATGGCCTTCACCATTATTCGTTTCTGCGTTTTTGTCCCAAAAT
Organism: Biston betularia; assembly: GCA_905404145.2. NCBI lineage: Eukaryota > Metazoa > Arthropoda > Insecta > Lepidoptera > Geometridae > Biston > Biston betularia. The sequence goes on from FR989891.1 coordinate 323,256, forward strand.
TCACATATTTGGTCAGATGTTGTCAACTTTGGAAACATGCGGAACTTATTCAAAATTTAGACAACATCATCAAAAAAACTTTAAGCATGATTTTGAATATAAATTTAAATAACAGAGAGTGGTTGCAGGCTACGCTACCGGTGCGTTTGGGGGGCTTAGGCATTCGCTCCGTAGCAGGTGTTGCTCTCCCTGCGTTCCTGTCCTCAGTGCACAGTAACTTGCCTTTAATAAACAAAATCTTATCTACCACGTCTCACATTGACGTACCGTATATGAACGAGGCCAGGAACGCATGGGTAGTAGCATGTCCAAACACCGATTTCCCAAAAACTCCATCTTTGCAGCGGCAATGGGATGGTCCGATCTGTGAGCAAGTGCGGAAGCAACTTTTAAATACGTGCTTGAGCTCTGCAGATCGTGCCCGTCTATTAGCTGTTGCTGAATGGGAATCGGGTTTGTGGCTACAGGCCCTTCCTTCGCCTAACACCGGTACTCTTTTGGATTCATCCACATTTCGAATTGCAGCTTCCCTTCGATTGGGCACACCGTGCGGCGCTCCACACCGCTGCCAATGTGGCGTGGCTGTCGACCAGCTCGGTCACCACGGTCTTTCCTGCACAAGAAGCTCGGGCAGGATTCCGCGGCACGCCAGTCTTAATGACATTATCCGCCGGGCTCTTACCACCGCCAATTGCGCAGCCATCTTAGAGCCGAGCGGCCTTATAAGAGATGATGGTAAGAGACCTGACGGAATGACTTTGATTCCCTGGAAGATGGGTCGGCCGTTGGTATGGGACGCCACTTGCGTTGACACATTTGCGCCGTCTCATCTTCCAAGAACTCAGATTAGGGCTGGCGCAGCGGCGGAATTTGCAGAAGACCTCAAAAGGCGCAAATATAGCACCCTGGACAGTGGATACATATTTGAGCCTTTTGGGGTTGAAACTATGGGACCGTGGGGGCCGGGAGCAAAAAAAATTTTTAAAGAATTGTCATCTCGTTTGGTCGACGCCACACGTGAACAAAACGCTGGCCTTTATTTTGCCCAGCGTTTGAGTATTGCCATACAACGCGGCAATGGGGCCAGCGTTTTGGGAACCATTCCCATTGATAGCGGTCTTTTAGAGTAGTTATTATTTTAAGTTATTTTATTTTAGGTCAATTCTTGTGTGTTTATTATATCTGATTACTGTACAAGTCGATTAAAAAATTCGTCTGATTTTAATTATTATCGAACAAAATCATAAATTGTTTATTTTCTTTGCAGGTAATGCAGATTTCTCAATAAAGTGATCGGACATTTTTATAACCGCACTTAAGTAAGAGAAAGGTAAGTATTTGAAAAGCAATTATTGAGAAGTGACTTTGAATACAATTTCATATTTAACTAAATGGCAGGCGAAGCCGCGGGCGTTGTTAACTACAATGCCCGCGGCTTCGCCTGATTTTCCTTTTTAACCGACTCAAAATAGGCGGAGATTCTCAATTCGACTGTAGGTATGTTTTTTTTGTATGTATCTTACGCGATAATTCCGGGAATTATAAATCGATTTTGATGATTTTTGATGATGACTTTTTTTGCTTGGTATTTTTTTTTTTATGTGACAAATAATGAGACGAACGAGACGCTATCCTGATGGTAAGAGATAACGCCTGTCCATGACCATTACAGCGATACATAGAACTTTGAGTAACAAAACAAAGTCCAGGCATCACTGCTTTGGCGCTCATTATTTTGAGACTTTCGATGGTTAGTCTCAACAGCCCAGTAATTTCGCTGCAGTACCATTCAAACCGGAACACAGTAATGTTTACACACTACTGCTTGGCGGCAGAATATCTGGTACTGCGGTGGTACCTACCTAGATGACCTGCTAAGGAGATCTACCACCAAGTAAATAGATCATACTTCAGAGGTGGTCCCATATAAATTTTATCGAAATCGATTGAGCAGTTTTCAAAAAATCAATAAAAATGTAAAAACGGTATACATCGATGATATTTTCGTTCGGTCGGAAACCTCGCTGTTTCATTGGAGCAGCGCGTTTAGTTTGCCCGAGGGTCGTGCAGTCGGTTTTTATAAATTGTATTAGTTTGGTTACATAATGTAAAAGACTTGATTTGACTAAACGACTGTTGTGAGTCACGTGTCCTGTGAATATAAAGCGCCGCTCTGGCGCGAACACGGGAGTCGGTCGGACCGACTCCCGTGTTCGCGCCACCTCGCGAACCCTCGTACTGAACAGATCAAGAGGCACTTAAGCTAAGTAACCTATTTATTATGTTGGTTGATATTCTTTTGTGATAAATATTGGTGCTTTATGTTAAGTAACGTGTTATCATTATCTTGGTGTCTTTTAATGACTATTGCTTTGTAAATCAATATACGTTGCTTATAATTACAGTTTCTGGTCTTCCTTTCTGCCTACTTTTGTCTTACATAACGTATGATGGTTGGTTGATGACGTATGATGGTTGGTTGATGACGTATGTGGTACATTCCGTTCTTATCCTTATTCCTTATTGATGCCTCTGATAAAAACAAATTCTAACACGTGCGAGTAACACTGGGAGCCTGAGCTGGTTTTCCAATTCCTTTGCCTTTTTGTATCAAGAAATTACTCACCAGTTAAACACAGATCTTAAGTAGATCAATTTCCTAAACGCCTCGTTACAGTCGCCTAGTTTAAGAATGAAGCTTAATCAAACCGTTTAGTGGGGATCGCTGTCCGACCTTAATTGTATGTATCTCTGTGTGTACCGTTCTCACGGTGTTTTTTACAAGCAAGTAGATGATTGGTGTGCACACGCGATGCGAGTGCGTTTTCATAGAATTATGATTTCATGAAAAATTTATAAAAATTAACAGACATTTGACAAAGTGCCTAGTCCCGAACTTAGGAAAGCTTTTACTCTCAGATCCATACTTATATACTTACTAGCGGACGCCTCGCGGTGTCGCCTGCGCAGTTCCCGTTCCCGTGAATGTGAATGTGAATGTGAATGTGAATTTTTTTTTTACTTTAATTAGATCTATCTACGTTTGGCCACCAACTCGCCTAATGTAAAGCGACGGTGTGGCCGCGGATGGAGCACGCTGATCTAGAAGAAATCTATTCACTCTATCCTTAAAAACGTCCAAATTGTAGTTGTTGTACTCTTGTGTTGTTATAGTTGTAATGTATTTAATTTCATTGCATTTAATTTCATTTCATTGCATTTAATTTCATTTCATTGCATTTAATTTCATTTCATTTCACGTTAAACTTGTAATATGAGAGTGTGTATCACGCTCCTAGCAAAGAAAAATGTGGTTAGGTTCGAAAATTACGGGTAGTTTGACTAGTAACAATAAATATTTAACGGTAGCTCCTTTAGTTTGGTTCATTACTCCGCCCGACCCCTGTGAGGGTAATAAAATCATTAATTTTCACCTGACAAGGGCGGGGAAGATTAAAATTACTCTCCGCAGCATGTCAGAGTACCTTTGAAAAAAAGCTCACGTTTCTATTCCATTTATACATGTATTTACCTAGAAACCTAATAATCCCACTAAACTTATAAATGTGAAAGTTTGGATGGATGTTTGTTACTCTTTCACGCAAAAACCGCTGAACGGATTTGGATGTAATTTGGTATGGAGGTAGTTGTAACCTTGGATTACCACATAGGCTTTACTTTTTATCCCGAAGACATGTAGCGGGTAATACCGCGGGGCGTAGTTAGTAATTTCATAAAAATCGGCCGCTTCGCAGGAGTGCGACCACAAACATCGTGACACGAGATTTTTTATGCGTATATAGATATGTTTTTTAATAAGTGGTTTGTTGGGGTTTTGGCGTGGGTTCAAACCCCCAACAATGAGCTATTATGACAAGCTCATTGTTGGGGGTTGAACCCACGCCCTTCGGCATGCGAACCTACCGCGCTAACCGATGAGCTACCATCGCTATAAAATATTTTATAGGCATGTTTATGAATTAAATAAATAAAATAATAAGTCAGCTGAAATATAAATAAAAAGTAGCACATTTAAAACTGTGAAACAAGTCCATAACAGCGCGTACTCGCCGCCGCCTGTTTTGGGACTCGGTTACAAAACTTGTCACGTACAGTAACGGTCAGGTACGTAATTAGGCGGCATAATGCGTATTTTTCTGAGTACGGCCCTGCATGGAATTTTTATAACGGGTAGGGTTGCCATCTCGCAGTTTAAAAATACTGGTACACCGTCAAAATAGTCGTCTTCTCTATCAAATTTAAATACAAATGAAATTATTGTCAGCTACCTCCATATCAAATTCCATCACAATTGTTCTAGGCATTTGTGCGTGAAGAAATAAACACACTCGCAAACTTTTGCCTTTAAGGTGGTTCGATTTCCATGCAAATATTTTTTTCCCATTTATGGACAAATGGAGCATAATTTTACAGTGAAATCACAGCTACTGCCATTTATTTTGGTCTTTATTTGCGGTAAATCACAATTGCATTATGCTAATAATCTACTGTTTTATTCAAAAATCATTGATAAATTTGATTTTATGCTAATAATCTACTGTTTTATTCAAGTAATTGTGATTGACCGTAAATGAAGACCAAAATAAATGCCAGTAGCTGTGATTTCACTGTAAAATTATACTCAGTTTGTCCATAAATGGAAAAAAATTGTTTTATCTTAATAATAACTAGCTGTGCCCCGCGGTGATACCATGTTTTCTGGATAAAAAGTAGCTTATGTGTTGATCCAGGGTCTCCAATTCTCCATACCAAATCTCATCCAAATCCGTTCAGTAGTTTTTGCGTGAAAGAGTAACAAACATACATCCAAACTTTCGCGTTTATATTAGTAGTGGTTTTTTTTTTCACTTATTTTCTTTTTGAGTAACCCGACTCTGCACTAAAATGGTGTTGTAACGGTCGATATGAGACATTTCTTGTTACAAAAGCCAAAGTAATAAAATAAAAGGTCGACCATCTGTCACTTTCTATACCATTTTAATCAACCTCCTTTTTAATTTCCGTGACAAGAAAGACATTTAATATCGGGAAAGTAACCAACCCGAATGAAATCCTGTAATAAAGAAGCCATGCTAGGGATTGACGTGTCATTCGAATAATTTTGTTCGATTCGCTTATTCAATAACAACAACAACACAACACTTTATTTGAGACATAAAACATATTTCAACGCAATTAACAATACATACATACAAAATTAAACAATAAACACTTTTTATTTGGTGGTAGATCTCCTTAGCAGGAGGTCGTCTAGGTACCACCGCAGTACCAGTTATTCTGCCGCCAAGTAGTAGTGTGCAAACATTACTGTGTTCCTGTTCGAAGGGTACTGCAGCGACATTACTGGGCTGTTGAGACTAACCATCGAAAGTCTCAAAGTAATGAGCGCCAAAGCCTGGACTTTGTTTTGTTACTCAAAGTTCTGTGTATCGCTGCAATGGTCATGGACAGGCGTCATCTCTTACCATCAGGAGAGCGTCTCGTTCGTCTCATTACTCAGTCCATGCATTTACTTGAAATAAATAGATAAATAATTAATTAATTAATGTTAACGATGAGGCAAAACGTGCCGAATTATTCGACCAGTGTTTTTGTAAACCAAAGAAAAATATTTAAATTTTGACTCTGGATTCAAAGAGAATCCATTGATCCGTTTCTGAGGAAACAAAATTCGAATATAAAAATGTTCGAAGTGCTCATTTCTGAATCCAACCGATTCGCGACGAACGGTTAACATTTCCGTTATTTTTCCCGGTGTCCCGGTATTTTTCCCCGTACCAGGGAATTTTTCCCCAGCTGATATAAATTAGGATTCATTGAGTTGTGAAGCCAATATAGCTGTAGCTACACCGATACGTAACCACGGAGTTATAAATATTTGTAAATAGAAATAAGGATTGCGTGTATGCCTCGAGCATTCCTGCTCACCATCGAAGGCTGCTTGCGGCGGCGTCGTGTGTCGGCGCTCTCTTCCCTCAGATGTGGTGGAGGAGGGCGCTGGCGGCACACGCGTCATACTCGTGATCGGGTGCTGCTTGCGGGTCGCTGCTCTGCTCGCGGTATACACACAATCTAGTTCCTACTTTAACCTAAGATTACTAACGTAACTTTCCTCTTTTGTATTGTAAAATTATTAAAAAAAAAATGTAATTAAAGTTGACAAAGGTCACGGACCCTGGTGTCTGTGGAGCGTATAATTAAATATAAAAAAAATGTATATATTTGGATTTTTTAATATTTAAAGAGTTTTTATCTTTAAGCTACCACACTGCCTTATAATACAATACTTAACAATCTTAAGATAAATCCCACTAATATTATAAATGTGAAAGTTTAAATAAATAAATTTCGTAGAACACACACAGCCCCATCTAGCCCCAAACTAAGCAGAGCTTATATCCCGTCATCCGTCTGTTTTTCCCGCGATGTACAATTTGGGTGTCTTCAAATCTAGAGTAAACAGGATTTTTTCTAGGTAAGCGTGCTTCATCTTGGACTGCATCCTGCTTAACATCAGGCAGGGTGTGGTCAAACGCGAACCTATTTTGTATAAAAAATAAAGCTTGTTTGATGGAAGTCAGATAACTGATAGAATGCATAAATACTTTTTTTGTTGTCTTAATATAATAACAAATGTTAATCCACACCCTTCAGCTCTCGAAGCAGACATACTACCAATGAACCAACAGGGCTGTGAAAATAAATAATTTGACTTTGACACAAATATTATGAATAGATGTTTCGGTGTAACAGAATCCAGCGAGATTGTAATAAATTACATCGCTTGCTGTAGAAATAAAAAGCCACGTCTCCAGGTGGATCTAATCCTATTACACCGGGCTTAACGTGCGCCTTTCATTATGGAAAAATATTGCTTTCATATTCCTGTACCGCTAACATCCCACTCTGATTTCACCAGACTTCTTGTAGAACTAGCGATCAGAGCCTCGATCACGATAGTTTATCGTAAAGGTATCGAGTCCTCGATAGCATACAGAGCTGTACAAATCTCATACTAATTTTTGTCGATTTCGATACGAATACTTTTTCGCAAGTCGTTCGTAATCGAGGCTCAGCTCTGGTTATGTACGAACATATAAACCTTTCGGGAAAAATATCTGCAGACAGTGAAATCCGTATCAAAATCTGATGTGTAGGAGAAATACTGTATGTAAAAGAACAAACACGCGAAATGATATTTAATTATTAGTTTATATGTGTCATAGTGATTAGTGATGATGAGTGTCACATCTTTAAAGAAATGATCGATACTAATAATAAAATAATAATAAATATCGTAGGACTATACACACAGCGCTATCTGACCCCAAACTAAGCAGAGCTTGTGTGATGGAAGTCAGATAACTGATAGTCGTAAATACATACTTATAATACATACAGAACACCCAGACACAGAACAAACATTAGTTTATTAACAAAATGTTTGCCCTGAGTGGGAATCGAACTCACGCCCTACAGCTCTTAAGGCAGATATACTACCAATGAGCCAACGGGCTGTCACCAATGAGCCAACGGGACTGTCAAACACTATACTGTAGACAATAACAATACTGTACAGACAATACTGACAACTACTACAAGACAATACTGTAAAGTAAAATCTTCTGTCTACATACTTTCATCGTGTGCAGAAACTTAAAATGGTTTCTGAAAAATGTATAAATGTTTGTGACGGTTGGATAATTGGACATGCCAGAAAGGATATATGCTTAGATGCAAATTTAGAAATAACAAACGTAGTACATGCAGTCGCTCGTTTTTCTCGTAGTGTAGACATAGGGGTAGACTTACAGAAAGTAGAAGTGTTCTGTTGGTTCTGTAATAAAACAAAGACGTACATCATGTTGGTGTTCAGTGAATAAAAAAATAAGTGCTGAAGAGCGAACATCAAACGAGACTGTACGCCAACGAAGTCAATGAGTGACATGACATGCGATAGCGGGCCTTATATGTCAATAATTCATACATATGTATTTATATGGTCTACAAAAACATATAGTTGGTCTATAGAATCTGTTGAAGATGAAAACAGACTTTTCTTTCCCCTTTTCAGTTTTTAGGCTTGGATAATCGAATGAAAATGTTGACCTAATATTTTTAATATCATAAACAACATTTCACACATAAAATATTTGTAAATCTTCGATTTGTTTTTCATTTGATAGAAGACACTTTTAATTTGCTCTATAAATAGTTCGCAACGGAGCTGTAAAATTTGCATTTTAAAAACATCTAAAGCCTTTGATACTGTAATATCAAGGCTTAATCAATCAGGAGCAAGCAAATTCCTTTTAAATATTTGAGTTTATAAATAAAATCCATGATTAAAGCGACCCTTTGGTCGGAATTTTAATTTGTAAAAGTCTTAAAATGATGCTACGCAGAAATGCGGACGCGATGTTGTGTTTTTGGTGAAGAGAGTTCCACAAGGAGGTAATTCGGGATCTTGATTTTTTGTAATATCTACTGAAGAACAGTTTCTTCAGTAAAAATATAGCTAGTTTTAATTTTTTTACCTTAATATAAGACCTCGACCTTTTGGAGTCTTACACTTTAACGTGGGTATCATCCATTCAGCTAGCTATTTAAAATTTTAATGGTATTCGCAGTAACTCATGCAAAAATTCGTATTTACCACCAGCCAGATCAGATTAAATTAGACTTTATTCTAGCTTAAACTTTAAGTAATTGATTACTTGAAATAACTACGTAAGAAAGATTACAATATAAAAATAAGTAAAACCATGTGATGCAGTCAGTCTTAATAAAGTAGCCGTAATAAAAATCGGATTAACCACAAGGGTGGTTTTATTAGCCCCGGGAAGGGTTGGAGATTATTGGAACAAAGCATCCCTTGCCGCGTTTTGGGGTGTTTGTTATCCCATATCGTGTTTTGATATAGACTGTTTTTAAAAGTAGACTAGATTTGATCAGCTACTACGGACGTCATTGCCTTTGTTTATTTACTGTTTCTGAAGACAAATTATTGTATCCCAGTTCTTTTCCAGGCTTGGTGTGCTTTACCATCTTCGACCACACTTTCACTTGAGATCAGGTGAGCTGTGGTCAAAACACCTAGCTTGTCAACCATTAAAAAAAATCAAAATCGGTTTAGCTGTGTGGAAACCAAGTTGCCACAGATAGACACTTCGAGTCTTTGAAAAAAAGAGGGAAGTACAAAATATTATATTAGATACTGCGTTTGACCGCCATCTCGCCCGATGCGAAGCAAAGATGCGGTCTACGATGGAGCATGCTTGTTGCGTGTGAAGGCACCCAAATTGTGTCTATCATGCAACACCCATTCAGGCAGCAAATTTCAATTGCAGTTTTAATTATGCGTCGATTATAAATTTTATAAAGTCGATTATCTATAGGACAGAGGCACTTGCATATAAAACAAACGACATAGGCAGTACACTAAATAATACAGTGTTTCCAATTGGTTCTACAGTCCTTTTGAAAGCGGAATAAAATCTCAATAGCTTTCTAAAATTGGACAAAGAGATGTCTCCAAATAGCCAAAGGCTTTCTCATCATCAATGAGCTTACAGCCCTCTGGTTTATGCTAATAAATCTATGTTAGGGCGCACGAGTGGGGCAGCGGAGCGTACCGCGGGCGTTCGGGCGTGTTTCCGCTTTTTGAAGGGGGATAGAAATGTTTTACTCTTTATTTGCTCCAAATTGTACCACTTTCTGTCATTCAAAGTAGTATACCATCCCTAATTACTTTAAAGGTTAACCTCAAAGTAATACTTGGTGGTAGATCTCCTTAGCAGGAAGTCATCTAGGTAGGTACCACCGCAGTATCAGTTATTCTGCCGCTAAACAGTCTCAATGTCATGAGCGCTAAAGCAGTGATGCCCTGGACTTTGCTGTTACTCAAAGTTCTGTGTATCGCTGCAATGGTCATCGACAGGCGTTATCTCTTACCATCAGGAGAGCGTCTCGTTTGTCTTATTATTTTTTACATAAAAAAACACCATGCAATTTTGGATGCATCTTTTGTTGCGACAGACCGACTCAGAATTAATTATTATTTCAATCTAGATCCCCTTTTTTGGAATCTGTTAAAAATTCCTTCTCTAATAACACACTACTATCTTAATGCCTTCCTGCACATACACCGGAAGTCATTGATTTCGCTCCATAACTTCGCTCCTACAAGTCAAATTGTCTATGGCATTGGCAAAATAAAAGAACTAAAATCTTTTACGGAAAGCATCCAATTTTGTGCAGAAATTGTAACAGTGGCTCCCCGGTTCAATTCTAGAGATAGGTAACTTTCTATAGTTCCCCTCAGTTATTTATTGTCTGTGGAGGCTCTTTAGTCTATGAATGTGTATTACGTCATTTCCGGATAGTTTGTTTTCGAGGGTGCAGGGGAAATGGAGTTTTTTCTGGACTTGGGGGATATAAGGCGAGGAAAAGGTATATATATTTTACCTACTAGCGACCCGTCCCGGCTTCGCATGGGTGCAATGTAGATACTGTGGTGTATATGCCATTATGCATACAAGCCTTCCTCTTGAATCACTCTGTCTATTGATGGAAACCGCATTAAAATCCGTTGCGTAGTTTAAAAGTACTAAGCGTACAGACGGTGGGAAGCAACTTTGTTTTATACTGGTGTTATTATTAGTGTTATAGTGTATTATACTGTGTAGAGATGACTTGGGGAATGTTAATGACCACAAATAATAAAACGAACAAGACGCTTTCCTGGCGGCAAGAGATGACTTTGAGCATTGCAGCTACACACAGAACTTTTAGTAACAAAACAAAGTCCATGGCATCGCTGCGTTGGCGCTCATTACTTTGAGAGATTCGGTGGTTAGTCTCAACAGCCCCGGCTAGCTGGTAGTTTGGAACAAAGTCAAAGATCATTGTATTGTCCCAAAAAACTTTAAACTATTAGAAAATTGCTTTATTAGTAAACTCAAAGTAGCACAACGCGCTATGGAGAGGGCTATGCTCGGAGTTTCCCTACGAGATCCAATCAGAAATGAGGAGATCCGTAGACGAACTAAAGTTACCGACATAGCCCAGCGGGTTAGCGAGTTGAAGTGGCAGTGGGCACACAGCACGCAGAACTGATGGCCGATGCGGCTGCACAGTTCTGGAGTGGAGACCACGGCCCGGCAAGCGTAGGACGTCCCCCCACAAGGTGGACAGACGACCTAGTAAATAAGCAGGAACGCGCTGGATGCGAGCCGCTTCCAACAAGTCTTTATGGAAATCATTGGGGGAGATTTATGTCCAATAGTAGACGTCTCATGTCTGGGATGACGATAAAATGGCCGCCAAAGCTGTTGTATTATGCATTTTGTAGTGTGTTTCCAATCACGCCGCCAAAGATAGTCATGTTTGCGCACTATATTTCAAATTTACTGCAAAATTCTCAAGTTAGGAGTTATGCATAAAATTTCCGTCGACCCCGGGGATATACGTTATACGGAATATTGGCATAGCTCGGAACGTTCTTAGAATATATAACGCTAGTCTTTCGTTATGGCTTCAACTATACATAATTATATTTATATTTGATAGCCCTGTTGGCTCATTGGTAGCATATCTGCCTTAAGAGCTGAAGGGCGTGGATTCCCGCTCAGGACAGATATTTTATGTATCAACAAATGTTTGTTCTGTGTCTGGGTGTTCTGTATGTATTATAAGTATGCATTTAAAAAAAATAAAAAAGTATATATTTTTTTTATAACAAATAGGCTTACGTTTGACCGCCAACTCACATAATGTTAAGTGATGATGCGGTCTAAGATAGATCACGCTTGCCCAGAAGATACCGGTTCACTCTCCATTTTTTTTGTGCAAAGTTTGTCGCAAGCCAATATTGTGATCCACAGTTTGGGAGCCGCTGGTTTAAGGGTTGATTAAGCCCGTGGTCGCAGCAGCTTATCCTGTAGGGTTGGTCGGTTTTCAAGTGAGATTTGCCGGAGAGATTTTCGCTTCACAGATCGTTTACTATACAGGGTGCTTTAAGTTTAAATGACATTTTTGATACATGGAGAAACGAACACCTACTAATCAATAAAATAGGAAAAAATAATTGAACAGTAATAGACGAACGAGACGCTCTCCTGATAGTAAGGCATACACACACACAGAACTTTGAGTAACAAAACAAAGTCCAGGCATCGCTGCTTTGGCGCTCATTATTTTGAGACTTTCGATGGTTAGTCTTAACAGCCCAGTAATTTCGCTGCAGTACCTTTCATATCGGAACACAGTAATGTTTACACACTACTGCTTAGCGGCAGAATAACTGGTACTGCGGGGGTACTTACCGAGACGACTTCCTGCTAAAGAAATCTACCACTACTTTTTATCCCGAAAACATGTAGCGGGTAACACCGCAGGGCGCAGCTAGTTGACAATTCATTGACAACTTATTAAGTTATGTAGCGATGATAGCTCAGTGGTTAGCGCGGTAGGTTCGCATGCCGAAGGGCGTGGGTTCAAACCCCAACAATGAGCTTGAGCTACCGGTGAAGGAAAACATCGTGAGGAAACCATAGCATGGTGGTAGCGTGCTCTCTAGTACTCGGCTGGCTAGCTACCACGCGAGAGTTGAAAATCTGCCGCCAAGCATCTAACGGTGTGTTCCGGCTGCCTCACCTGAGAGCCAGTTGCATTCCAGGCTAGGTGTGCTTTTTGCCTGTCAACCAAAAAAAAAAAACAATATAAGCCTCTTAAAAGTTTCTTAGCAAATATTTTCGTTTCATTTTTGAAATAATATTTTTTTTTAATTTCAACTTAACTTCTACTCACCCTGTATATTAATCTGGTCCCACTGAACTGTCACAATAGGCCTTTAGTTGCGCAGATGTGTTTTTTTTTGTTCTGATCTCGTTACATTTTTTTTTCTATCTGGTTATGGATATGTCAATGTAACTAGAGAGTTCATTGTGGTGGTTGAATAAGAAATTTCGCATGGTTTTTTTTTAAATAATATATTGGCTTGTGTTTGGCCGCCATCCCGTCTGATGTTAAGCGAAGATGCGGTCTACGGTGGAGCACGCTCGCCTAGAAGAAACCGATTCACTCGCGACTTGAAGGCACCCAGACTATATTCATTGGGGAACACCCACTCGGGCAGCAGATTCCAATGTCTAGCGGTACGTATGGAATATGTGTTTTAGGGTTCCGTACCCCAAAAATAATGGCTGTAAAGTTATTCATTATTTATTTATTTATTTATTGTTTCTAGACTAAAACGGCACAGTATGCCAATTACAATTGTCCTTAAAAGTCCTTATAGGGTTGGCTGGTAGAAAATGCTTTAGCATTAAGCCCTACTTTTGTACATGTTATTTTCTAAGTGTGCAATAAATTACAGTTTTAGTGTTCTAAAATGCTGGTCAAATTTATAATTATTGTACTACTCCAAAATAAAAAAATTAAGTTCTGTGTATCGCTGCAATGGTCACGGACAGGCGTTATCTCTTACCATCAGGAGAGCGTCTTGTTCGTCTCATTAATTTTTACATTTAATAAAAAAAAAAGTACAATAAACTAATAAAAAATCATGAGTAATACCACAAAGCAACCCCACTTCAAAGTAGGGTGACCAGAAAGACACTCGTCCCTGGGACGCCGCAAAGCGGTCCGCCGAGGGTGATTACAGTAGGGTGACCAATTATACAAATGTGGCGCTAATCCCTTTGCAAATATATGAACTTTATTTGATTTCTTTTTTAGGGTACCGTATCCAAAGGGTAAAGCGGGACCCTATTACTAAGACTCCGCGGTCCGTCTGTCACCAGGCTGTATCTCATTAACCGTGATAGTCAGACAGTTGACATTTTCACTGATGATGTATTTCTGTTGCCACTATAACAGCAAATACTAAAAAACAGAATGAAATAAATATTTAAGGGGGTTCCCGTACAACGAACGTGATTTTTTTTGCCATTTTTATAGATAATGGTATGGAACCCTTCGTGCGCGTGTCCGACTCGCACTTGGCCGGTTTTTATTTTTTTTAAGTGGTTTTGTGTGCTTTGGCAAGTGAGTGAGTGAGAGACGAGCAAGATGCACGCTTGATCGTAAGTGTAGAATTAAAAACGAAACGTATAGTAATTTTCATAACTTTCACTTAAAGACCGACGTTTAAATATTTCGTTTAATGTTTTCCTGTTGGACCACACCGTCACTTAACATCAATTGAGCTGTGGTCAAATACCTAGCCTGTCAACGTAAAAAGTTACCGTAAAGTTTTGGATTCAAAACGAAAAAACATGTTTTACCACGTTAACTTCGCCAAATTCCATGAATTTTAACTTAACTAAAACAACTTGATAATTGTCTGTCTGTCAGTGCTGTCAAAATGTCAAACCACACTCGTCGTGGCTGTACAGGGTGTAATTAAACACGCGCGGTGAGCAACACGGTGCGTGGTTATATTTGTGTTAGGGTACTGGCAACCCTCGTCGGATTAGCGGTCAGTAGGGTGTGGCCACAACACTGAAATTGAGTTTTTGGCGGGAACGCGGAAAGAGTGGTGTCGCCCCGTTGTATTTTTTTCCAAAACTAGTGTTTTGTCGAGTGTTTATGCATAAAAAAAATAAAATTATTTTCTTTCTTTCTTTTCTTTCTTTCTTTCTTTAAAAATGGTGGTGTTTTATTCACAGATATTCCACTACACTAACGTTTTTTTTTACACAGCGCCATCTGACCCTAAACTAAGCAGAGCTTGTGTGATGGATGTCAGATAACTACATAAAAACTTTTTTTTTGCAAATACATACAGAACACTCAGACACAGAACAAACATTTGTCTATTCACAAAATGTTTGCCCTGAGTGGGAATCGACCACGCCCTACAGCTCTCAAGGCAGATATACTACCAATGAGCCAACGGGGCTGTCATCAATTTAAATCATGGTTGAATTGATTATCCTTTCAAGTTGATTTATAAAAAGAAGAAATATTTGAAAAGGAAAAGTGCAATAAAAACTTATTTCAATAAAAGTTTTGCAATAAATAACGGGAGAGGAGGTTATCATGGTCACCCTAATGCCTCCGGGAGCTAAGTATCGCTGGGGTGCATATTGCATATCTATTGCGCATTTTGTCATTCACTCATTGAACGAATGAACGAGTGAGTGAGTGAGTGATGAACGAGATATTATTATTATTTTTACCACGCTTTGTTATTTATTTATTTCATAACATACAAAACAGAATGCAATAATATTCACAACAATAAATACAAATACACATTTTTTTTTATCTGTATCGCATTCCAAAACTATGCACGTCTAGGTGCATTACAATTGCATTTTTAAAAAGTCGTCAGATAATAATTAGGATTTAAGAAAAATATAATTATAATTATAAATTAGATAATAACAATTAATTGGTCAATTGTTCAGTCAAAAAAATATATAAAATGTCATGAGTAAATCGTATTAAAATCTAAGATAATCTTAATCTGTCTTTGAAACAGTATATAATATATATCTAGAGGATTTCATTGTATCGGCGACTCATTCTGACAATAGGGTTAGGGTAGGTTTATACTTCTCTACGTGTCCCTCTGATAAGCAGAGGGCACAGTGGAGGAGCCGAGCGGGAGGGGGTTGCGGGATGGGGGGAGTGCCGGTCTGGCGATCCCAATTTCCAGCAACCAAAGTGGCAGGCGGCGGGGCCACTTATCTGACCCGTCGCATGGAGACCAGGGGCGTACGGACATGGGGCTGTCCGACGCCCATTTGCTGGTTTGGTCTCCGAGGTGGATGACGATGTGTCTGGTGTTCGGACACATCGTCATTGTTGCGGGGTGAGCTTGGGCTCCCCGAGGCGGGTCCGCGAGGACGAGCGCTGTCGAGGCCGCGGTAGAGTGCGAAAGCGTGCCCGCAGCCTCGACACAAAGCGCCGAGGTGGAACACTCCAGGGTTTTTAGTGGGTAGGCCGTCATTAGGACGGAGAGTCCCACATAACCACCGTGCCCGCCCCAGGGCCGGTGGTATACACAAAGTATTTTCCCTGGACAAAAAAAAAAAAAAAAAGTTTATACTTGCCATCCAGCGTAACAATGTTGCTGCAATTTTTTTTGTAGCGATGATAGCTCAGTGGTTAGCGCGGTAGTTTCGCATGCCGAAGGGCGTGGGTTCAAACCCCAACAATGAGCTTGAGCTGTCGGTGAAGGAAAACATCGTGAGGAAACCACAGCATCGTGGTAGGGTACTCTCTACTATAAAATCAAACTTATGAATGATTTATGAATTTATGTTTTTTTACTAAAACTAAAAGTAGATTATGCAAATAATCTACTGTTTTAATCAAGCAGTTGTGATTTGCCGCAAATAAAGACCAAAATAAATGCCAGTAGCTGTGATTTCACTGTAAAATTATGCTCCATTTGTCCATAAATGGCAAAAAATTATTTGTATGGAAATCGAACCACCTTATTTTTTTTTTTTTTTATGGTTGACAGGCTAGTTGTTTGACCACAGCTCACCTGATGTTATGTGAAGGTGTGGTCGAAGATGGTAAAGCACACCTAGCCTGGAATGGAACTGGCTCTCAAGTGAGGCTGCCGGAACACACCGTTAGATGCTTGGCGGCAAATTTTCAACTTGAGGGTGGTAGCTAGCCAGCCGAGTACTAGAAAGTACCTTAACACATAGACTACTTTTTATCCTGAAAACATGTAGCGGGTAACACCGCGGTACGCAGCTAGTATTTAATATTTATTTTTATGGGTATATGCTCTCGAAATAATTTAATATTCACGTTAGACTAGTATCGAATCCAATTTGAAAGAGATACTGGGTAATAAAACATGTAAAAGCTACCGAAATACCGCGGGCGGGCAGTAAACCAATATATGCCGTCCTTCATAATAAATTCATCCCTCGCAGGGTCGCGTGGCCAGGGCTGCCACTCTCGGTGGTAGCTCTCCTCAGCAGGAGGTCCTCTAGGTAGGCACCACCGCAGTACCAGATATTCTGCAGCAGTGTGTAAACATTACTGTGTTTCGGTTTGAAGGGTCATCATCATCATCATCATCATTTCAGCCGTAGGACGTCCACTGCTGGACATAGGCCTCCCCCATTGACTTCCGTAAAGACCGGTTGGAAGCGGCTCGCATCCAGCGCGTTCCTGCGGTCTTTACTAGGTCGTCTGTCCACCTTGTGCGTGGACGTCCTACGCTGCGTTTGCCAGTCCGTGGTCTCCACTCCAGAACTTTGCAGTCCCATCGGCCATCAGTTTGAAGGGTACTGCAGCGACATTACTGGGCTGTTGAGACTAACCATCGAAAGTCTCAAAGTAATGAGCGCCGAAGCAGTGATGCCCTGGACTTTGTTTTGTTTTTTTTTGTGTGAAAAATAATGAGACCAACGAGACGCTCTCCTGATGGTAAGAGATCACGCCTGTCCATGACCATTGCAGCGATGCACAGAACTTTGAGTAACAAAACAAAGTCCAAAGTTTGTTTTATTCAAGTAATTGTGATTTGCCGCAAATAAAGACCAAAATAAATCCCAGTAGCTGTGATTTCATTGTAAAATTATACTTCATATGTCCATAAATGGCAAAAAATTATTTGTTTGGAAATCGAACCACCTTAAATGTAGATTCGCGTACGTGCCACCCCTGACCGTAAACCTCTAATTGCTAATCGAGCCGCCCTGTATATCGCGCACTCAATAAAATCAGTTTGTACCGGACTGGGGTCCCACACTGCAGGGGTCGCCACCGCAGACACCAGCCGATAGACAACGCTTCACCAACCGATTCGCAAAATACCAAAACACGGGCTGTGCTTCTATCTCGCTCGGTACCGTTGTATGTTAGCCAGCGAAAGCGTGACATGAAATGGAAAATAATTATACCGTGAAATCACAGCTACTGACATTTATTTTAGTCTTTATTTGCGGCATATATATTTGGTCTTTACTTGACTAAAACATTAGCATAAAATCAAACTTATGAAGACCAAAATAAATGACAGTAGCTGTGATTTTACTGTAAAATTATGCTCAATTTGTCCATAAATGGCAAACAATTATTTGTATGGAAATCGAACCACCTTAAATGTATGCTCCCTCTTGTCTTCTAAACGTTACTGCGCCCATATTTGTCTGTGTACCATATACTACTTTGTTTTTCAAACATCTTGTACTGTGTGGAAGTAATAAATATCTTGAATCTTGTGATGTAATTAGAAAATGCCGTCTTGTTACGGCTATAGGAAGGAAGTAAGGACGTGGTCTGGCTGTCCAAGTCTGTGACACGACACAGAACCAGCCGGCGGGCGTTCGTTATTAGCTCCTTTGGTACAATTTATGAGATTTTCTCGCGTTTTTTTTTCTTTTTGCGTTGGAAATAGGAAATTGAAATGTCACGGGGAGTTGTCGTTGTTTCGTTTTAGGAAATTATTTTTTATATATGTGCCTTTTTTTAGTTAATTCTTTGTTAACCTAACCTAATTCACGAGCTATGGAGAGGTCTATGCTCGGAGTTTCCTTACGAGATCCAATCAGAAATGAGGAGAGATCCGTACACCAACTAAAGTTACCGACATAACCCAGAGAATCAGCAAGTTGAAGCAGCAGTGGGCACACAGCACGCAGAACTGATGGCCGATGGGGCTGCACAATTCTGGAGTGGAGACCACGGCCCGGCAAGCGTAGGACGTCCACCCACAAGGTGGACAGACGACCTAGTAAAGAAGCAGGAATGCGCTGGACGCGAGCCGCTTCCAACCGGTCTTTTATTTTATATAAAATAATCTCGTTATTCGAATACATAATCATGTGTCCATTTCCCGATTACTCAGTAATCTGGTCTCCCTTGGACAGTTATTGTTACAAATTGTTCCGACTTCATTGTTACTGGAAACGCGGTCGAGCCTCGTGGAAGACACTCGCTAGGGCTGCCACCGCCAGCATGACTTGAAACTGACTTAATTAAAACAAGGGTTATCGAGGGGGAGGGAGTTAAGGTTAAGGTTTTAGGAGTATAAGTACATAATGTTGATAACTTTTTAACAGCTAGAATAAATAAATAAACATATATGTTTATTTATTTTTGCCTAGCGGACGCCTCGCGGTTTCACCCGCGTAGTGTTTTTTTAATGTAAAAAGTAATGAGACGAACGAGTCGCCCTCCTGATTGTAAGAGATAGCGCCTGACCATGACCATTGCAGCGATACACAGAACTTTAATTAACAAAACAAAGTTCAGGGCATCGCTGCTTTGGCGCTCATTACTTTGGGACTTTCGATGGTTAGTCTCAACAGCCCAGTAATTCCGCTAGCTGCAGTACCCTTCGAACCGGAACACAGTAATGTTTACACACTACTGCTTAGCGGCAGAATATCTGGTACTGCGGTGGGACCTACCTAGACGACCTCTTGGCTAAGCTCTTGCTTGCGCTACCACCAAGTAAGTTCCTGTTTCCGTAGGAATACAAAGATAAAAAGCAGCCTATGTCATCAGGTGAAAGAATTTTTGAAATCGCTCCAGTAGTTTTTGAGTTTATTCGTTACAAACATACAAAAATACAAATCTTTCCTCTTTATAATATTAGTGTAGATTCAGGCGTTACTTTGCGGAAGTTCATTTTGAATATTTAAATAAATAATAATAATAATAAATATCACAGGACATTACACACAGCGCCATCTGACCCCAAACTAAGCAGAGCTTGTGCTATGGAAGACAGATAACTGATAGAATACTTAAATACTTTTTTTTTTGTAAATACATACTTATAATACATACAGTACACCCAGACACAGAACAAACATCGATGTTAGTCACACAAATGTTGGTCCTGAGTGGGAATCGAACCCACGCCCTTCAGCTCTCGAAGCAGACACACTACCAATGAACCAACAGGGCTGCCTGTCATTTAAGGTGTATATTTAGTTTATTTCCGTTTAACAGTCGTTTCAGTCACAACAGTTATGAGGACTTTTACAGGTGTTTATATCCTAGTAGTTTGTCTGCTCCAAGAGCTTAAGGGCGTGGGTTCGATTCCCACACAGGACTAGCATTTTGTTATATAAACAAATGTTTGCTCTGTGTCTGGGTGTTCTGTATGTATTTCCAAAAAAAAACGATTTAAGTATTCTATCAGTTATCTGTCTTCCATAGTATAAGCTTTGCTTAGTTTGGGCTCAGATGGCGTTGTGTGTAATCTCCTACGATATTTATTTATTTATTAATAAAATAAATAATTTACTGAACAGTTTCGCGTTATGTACACTGCTAAATGTACATAACGCGATGCTAAAACAATATAAAACCAAAATATATATATATTTATTGTGTTTTGCCAACCCTACATCCAAATCGTTAAGGGTTGGCACATAATAAAAACAAATTGTCCAAAACCGGTATGATATACGTCCCCTAGGGACGAGGGTTGCCCATAAACTGAATTGCCATAATGATCATTGTTCGAGATTAATGCAAATTGGTTTATTGTGGCTTGAGGCAACACTAGATATAGTTTCAAAGAATATATACCTAACAAGAACTATTGTTGAGGTATTAGTTACGTCAAATTAAACTAGATGGCGTGGCACGGAATTAAAACGCACATAGATTTTAGGGATAGTTAATATGCCGATTTAACGTTTTTATTTTGTCCAACTTAATCAAATTTTTATTTTAAGTAATTTTGTATAAATTGTTGTTTGAATTAGATATACATATATTCTATTGACTGTATAAACTACAATCTGACAAACTTAAAATCTAAATAAATTAAAAATATCTTATTTAAATAACCACAAGTATTTATAACGTACTAGCTGCGCCCCGCGGTGTTACCCGCTACATGTTTTCGGGATAAAATTAGCCTATGTGTTAATCCAGGGTCTCAGCTACCTCTATACCAAATTTCATCCAAATCCGTTCAGTAGTTTTTGCGTGAAAGAGTAACATCCATCCATCCAAACTTTCACATTTATAATATTAGTGGGATTCTCGCTGCAATAACCAAGAGCCGAAAAGTGTGTCGCCATTAAAACGGCATCCCCAGGACGTGTTGACTCTTCGAGCGGGCGATCGAGAATGCCGATTTCTATGCAACATTTTCCTGTCATTTGAAGGTAGCGCCAATACGCATATAATTCAGGCGAGATTTGAATTCAGTACCTCCAGTTTCGGTGGTGCCATAGCATATATTTTTTGCCAGCTATCCTAGCCCGTCTCAAATCTTGTAAAGCTTTAACTTGGGAGCTTGAAAGCTATTTAAGGATTATCCGGCATACTTTAGTCTTGAAGGAGGAAGATCTGTCCAAAAGACGTTTGCTTCTATTTATAGAACCAACTTATTTGTTGACAGTAATATTATATAACAAGCGCCCCGTCGTGGCTCCGCACAGGAAAACAAAACTCGATTAACAATATATCCTAAGTCACTCAGTGATAATGTGGCATTCTAATTTTTTTTTTATGGCGACAGGCTAGGCGTTTGACCACAGCTCACCTGATGTTAAGTGACGGTGTGGTCGAAGATCGTAAAGCACACCTAGCCTGGAATGGAACTGGCTCTCAAGTGAGAGCTGCCGGAACACACCGTTAGATGCTTGGCGGCAGATTTTCAACTTGAGGGTGGTAGCTAGCCAGCCGAGCACTAGAAAGTACCCTACCACCATGCTATGGTTTCCTCACGATGTTTTCCTTCACCGGCAGCTCAAGCTCATTGTTGGGGTTTGAACCCACGCCCTTCGGCATGCGAACTTACCGCGCTAACCACTGAGCTATCATCGCTATGATGATGATGATGAATGATGAAAGAATTATTCAGACCGGTCCAGTAGTTACGCAGAGTTAAATACAATCTTATAATTAGTGTAGATAAATGTGTAAGTTTATATTTTTGGATGTTTGTTACTCGATCACGCAAAAACGGCTGTACGGATTAATATGAAATTTGGCATATTGGCACGCATAGTTTTTATTCTGAAGAATTTGGTATTTTTCAGGTCGATAAAAAATAACGAAACTTGATATGTATGATGCGTTGAAGCCATTAATTAAAATGCCCCTGTACTGTATATGTGTGCGGCGGTTGTATGTGTGGGTAATGTACAAAATGTCTATTGCTATCGGCAATTTGCGCTAAGTGTGTCGCAGGACTAATAGATCCATGGAATCGTCAAGACGGTTTCTTTTAAGGTGGTTCGATTTCCATACAATTAATTTTTTTCCATTTACGAACAAATGGAGCATAATTTTACAGTGAAATCACAGCTACTGGCATTTATTTGCTGTAAATTACAATTGCTTGAATAAAACAAGCTTTGCTTAGTGATTATGCCCATTCGGACATGAAATAAAAAACTCCCAAAATTCCTAAATTCACAACTTATATTGACTTTTTACATCTTTTACATCTTTTACATATTGAGAGAATGAGGATGACAATTTTAACTACGCGTTTATAGAAAACGACAGTTCACACGGTGAGCCGGAAACGCACCGACCGCGCACCCAGCGCCAATATTCATCGGCGCAAACATCCTGCCCCCGTTGAAAGCAATAGGTTTCAACAACTTAGTTCTTCGGCTGTAGGAAGGGCGCACAAGCGGACCAGAGGGCGGCGAATAAGTCCTCTTGAAGTCATCACGTCAGCTACTCGAGATATTCCATCTTTGTGCCCGTAAAATAGTCTGGAAATTCGACCGAGCCTCCAGCAGAGGGGTGGGATATCATCTTCTTGTATTAGTACCAAATCTCCTATGTTTGGAGTTGCAGATTTGGTCTGCCATTTGTGGCGGTGTTGCAATTCGGCTAGGTATTCTCGCTGCCATCTTGTCCAAAAATGTTGGTATAGTTTTTGTACTCGCTCGTAGCGTTGAATATGATTGGGATTGTAATCTTCCAAATTCGATGAAGGTAGAGCGGAGAGTGCACGACCAATGAGAAAGTTCCCGGGAGTAAGGCAAAGGAGATCGTCAGGTGACGAGGATAAAGGACATAGCGGACGGCTGTTTAATATTGACTCTATTTGTGCAAATAAAGTTGAAAGTTCCTCGTAAGTTAAATGAGAATTGCCCATTACGCGTCTTATATGAAATTTAGCACTTTTAACGGCACTTTCGAAGATTCCGCCAAAGTGAGGAGCGTAAGCCGGTGAGAAATTAAATTTAATGCCATCTTCACTTGCAAAATCAGACAAATAATTAGCATTATTCTTCAAAAAGCTACTAATTTCTTTAGCGCCAGACACTATATTGGTGCCATTGTCAGAAAATACTTCCGTGGGCCGGCCGCGGCGTGACACAAATCTGCGAAATGTCATGATAAAAGCATTCTTTGACAGATCGGAAACTGCTTCAAGATGCACGCATTTATAGCGCAAACACACAAATATGCATAGGTAACATTTTATTAACTTAGCGCCTCGACCGATTCTGTTTAAAATATAAAATGGTCCGGCAAAATCTAAACCGACAGATGAAAATGGAAAATTCGGCGTGACGCGCTCGGCTGGTAAGTCACCCATTTTTGGTTTCAATGTCTTTGCTTGAAGACGTCTACATTTAAAACAATTACGAAAAGTACGTCGTGCTAATATTCTCCCATTGATAGGCCACACAAATTCCCGGATAGTTGCTAATAATAATTGTGGCCCAGCATGCAAGTTATGTTTATGTTCATATTCGAATAAAATTTTAGTTAATTGGTGATTAGAATGCAATAGTATCGGATGTTTTTTGTCAAAATTAAGATCGGAGGCGTCTAAGCGACCGCCTACTCGAATAACATTGTCATCGCTGTAAAATGGACTCAACGATAACAGCTGAGATTTAGGACTCAGGCGTTTGTTATTAGAAATAAGCTCATACTCTAAGGTAAATGATTCTCGCTGAGATAAGCGACATAGCTGTATGAATGAGGTTTTGAGTTCTTCAACTGACAAAGGACCCGTGAGTCGAGAATTCGGATTTCTCGCGTTGTGTAAAAATCGTAGTAAGTAAGCAAATGATCGTTTTAGTTTAGTTAAGTTAGAGTAGTTAGTAAATTGTATAATAGGTTCCTCGTTGTTAATTGTTAAGTTAGTTATAGTTGTTGTTTTGATTTCAGGCATTTCAGTTAATAAAATGTTTTCGTTAAGTAGCGGCCAAGTTTCTTCTGGTTGAGTCAAGAATGGTGGGCCTGACCACCACAAGTCTGTACCTTTTAATTGATCAGGGCTAATGCCGCGAGAGATTAGATCGGCAGGGTTGACGGCTGTAGGCACGTGACGCCATGAAGACGAGTTAGTCAATTCACTAATCTCAAGAATTCGATTCGCGACAAAAGTTTTTAAATTTTGGAAACTACTTCGTAACCAGGCTAGTACAATAGATGAATCGCACCAGTGTACTTCCTCTTGTATTTGATATCGTAATGATTCCCTGACGGCTTTACATAATTTGGCTGCTAACAGAGCGGCGCACAACTCGAGACGAGGAATAGTAGTACCTTTAATTGGAGCTACCTTTGATTTCGAACAAAGTAATCTTACTGTAATTTCATTTTTTGAATTTATTGACCTTAGATAAACACAGGCTCCCATAGCCTTCTGACTCGCATCACTAAATGAGTGTAGAGAAACAGATACATATTTATCGCAAAGTACACGTCGCGGTACCCTGAGATACAGAAGATCAGATACAGTGTTAATGAATTTATTCCACTCTTTCTCGATTTGATATGGAACAACTTCGTCCCATGAGAGCTTATACAACCATAATTGTTGTAACAATATTTTGGCCTTAATTATACATGGACTTAATAATCCCAAAGGATCAAAAATTCTGAATAACGACGAAAGAATCGATCGTTTTGTTAGATTAGTATTATGAGATAGGGATGGAATTTGAAATGGAAAATGTAATTGATCGTCAGATGGATTCCAGCCCATACCTAAAGTGGATGTGGACTCGCTGATTATTAATTGATCGTTTGAATTATCAGCTGCACAATTCAGTACAGAAGAAGAATTTGACTTGAATTTTCTCAGATTCATGCAGCCCTTGGAAAGAGCTGCGCACACAGATTGTTGAATGTGAAGTAAAGCATTCTCACTGTCGGCTCCTGTAATCAAATCATCTACAAAAAAATCGTGTTGAATTATTTCCTTTATTGCGGGATCTGAACATTCTTCCCCTAGCTGCCAAAGACAACGTGTACTCAAATAGCTAGAACTTGCCATACCGTAAGTAATAGTATTCAGTTGTAGCGTTCTGATCGGACTTGACTCGTCTTCTCTCCACAAAATAAGCTGCAGCTTTCGATCCTCCTCATGAACCAAGATCTGACGGTACATTTTCTCAACGTCACCGTTCAGGAGGTACTTGTACTGTCTAGCCCTAATGAGAATGGAGAATAGAGAATCTTGAATATTAGGACCGACCAGAAGAATATCATTGACAGACTGTCCAGATGTAGATGGCGCAGACCCATCAAATACTACTCTAATTTTAGTAGATTCACTACTGTTTTTGAAAACAGCATGATGGCAAAGGAAATATGAATTGTTTAAATTAGAATTCAGATATTCTGATAGATGACCCAGTTCAGCGTACTCACGCATGAACTCAACATACTGTTGTTTGACAGCTGGTTGTCTTCGGAAACGTTTTTCTAAATTACGTAGTCGGGTTTTTGCTAAATTATAAGAATTACCGAGACAATCGCTTGAATCTTTGAGAGGTAGACTAACCGAGAATCTACCGGAATCTAGGCGGAAGGTGTGAGAAATAAAATTAGATTCACATGCCTTCTCGCTCTCACTAAGTTTAGATTTTAATGGAACTTCTTCTAGTTCCCAGAACTTAGTAAGTTCCTTGTGAACTTGAATATCGTCATCACTCGATTGATTCGATATGATGGAATGGTTGCATTGTACATTATTGCTTGTGAAACTTGCCATTATAGGACCTGAAATAATCCAACCAAATTGGGAGCTTATTAGCTTTGGATTGTTAGGACCGAGAACACGCTGTTCGCGGCCAATAATATCCCAAAATAAATCGGCACCGATGAGAACATCAGTCGGCGCTGGTTGGTGAAACATTGGATCTGCAAGTTCCAAATCATTGGTTATTTGTAGTGATTTAATGTCAATGGGAAACTTCGGAATACGACCGGTCAATTGAGGTAGTACCAGAAAACCTGAGGTAACCTGAAATGAGCTGACTAGCGATTTTAATTGTGCCACACATGACTCTGTAACCGTACCGGTCTGATTATTACCTATACCCATAACATTGATACTGCAGTCAGATCTGGATTGTAACGACAGCTTGTCCTTGAGAGACTGCGTTATAAACGATGACTGACTACCACAGTCTAATAGAGCCCGAACCTTTTCGGTCTGGTTCGTCTTAGGATTAGTCACTTCAATCATAGCGGTGGAAAGAAGTACTTGCCTTGAGTTTTGTTGAGAAAAATTCGCTACTGTATCGTCAGTGCTGTCAGACACGGCAGCACTGGTAGAGGAAGAAGAAATATGAGTGCTTGTAGTGGATGCCTTGTGTATAAGACTGTTGTGTCTTCCCTTACACTTTAAGCAGGGACCCAAACGACAAGTTTGTACTTTGTGGCCGACTCGTAAACAATTTGAACAAAGTTTCAACCTACGAACTTCAGCTATGCGCTCATCTATAGTTTTGGCAATGAAAGTGGGACAGTCATAAATACGATGCCCGTCCTTACAGACAATACAAGTGACTGGAAGAGAAGTAGACTCACTAACATCGCTGGCGCAAGCAAAGGATTTTGTATTATTACGGCTGTGGTTGGTATTAGATGCAGCCTTAGTGTTAGTATGATTAGTTGATTTTAATTGATTTCGGTTTATCGATTCGAGTATATCAGCACGATCAGTTAAAAATTTATAAAAGAAATCTAACGTCGGTATATCGTCCGAGGCGCTACGACATTCTTCCCACTTCAACAAAGTGTGGGCGTCCAACTTAGTACTCATAATATGAATTATCAAGACATCCCATCTGTCTGTAGGAAGACCGAGACTAGAAAGAGCGCGCAAATTTTTGGAAATATGATCGACTATAAATCTTAAAGAACCGTGAGATTCGCGGATCACTTGTATGTTTAACAAAGAATTTAGATGATGAATTATCAATTGTCGTTTATTGTCATATCGATTACACACAATTTTCCATGCATTTTTGTAATTGGCATCGGAAATTTCAAAATTAGAAATAATACGTGCTGCGTCACCCGTTAAATACGATGTTAAATAATGAAACTTGTGTATCGGAGCTATACGCTCGTTGTTATGAATTAAAGAAGTGAATGTATCGCGAAACTCCAGCCAACGGAAGTATGAACCGTCGAATTTTGCTATTTGTATCTGGGGCAATTTGAATCCCATCGGGTGATGATGATCGACATTACATTGAGCTGATGAAGAGTGTGATGCATTTAAATCTCTGTGAATACTTTCGTCATGTTTACTTGAGTTATATTTTTGAATCATGTTCTGAGCAGAGGCAATGTTAGTAATGAATAATTGCTCAATATCATCTCGCTCATCGATTTCGTTACCTAAATTTCCTGAATTTAATATATCTATCTGATTCTGCAAGTCATCGTAACGATTCGATAAAGACTCAAACTTACCAAGTTTCAGTGTTAATTCGGCTAATTCAATGGATGTGATTGATTCCTTGGAAAGTATACTATTTAAATAATTTTTAAACTTGGTGATTTGGCCCTTTATCGAGCTTCGTTTTACGAAAAGATCGAGCAATGACTGCGAGTCTTTTGAAGTATTTTCACCTCCCATTGTGTATAAAAATTAATAAGTTTCAATTAGCACAATAATAAAATAAGTAGGGAAATTACTAACCAAAAATTCAGAAATTTAAAATGCAATGTTAGTTTAGTAGTGAAAAAATATCGCTCACGCTCCTCGACTATGTCGGTTGTCACCTTAATCCGGCCCTGGCTGCACTGGAATAGCCGTTCCAGGATGCGGACAGGTCCAGGTATTCTTCGTAGTGGTAAGATGACTGCGTAATTGCGTCGCTGGAATGTTCGGCAAGTAGGCGTGAGTTTATTGTAAATAATAATCGAAAAAATATTCTCTGCGGCTTATTATGGTGTGATTATATAAGTTTGGTAGCTAATATGACGATAAGAATACACCAAATAACAAAATAGGCAAGATTTACTATCGGAAATATGTAACAACAGGTTAACAATCTATTTTGAGCACGTGCAATATGGCTGCAAATATAAAACTGTTTTATCGGTATTTTAGCGTAAATTATAGTTTTTAATGGATAAATATGCTTGATTGGTCTATAGAATGGTTGGATGTAAATGATTTGCACAAATAATGTCAATATACATTCAAAGATTGGTGAAATATGGATAGGAATGTTTGGTTATGGTGGCACGGAATAAAAATGGGAAGGGAACTTATCTGCATTGGCCTGTGCTGCGACTCGACGCTATAGCTGATCGACCGGCGGTGGCTGCAATGGATAAGGCTTCAAGGTGCCCTTATGTATGTTGTTTGTTATCGTGCGGCGGCGGCCGGCTTCGACTTGTGTTTCGCTTCACCGGTATGTGGCTAATATGACGCTGCGCCGCTTGATGATTTCTCGTAATGTATTTTTGCTTCGATATATGTATGTGTCCTGTCACGGTCGCCAGATGATTATGCCCATTCGGACATGAAATAAAAAACTCCCAAAATTCCTAAATTCACAACTTATATTGACTTTTTACATCTTTTACATCTTTTACATATTGAGAGAATGAGGATGACAATTTTAACTACGCGTTTATAGAAAACGACAGTTCACACGGTGAGCCGGAAACGCACCGACCGCGCACCCAGCGCCAATATTCATCGGCGCAAACACTTAGTTTGGGGTCAGATGGCGCAGCGTGTAATGCCTTGCGATATTTATTTATTTATTTATTTAAAACGGTAAAAAATTAACGAAAAATCTCGATCTCCAAATTTAGATACAATTATACATATTTATTTTATATTATTATATATTTATTTTGTTTTATTAATTGGTCAGTGCTTAAAATCAGCGCTGTGGAGTAATCCTCAGCACAATTGCTGAGCACTGACCTTTTTTGCCCTTGGTAATGCACCAGGCACTGCAGCGATAACCTGCTTACTGTATTTTCAAATTTGTTGTCTTAATGTTAATCTGTATATTTTTATTTGTGTGTTTTATTTTTTTTCTTTTATTTATCTGTTGTTGTGTCTAGTGTTTTGTAAAGAAAAAATAAATGTTTTTCTTTCTTTCTTCTCTATGAAGATTCTCTCATGATTTTGTTATTATTATTATTAATTTTCGTAATCAATTCGGCCGTTTGGAAGAAACGAGGTGATAAAGAAATTTACATACAATACGCGCGGAAAAGGTAACCCTTTCTTGGCAGTGGGGTAAAAATTAGCAACAACAGCAGCTCCACCGCAGTCTCTGTTCTGGTATCAATCCAAACACGAGCTGATTAGTGTGACTCACTTCATGTTTTTCCATCAATTGTTATTAGTCATATGACTTCGCGGCGGTAATTTGATTGTTCCCGGGGTTTTGTTTTCGTTGGTATTTTTTTATGTAATGAGATGGACGATACGCTCACCTGATGGTAAGGGGCCATCCATAAATTGCTTCACACATTAAGGGCATGGAAGGGGGTCGACTAAGTGTGACATTGTGTGACAAGGGGCGGGGAGGGTTCCAAATTTTGTGACATCACATTTTTCACAAGATCTCACAAATGTGACCAGCTGTGACAAAGACGGGGGGATGTGTCAAAAAAAAACATGAAATTCGTGTGACGCAAGCGAGTGTATTTTCTTTCTTTCTTTCATAATAATTCAGGCGTTATTTTGCGGAAGTTTATTTAGAATATTCAAGAGATGTATCTTCAGTATACTTCCACCCGAAAATCGTCCAATCCACCACAGTGACCAGGACAAAATCCAACCCAAACATTTGCAATTGCATCGTCACTGATCGTTTTAAAGCTTTCTCTAACGTTCACTTGGCTGCAATCCCCTCAAATCCCAAAATCCCGGGCAATCCCAAAACAGAGCGTTGTATCGAGTGTCGAATATATCCGCTGTATTTTGTGAGATTGTATACCATTGCAATTCGCCGGTTCTATTGCCAATCCGGGCATCGCTTGTTCGATGTTAGCCGGGCCATTTGAGGTTCCAATGTAAGGCGTGATAGCTACTGACATTGTTAACCAAAATTACCTACTGACATAGAAAAGAAAAACATTTATTTTTTCCCTACAAAACACTAGACACAACAACAGATAAGTACACACGACACACACAAATAAAAAGATACAGATTAACATAAAGACAACAAATTTGACAAGACAATAAGCGGGTTATCGCTGCAGTGACTGGTGAATTACCAATGGAAAAAAGGCCAGCGCTCAGCAATTGTGCTGAGGATTACTCCACAGCGCTGATTTTCAGCACACATAAGCAATTTGATAGTTTTTTTTAATGGTTAACAAACTAGGTGTTCAAACAGCTCACAGCTAGCTTTGCTACGTAATCCCACTATAATATTATAAATAAATAAATAAATAAATATCGTAGGACATTACACACAGCGCCATCAGACCCCAAACTAAGCAGAGCTTGTGCTATGGGAATCACATAACTGATAAAATACTTAAATACTTTTTTTTTGTAAATACATACTTATAATACATACAGTACACCCAGACACAGAACGAACATTTGTTTTATATCACAAAATGTGAAAGTTTGGATGGATGGATGTTTGTTACTCTTTCACACAAAAGCATCTGAACAGATTTGGTGCGGAGGTAGCTGAGACCCTGGATAAACATATAGGCTACTATTTATCCCGAAAACATGTAGCGGGTAACGCCGCGGGGCGTAGCTAGTAATATGTAAATTTACAATTTAAAGCAACCGACTGCATGACTCTTAGGCCAACTAAACGCACTGCTCCAATGAAACAGCGAGGTTTCCGACCAAACGAAAATATCACCGATGTCAATGTTTTATATTTTTGTTGATTTTTTGAAAACCGCTCGATAGATTTCGATAAAATTTCTATGGGACAACCTCTGAAGTATGATCTACCAAGCAAAAAAAGAATCATCAAAATCCTGATGGTAAGAGATGACGCCTGCCCATGACCATTGCAGCGATACACAGAACTTTTAGTAACAAAACAAAGTCCAGGCATCGCTGCTTTGGCGCTCATTACTTTGAGACTTGCGATGGTTAGTCTTAGCAGCCCTGAGCCCTACAGTACACAGTTATGTTTGGCAGAGAATATTTAGTGGCAGACGAGGTTCTGCTAAGGAAATCTACCACCTGGTAAATTGATGAGTAATTTTGTTTGTTCCAGGCCAAACGGTGGAGATTAGCCCTCGGGACGCCGTGCGGAAAATTGGAGAGCAGCTACAAGTGATTTGCAGGGTACCCTACCCTATCGACTCGTGCCGGTGAGTATCAGCCGCTCTCACACGGGCTAGCAAAGCCATTTTCAATTTTTTTATTTTTTCATCCTTATAATTCACCCCGTATTCAACTTGTTCTGGAATCTTTTTCGTCCTAAGGTTCTACAGAGATCGCTTTTTGCGTGACAGCCCTGTTGGCTCATTGGTAGTATATCTGCTTTAATAGCTGGCGTGGGTTCGATTCACAACCAGGACAAACATTTTATGAATATGAATCGACAGCCCTGTTGGCTCATTGGTAGTATATCTGCCTTAAGAGCTGAAGGGCGTGGGTTCGATTCCCGCTCAGGACAAACATTTTATGTATCAACAAATGTTTGTTCTGTGTCTGGGTGTTCTGTATGTATTATAAGTATGTATTTACAAAAAAAAGTATGTATGTTTTCTATCAGTTATCTGACTTCCGTCACACAAGCTCTGCTTAGTTTGGGGCCAGATGCCGCTGTGTGTAATGCCCTCCAATATTTATTTCTTCATGTACTATGTTAGTTAACAAGTAATTTTCCTGCATGACCAGAAAATTACTTGTGTTTTTCAATAATGTATAATTTTACTGCATAGTCAGACTCTACATTGACTTACTTTGTGTGACTTTGACTGTGACTGCGACACGAGACATTAGAAACTAACAAGTTACTATAAATCAATAATTATTTAATAATATAGAATAACAAAAAAGTTCAGGATCTTTTTATTTTTAGCATTGAACTTTTTAGTCCGTACTTTATTTGACATTTAACATTTTCTTAAACAATCATGACATTTTTATTTAGTTTTTGGCATAGCACGTTGTGCAATTCTGCCAGTGAATATTTTCACATGTTTAATATCACCTTATTTTTTTTTGTATTTGTTTTGTTAAATTATTATCGGCCTTACATAGATGTATTTTTACATTACAAATTTAAAATTTCAGAGTGTCTGTGGGTGGCATTTCTTACCGGCTGAAGCCAGGCGACTCCGAGGGCGACGTCGTGTATTACGGGAATGGATTAGCGGTTAGTACGAATTGAAACTGTATATACAGGGTTATTTGTAATTCATTTCATGGATAGTAGAGAAGATGCTGGTGTAAATTATAATTGCTAACGGACAGACAGAGTAACTTCAATTTATTCTGTTTTTAATAAAGGTACGTTTGGTTTAAGAGTTAATGACCTTTTTATATAGAACAGCTGTTTTTTTTAATTTCCGAGTGCAAATAGTAAAATACGGTCATCTTGATTAAAAAAAAAACAGATTTAGTATTTGTTTAAATTTCTTTGGTTTAGATTTTTTTTCATGTTTGACATACTAATTGTTTGATCACAACTCATACACAGAACTTTGAGTACTAAAACAAAGTCCAGGGCATCACTGCTTTGGCGCTCATTACTTTGAGATTTTCGATGGTTAGTCTCAACAGCCCAGTAATTTCGCTTGGGGGTTTCTGTTTGAAGGGTACTACACCCTTCAATGAAAGAAACACAGCAATGTTATAAACACTACTGCTTGGCGGCAGAATATCTAGTACTGCGGTGTCTAGGTAGGTTCCTAGACGAGTTCCTGCTAAGAAAATCTACCACCTAGTTTGTTCATCACTTGCCAACTACCATAAAAAGAAAAAAAAAAAAGTCAGCTAACACGATATTCGCAATGTCAAAAATATACAAATCGCCAAAACATTGGCTGCGTTTAATAACCAGGGTGAGTTTTGGCGGGAACGCGGGAAGAGTCGTGTCGCTCCGTTGTATTTTTTTCCAAAACTAGTGTTTTGTCGAGTGTTTATGCATAAAAATGGTGGTGTTTTATTCATAAAGTGCCGAATCACAAGCACGAGTGTGGGAAAATGATATAATGTGGTGAAACATGACTTTTCGTGTTGCTTCCAAAACTCCATCGAAGCTTTATAGTAAAGTCGCCACTACTTTACTAAAGTATGACTGTACTTGACTGACACGAACTGGACTTGACTAAGACTGGACTTTGACTAAAACTAGCTACGATGACACTTATTTAACTTTTGAAACTAGAAAATATATAATTACTTGACACTGGCAAATGCTAAAACGCGACGCCAAAACCAAAGAAAAAAAAAAAAATAATAACCAGGGTTATTTTCAAAACAGAGAGAAATGACACTCATCTATTGTATAATCGTAATTTTTCAGGACGGCGAATGTGGCGCCCTCGTCAAGAACATTAAAGAAGAATGGAACGGCAATATCACATGTGTGTTGCCGCCCCAATCCGGCAGTATAGAAATACAGGCATCAATGAGGCTATCTGTTGCTAGTAAGTTTTGCATACGCAATTATATCAATTGAAATGTCTTAACATGCAACTGTTCTCGTAATTACCAATTGAAATGTTCTAACATGTAACTGTTCGCGTGATTACCAATTAAAATGTTCTAATAAGTAACTATTACCGTAATTACCAATTGAAATGTTCTAATATGAAACTATTCTTGTGATTACCAATTGAAATGTAATTTTTCCGTTGATTGATTACCAAGTGAAATATTGTAACACGTGATTATTTCCATAATTACTCATTGAAATGTTCTAGCATATAATTATTCTCGTGATTACCAATTTAAATGTAATTTGTCCGTTGATTGATTACCAATTGAAATGCTGTAACATGTGATTATTTCCATAATTACTCATTAAAATGTTTTAAGCATGTAATTATTCTCGTGATTACCAATTTAAATATTATAACATGTGTGTGGTGATATTCCAGAGGCGCCAAAGCAGCCGTTGCTATTGTCTCCGTCCCAGCCCGCGTTCAAGGAAGGAGACGTGTTCATGGCGCAGTGCTTGGCCGAGGACGGACGTCCGGCTGCCAAGATCAGCTGGCTTTTGGGTATGTAACATTTCTATTTGAGAATATATACTTTTATTAGATATTAGCTGAGCAGCTTTAGAGAATGTAAACCTTTATTAGATGCTGGTTGCGCAGCTATTGAGATTTAAAATATATTTTATTGGATACTGGCTGCATAGCCATTGAGATAAAATATAACTTTATGAGATACTGGCTGCACAGCTTTTGAGATAAAATATATTTTATTGGATACTGGCTGCGCAGCTTTTCAGATAAAGAAAAGAAAAATATTGTGTCAAAAATTATTTTTTTCACGGAGAACTTGTACAGATGAACTAATGTGCTATAGTCGGTTTTTTTTCGAAAGTTTCAATAAAGATAAAAAAAATTGTTTTCCTTTCTTAGTTTTTCTCTAACTTGTTGCCTTAAAACCATGTTGGCATCCTCAGATGAGGAAGAGCTCCTGGCTGGCGTGCACCAGCCCATCGTCACGTCAGCCCCCAGCAGCGACTTGGAGACCATCAGCCAGAATCTCTCCCGGACGCTGAGCGCTGATGACACCGGCAGGTCAGTTAAATATATTATGTTAATATGACATATGTAGGTCACAGTGTCTATGCTAAAATATTTCTTTTTAAGGTGGTTCAATTTCCATCCAAATAAATTTTTGCCATTTATGGACTTGAGCTGCCGGTGAAGGAAAACATCGTGAGGAAACCATAGCATGGTGGTAGCGTACTCTCTAGTACTCGGCTGGCTAGCTACCACACGAGAGTTGAAAAATCTGCCGCCAAGCATCTAACGGTGTGTTCCGGCAGCCTCACTTGACAGACAATTGCATTCCAGGCTAGGGCTAGGTGTGCTTTACCATCTTCGACCACACCTTCACTTGACATCAGGTGAGCTGTGGTCAAACACCTGGCCTGTCAACCATAAAAAAAATGGACCAAAATTCTACAGTGAAATCACAGCTACTGGCATTTGTATTTGCGGTAAATCACAACTGCTTGAATAAAACAGTAGATTATTAGCATAAAATCAAATTTTTGAATGATTTATGAATTTATGATTTTTTAATGAAACAGTAGATTAAGCTAATAATCTATTGTTTTATTCAAGCAATTGTGATTTACCGCAAATACAAATGCCAGTAGCTGTGATTTCACTGTAAAATTATGCTCCATTTGTCCATAAATGGCAAAAAATTATTTGTATGGAAATCGAACCACCTTTATGACAATTATAATTTTATGATAATGTTATGTTAGTTGAAATTAACTTTACATTTATCATTGGTAACTTGTGTTATTTTTCAGGACGCTGGTGTGCAGAGTTGAACACCAAGCGCTGCCCTCGCCCTATGACATGAAAAGACAACTGGTAGTACATTGTAAGTCTTATCCATAATCCCATCCCACTAATATTATAAATGTGGATGGATGTTTGTTACTCAATCACGCCAGAACGGCTGAACGGGTTTGGATAAAATTTGTCACAGAGATAGATTATAGTCTGGAATAGCACACAGGCTACTTTTTATTCCGGTAAATATATAATTATTTTTTTTATTCAAAATAGGTTCGCGTTTGGCCACACTCTGCCTGATGTAAAGCAGTAGTGTGGTCTAAGATGGAGCACGCTTACGTGGAAGAAACCTATTTACTCTAGATTTGAAGACGCCAATATTGTAGCTAACAGGGAACACAGACTGCGGCAGAGAGTTCCACAACCTCGCTGTGCGAATGAAAAATGTGGAATCAGAACGCTTTGTGCGAACACGGGGAACATCCACCTTAATGGTTCCTATGGGATATATTTGTTTTAATTTTTTATAGAGCAAAGGATCAATATAATTTTTGCGTAGGTAGTGTTAGTTAAGGGTCACAAAATGACATAGGCTAATTTTTATACCACGGTTCCTATGGGATAGCATACAGTAACCGTGTCTTTTAAAAGTTCGTGAAATCGATATTTAGTGCATTTTTTTAGTGCATACTTTTTTCTTCGCTGTGTTACCCGCTACATGTTTTCGAGATTAAAATTAGCCTTTGTGTTAATTCAGGGTGTTAGCTACCTCCATACCAAATTTCATCCAAATCGGTTCAGTAGTTTTTACGTGAAAGACTAACAAACATCCATCCAAACTTTCACATTTATTATATTAATGGTTAGTATACAAATAATAAATTAAATTAATTATCTTTTTAATGTGATTTTTTTTAATGTCATATCTTTTGCTATTTTCGTGACATATATGTATCATTTTTATGTCAATAAAATAATTTGAATAACTTAGCGGTGTCGTCTTCCAGATCCCCCGAAGCGGCAGGAGTCCGGCCCCCTCACCATTTTTGGACTGAAGTTCAACGAGCCAGGCCGCCTGAACGTGACCATCAGGTCCAACCCTGCTCCGCGCGCGGAGTGGAGCGTGGGCGAGTTCTCCCTGGTAGCTCCCTACAGAAGTGAAGACGGACACATAGCGGCCCTGGAGCCGCTGCACCTGGTGAGCCAACTATATATTGACCAAATATTTCTTTGATAACACCAATGTTACAAGTCAATACAAAATTTCAAATATGTCATTACTAGCTGCGCCTGCTACATGTTTTCGGGATAAAAAGTAGCCTATGTGTTAATTCAGTATCTCGGCTGCCTCCATAGCAAATTTCATCCAAATCCGTTCAGTAGTTTTTGCGTGAAAGATGAAAAATTCATCCATACATCCAATGAAAGAAAGAAAAAGATATTATTCTGTAAAATAAAAACACAAAAAACGAACACACAGAGACAAACAGTTACAAAGCTACTACTACTGTTAGTTACTCACTAGTAGTACCGTCACTTCAGATGAACTGTGGTCAAACACCTTGCTTGTCAACGATTAAAGAAAAACATATGCCCAAACTACAAAGCATCAAAAAAAAAGTATTTATGTTTTCTATCAGTTATCTGGCTTCCATCACACAAGCTCTGCTTAGTTTGGGGCCAGATGGCGCTGTGTGTATACTCCTACGATATTTATTTATATATATATTTTTTTTATTCCTTTTCTCTTTGTCACGACATCTTCTAAGGTTGGAACTAATCTTGGTGGTAGATCTCCTTAGCAGGAGGTCGTCTAGGTACCACCGCAGTACCAGTTATTCTGCCGCCAAGCAGTAGTGTGTAAACATTACTGTGAAGGGTACTGCAGCTACATTACTGGGCTGTTGAGACTAACCATCGCAAGTCTCAAAGTAATGAGCGCCAAAGCAGCGATGCCCTGGACTTTGTTTTGTTACTCAAAGTTCTGTGTATCGCTGCAATGGTCATGGGCAGGCGTTATCTCTTACTATCAGGAGAGCGTCTCGTTCGTCTCATTACAAAAAAAAAAATCTGTCGTGTTCTCAGGGCGGTGGATATTACAACGTGACTCTGATTCTGTCTCGAGTGACGAAGGAAGAAGTCGATCGCACATACTATCTGCGCGTCGCTAATGAGCTCGGACGAGAGGAGATCTCTGTCAGAATCAGCACCATGGACGAACCAGCAGGTAAAGAAAATGTCACCATTTCTGGCAGGATATTCTGCCGCCAAGCAGTAGTGTGTAAACATTACTGTGAAGGGTACTGCAGCTACATTACAGGGCTGTTGAGGCTAACCATCGCAAGTCTCAAAGTAATGAGCGCCAAAGCAGCGATGCCTGGACTTTGTTTTGTTACTCAAAGTTTGGGGTTTTGAAAACACACGTTTTCTTTACCATTAAGTGAGCGTCTTGCTCGTTTCGTTACTCCCTACTTACCACAAAAAACGTGCGACATCTTTGAGAAAAAAAAAGTTTTTGGTTTTCCTGCTCTCTTGGGCGTTTTTGGCGGGAACGCGGGAAGAGTCGTGTCGCCCCGTTATATTTTTTTTTCCAAAATGAGTGTTTTCTCGAGCGTTTACTCATAAAGTTGTCAAGTGGTCATGATGTTTTCCTCATAAAATGCCGAATTGAAAGCGCGAGTGTGGGAAAGTGTTATAATGTGGTGAACCATGACTTTTCGTGTTGCTTCCAAAACTCTATCGAAGTGTAGAAGTTAGATATGCATTGCAAAAACCGAAGACCAATGCAGTTTGGCTAAATATCTTTAGCCTGCCCGATGGAGCAAATTACCTAAATAAAAAATTATGCTGTCTTGGTCGGCGCGAAAACAATTCATGTACAGTTTCATGAGTCTTGAGGTTTTATGCAATACTAGCGGACGCCTCGCGGTTTCACCCGCGTGGTTCCCGTTCCCGTGGGAATACAGGGATAAAAAGTAGTCTATGTCACTCGGGGATAGTGTAGCTTCCCAACGGTGAAAGAATTTTTCCTATTCAATACAAACAATCAAATCTTTCCTCTTTATAATAGTATATTAATACTTATTTTTACAAATTATTTATCGGTCCACAAATGAAAAAAAATTAGCAATCTTTGCTTCTCTCTGTGTTCACTAGATGTCGCTAAAACAAATTGTTTAAATTTCAACAGCGCGCAAACAAAAATCGCCGTTTTTGGTATTCAATGTATATGGTAAGGAATTAATTAAAAAAATTAGCTTGCTGTATGGTTTTTGATAAGGTTTCAATGAATGGTGTTATTATAGTGTAAGAGTTAAGTTACTTAAATAATCATTAGTGAGCTTGTCTTGATTATGTAGTTCAGGAGCCTGTGACATTTTTACGTAAGGTTATTTGTTTAATTTTATTAAATGAATTATTGACTTGTCTATAAAAACTTAAAGATTATTTTGCATTGTGATTAGCGTAAATGCGTTTATTAATTTATTATGAAATGTAACCTTATATTTTGTAGTTTAATTAGCATGCTAAACTGTTGCCATCTTTCGCATGGATCTAGCGATTATTTTCATGAAAACTTTTAAAATACATTTCCTTATAATAAATCGTTTTGCGACGCCATAACGGTTAATTTGCATGACTTTAGTAAACGCATGAATTTTTTAACATTTATCATGAAAATGATATTTTTTGAAAGTTGTTTCGAATAGACATCGACGCAAAGTTGATTGCCTGTCAGGTTTTCAACCGGATACTTTTCGGAAAGTGCGTTTCAGATCTGCATGACCTATTCTACATGACCCATTCTACTATCAGACGGCTAAGAGATATAACAAGCGACATCACTTCATGGTAGATATTCCAAAAATTTGATCTAAACGATTCGATTCCAACTTCATCGTACAACACGCTAAACAATGGAATATTATGCTGCCCGATTGGGTATTTTCTGATTGACACAATCTAGATGCTTTCAATCGTCGGGCATAGCTGGTTGTATGTAATAGTTATTTTTGTATGCATCCAGTTGTGTTTTTTTATTGTTGACAGGCTTGGTGTTTGACCACAGCTCACCTGATGTTAAAAGTGATGGTGTAGTCGAAGATGGTAAAGCACATCTAGCCTGGAATGGAACTAGCTCTCAAGTGAGGCTGCCGGAACACACCGTTAGGCGCTTATAGGGGGTCATAGTAAAAGTTGTTTACTATGATTAGTATAGTGAACTACTTTAAGCCTTGTATATCCAAAGGTTATAATCGTGTAGATCAGCGTTTCCCATTTGGTGGGTCGCGACCCGGTACCAGGGCATCAAAATAAAACAGCGAGTCGTAGCATTCCTGCCTTGTTTTAAAATAATAGGTAGATACCTATCGATCGACGCATCGTAAACGATTTCGCATTAAACAGCCGATACCGAAATAATGTGTAAAAAGTTATGTATTACAACGTAGGTAATTAATATACAGATAGATATATAGATAAAACTCTTTATTGTGCACACCATAAACTGAAAAAAAAAATACAGAGAACAAAAGAACCATAAGTACAATTATTTAACCAACCAACCACCCATTAACCATTTATTGTTCTCAGATCTATATATACATAAAATCTAACAACAATAAATGTGTATTATTTTGAAAGAAAGATGAAGATTTTATTTTGCAACAAAAACAAACGATCAAACAGTTACAAAATAAGGGGAAGTTAAATTTTACCTAGCGCGAGGGGGGTTATTAAAATTATTGAGTGGGTCACGAAGGTGCAGTATAAAAAAATACTGGGCCATGGCAGAATAAAGTCTGGGAAACAGTGGTCTAAATAATTGAACCTATGTACCTATAACTAACAAGTGTGTTTGTCCAGGAATGGAACTGGAAACTGGCGCCATCGTCGGCATCGTGATTGCTGTGCTGGTGTTCCTCATCGCGCTGTCTCTGGGAGTGTTTGCCTTCGTCACCGACAGGTGGTGCTTCGCCGGTAAGTGGTAGCACATTTGCGATAGGATTGATGGATTTTTGTTAGTATACAAAATAAAAAAAATAATTGATTGATTCAGGCGTTACTTTGCGGAAGTTCATTTTGAATATTCAAGGTATATATTTGGTTTATTTTCGCTTAACAGTCGTTTCAGTTACAACAGTGATGAGGATTTAAATTTAACTAACTTTAATTTAACTCGTAACTTTACTTAATATCTATAATTAATTTTGACACAAACTTAAAAATGAGTATATATAATACAGTTAATTTTTTAACAACAAATTTAAAATGTTTAATTTTTTTGTTAAAAATGTGACTTGGCGCAAAACTAGTGGGTAGGTTTGAATTTTCCTATATTTTGTTAAAATAAAAAATATAACAAAAATCCATCAGTTTTACCATTTTTATGTATTGTTTTTTTTTATTATGATTTAGATAATACCTAATATGTATGTACCCATAGAATGGTTTTATTTTAACTTTTACCTATGCGATTATAGTGTAAGAGCTATCCGTCAACAAAACTTATTTGTTTAGATATTTGTTTTTGTAACATTTATATGTGGCATAATTTTTTTAAATCATATAATTCTAAACGTTTACAAATAAGTTTTGTAGATATATGTTCGTTACCATTTCATTTTGCATTATGACTTTTACCATGGCTTGTTGAATCGCTTTTGAAACCTTTTTACAATTAGGCATGCCAAGTCCTTTCTTTTACAATAAGGAATAATAATGATAAAACTTTCTGACAGGGCGACGTGCTCGGCGATAGGTAAAGTGAAAAAAAAAATAAGTCACTAAACACTTTTTGTGAGGCTTTCACTTGCCACAACGCCTCTTTTAACAAAACTATGAAATTTACTAGTAGAAAAAGTTTGGCTGTAGCTTTTTCAAAAATGTGCAATTTTTCGCAGTGTTTTTTTTTTAAATTGTTATGTGCTTAAATTGTAGTAATTAATTAGAATTAAGAGTTTTTAAGCATTCTGCCGCATACCAATGTT
Organism: Biston betularia; assembly: GCA_905404145.2. Classification (NCBI taxonomy): domain Eukaryota; kingdom Metazoa; phylum Arthropoda; class Insecta; order Lepidoptera; family Geometridae; genus Biston; species Biston betularia. Next base: position 364,901 of record FR989891.1, read on the forward strand.
TGAGCGATCAAGAACTTTTATTCAAAAATGCATGTTTTACTAATATTTATCAAAAAAAAAACATAATTATAACGCATGTCTTTTGACCGAATTAAAGCATGGCAAGATTGTCTGTTAAAAACTGTTTGCATGTTTTCTTGAATTTTTTATCTTATTCTGTCATCACAACTTTTATCTAAAACTATCAAAATATTATTAAAAAATCTATTTCTCTTTAGCGTGTATGATCCCAACGCTGGACAAAGGTCTACCCCAACTTTTCCAGTTTTGACTTTTTGTATTCCACTTTTGTGAAATTATTAATAAAATCTGAAAATAAAGGGGAATGTAATCTGGAACATTGTATTGTCTTTAAATGTGGTGTGGGGAAGTTTTTGTGTGTTTTGGTGGTGGTTGGTGACTCACTTTAGATTTCATCTTCTAAATTTCACTTTGATATTTTGAAAGAATTGAAACACTCGAAAGGGTTGCAAAAGAATCTGGTGATGAACTTTTCATTCTTAAGTTCTGAACGTCTGTGTGCCTATGTCTATATATTAACTTTTTTAATAAATATACTATTCTAGGAGAAAAAAATGTACCTACTTTTTAACTAAACCATACAAAAAAAACGAAAGAAACTAGATTTTGTGAAACACGTTTTCCTAGTGCAAAATCCAGGGTACTTGTTAGCTTCTATTACAAAACGAGTCTTGTACGTTTTTCACGCAAATAAATAAATAGTATTGAAAATCGTAGGACATTATATACAGCGCATTCTGACCCCAAACTTACCAAAGTTTGTACTATAGGAGACCCAGATAACTGATAGAATATGATAATAATGTTTTCAGTGATAATAAGTAGCCTATTTCAAGGGTCTCAGCTACCAAATTTCATCCAAATCCGTTTAGTAGTTTTTGCGTAAAAGAGTAACAAACATACTCAAAAACTTTCCCATTTATACTATTAGCAGGATTTAAAAAAAAATTACTTCTTTTTCAACATCCTTTATTAGTAAACGCAAACCAAACTTTAACGGCTTATATAAATATCGTAGGACATTACACACAGCGCCATCTGACCCCAAACTAAGCAAAGCTTGTACTATGGAAGTCAGATGACTGATAGAATACTTAAATACTTTTTTTTTTGTAAATACATACTTATAATAAATGTAGACCACCCAAACACAACATTTGTTTATACGACAAAGTTTTTCCTGTGTGAGAATCGAACCCACGCCCTTCAAGCTCTTGAAGCAGACATTCTGTCTTACATATTGGAAATATAAAAATAACAAGACATAGTCACGCTTATAACACGTTCATTAATAAAGAGGTAGGTTTAGCGTAAAATCAGGACAGATTTAACCAGATGGATACTACTAGTGACGCTTAGGTGCACCGTGTGCTAACCACGCTTGTCGCCAAAACTAAGCAGTCAGTTCTTGATCGCTCACGTGTTGTCTGGCAGGGCGCTCGCATCGCACTGACATACCGGACGGCGTGGACTCGGAGGCGCCCCTCCCCCCGCATGATGACGTCAAAGGCTCTGAGAATCCCTCGCATGACCATGGGGACTATATCGGAAATGGAGACACGAAACATCCTGAGAAAAAGCCCGATACCGCAGTCTAAATACGTAGAGAGTAAGTTTTGGGCTATCACTCATAAAAAAAAAACTTTTTATTGCGACGAGAATTTTTTTTTTTACTAATTACTCGTTTGTCTAATTTTAAAACTTAACGCACGCCCAAAATAAATCAATGTTTTTCAGAATTCTTTAAAATATTTTAAAAAAAATTCTTTAAAATAAAAGTTTTTTTTTTAATTTTATTAAAGACGATTGATAGCCCAAAATTAAGTACATAATTCTTTTAGTTTGTGCCAGATGTGTTTAAATCCATTGTTACTTATTAATATTACTTAATTAAAATTTAAATGATATAGAAATCCGTGTTTTGTAAAAAAAAGATATTACGGAAGTTAATACACTATCAATTTTAGCGAAAAATATTGACAAAAAAGTGAAAATTAAATCTGTACTTTGCTTTGACATTTTTTGAAGTAACAAACGCTTGAGTAACGATTTCCGGACCTTTGTTTTGCTACTTAATGTTCTGGTACCGCCGCAATAGCCATGGGCAACGAATTTGACCATCACGAAGGCGTCCTGTCTCAATACTTATTACTATAAAATAACTTACAGACAGTTGTGCAAGACCAACGAAAGCAGAAGAGAAATGAAACAATCTTTCTTTCTCTTTCGTTAAGCAAGTTATGAGCGATCAATTTATCTGAAGAGATGATTAAAGTGTGGATTTTTTGTTGGTTGGAAAGTACAATAGTGGCTCCCTAGCGCAACTTTTCAGATAAATTAACACCCTGTATATTTTTATGTCATTCCAAATGTCTGAAGTTTTTGCAGCGGCATAATGCGATAGAGTATATTTTATTTTGTCAATCCGTTTAATATACGTACTTACATGTTTAAAAATATCTGGTATACATAAATTGTGTTAATTATAAACTTTGCTGTAAGTTAACCAATGCCTAATTCTTAAAAATGCTCTGTCAAATTATTGCTAACGTCAAATGTCACGCGTATGACAGATGAGTTTAAGCCAGTGCCGTAAATGGGACTGTGCTAGCGGTTCCCGAGCACAGGACAGAAATAATCATGCGCCCAATATTTATTGTCACGTTTTTCAATGGCGTAGTCATATAATGTCGCACAGAGTTCATAAAATACTAGAGAACTGCTTTAAGCATAGATTAACTTGGAACAAATGTTTATAGGCTAAGTCCAATAAAAAAAAATGTTTGTGTTGCTAATAAAAATATGTAATTTTTTGATAATTATAATTAACGTCTCACTCGCACAAATAAAAAAAAGGGAACTCTTTATACTTTTGAGTAGTTACAATTTGAATCAATATTAATTGAGATGCTTATAAGCGACTGTATTAGTAAATTACTCTTTGGTTTCTTTCTTATAACTAACCAAAGAATACGAAATTTGCTACCATCTCTATCTACTACACTTAATTTTATGCAAATGAATAAAATACATTTTTTTAATTATTTTTTTTTAATAAAAGTTCATATTGCAAACTATTATTCTAGATTTAAGATATATTGATAGCACCACTTCACGATTTCTTAGGTTTATTTTATCTTATGTCCCAATTATAGTTCAGGAGCTAGTGACACACAAGTCTGAAATTTTTCGATCAAAAATCTAGCAAACCGTGAAGTGAGGATATAAATTATGTAAAAATAATTTAAAAAAATCTCTCTTAACCTGTTGTCTTACTTAACTTTTTGTATAAATAATATTATAATACAGCTGATGATTAACAAATAACTTAAAATAACGATGTTATTGAAATTTAAATTGTTAATCTACAAGCTGTATCCTATAAATATTTCAAATTTAATATTAGTTAGTAATGAATCTCAAAATGTACTGTTTTAATGGAAATAACAATTTTATATTATATATTAACAACGAATCCCAACGTAAAAAAATATAGTTTAAGGAATCTATCGATCTAAAATAATGCAAATAGCATTAAAACCTTCTGCCAATATTTATAAGGTATATTCCATACAATTTAATCGAATGCATTTATAAACACATTGGTAAAAAAAAGAAAAACGCGTTTACTATTTTTACAACAGTTTTAAAATGACAAATTGTTTTACTACAGAAACTGACGTGGTTTTAATACATTTTGTTTTACTAATGCGGAATTACTCACGGTTAATTATATTGGACCCCACCCCCGCGCCACGCATCTACCACTATCTTCACGTTCAAGGCGTGCAGTGCGAAGCAAGACTACGCACTCAGCTTTGTCTCCATGAAAAAGGCCACCGAATGTGGCGGAAACTATAGTCGGAGTTTTACGATATAAATTAAATGTGATTGACTCCGCATAAGTAAAACAAAAACAAACTTTTGTATTTATCCCATTGTCACGTTTTACTAAATACTTTTTTTCTATAGTTTATAAGAAATAATTTTTAAATTGTTTTAATGTAATAATTTAATATGTTATAGTAAATTGATGTGTTCGTACCACCTTTCTGTATATATAAAATATAGAAAAATCTGCTTTTTAAAATATTTATATAAGATTCTTACATTTCTGGTATTTAAGTTAAAATCACTAAATACACATTAAAAAAACTGTTAAAATTGTGTTATAATTTTGCACATAAATAAATAAAACTGCTGTTTATTTGAGAGCAAATAAAATTTTCAAGACTGGTACTTTGTACCATGTATCGTAATTATTAAATAACATTTTTTATTATAAGTTTAGCGAAATAAGGTCACCATTGTGATTTTAAGTATTTTATAGTTAAGGAATGAACGTTTTGTAAGAATTTATTTTTGTATTAATTTAGTTTGAAAGTTTTCCAATTTTTGCACATTTTTGATAGTAAACACTGCCATTACGAATTCTAGCCAAAATCTGCTTTTAACTAGATATTTTATACTGTTCCTTCGATAAAATCTTTTTAAATGTAATAAAAATTATTAAAATATGACAGAATTACAATGGATATCAAAAGTCTTAATTTAAATTCAGTTCGTAATTTTGAGCTATTCCATTTATTAATGTGAATTTGCGTTAAATTTATTATTTATTCCATGACCAAGGCAAAAAATGACGTGTAATAAATGGTAGGTAAATCTTTTAAAAAAATGTTGGAAAAAAATATTAAGACACGATAATATTATATAAAAATTTCAATCTCAATATTAATTGATAATTATTATCGATGTTTATAAACGACTACGTTATTACAATAATAATAAATATTACAATTTTGAATAAAAAGTATTTATTAAATAAGATATTCGTTGTTTTATTTTTAATAATAATTATGTTCACAACGATTTTGCTAATAGGAATATTCAAGGTACTTAAGTATTAAAGTTTTAATAATTTCCTAGAAGGACTTGGCATAACTCAGTCATATCACAAAAATAGAAATAAGACAATATTACTAAACTAAATAATTACAGGACGAAGACGTGACAACAGGAAGAGCTCGGGCGAATCGTAAGTTTTTTTAGTAAATATGTAAATATAGGCAATAAGTCTTGCTTTGACTACCGAGTAGAAATCTTATAGCGACATTTTTTTAGTTTAAAATAATAAGACTAACGAGGCGTATGACCATTGCAGCGATACACAGAACTTTGTGTAACAAAACAAAGTCCAGGCATCGCTGCTTTGGCGCTCATTACTTTGAGACGTTCGATGGTTAGTCTCAGCAGCCCTGTCATGTCCCTGCAGTACCCTTCAAATCAGTACATAATAATGTTAACACAGTACTGCTTGGCGGCAGAATATCTGGTACCTACCAAATGACCTGATAAGGTGGTCTACCACAAAAATAGTAGTAGTAATTATTATTATTGCTGTAAATAACAATATCCATGTACATAAAGTTTTTTTATTATTAATTTGTAAGGACGCCGGCAGGAGTAGAACTTTTACATTGTGGCAACCTGAACCCCGGTAGAAAGTACGTCCGCATCCTATTGGGCTTTGCATATACACCACTAGTTTTTAATTACTAGAATTTTTTTGTGGGTAATACAGATCTTGTAAGACTTTGTAAATGTGCAATCAGAATTTTTGTTTACCTCATAATTTTACTGTCAAAAGTTTCGGAAATCCTGCCTAAAATTGTAGACATAGCACTCATTTTGTACAAAGTTTTACCTAAATGCCTATAGGTAGAATAATAACCAGGAATAACCTTTTTTGTGGATAATTTATCAAGTAGATACCACCATTTATTTCTAGTAATTAAAAAATTGTGGTGTCTATTTTTTTTAATTCTACTTTTAACACCATTTTTCACCACTAGTGAATCCACTTTTTATCAAAAAAGTTTAATGAGAAATAACATTGCATGTTAATTATGCGTACTTTTAACTAACGCCAAATTCTAGTATAGTCCGGAAGGTGGCGGTTAGTTAAGCTAAAATGTTTAAGAAGGAATACTAAACGATAAAATATAATAGTACCAATCGTTATTAACTTATTCTTTAACATTAATTAAACACGTATTAAGCATCGTTAACACAAGATAATAATATTAAAGCAAGGTATAATTTTTATACGTTGAATTTTCACACAATTTATCTAGGTGCAGGGATTTTAATATTAATTTTACTCGTATTTCCGCCACTTGGTTAATTCTTAACGAGTCGAGTAAAGTGTTTTTATCAGTTATTACTAAAAAAAACAGAATTCATGTACATACCGCTCAATTTAATTGGCTATTTCTTCCGCGTACCCTTCGTATCTTCTGTGGAATGGTTTACAACCTTCAGTTTTTCCACCGAGTTTTAATGTACATAATTATTTCGTTTGAAAAAAATAGTGTCCTTAAAGTTAGATAACTCACTGATAATGCCCCGGGTATTGTAGGTGTCCATAAGCGGCGGTGACTACAAGCCAGGTGGCGCGTTGCTTGTTTGACACATTTTTAAATATTTTTTTTTTTAACTTTTTAATCTTCAATCAATAATTCAGTCGACTTTAACTCGTTGAGAACACACCAAAATCGTAATATTCAACACATGTACCGAGTCTTCTGGACTCATCTGAATGATAAAGTAACGTAGAATGTTTGCGTTAGTAGCGACACAGAGAGCGCGGTAGGTGGGGGCCACCAACGCTCGCGGCTGGCAGAACTCGGCGCACGCGTGCGGGCAGCGCTCCCGCGGAGGGACAAGGTGCAGGCGACTCATGCGCAGCCAGAAGAAACCGACGAGAAGGTACGTCATACACTGATTCTACCAGATCATAGACTGTAGTTAGTAACATCAGGAGAGCTGTGGTCAAACACTTATCCTGTGAACTGTAAAAAAATCCTGTGCAAGCGGGATAAACCTATACACTATTAACTGAAAGTGAATGACAGAAAGACTATATTTATTGTCCCTTTCTACGTATAACGGAACGATTGTTAGTCTCAAACTTTGTTTGTGAATGACAAACAATGTGGAAGCTTTTTGTCATTGACATTTTGTTTTTGCTATAAATTGACTTTTTCTTGAATTTTACTGGTAAATTTGATAATGGTGACCTATTTCATATTAAGCTTATTATACTTCACTTGAAGAATACATTAATTTTTTTACTTAAAAAATAGGGAAAATGTTTATGAAAATGAATAAAATTATGACTTTCTAGGAGCCAGAGGATAAGGTGGTGTATGCTCAACTGGCGCTCTCAGAACAAACGAACGCAGACAAGCCCCCACCCCCCGCCTCCGCTACTGAGTACGCAGAAATAGTGTACACAGACCAGGGACAAAAGGAGGCTAAGGAATAAACTAACATTTACCATAAACAATTAGGAGTTTATCACGATAAATACAGAAGAAAGTTTCACGGATTAAGTCTTTAAAATTCAATAGTAAACTAAAATTATAAACCACTGTTGAACGTACATAGCCATTGGTGAAGGTATCAGCTCTCTTTTCCCGATTCAGAAGTACCCACATTGCTAGAAATATACTTTAAAAGTGAGGAAGTTCGTATAGAGCTGTTGTTAGCCCTGGTGTCAGAGTCTACCGTTCATGGCTTGATGGTTACTGTTAAAGAACAGGATTTTTTTTCGTTTCACTTTGTTGCTGTCAATCAAATGATGACGGACAAATATCGTAGGACATTACACACGGCGCCATCTGACCCCAAACTAAGTAAAGCTTGTACTATGGACGTCAGATAACTGCTACAATATTTGATACTTTTTTTGCAAATACATACAGAACACCCAGACACAACAAACATTTATTTATACCAAAAAAAGTTTTATTAGTATTTTTGTATCAAACCCACGCCATACAGCTTTTAAAGCAGATATACATACTACCAATGAGCCAACAGGGCTTTCAATTATCGATTGTCGGTGCTCTTTAGCTGCATAGTATTCTCGATTGAGAATGATACTAATGAATTTCTTTTTCGATGTACAAATCATTACAACTCTATAAAGCTAATTTTGATATAAAAACAGTTTTGAGCTTACAATTATACAAATATTTTGAAAGATTGACATCTGACATTGAATGACAATAATTCGTGAAACGTACTTGGTACTAAGAAAATGGTCATAAAATAGCAGTTAAAAAACAATATAGTTTTTAAATCATCGGAATAAATCAAACATAAAACGTATCTACAGACATTGATAAATTGAATTTCTAACAAAACAAAGCAAAGTATGAAAACAAGAATTTATTGTGAAATTTGAAACATTTTTATTAATAAAATCGTAATAACATCACAAAAGATATCAAAAATATATCTAATGTAAGTAACTACCATTGGATATCCACCGATATTATCAAATATATTTATTAAAAAAATATTGATAAGGAAAAGGTTACTTTTACATGTATAATTTATAAATTTGATATTTAACTATGTAGCCTTAGATTTAAGAAGTATTGTGCTTTTATTTAGGTTCTATTAAATAAGTAAGTACTCGATCTTTAGAATAGAATTACTTTACTGGTAACAATAACAGAAGCTTTTGTCATGTGGTTATAAAGTCTTGTTCCCAACATAAATCACGAACACGTCATCCATGATCTAGCAACCTTTTGGAACCAGAACTGGTTCTAGAAGAAATTCCTATTTCACGTTAGGCTATGTTTTACCATATTCGACTAAATCGAAAGCATAAGAAAGAAGGAACATCTTTCAAAGTAACATGACACATAACATGTGTATTACGGAGTATAAAATCAATGTGATTTATGCGTTCTTCTCCTGTTTCCTTAAAAAACAAAAGCTTAACCATACTATCTAGTAAGATCGAGTTTGAGTAATCTCATTTATTATGAAGCTGAGCTGTATTATTTTAAAAGAAATATACCATAACAGATCGCGTGTTCTGACGCTTTATATGATTATCTAGGAAAGGAATATATAGACAAATATGAATATAACAAGGGTAAAAGAAGCAAAAGTAAAAAAAAAAGTTGGCTGTCACGGGACGTCTGATAGATGTGTTATATTTAAACGGCACTTAGCTCACGCAACGCAAACACACAAGGTAATCGATGGAAGTGGTCTAGAAGAGAGCGTCACGCCGTTTGCCGTCATGGCATATGAGTTGGTTTTACCGCGAAGACGCGCTGATAAATTTTTATAGCAATAAGCCCTTAGTTTATCTCATCTAATCATATTTGTTTCATCCTTAACCCTGTCATACGTAGATCAAGCTTCAGACTACGCCTTCTACCTAGTCTGGCCATAAATACTGTTAAAACTAAAAATAAACAAAATATTACATTTGAATTTGGAATCTGTAATTTTTATATGATTTTTAATTGTGTTTTTTCATTTTGGCGCCAATAAATTGTGGAATATTTTGCGATATTAAAATAGAGTGGGGTGATAAAGAGAACCGAATCGCTGTGATTGCACTACGCAAAGTAGGTATGGAGCCAAATGCAATTTTTAAAACTCTCCATACGCTTGGTATTAGTCAAATGTTTGTGTACCGGGCTATTAATAGGTACAATGAGACCTCCTCTGTTTGTGACAGAAAAATATCTGGCCGTCCACGTAGTGTTCGTACGAAAAAGGTGGTCAAAGCAGTAAGGGGTAGAATTCGAAGAAATCCTGTCCGAAAGCAAGAGATTTTATCTCGGGGGATGAAGATGGCACCTAGAGCCATGTCGCGTATTTTAAAAGATGACTTAGGACTTGCAGCTTATAAGAGACGCATTGGTCACTTCTTAACTGATAATTTAAAAAAAAAATAGGGTGGTAAAATCGAAACAACTACTGAAGCGGTACGCAAAAGGAGGTCACAGAAAATTTTTGTTTACGGATGAGAAAATATTTACAATTGAGCAACATTTTAACAAACAAAATGACCGTATTTATGCTCAATGCTCTAAGGAAGCTTCCCAATTAGTCGACAGAGCGCAACGTAGGCATTATCCGACTTCAGTGATGGTTTGGTGGGATGTTAGCTATGAAGGAGTGACTGAGCCATATTTTTGTGAAAAAGGTATCAAAACATCGGCACAAGTGTATCAAGATACCATTCTTGAGAAGGTAGTTAAGTAGTTAACAACACCATGTTCAATAACCAAGTATGGTCCTTCCAGCAAAACTCGGCGCCGGTCATAATGCTCGGTCCACGCAGTCTTGTTTGGAAGCGAACGTTTCGGACTTCATCAGAGCTGAAGACTGGCCGTCGTCTAGTCCCGATCTTAATCCGCTGGATTATGATTTATGGTCAGTTTTAGAGAGTACGGCTTGCTCTAAACGCCATGATAATTTGGAGTCTCTAAAACAATCCATACGATTGGCAGTGAAGAATTTTCCCATAGAAAGAGTGCGTACTTCTATTGATAACTGGCTTCAACGTTTAAAGGACTGTATTGCAGCCAATGGAGACCACTTCGAATAAGCTTTTTATATTTTAAATTGTTTTATATTTATGTATTAAACTAACACACTGTAAAAGTAATAAATGTTATTTGCAAAAGAAAAAAATAAATTTTATTTGTTACAATATTTATGGCAAGACTAGGTATATCAACTTTAAGTTATAAGAAAATGTTTATTTCTATTTATAACCTAAACCATTTACTTATGTAGTTCTCAAATGCAATGTATTATTGAAAGTACCCAGCTTTTATTTTATTAATAAAAACAAAGAAACATCAATGAAAATTGATTGAAACAAATAAACATGACTGCGTTAAAAAGAATTGTCAGCGTCACTCGGTATGATGTAAGGATTCTAAGGATACGTCATACATCAAAATCAGTTCAGGAATAAAAAAAATATCTAACTAAAAGTAATTTTATTTTAAGTTTACATAAATGCACTTGAATAAAGAAACTCAGGTGTGTACACATGCAACCTGACACTTTTTGGGGCAGTCGTGTAAATATAAAAAAGATTTCGCTGTTTTAGCTTTTTTTTTATCAAAGGAAAAGTATCTTTTATATTTTTACTCTATCAGGTCTTTAAGTAATTATTAATATACACTTACCTATTTAATAATCAGAATTATTTTATTTAGAGACGGCAATGAGACAGGGTGTAATGGAGGCTTATTTTATTATGTTGTGTCGTAAAATATTACTAGAATCCATTATTAATACCTAGCATTCTGTGAGGTACAAATTATTATGTTTTTATTGTTATTAGATAAAAATAGAGTCATAACTATTATTTTTAACATTCGTACCAATTAATGTCAGGTTTAAGCGTGGTGTTAATGTAATCCGTCCATTTTTTTTTTTGTTATTTTTAAGATATCTGTATTTACTTTATAAATGGGTGCTTTGTTTAAGTATTATTTTACAAATCCCGTTTGATTTAATAAAACACAAATTAAGTATTATAAGAATTATTAAATGCAGCTTAGATTTGTATCAAGTTTTTATATAGAAAAATACACCTTAGCGTAAGTTTATATCTAGCTCTTAGCCTATAATAGCATTATTGTCTACTGCCTATATAATATTTGTGTGAAATGCTTTTTTATACAAAATATTATATCGTGTTGATATTATAGTAGCTTTCATACAATTACATTATCTAAATAATATATAGACAGTGTCTTGTCTATAGTTCTACGCATTTTAAAGTTGATCTTCTAAAGACCGCTGTCACCTTATCTTACACGAAATACTATATACCTAATTAGACATTATATTACATTGTTTTCACCGGAGGCTATGAAAATGAAATTAAAAAGCTCTTATTTTTGTGTTGTTTCCTACTTGTAACTTGTATCTATTTTTTTTCTTTGGTTTGGCGTCGCTTTTTTAACATTTGCCAGTGTCAAGTATTTTATATTTTGAAGTTTCACAAGTTTAATAAATGTCCTCGTAGCTAAAGTTATAGTCAAAGTCCAGTTTTGGTCAAGTACAGTCCGTGTCAGTCAAGTCCAGTCATGCTGTAGTAAAGTAGTGATGGCTTTACTTGGAGTTTTGTAGGCGACACAAAAACTCATGTTACACCACATTATATCATTTTCCCACAATCGCGCTTGTGATTCGGCACTTTATGAATAAAACACCACCATTTCTATACACTCTACAAAACACAAATTTTGGAAAAAAATACAATGGGGCGATACGACACTTTCCGCGTTCCCGCCAAACCCCTTGTATCTATTTATTTCCGTCGCTTTGTTACTTTTTTTTTTGTTAGTTTTTGGCACCGTACTGTGCATTTACCAATGTTCAAATATTTAATAAAAAATCAAACAAAAAATTTAGTTGATGTCAATCCCGTACATTTTTTTCATTTCCATTAACGTTATCGCTAATAGAACGTTACTTTGTCTAGGCCCTAAGGTTGGTCATACACTAGTAAAGTTGTGTTTTTTATACATAAAACACAAGTTCTAGATAATACAATAAGCTGACATGAATTTTTCCGCGTTCCCGCCAAAAACTTTCCTTTTTTTCAGCCGCCATAACTTCACATATTTATTGATATACCAATGATCGCACAATGATGTCAAATTTTCCGAGTGATTATAAGAAAAATCCAATATTCTTAAAAGGCTTGATTTTCACACTTTATATTATTTTTACCATATTTATCCCATTTTTAAAAGGCGTCATTATAATTATGCTATTTGTAAGGTTTCAAAGTGAAATTTTCATAAATTATGTTTAACAAAAATGTTCTAGGAACTCAATAAAAGTATTTACAATTGTCAACGATAAATGGTGCTTCATCAACGCACAAGTGAATTTAAACGAATTATAATTATTAAAAGTAAGTAAATTTGTAATAATGTCATTTCTGTTGTAACATTTACTAAACTAAACACCTGTGACATTACAAAAACTAGCTGCATCTCTTTTCATTTTGCTATGTTAGAAAAGGACATCACTAATTTTAGTGCTGGCAATTTTATTTTAATAAATTGTACGACAAAAACGACACAATAACACTAACTATTGCTGTCCTCGTCTTATGGACTGGAATAAAAAGACCGTAACATGATTAGAATTTTAAATCTATAAATCCATCAAAATTGGTCTTATCATTCATTTGTATTTACTTTTTACCTACATTTTAAATATACATACAGTTTGCGGAAGAATTGCTTTTTATACGAGCGCAAATTATCGATAGCTACAATTGTCAAGTCTGTATTTTTGCAAATTTTGTGCTAGTTTATCTATTTATATTAGCTTTAAGGCATGTACTTATATTTAGTGCCTGAAATGTGTTTGAAATAAAAAAATGTGTCATTTTATTGTTTTTTTTTTTTTTTACATTAAGAAGTCTTTGACTTGGTGTTAAACTGAGCGCTGTATGTGGGAGTGGTAAGTTAACAGAAAATCATCCTGCATTATTTTCTGTAATTTTTTACAACCCATAAACTTAGCGGCAAAAATGTTGCCATCATTATTGTATCACAATGGGGCAATTGCCAAAAAAAAGTGTAGTAAATGTACTATGTAGGTACGTACCTCCCTTGGAAGGCAATTCAGAAAACTGATGATAACAAAATTGACAAGTACAGCTGTATTCCCCGATTTTGTAGTTGTAGTGACATAATATCCATCATCTACGTCCAAAATATATCGATAGCAAAAGGATCAAACAATTCATTACGGTAAGCATGGACTTGAAGTACGCTTTTCGATGGTACCTAAATGCTCGAAAAAAGCGTTTTAATACAAAGAAAGTTAAATAATAAACTTATTCAGCAAAATAGTGTTTAATCGAAACTCAATAAGCAAGACGCAAAGCAATCAACTATTTTGCAATAACTAGGGCATGATAAGACTTGACCTTGGCTTAGGTACTTTGTGTTACTTTGACTGTGACATAAATATGTTTTATGTTAAAATATTTAAGTGTATTGAAGTACTTGACGATGATAAATGCACGAAGTGCGATGCCAGAAACAAAGAAGAACATTTTTTTCTATATAAGTTTGTACATTTGTTCGACTACTGTTTAAATCCCAGGTTTTGTATATGAGTTCATGCTAATACCCGAGGGCAAAGTATATTCGGCAGCATACTGATTGAATCCTTGCCAGCTCCGGTTTTGGAGATACAGGCAAAAACACAATGTTCTATACCATACTGTCTCAAGGTAAAAAAGAAGGCTGACATCTTTGGCTTTTTGACGTTAGCAAAAAAATGAAACTCGATCCGATTTCGTTCGATTTTTCTGCATTTTCTGTAATTTTCTTATAAATGATGTAAAATCAGTGCTTTTTTCTAACAATTATAGATTAATAATTTAAAATGGACACTGAATTAGTAATAGTTAAGCCTGAACCCGGCATATCTTTCACCTATGGAGACACCGAAGAGAATCCTGACCCGAATTCTGAAGAAACAGTTACAATAACAACACCAGTTTCGTGAGTATAAAGCTTTCTCTCAGCTTGCAATAACATTCTAAAACGCACAAAATATTTTACCAATATTAAGCACATAGTAAGAACATTAAAAACAGAAGCTAGATTTAGCTTCTGTAATGGCGGAGATTCGATCGAAATGGGTTCAGGCGAATGGCCGAAAAACGTCGCTGATTGTCTTACTGATATTTTTGTTAGAAATAGACTTCTTTATTTATGAAAAAAATACCAAAATCAGTTCAGTAAGTAACTAATTCAGCCATGATGCATCATACTAAAAATATCTTTCCCCTAAGTCTTATTTCTAGGGCATGCCTATGTGTTCTATTTATTTGTCAAAATGAGAGTTATGATTAGGGATTTATATTTTACCAGCACTCATATTTCACCACTTTCTCACAGGAACTGTAAGTATATTTTTTAGAACAAAGATACTGATAATTTCTTTTCATTTTATTATTAGGGTTCCGATTGATATACCTAATTAATTAACACCGCAGTACCAGATATACTATCGCCAAGCAGTAGTGTGCAAACATTACTGTGTTCCGGTTTGAAGGGTACTGCAGCTAGCGAAATTACTGGGCTGTTTAGACTAACCATCTAGTCTCAAAGTAATGAGCGCCAAAGCAGCGATGCCTTGGACTTTGTTTTGTTACTCAAAGTTCTGTGTATCGCTGCAAGAGTCATGGACAGGCGTTATCTCTTACCATAAGGAGTGCGCCTAGATTGTCCCATTAAATATACATTAAATAAAAAAGTCTACTTCTTGTTTTTGCAATTGCCTGTATTATGCAAAAATTTAATGAGTAGTCCACTAATTAGACAGATACTGAATGTAAGTTGAAAAAGATTTTAAAAATTAAGTAAAGAGATATTTGTTCATTTTATAAAGATGCAGTTCGAGGAGTAAGGAAATATAAACATATTATTGATAGCACAAATATTATAAAACTAGCAGTTCGCTCCGGCTTCACACGGGAAAACAAAACTCGATTAAAAATATAAATATAGGCTAGGTCACTCAGTGATAATGTAGCATTCTAATGATGATAGAATTATTCAGATCGGTCCAGTGGTTTCGGAGTCTATTATCTCGGTTTACCCAGAAACTTTGTGTACATTTCTGGAGGGGTACATATATATACAACCATATATTATTTGTAAGTTTTATAAAACAAGTATTATGCTGAGGTGAGCTCCTATTTTGTAACTGTCTGTCTGTTTGTTTGTTTTTGTGCTTGTGTTAAAAAATAAAACTATTTTACCTACTTTAACCTTAAAGATTAAATTAATTGAACTAACTTTCCTTTTCCTATATTAAATATATTAGTGTAAAAAAAAAATATAATTCAAGTTGACAAATGTCATGGACGTATATGTGGAGCATATAAATTTAAATTTAAAAAAAACTATTTTACTTATTTCATCGAAAATATTTATTTTAAATACCAAATTTCCGTTTTAACCTGTTTAAAGAAATTTTATAAGTGTCTGCTCTGGTTGGAAAATGTTGTAGATATTTTTTTATGTAAAAAGTAATGAGACGAACGAGACGCTCTCCTGATGGTAAGAGATAACGCCTGTCCATGACCATTGCAGCGATACACAGAACTTTGAGTAGCAAAACAAAGTCCAGGCATCGCTGCTTTGGCGCTCATTACTTTGAGACTTTCGATGGTTAGTCTCAACAGCCCAGTAATTTCGCTAGCTGCAGTACCCTTCGAACCGGAACACAGTAATGTCTACACACTACTGCTTAGCGGCAGAATAACTGGTACTGCGGTGGGACCTACCTAGACGATCTACTGCTAAGGAGATCTACCACTTAACAATGTAGATCCAGAGTTGGGTGTGATAACACTGACTGGTCGCGTAAATTTTTTGGTTCTGGTTCTGCTGCCGGTATTCAGTAAGCACGTCTCCTTTTGGCGTTAGAGATCGAGTGAGATACAAATAGCGCGAATACAATCGCCACACACTGAAACAAAAAAAAAAATGTTACGTCCTCTAATTTCTTATTTTTTTTATGGTTGACAGGCTTGGTGTTTGACCACAGCTCACCTGATGTTAAGTGAAGGCGTGGCCGAAGATGGTAAAGCACACCTAGCCTGGAATGGAACTGGCTCATTATAATTAGTGTTTAATTACCGGGATTAATATAGAGGATACTGTTAATTCTGGAATAATCACACTATAATATTACAAAGGCTACCTCCATATCAAATTTCATCAAATTTTGTCCAGCCGTTTGAACGTGAAAAAGTAACAAACATACAAATTTCCCCTTTATAATATTTTAACAGTCCTGTTGGTTCATTGGTAGTATGTCTGCTCCAAGATCTGAAGGCACACCCTTCGTTCCCACCCAGGATAAATATTTCATGGTAAACAAATGTTTGTTCTGTGTCTGGGTGTACTGTATTTATAATAAGTTTAACATCAGGCAGAGTGTGGTCAAACGCGAACCTATTTTGAATTAAAAAAAAAAGTATGTATTAACAAAAAAAAATAATTTAAGTATTGTATCAGTTATCTGACTTCCATAGTACAAGCTTTGCTTAGTTTGGGCTCAGATGGCGCTGTGTGTAATGTTTTGCGTTATATTTATTTATTTATTTGTGTGATGAATACTTCTCAAACAACACTAAAATAACACTGGTGCCCGCTACGTGTTTTCGGGATAAAAAAGTAGCCTATGTGTTAATCCAGGGTGTCAGCTACCTCCATACCAAATTTCATCAAAATCCGTTCAGTAGTTTTTGCGTGAAAGAGTAACAAACATACTCACAAACTTTCGCATTTATAACACTAGCTGCGCCGCGCGGTTTTATTTTTTCGACACGCTGAAATAATTTTTGAAATCTGTCCAGTAGTTTCGTAGCCTATTCATTACAAACAAACAATCAAATCTTTCCTCTTTATAATTTTTTTTTCAAGCTATTGCATAGCTTCTATCGCGGGCCTTGAGCGTGGAGACCGAATCCAGAAATTCCGTAACGAAAATAACCTAACACCCCCCACTCCCACCGGCACAGCGGTGATACTTTTTAGTTTTGCCATCTATCAATGAATAGCAGAACTTTTAATGCAATAGCTTTACCGCGCACGTCTTTTTTTGTTTCTCCAGTCAAATCAAATCATTTATTTTTCTCGTTAAACACGTATTCTAATTAAATTAGTTCTACAATTTTTCCTCTTTATAATAGTATAGAAAAATAAAATACTCGCTGAAAGGGAATCAAATTTATTTTCAATTATTAATAATGTAAGAAGTATTTATTTGCTATTAATAATTAGAGATTCATAATTATGTTTAGTAGACGCGTCTTCTTTGCTTGTTGTGGTTAGAGATGGAATGTGACAGGAATAACGCGAAAATTACTGCAATACTCTGGAAAAAAAAACAAATACATATTTTAGGATTCAGTTATACAAAGCTCTGTGTTTGGTATATTTACTTATATTATAAGTGCCCTATTAACAGGTCGAAATTTTGTTGTCTGTTTCTTTTAAAGGTAACTTTGAGTTTTTTTTTATTTTGGCGTCTCATTTTGAGCATTTGCCAGTGTCGAGTGTTTTATATTTTCAAGTTTCAAAAGTTTAAGTTGTCTCGTAGCTATAGTTATAGTCAAAGTCCAGTCTTGGTCAAGTACAGTCCGTGTCGGTCAAGTCCAGTCATGCTTTAGTAAAGTGGTGGCGACTTTACTATAAAGCTTCGATGGAGTTTTGGAAGCAACACGAAAAGTCATGTTTCACCACATTATATCATTTTCCCACACTCGCGCTTGTGTATAAAACACCACCATTTTAATGCATGAACACTCGACAAAACACTAGTTTTGGAAAGAAATACAACGTGCGACACGACTTTTTCCGCGTTCCCGCCAAAACTCTTTTAAACGGTTTTTTTTTTTTTATTGAGCTGCGGCAACGGTGTGTACATTCGTGTTGCCACTATTGATTTTATTGATCTATGATGTACCATAGATAATAAAGAAGAGGTGATAGAGCCGGAGACTGTATAAAGTAGATAATTTAATAAGAGATGAATTAACTAAATAATTTGCATAATTATTGTGTTGAATTTAATTATAATTAATGATTGTATATTTACTTACATGAAAATGAATGTTGAATACTTATTCTGGGAGATTTTCACCGAGACGAAAGTTCTTTATAAATGAAGTATTCAATTACTTCTCATAGTACTAGCTTTGCTTATTTTTAAAACTAGATGGCGCTGTGAAATGTCCTCCAATTTTTATATTTATTTAGATACTGGGTGGTTACCGTTTACCCTTAATGTCATACAAGTACGATAATAGGGTTTGATTGATTCAGACGTTACTTTGCGGAAGTTAATTTTCTGTATTTCCGCTTAAAACTCATTTTGGTTGTACAGCATTGCTGAGGATTTCGTTTAAAATTGATCTAGCGATTGATGTAGCGATGATAGCTCAGTGGTTAGCGCGGTAGGTTCGCATGCCGAAGGGCGTGGATTCAAACCCCAACAATGAGCTTGAGCTGCCGGTGAAGGAAAACATCGTGAGGAAACCAAAGCATGGTGGTAGGGTACTTTAGTACTCGGCTGGCTAGCTACCACCCTCAAGTTGAAAATCTGCCGCCAAGCATCTAACGGTGTGTTCCGGCAGCCTCACTTGAGAGCCAGTTGCATTCCAGGCTAGGTGTGCTTTACCATCTTCGGCCACACCTTCACTTGACATCAGGTGAGCTGTGGTCAAACACCTAGCCTGTCAACCATTAAAAAAAAAAAAAGATCTAACTTGATGATAATTTTTAAGTATAGGTACCTACATAATTATAATATATCCTGAATATTCCTTAATATCGGTTCACACGCTGAAGGGCGTGGGTTCAAACCCCAACAATGAGCGTAAGCACAAGTCTTTATATTTTCTTTTCGCTCCAGTTATGACTTGTGTTCAAGCTTATTGTTGGGGTTTGAACCCACACCCTGTATGTGAACCGATATTAAGGAATATTTAGGACTACTATTACTACTAGCTGCACCCGCGGTGTTACCCGCAATATGTTTTCGGGATAAAAAGTAGGCTACGTGTTAATCCAGGGTGTCAGCTACCTCCATACTAAATTTCATCCAAATCGGTTGAGTAGTTTTTGCGTGAAAGAGTAACAAACATCCATCCAAACTTTCACATTTATAATATTAGTAGGATATATATTACACTAATAATCTACTGTTTTATTCAAGCAATTTTAATTTACCGCAAATAAAGACCAAAATAAATGCCAGTAGCTGTGATTTCACTGTAAAATTATGCTCCATTTGTCCATAAATGGAAAAAAATTGTTTTGTATGGAAATCGAACCACCTTAACAGATTTTGGTTTTTGATATTGAATGATTATGAGCTCTTGCCGTTGGAAACACAAAACAAATTTAACTCATCGGGTATGTCGCGAGGTCTCAGTACGGGTGGAAGTACTAACTAGTGATAGTATCAGTGGTTACCAACCTGTACAATGAGAATGACGATGAGTACAGCGCCCACAGCTCCGGAGAACGTCTCCAGCCAGTTGCCGACCATGTCCCCGCAGCCGCGGAAGGCGGCTTCTGCTGTGCAGGCACCAGCTGCGGCCGCCTGCGAGCAGCACGTGGGGGGGAGCGCCTGCCCAATGCTGATGTAGGACGAAGGGCCTACATTGCCGCAACAAC
Source organism: Biston betularia (assembly GCA_905404145.2). Classification (NCBI taxonomy): domain Eukaryota; kingdom Metazoa; phylum Arthropoda; class Insecta; order Lepidoptera; family Geometridae; genus Biston; species Biston betularia. The sequence goes on from FR989891.1 coordinate 385,000, forward strand.
GGAACTGAAAATGTTATTTTACACTTGCTGTGAAGTAATTTTCGTAATACCTACTACATGTTATGAACTAAAATTTAAGGCCAATACTAAAATCAAACCCATTCGTACACTTGCTGTCAAATATTTTATAAAATCTCTTACACATTCTGTCACAACACATACACACGCACTCTCTCTCTCTCTCTCTCTCTCTCTCTATAAATAAATAAATATCGTAGGACTATACGCACAGCGCCATCTGGCCCCAAACTAAGCAGGGCTTGTGTCATGGAAGTCAGATAACTGATAGAAGACATAAATACTTTTTTTTTTGTAAATACATATAATACATACAGAACACCCAGACACAGAACAAACGATATTACAAATAGTCACAATGCTCATATCGATAATATATGTAAGAAAATTGCCAGCAGAAATTATGCGTTATTTAAACTTAAGCCGTTAAATGATAAAAATACTCTTATATCCGTGTATTATGCATACATACATTCTGTTATAAGATACGCAGTTACGATATGGGGTAACGCAGCTAGTATTACAAAAGTGTTAAGATGTCAGAAGAGAGCGATTAGAATAATAAATGGTTTAAAAAGACGTAGTTCTGCAAAAAAATACTTCAAAACTAACAAAATTATGACAGTGATATCACTATACATATACAATAGCTTATTAGAAATACACGGAGCTAATTTGCCAAAGAACAAAGACAGGCATCAATATAACTTGCGAAACAAAGAAAAGCTGGTCGCGCCATGGACTAGGTTAGGTAAAGTTGAAAAGCAGGGCCGTCACGCCAAAATATTAATGTATAATAAATTGCCAAAATATATTACAGAATTAAATCATACCGAATTTAAAAAAAACATTAATTTTTTTTTGGAAAGCAATCCTTTTTACAAATTAAGTGAATATATGTCAATGAGGTTCTCGGAATCCTCATTTATGTGCAGCACGTGAACGGAGCCTCCGCTGCAGTATGCTCGTTGTTAATTACTCGTGTAGGTATAGCTTCATTCATTAAAGTGTGATCGTAAGGTTTTGTTGTACAAGTGACTTGCCTTTAACATTATTGTTATTTATGGCCAATAAATATTACTGATTTACTGATTTAACGTTTGTTGATACATAAAATGTTTGTCCTGAGCGGGAATCCACGCCCTTCAGCTCTTAAGGCAGATATGCTACCAATGAGCCAACGGGGTTGTCAATGGCTCTCTCACACACACACACACACACACCTCATGCACATATATACTTTTCTGCATTCCTTGCTTATTAATTTATTAGCATCAAATTATACAGTTAAAAAAAATAGTTTTTTTTTTTATAGTAGATAGGCTTGCGTTTGACCGCCTAAGTACAAGTACAAGTTCTCTTTTAAATTTGAAACATTGAATCGGTTGCGGCCTCCCGCGACACGGGCTAGCCCTAGTGCGGGGGCTATTGTAAAATATTACGATCTTTGTACACATGTATTCTGGTAAATAAATATTGTTGTATTTGTATTTGTTGCCCGCTACATGTTTTCGGGATAAAAAGTAGTCCAGGGTGTCAGCTACCTCCATACCAAATTTAAAAATCCGTTCAGTAGTTTTTGCGTGAAAGAGTAACAAACATCCATCCAAACTTTCACATTTATAATATTAGTGGGAAGTTGTAGCGATGATAGCTCAGTGGTTAGCGCGGTAGGTCCGCATGCCGAAGGGCGTGGGTTCAAACCCCAACAATGAGCTTGAGCTGCCGGTGAAGGAAAACATCGTGAGGAAACCATAGCATGGTGGTAGCGTACTCTCTAGTACTCGGCTGGCTAGCTACCACACGAGAGTTGAAAATCTGCCGCCACACTTCACTTGACAGCCAGTTCCATTCCAGGCTAGGTGTGCTTTACCATCATCGACCACACCTTCACTTAACATCAGGTGAGCTGTGGTCAAACAACTAGCCTGTCAATCAATAAAAAAAAAAAAATTACAATTGAAATTTTTTAACCGATTCAAATCGAGGTTCTCAATTCGACTGTTTTTTTTTTCGTTATGCGATCATTCCGCCAATTATGAATCGTTTTTGATGATTCTTTTTTAACTTGGTAGATGATATTTCAGAGGTGGTATTATATACATTTAATCGAAATCGATCGTGTTGCAATACGATGGAAACGTCGAAGTAAATAAACGAAAAATGTCAAAAGTCAATAATGTCAATAGTGTTAATGTCATAGTATTTTGTGCGCGATTAAGAGCCGCTTATAAACATTATTATGTGTGACTAGCTGCGCACCGCGGTGTTACCCGCGTACATGTTTTCGGGATAAAAAGGGCCTCAGCTACCTCCATACTAAATCTCATCCAAATCCGTTCAGTAGTTTTTGCGTGAAAGAGTAACAAACATACATACAAACTTTCGCATTTATAATACTTGTAGGATATGCCGATGAAAGTTTTTAAGTAAAACAATTCTTAGTGACAATTATAAAGATATAAAATAAAACTTATTGGTAGCTTTTGACACTGGTTCAAGATATTTTTTTTAAATTTAAAAAGTGGCAAACCTTTAATAACTCGGTCCTTATATTTATTTACTCTTCTTTCCATACAAAGGTTGTCTGGAAGAAATCGCTCTAGGCGATAAGACCGCCCTTATACATCATCTATTCTATTGTTTTGTTATATTATTATATATTCTTTTTTTGTTTGTTTGTTGTTTTGTTTTGTATTAATTGTGATCTGTGTTTCTGGTGTATAATAAAGTTATATTCTATTCTATTCTATTTGTTGAAACAAAGTAGATCAAAATTCGGTGGAAAAATCGAAGCTGGTAGGGATATGCCTTACCGCAAGCTCCAGGGCATGGAAGGCTGGCCGAAGGTCGTTGTTGTTGAAGGCGTTGAATATCCAGCGGTCAACCGTCTCTTGTAAGGTGTCCAGGGAGCCCATTATGACCACCGTCAGGTATATGAAGGCGATGAGTAGGAGACCCACAATTATTGAGTACTGGAATTAGAAAATAATTTTATTAATTACACCTTGTAATGTTCCTTCTTTTTTTAACCCTTCGAACCGTCAATGTTTACACACTACTGCTTAAGGTGGTTCGATTTCCATACAAATAAATTTTTCCATTTATGGACAAATGGAGCATAATTTTACAATGAAATCACAGCCACTGGCATTTCTTTTGGTCTTTATTTGCGGTAAATCACAATTGCTTGAATAAAACATTAGCCCCCGTACTCTGATGCTTATATGGATTCCTGTTAGGCACTCGGGAAATAGCTACACGATCACATATCGTATGTCTGGTTGCGCAAGGTAAACAATTGCATTTTACTTGGTGGTAGATCTCCTTAGCAGGAGGTCTTCTAGGTAGGTACCACCGCAGTACCAGCTGCCGCCAAGCAATAGTGTGTAAACATTACTGTGTTCCGGTTTGAACGGCAGCTAGCGAAATTACTGGGTTGTTGAGACTAACCATCGAAAGTCACTAAGTAATGAGCGCCAAAGCAGTGATGCCCTGGACTTTGTATCGTTACTCAAAGTTCTGTGTATCGCTGCAACGGTCATGGACAGGCGTTATCTCTTACCATCAGGAGAGCGTCTCGTTCGTCCCATTACTTTTTACATTAAAAAAAAAGTCTTTTACGTAAGCGCTTAACAGATATCGCAGTAAGAATCTCCGAGTAGGTATGCAAGTCGCATCTTTCTGAGGGTAATTGGAGCAACTTACACAGATGAGCATGCATCGCGACTCTCTGATGGCTCCACAGCAAGCCAGGAAACCGATGAAGAAGACCACCACTCCGAGGATGATGAGACTGATAGGAATGATGTTGATGGGCAGGATCTCTTGAAAGTCCTTCAGGCCCACTAGGATTGCGATGCCCAGACCTACGATAGCTAGGCCTAGTACCTGGAAGTAAAAACAATAGGATAAATATATTGAGAAGGGTCCGAAAAGACTCATCTGTAACGACTCGGACCTTTAATTTTTATTTAAAACTAGCTGCGCCCCGCGGTGTTTCCCGCTACGTGTTTTCGAGATAAAAAGTGTGTTTTATTTTTTTAATTTATTTATTGAGGCTTCATACTAGCAACTAGAATAATTATTATTATAATTTTACACAACTTAAGTAATTCTCTAGCTAATTGCGTTGCTTATTTAAAGAAGCACAACATGCATTTAAATATATTAATACAATTAATTAAATTAAATTAAAAACAAATTCAATAAAATTAAAATCAAAATAAAAACCATACTCAAAATTGAATTAAATTAAATTGTGTTAATCCAGAGTACTAGTAATCAGCTACCTTCACACCAAATTCCATCCAAATCCGTTCAGTAGTTTTTGCGTGAAAGATTAACAACCGTCCATCCATCCAACCAAACTTTCACATCTATAATATTAGTGGGACAGATTCGCGTTTGACCGCACTCTGCCTGATGTAAAGCAGTAGTGCGGTCTAAGATGGAGCACGCTTACGTAGAAGAAACCTATTTACTCTAGATTTGAAGACGCCAATATTGTAGCTAACAGGGAACGCAGACTCCGGCAGAGAGTTCCACAACCTCGCTGTGCGAATGAAAAATGTGGAATCAGAACGCTTTGTGCGAACACGGGGAACATGCACGATGTGCGGATGACGTTTTGGTCGCGTGTGTCTGCCGGCCGGTAGTAGAAAGCCGCGGGGAACCAAGTGCAGTTCAAGTGAACCAGAGTTTTGTACCGGATACAGTCTTCGAAATGTATCTGGTACAAAACTAATAAGCTAAGTTACATCAAACGCCAACTGTTATCAAAATTAGTTCAGCTGTGTTACACAAAACGAAATTGATAAAGCTCTTTTTGACATCGGTATATCGATGTACCTATTATATAATACTAGCTGCGCCCCGCGGTGTTACCCGCTGTTCCCACGTGAACATAATATTTTTCGAAATAAAACGTTTATGCCTTCAGGGTGTTAGCTCCATACAAAATTTTACCAAAATCAGTCCAGCCGTTTGAGCGTGCAGAAGTAACAAACATACAAACTTTCGCCTTTATAATATTAGTGTGTTTGTGAACAAGGGAGTTACCTACGTTGGTGAGCATTTCATTAGAAAAAAACATATTTTCTTTTAATTTAAGATATATCTCAAGTCTGTTTATTTCCCCTTTGAAACACACACTTCAAAAAACAATAAAATAAACTAGTCAATTCGGATTAGAAATTTGAATTGCAGAAATAAAACTGAAACAACCGTAAAGTATTGCTAACTAAATCCCGTGGATTCACTCGCTATCCAAAAAAAAATAGAAAGATTTAACATGTACATAATGTGTATAAATGTAATGAATATATATGACGCCTCGCGGTTTCACCCGCGCAGTTCCCGTTCCCGTGGGATTACAGGGATAAAAGTAGTCTGTCACCCGGGGATAATGTAGCTTCCGAACGGTGAAAGAATTTTTGAAATCGGTCCAGTAGTTTCAGAGCCTATTCAATACAAACAATCAAATCTTTCCTCTTTATAATAGTATACTTGTGGACGCTTCGCGGTTTCACCTGTGTAGTTCCCGTTTCCGTGGGAATACAGGGATAAAAAGTAGCCTATGTCACCCGGGGATAAAGTAGCTTACGAACAGTGAAAGAATTTTTGAAATCGCTCCAGTAGTTTCGGAGCCTATTCAATACAAACAAACAAATCTTTCCTCTTGATAATAGTAAGATTTTTTTTTTTTTAATGGTTGACAGTCTAGGTGTTTGACCACAGCTCACCTGATGTTAAGTGAAGGTGTGGTCGAAGATGGTAAAGCACACCTAGTCTGGAATGGAACTGGCTCTCAAGTGAGGCTACCGGAACACACCGTTAGATGCTTGGCGGCAGATTTTCAACTTGAGGGTGGTAGCTAGCCAGCCGAGTACTAGAAAGTACGCTACCACCATGCTATGGTTTCCTCACGATGTTTTCCTTCACCGGCAGCTCAAGCTCATTGTTGGGGTTTGAACCCACGCCCTTCGGCATGCGAACCGACCGCGCTAACCACTGGGCTATCATCGCTACAAAATAACATTTATACTAACCGAAAACACTAGATTGGCTATAAAAAGCACATATTTCGCAATGAACGCTGCACAACACATTTTCTATATATTTTCACTGTATTTTTTGTATGTATAATGTATTTAAAAAAACCTTTAATACAACTGGTATAATCGAAGGCGAATCTATGAGTAAGTTATCATAAAATATACTGATCGATATAAACTAACCTATAGATAGCGGGATAAGATACAATACAGCTAAGTTATCCGCTTAGTTGGACAAACGTCGAACTAACAGTATCCTATAGGTATCAATATCGTTTGTCACGGTAATGCGTTAGTGGCGACATCTGTATACCTGCAATGTGGGCGATGGTGATGATATGACTCGGCTTCGAAGAATTTTTTTTTGGGTTTTAAGGAAAACGGTCGCTTATAATATACGGAAAAAAATCTTTGATACGCTTTATAGCGATGGGTTTCAATCCCAACATTGAGTTTCAGCTGGCTGTATAGGAAAACATCGTGAGGTAATCATAGCGTGGTGGTAGCGTACTCTCTAGTACTCGGCTGGCTAGCTACCACACGAGAGTTGGAAATCTGCCGCCAAGCATCTAACGGTGTGTTCCGGCAGCCTCATTCCAGGCCAGGTGTGTTTGCTATTTACGACCACACCGTCACTTAATGTCAAGTGAGCTGTGGTCAAACACCTAGCTTGTCAACAGTAAATTTTGTTAACGGAGCCAGAGAGAAATATCAGTGGTTTGATTTGTGGTAGGTTATGTTTTCCTTCACCAGCAGTTCAAGCTCATTGGAGTCTGAATTCACCTTCGGTGTGCTAACCACTGACCTATCATACATATTCCTTAAATAAATAATCGTAGGGCATTACACACAGCGCCATCTGAACCCAAACTAAGCAAAGCTTGTACTATGGAAGTCAGATAATTGATAGAATACTTACTTATTTTTGTAAATACTTACAGGACACCTAGACACAGAACAAACACTTTTTATACCACAAAATGTTTATCCTGGGTGGAAATCAAACTCACGCCCTTCAGCTCTTGGAGCAGATTTTAATACCAATGAACCAACAGAGTTGTCATTTACTATAGGACAATATATAAATTTAAAACTACCCACACCGGCTGTGCACTGACATGCAAGAAAATTGAGACGTTCTGAAAAAAAAAAATCCGTACATACTTAGTTTTAAACGTACATTAGAAAAACTAAGCGAACAAACAGACACGAAATAATTTTATATTTATTGAAATGTTATTAGATGTAGAGATCAAATTAAGGTAAATAATAATCAAATTATAATTAATAATAATTATTATCAAAGATATAAAATCAATTAGGGAAAATGGGGAAAACTGACGTCAACTTTATTAAATTAAATTTTGAAGCAATCTTATCATTTGCTATGGAAATACACAGTATACTATAACGTCAGTGAATAAACTTGTGACAGAAAAGGACTCGGCATACTTCTCAAATAAAAAAAAAGAAACGCAATTTTTTTTAAAAAAAAAGGACGCCTCGCGGTTTAACCCGCGTAGTTCCCGTTCCCGTGGGAATACAGGGATAAAAAGTAGCCTATGTCACCCGGGGATAGTGTAGCTTCCCAACGGTGAAAGAATGTTTGAAATCGGTCCAGTAGTTTCGGAGCCTATTCAATACAAACAAACAAACAAATCTTTCCTCGTTAAAATAATATAGACATGTCAAGCGTGAAAAAATTATGGCAAAAATGAAAATAAACCTATATGCCTTATGTCAAAATTTTCATATATTATCTCTCATACTAGCCAGCCGGTGATATTAGTGACGGAGGGAAAACTTTACGTACTGCCAGTAATATCAATATTTTTCTTTTAAACAGTTTGACTTGTCATCTATTGGTATTTGTTGGTGATATGATCTATAAACTGCTGATAGCCGTTATCGATACTTGTAAGTGCAGTAAATCCCTTACTGTTAGTCATGTTAAACAAAAATACTTATTACTACTTGGCGGATTATTACGTTAATTAAAATCTACAACTCTTTAAATATCCTCTCTTATTACTTCAGTAATTATTTTATTTTGCATGGTGGTAGGGTACTTTCTAGTACTCGGCTGGCTGACTACCCTCAAGTTGAAATTCTGCCGCCAAGCACCTAACGGTGTGTTCCGGCAGCCTCACTCGCTTTACCATGTTCGACCACACTGTCACTTAACATCAGCTGAGCTGTGGTCAAATACCTAGCTTGACAAAGCTGAAAAAACAGTTGCGGACACGTGTTTCGCCTCTACACGAGTCATCCTCAAGACGTGTTGTCTCTTCGAGCGGTTGGCCGAGAATGAGTTTAAATTGTAATTCTAGCTAGATTTAAGCAATTAATATTTAATAAAAGATACTTTACTATGTATTTTTAATAAAACACGTACACACGTGTACACGTACATTTTTGAACACTTAAGGGGTCCTTCGGATTTTCATATTTCAAGTTCTCACTGGACATAGCGAATTCTTTGGCTTCTACAGCTAACGAGTTGTGTAATCACATGTTATATGTAGACGATAGATATTTAGCTGTAACACCAAACTGTATCCCACAAGTTTGTTGTCAGTTATCTGATTCCCATAGTACAAGCTTTGCTTTGCGTGGATCTGTTTAAGGAGCTACAAATTCTGCCTTTACCGTGTGAGTTCGTTTACCAGGTAGCCCTGTACACCCATACAAACATAGATTAATTTCATCGCCGGGGCGTCCACAGCACGTTGGATCTTCGCAGTAATAAAAAGAAAGACCAACTAGTAACGCCGTCGCATCGGCTCGTCAAGTCGGAGAGGTCGGTATACACTCTGACGCCCGCGGTCTACAATCGCGTACCCGCTTCCATTCGGGATGCACCTTCCATCGCGTGCTTCAGAAGCAAACTAAGATCTTGGCTTCAAGAGACCTTATTCTATGACTTTGACGATTATTTAAAACTAAGAGATTATTGAATTACTAGTAAGTAATTATAATATTTTTGTTTTTTATGGGCATTTAATTATATTGACATAATTATTTTATATGTGACATATTACTTTATTGACATGTTCATTGTTTTGACATATGTAATGATTTTGATAATAGTTTTTAAATATGAATGGAAAAATGACCTGTAACTTTGGTGTTATTAATAAATGATTTGTATTTGTATTAGTTTGGAGTCAGATGGCGCTGTGTGTAATGTCCTACGATATTTATTTATCAGGTTTCTAAATTGTCTCCCGCACAAACGAAAAAAAGAAATCTAAATTTTGATAGTAAAGGTATTTTTAGTACAACGATATATTTAGTTATGTTAGTTTTAAACTGTTTTTGTGGTTTTCGTGACATACCATAACACAATTTCTTACTAAACATTGCTAACCGAGGACTTTGTTTTTTTCAGCGTAAAGATCGAGCCTGAAGAATATTCTGAATGGGCTCTTGAGCTGCCTCACAACGTGCCCCATGTCGGAGTCAAAATCGAACCCTACGATCCAAAGGTATTCCCTATAGAGGTATAGGTTTAATAAATAAGGGTCTATATAATAAGGTCTAGGTCGTCTGTCCACCCACAAGGTGGACAGACGACCTAGTAAAGACCGCAGGAACGCGCTGGATGCGAGCCGCTTCTAACTGGTCTTTGTGGAAGTCAATGAGGGAGGCCTATGTCCAGCAGTGGACGTCCTACGGCTGAAATGATGACGATGATAAAACGGAAAGATTTACCAAAATGCCGTAAAAAATATTTTTAGTTTTATAAGCTATGCATGCATTTTGTCACAGCTCAACTTAGAATAAATGACATCGCGGTAAAAGATATAATAGACACTCGTAGGATTAGTACTGTCCACATGTGCAGCTGCCGGGATGTATTTCTTCGTACTAGAGTCCCGCGTTGGGCGACACTTTTTTTTAAATTCTTTACAGGCTACGCGTTTGATCACAGCTCACCTGATGTTAAGTGACCTTTGAAACATAAAGTGATTTACTACCGTGCCGTTGGTTTCTTTACGATGCAGAACAAATACGTTCCGTGAAAAAGACTTTTCCACCGACTGCATTCTGCGTCTGGGAATCTGGACATCTTTCTGGATTCATTTGGCTAGCTTACCGCTGGGGCACATGAATGATTTATTTGTTTTCAATTTTTCAGGATGATATACCTGAAGATGGGTACATCGAATCTGCTCTGCAACTTGCTAATGGTGAGTTACTAACAAGTTCTCGTAGAATACCGGCAATGAAAACAAAACAAATAAAAAAGTGGACATATCCTATTTGACCTGCTTTCTCATTCATAAATCTTTGCAATCCCTTTTCTGAACTTATGCTTATTCTTAGAGGCCGATTTAGTCATCTCCTTCACTCTGACCTGGAACATGTTAGTGGATTCTCAAATAAACTTCTATTCCGGATATATCCAATTTCCTCATAGCGAAATTTGAAAAGTTGGTGATTATTAAAGTTAAATAAAAGATCCACACACTCAGTAACTTTCAAATTTGTAGTACATGTATTATAAATGTGCAATTGTGCACCATACACTATTTTGTGTGTTACTGTTTTTAAAAGATAATTATAACAAATAATTCTAAATGAAAAACAAAAATGATATAATTATTATTTTGATTGGTTTATTTGTTATTATTTTTTTATATGCCCTGACAAAAGTAGATTTTTAATTATTGTTCTTCTTTGTTTAGATTTTAAAAAATACTTGCATGCTTTTCAAGCAAAAATAGAGTACCTACTACCTAACTAGACTTAAGACCACAATTTTTTGTTAACCTATTTTGCAAGGAATAAATGAATTATGAATAATTAACATTTATTACAGGGTTATCAGTACCAGCCCACTTTATAAACTGCATTGATGAAAATCGACCGAGACACTACTGCGTCATATGCGACAAAAGCTTCTCATCAAACGCAAACTTACAACGTCATTTATTGATCCACGCCCGAACAAAATACGCCTGCCATATTTGCAACAAAGAGTTCATAGACACAAATAAACTAAATTCACATTTAGTTAAACACGAAGAGCAAAAAAACTTCAACTGCAACCAATGTGACAAAAAATTCAAAACCTCGTCTAATTTGTACCAGCACAAACGTATACATTTAACTGTTAAACCATTTCCTTGTCCCAAATGCAATCGAACATTCTCGACAAGAGCTAATTTGATGAAACACGAAGGAAAACGAAGATGCAAAGTCCAAACCGACGAACCTCTATTCTGTCATGTGTGCAAAAAAGAATTTCAAAAAGAGTTTCTACTAAAGAGTCATCTAAAAATGCACACGACAGAAAAACCTTACACATGCGACTTGTGTGGCGAACACTTTAAATATAAAACTACTATAATACGTCATTTGCAATGGCACACGGGCTACCGTCCCCATAAGTGTGAATATTGTAGCAAAACATTTACCCATGCTGGTCTTGTGAAACCACATCTCAGAACTCATACTGGTGAAAAGCCTTTTCAATGTCCAATATGCTTTAAATTTTTCGCTCACAAACATAACATGGAACGCCATAAAGTAAACCACGGCCGCATAAAAAGGCTTGTTTGCGATATTTGCAACAAGAAATTTCCACGAGAAAGTCGATTAATTTATCATATGAGGACCCACACTAACGAAAAACATTTTATTTGTCAAGTGTGTAATAGATCTTTTTCTCATAAGCAAAATATTGTAAGGCATTATAAGAGGAAACATCCCGGTAAAAAGTGGAATGGGACGGAAACTGATGCTAAAGTGGCTTTAGCCGTATGGGATAAAGTGAAACACACTTTCGAGCCACGTTTTGATATAAGCGAACCTGAAGAGATTTTTGGTTAGATTTAATATCAAAAATTAGTTTTTAAAATAAACATAATATTTAAAACTTTGATTATTTACTTGTCTAAACAGAGAAACTGATGCATGAAACAGCTAAAAACCTCGTAAGCTCGTTCCGGCAGTTTAGTCCCGAAAGGTTTTTTCCCGAAAATTTGTAGTGACCTGTATTTTACTTCATGCTTTTCAAAACGTGGCGGATTTTCTCGATACCAGTAGATGCTATATACTTTGCTTCTATTTATTTTGTCTGAGTATTCTACACAAAAGATAATATATCTTCTTCTAGAATGAAAAGTAAATTTTGAGTTTCTAAGTTCGTAAGTTATTGCGTGGAGAATTAATAGATGTGTAAATTTACACCCAGACTTTTGCATCTGTGATTAAGCTCACATATAATTCGCGCAGAAAAATTCATACGTTATCATAAGAATATGTTTTAAAAATTAATAGTTATAGGAGTTCGACCTCAATATCAGAACATACATTTCCCTAATTTTCTAGGAGACGTTTAACAGCTGGTATCACTTCCCGTTCCTGTTGGACAATGAGTGACTTAAGTTGTTTACGTAACACCACACACAAGCATTTCAAATCTGGCCTATTGTTTTCGCTGCGTAACAGTCCATCTAGACAAGTATATAATCAAAAATTTAAAACTATTTAAGTAAGGATACCGTGAATATTTACGCGTTTTTCGATTAGCTGCACTAAAATAAGCAGTATCTTAAAAAAATACTTATAGCGTCGATCAACGAACACAATTAAAGTTTGTTGAAAAATAAAAGTATTCATAATAAACCGAAAGCGATTAACATGACATCGATCTACCTAAACTAGAATTAGTACCCACAAGTCTGTTTAATTAAAACTTTTTTTATGAATTTGAAATTACTTTAAAAAAAATTAAAACAGGTTTATGTATGACCATACTCTGCTTCACAATAAGCGGTGATACGGTTTAGGGTATAGCTAGCGTGACCATTTTTCATTTATGTAAAAAATGGGACACTTTCAAAATTGTAACGTGAGTATATTATTATTTATTTTCATTATTAACATGGCTTTAATATCTGAAACTGAGGTTTTACAAATGTCTACAATTTACTCATTAAAGGGAATACTTGTTCTTAGAGAGAGAAAGAGAGCGAGAAGAGAAAGAGACAAAAGTAAAGGAAAAATAATAATAATTTGTAACATTAAGCACACAAATTTATTAATAATACATATCAGGACTAAACTAACAACCTAAACTCATTATTCTATAGTTTGCAGTAGAAGTCGGGACGGACATCAAATTGCCCTGTTTTCAATTGAAAACGGGATCATTTGGCGTCCCGAAGGTTTCTTTGGGGACATCGGGTCGAAACAGTTAAAAAAAAGACCAGCCCCGTTCAAAACGAGACGTTGGTAAAGCTGATATAAAAGAAACTTATTTACTGTACTTTAACTTATTGACTTTACTGACATACATAGATTTAAAAACATTGAAATTACCGACGGTAAATACAGACCGTCAAGCAGTGGCGGATACAGAAAAAAACTTAAGGGGGCTAAAGATGCCTTTACTTTTATCGTAATAAAAAAATTCATTCTCTAGAGAACGTTGCAATTGCTCTATTCCTGCTAGCTCTACTTTTCACTTTGAAGTTTATAACGTAGAATAAATTATTGAAGTAGGTAAATCACATCACTTATTTAATTGATCGACTTAGGCGTTACTTTGCGGAAGTTCATTTTGTTAAATATATTTTTTGTGTATTTCCGCCTTAAAGTTTAACTTAATTTGAATATAATTTTAAATATTTATCTAATCTGAAGACCATTTTAAATATTAAACCGAAACATTATAAAACTTAAAACCGACAAACATAAAATCAATTTTTTTTTTAAATAGGTTTGCGTTTGACCGCCAAATATACATAATTATTATACATACTTACTATAATTATGTACTTACCTTTATTGACATTATACACACCAACTTAAGTGTTGATAAGAAAATATAATTATTAACCTAACATTACTGCAGTTTTTTCCAAATTATGTTTAAATTAAATTCTCGTCATTGTCGCCCAAACGTCTTTTAAGCGGAAATACAATAAAAACTCTTGAATAACACATTTTATTTGTTCCAAAATTCTATCAATCTTACAACAATCAAGTGCAATACTTGAATTCACTTTTAATAGCGTTTCTTTTTGTTTTGTGGTTAGGGAATAATGCAATGTAGGTCACGACGACGTGATGTTCTGTCGTCTATTCAGTTTTGGTAGGAATCTATTTTCTCTTTGTATGAAAGGGGATGAGGAAAGTAATTAGAAAGAAACAAAGAAATCATTTATTTTGTTGCTGTGGCGTCCAGTGCGACAAAAAAGGTTAATTCTCAGCTTCAGTGCTGCCGATTTCTCAGCTTTCTTCTTTTAGCTCAGTAGTTAGTAGGTATATATTTTAGCAACTTAGTATGTAAAGTAGGCATTAAGTGCAGGCACCGGCACGAGAACATTTAAAAAAAAAAGTTGCGTCGCGTGGATTTTTTTGTTTATTTAATGACGTTGGCCCTTTTCGTTATATGTCCATATCGGAAAAGTCCATTTCTACGACACATTTTTTTTTTGGTCGACTATATGCCGTGGCGAGCAGGGCAACCGCCCGGGGCCTCGCGTCCTCGTAGAAAGTATTTACCATATATGTACGTGTATCTCGCGCCTCGCACTTAACAAAACCCCCCCTGAACGCACGGTTTCATTATTAGTGCAAGCATGTTACGGCCATTCGAGCGCTCTGAACTAATTTTTTAGTAAAACGGACTCGGAGAAAAAGGTCCTCACAATGATCTGTCACCGCAGGCCTCGCAACAGCTAAGGTGTTTGACCACAGCTCACCTGATGTTAAATAAATACTCCCTTAAATAAACAAACCTGAGCATTATTTTGTAGTTGCCTAGTTCTTTGACTTCTCCAATCGAGTATACCTTTTTTTTTACCATTCCGCATAAGACAGGTGCGCGGAAGAAACAGCCGATTAAACCGAGCGGTGCGAGACTTCCACGCATCTATGATATGTGAGCACTTTTGGCGATGGCGGCCGGCACGGTAGTGAAACCGAGATTGAGGGATAAGCCCAAAAAGTTCATAAGAACATTCCCCAAAATAGAACCTGTAGAACAGACTGAGCGAACCAATGTCCCGGCGTAAGCTCAGCGGTTCCAATCTGTCGGTCAATGACATTGTGAATAGAAGAAAAGCACTATGTTACTAAAGCGTTTAATATTTTTTTTATAAGGGCGTGAAAATCGTGCCGGTTCCTATACTAATAAACTCTATAATCTCATATTTATATTGTATAATTTATTGTTGTATTAAGTAGTACTTTAAACTACTAGTTATTTATGAAAATAAATGTGTCAACCCAGTATGTTTTTTATTCAACGAGATACGTTCCGACTGCCCTGTTAGATCATTCGAAAGTGCTTCCTGAGCTAGGAGTGGGTTCAATTCTCACCCAGGTTTTAAAAAAATTACATTTTATTTTTTAATGGTTGACAGGCTAGTTGTTTGACCACAGCTCACCTGATGTTAAGTGAAGGTGTGGTCGAAGATGGTAAAGCACACCTAGCCTGGAATGGAACTGGTTCTCAAGTGAGGCTGCCGGAACACATCGTTAGATGCTTAGCGGCAGATTTTCAACTTGAGGGTGGTAGCTAGCCAGCCGAGTACTAGAAAGTACCCTACCACCATGCTATGGTTTCCTCACGATGTTTTCTTTCACCGGCAGCTCAAGCTCATAGTTGGGGTTTGTACCCACGCCCTTCGGCATGCGAACCTACCGCGCTAACCACTGAGCTATCATCGCTACAAAAATACTATTCTAATTTATTTTTACCACAGAAAAACCAGTAGTAAGTATGTATAGCTGCCAATATTATAATTATGTCACCCGGGGATAGTGTAGTTTCCCAACGGCGAAAGAATTTTTGAAATCGGTCCAGTAGTTTCGGAGCCTATTCAATACAAACAAACAATCAAATCTTTTTCTTTTTTTTTATGTAAAAAGTAATGAGACGAACGAGACGCTCTCCTGATGGTAAGAGATAACGCCTGTCCATGACCATCGCAGCGATACACAGAACTTTAAGTAACAAAACAAAGTCCAGGGTATCACTGCTTTGGCGCTCATTACTTGAGACTTTTGATAAAGTTAGTCTCAACAGCCCAGTAATTTCGCTTTCCTCTTTATAATAGTACTAGCGGAAGCCTCGCGGTTTCAACCGCGTAGTTCCCGTTCCCGTGGGAATACAAGGATAAAAAGTAGCCTATGTCACCCGGGGATAGTGTAGCTTCCCAACGGTGAAAGATTTTCTTTAAATAGGTCCAGCAGTTTCTGAGCCTATTCAATACAAACAAATCTTTCCTCTTTATAATAGTATAGACAATCATGAATTATTAATTTTCCATCTCCCCCCCATTCCCCGTCAGCGAAAGTAAGCAAAGCTCTTTCGTGTGCTGACGTAAGCATTATCCTTACTGTAACCAAAACGGCATAGAAGCAAAAATACACCAAAGTTATAGCTTGCAAACTTAGAATTGACTTCAAAGTAACAAATGAATTTATTTCAATTAAAAAAAAAAATAGTATAGGGAAATTTCAGCAGTTGGGAGACCATCTGGCTTCCAACCTGGAGGTCCTAGGATCAAATCCCACACCATGCAATCTTTTCTAAGTTATGTAAGAAGTCTGCCAACCCGCACTTGTCCAGCATGGTCCTACCCTTCTCATGATGAGAGTCCCGCGTTCAGCTGATTTGGAATTGAAGTATGGTATCAGCTGTCTTATTAACTATGTTTTTTTTAATGTAAAATGTAATGAGACGAACGAGACGCTCTCCTGATGGTAAGAGAGAACGCCTGTCCATGACCATTGCAGCGATACACAGAACTTTGAGTAACAAAACAAAGTCAGGCATCACTTCTTTGACGCTCATTACTTTGAGACTTTTTTTTTTTTTATTGTAGGTAGGCTTGCGTTTGACCGCCATCCCGCCTGATGTTAAGCGAAGATGCGGTCTACGATGGAGCACGCTCGCCTAGAAGAAACCGATTCACTCGCGACTTGAAGGAACCCAGACTATATTCATTGGGGAACACCCACTCGGGCAGCAGATTCCAATGTCTAGTGGTACACATGAAAAAGGTGGTGATGATGGTGGTGACTTTAGATGGTTAGTCTCAACAGCCCAGTAATTTCGCTAGCTGCAGTACCCTTCGAACCAGCACACAGTAATGTTTACACACTACTGCTTAGCGGCAGAATAACTGGTACTGCGGTGGTACCTACCTAGACAACCTCCTGCTAAAGAGATCTACCACCAAGTGAAATTTAGATATTAGATATATAATAACATTTATTGAACAAATTAAAATATCTTAAATCAGCTGTATTGTTCCCACAGTACAAGCTTTGCTTAGTATAGGGATAGATGGCGCTGTTAATACCAAAGTCAAACAACATTTTTTTAATAATCTAATCTTTAGTACTTTCTCTTAGTCTTACAGTCTTTATGAATTGTTTTCAGATGATTGGTTAAACCATACCTCCAATAAAATCTTTTTTTACAATAAGTACACGAGTACGCTTTAACCTTTAAATGGGTTGACCTTACGTGACATGTCAAATTATGACTTTTCGTATAAGTTTTGTCACAAAATTTACATTGGTACGTTCTAGGTTTGCCCAGATGAGTTTTTATATGATTTACCAAAGTATTTTTATGTGAATAACTCACTTTACAATAGTCGCATATAAAGCGATGGGTGTACGCTCCATATTTAAGGATCTCGTTGTTCTTTGGAACTAGTTCATTTTTAGGACATGAATAGTTCTGATGGCGTTTTATATTAGATGTTTTGTAGAAAACCTTGTTACAAAATTGGCATATTTTCACAGAATGTATGTCTTTCGAATGTGTAAATAGGCTTTGCTTAGTCTTAAAGCTTTCATTACATTTCGTACACTGATACGTTCCAGCTTTATTATTTTGTATTACTTTGTGAGTATCTAATGGCACTTCAATGAAACTGTCTTGTATGACTTCTGGTCCGATGACTAATTCTTCTTTTATTTCATGATTCTGATATAAGTCCGCATTTTCATTGAAAGACTTTCTTTGTTTTTCATATTCTGGATCAAGAACTATCAAATCAGTCTCGAAGTCTTCGCTTTCTTCTATTTTAATTTGGATATCTATATCCATTTCTTTATTGGTTACGCTGTAGAGGTTGTTATTTATATTTTCTATGCAATAAGTGTCGTCCATGATTGTTTTTGTTTAAAATTCGCTTTCTGTTTACACCTGTAACTTAAAAGAACATAGTTTCTGTAAGATATACGTAATTATTATCATCATGATTGCAGAGTTGATATTGCTGTTAGTTGGATCAGACATGTTATCGTACCTCTCTGTTGATGTTGGTTTTTAGATTAATTTGATTGATTGATTAACTCTTTATTGCACACACTAAAAAAACAATACAGAAGAAATAAAATTAATTAATTTGTGTAACAACTGGCGACCTGAATGACCTGTAATTTTGTTTTATTTAAAAAAAAATCATTATTATTTTTACATACTAGGTTAGGTGTATCTGTGGTATTTATTTGTATGTAACTAAAGCGAGTATTTTTACAATTTACAAGATTATTGAGCAAAGAAGTTATATTAGTACAACCTGTAGCGGGACAGCCCGTCGTATCTGTGTGCGATAATGTTGGCCCAACTGTAGTAGGTACTTTACCCGCGCGCCGTGGCGTTATGATCGCCCCGGCAAACTCACGCGGTCTCGCCCCGACCAATAGGAACGCGAGCGAGTCACCGCGACGTTTTTCAACGCGCACACGCCGTCCACCCGCCATGTTTGATTGGTAAGTCGGGGACGTCGGTCGCGTAGTTTTGTGCACCTCAATAACTGTTCTTTCCTTATAACTTTAATAAACGTGCTTTCCGTCATATTCGCGTCTTAATCATTCCACCACGTTGTGTAGACCAACTTTAAACCCACAGTAAACCCACCGGACACAATGGCGCCAACGGGGCCTGCCACGTGGATGTGAATCGTGTTAAGTTTTTTTTTTTGTGTGTGTCGCAACGTTAATCGGACAATATGACTACGAGGAAAGTTACTACGCGTTCTCAAGGTGAAGAGGCAGTTGAGGAATCGCCGTCGATGGTCACTATGGGCCAAGGTCAATTGGCGGCGTTGCTGCAGTCTCTCCAGCAGAGCCAGGCGGAGATGTTCTCCCGGCTCCTGGAGGAGACGCGCACGTCGACACCGGTGATGCAGGAATCTTCAGCACCCAGAGCCGGTGCCAACTTTTCTAAGTGCACGGCAAGGTTCGACGGGACGGCAGAAGAATTAGATAGTTTCCTGGATGCCGTCGACGTGTATAAAAACTGTGTAGGGGTGTCGGACGAGAACGCTATAAAAGGGCTATCAATGCTCCTCACGTCAAAGGCAGCTTTGTGGTGGCATGGTGTGAAGGCATACACAAAGTCATGGGACGACGCCATCAAGAGGCTACGCGGCGCCTTTGGTGAAAGACGCCCGCCGTTCCGTATATATATGGAGTTATTTAACTTACGTCAAGCTGAGGACTCGACGGATTTCTTCATTGCTAAAGTACGCGCGCTCATTGCAAAGATCCCGGAAGGTGACCTAAGCGAAAAGGTTCAGTTAGACCTCATCTACGGCCTCCTAGACCGCAGGATTCGGAAAAGGCTGGACAGAGACGCGGTAAACTCGTTTGAGCAACTCCTTTTGCGAGCGAGAGCAATAGAAGAATCGTTAGAGGATGGAGCGAGTGGCAAGCAGCCACCAGCGCTAGCAGCGCCAACGCGGAACGCGAGTGGCAGCAGCACCGGCGCCGGTCGACGCGCTGCCGGTACAGCGGCCGCCGGAGCCCCCGGTGCGGCCCCCGGCGTTGCCGCGCCCATTGGAACGAGCGCCGTCGGAACCTCGCCCAAGGACAAATATTACGAGAAGAAACGGTTTAATGAGCAGAAAACGTATAGAAAGTCTAGTGAAAACAAGTCAATTGAGTGTTATGGGTGCGGAGCCCCTAATGTTATAAAATCTAAGTGCGTAAAGTGTAAAGAGAAAGCGGACAGTGCGTTTTGTACGGTAACAATTACGGAAAGTGCGAGTTCGAAAACGCGTAGTTCCCGCCGCCGGCGCAAGCGTTTGCGAGGCAACGCGCAACCGACGGTCAGCTCTTCGCCAACGGCAACGCAGGGTAACACGGCTGAGGTCGCCGTCCGGTCACCTCCGTTGCCACGCGATAGCAAACGGAATTGCTATCGCGATACCTACTCACGCGACCGCGGCAACGCGATCGAGAGTGAGCAGGACTACGCTACGGGACCTCCGAGCACTCCGAGACAGCCAGCGAGCTCCGCTCGCGCCCTCCGAGTCGCTCCTCCGGTCAACATCACACGGAAATCGGGAGGTAACTCCGCAGTAGCTGCGGAGGGTTTTATAGACTTTACATCGAGAGCGATGCCTAATAGTAGGAAATCTGTGAATCAATGTCCATTACGTGAGAAAGTTAATGTTGATATTTTGTGTTCCGATTTAAATAATAAGATTGTTAAGAGTGAAATTTCTGTTAAGAGCCCTCGGTATGTAAAATGTGTTAAGGGGGTATCACAGTTACGTAGAGATGTATTCAAAAATTGCAAATGTAAGATACGCTCAAATAATAATAACATAACGTCAAATGATGTAAATGGTATACAGGGTGTTGTGCACAATTGTTCTGAGGGAGTTCCTGATGTTTCGCACGATTTAAAGTGTGTACCAAATGTTTCGGGTAACCATTTAAGGGGCATGCACAACCATTTAAGGGGTATACAAGGTGTGTCACACGGGGATTTATCGAACATACAGGGTGTTTCGCATATTGCTTTAAGGGGCGTACCTGATGTGTCACACAATAATTTAAAGTGTATACCAAATGTTTTGCACAGTAATTTAAGTGGTCTAACAAATGTTACGGATAACTGTTTTAGAGACCCAGTATATGTTCCACCTACCAATGTTTTGCAGTGTTATGGAAGTAATGTTATATCTGATGATTGTAAGAAAAACGTCGCGCGTGCACAGGGTCGAATCCAGGGGGAGTCGATTGCCAGTCGACCTTTGTTGCCAATCGACATAGTGGGGAAAAGTGGGACAGCATTGTTGGATACGGGTGCGAGGGGCTGTATCGCGGGAGATTCTCTCCATCGTGTGCTAGTGGAAGCAGGGCATCCTTTGCAGCTCGCTTCGCGGAACATCCGACTAGCGGATGGTAGCACGCGCCTCATGGATGTACTCGTAGCTAAGGTACAAGTTGGCCTTTTCCACAAAGTAATTCCCACGGAGTTTATAATATTTCCCGATGCGAGAAACAACGAATCCTTGCTGGGCATGGATTTCATAAAAAGGGCTGGTCTAGTTATTGATTTCAAACGTAATTTCTGGAATTTCGCTGAATGCAGTGAACAGAAGTATCAGCTTAGGTTTGAATCGGATTCGCCCCACCGCTCGGCGTATGCAGCAATGGAGGTTTTGCGCGAGGACGAAGGTGCAGGATTACAAGAACAGGAGCGCGAGGAGCTGGCACAGCTACTAATAGAGTTTAGTGACTTGTTTGAAGCAGCTGGTGAACCAACACCTTATATTGAACATTGTATTGAAACAGGTAATCACGCACCTATAGCGACCCCGCCATATCGGCTTACACCTGCCAAGAAAGAGGTGATGCAGCAGGAGCTAAATAAGATGCTCGCTGATGGTATTGTGGAAGATTGTGAGTCGGCTTGGGGTGCTCCGGCTCTGTTAGTGCCCAAGCGTGACGGTAACTTCAGGTTTTGCGTAGACTATCGCAAATTAAACTCTATTACGAAGTCGGACGCATATCCAATGCCGCGTATTGAGGAACTGCTCCAAGCTACCAAACGCGGTCGTTGCCATATGACTACAATCGACCTCCGGTCTGGCTACTGGCAGTTGTCAGTAAGGGAAGAAGACCGAGACAAAACGGCATTTGTCACACCGTTCGGTACATATCGTTTTAAGCGGATGCCATTTGGATTGAAGAATGGACCTGCCACATTTCAGCGTTTAATAGATAGAATGCGTTCAGGGTCAGCCCTGAAGGACGTAAACATTCTGGGGTATATGGATGATTTGCTGTTAATATCGCAGGGAGGGTTCCAGAAGCACCTGGAAGACCTGCGAATTGTTCTGGAGCAGCTCAGGAAGTTCAAACTGCGAGCAAATCGTGAAAAATGTGTGTTTGTAAGAAAATCCGTTAAATATTTAGGTCATGTGATCTCTGAAGAAGGTATTTCGGCGGATGAGGAGAAGATTCGTGCTATTATGGACATGGAGGCACCTACGTCATTAAAGCACTTGAAATCCTTTATACAAACGTGCTCATGGTTCCGGAAATTTATTCCAGGATTTTCTCAAGTAGCTCAGCCACTTACCAAACTGACAAGGAAAAATCAGTCTTGGATGTGGGGATCAGAACAAACAGAAGCGTTCTCGACGCTGAAGAAGCTTCTGACATCAGCGCCAATTCTCATTCAAGCGGATTACTCCAAACCGTTCATACTTCGCACAGATGCAAGTAATTATGCAATAGGGGCCGTACTTCTACAAGGGGAAGGAAATGAAGAAAAGCCCATTGAATATGCAAGTCGCTTACTTTCGGGGGCTGAAAGAAATTACTCAACTACGGAGCGAGAAGCTCTCGCAGTCGTATGGGCCGTGGACCGGTTTCGGGGATACATCGATGGACACCCCGTAACTATTGGTAGCGATCATCAGCCGTTGAAGTGGCTATTGTCTTTAAAATCACCATCAGGTCGTTTAGTGCGATGGGCACTGAAACTTCAAGCCTATGATCTTCAGCTTGAATATACTCCGGGAAAGATTAACGTTGTAGCAGACACGTTAAGCCGTCCTATTTGCAACGAGGAATCTCGTGATTCGTGCGGAATATGCTCGGTAATCGTCGATTTACCGACGCGAGATATCACTCAGCTACGTGCAGAACAGGAAGCTGACCCAGATATATACAAAATTATTGTGGAGCTGGAAGATACAGAGGAAGTAGCGACCCGGCGTTGGACAGAACGCGGATACATGATGGAACGTGGTATACTTTACCGTTACAATCCGGACATAGACAGTGATTCACCACAACTAGTTATACCTGCCAGCATGCGTGATGAAATTCTTCGTGAGTGTCATGATGCTCCGTTAGCAGGCCATCCAGGAATTGATAAAACGTATCAGAAGGTTGCCCAGAGTTTCTTCTTTCCAGGAATGAGAAGAGTTATTACGGATTACGTGAAATCCTGTACTACATGTCAACGTTATAAAGCGTCAAACGAGAAGCCGCCAGGGCTTATTCAGACTCCGCTATTAAATCAGCGTAATGAAGTCTTAGCAATTGATTTATTTGGACCATTACCGGTGGGTGAGAATGGCGAGAAATGGATACTGTTGGTAGAAGACACAGCGACGAGATGGGTAGAGCTTTATGCTCTGAAGGAAGCCACTTCCGTTGCATGTGCTAAGGTACTGATAGAGGAATATTTTCTGCGCTACGGTCTGCCTCGTCGTGTAATATCAGACAATGGAGTCCAGTTTGTGTCAGCTGTCATGCAGAAGTGCATGCATATTCTGAACATAACCCAAGATTTGACACCATTCTACCACCCGGAAGCGAATCCCGCAGAAAGGAAAAACCGGGATATGAAAACGAAGTTAGCATTTATGGTAGGAACAGATCACCCTTCTTGGCCGAAACAACTGCCCATAGTCAGATTTACGATGAATAGCATGGTATGCGAAACTACAGGTGTCAGTCCAGCGTATTTGACACTGGCTAGAGAGTTAAGGTCGCCTCTGGAGGTATATAGTGATACAAGAGCTGTCTTAGATAAGGCAAATTTTGTTCCACAGATCACTCCTTATCTCGACAAGTTTTTAAAGTCACTAGTAAGAGTGCGAGAAAGGGTTGAGAACCAACAAGACAAGAGAAAGAGATATGCTGATCGGAAGAGAAGAGTGGGGGAAGAATTTAAAGTAGGTGACAAGGTTCTAATTATCTCTCATCTTTTAAGCGATGCGGCAAAGTCAAAGACGACGAAATTCTACCCGAAAAGAGATGGACCATATGTGGTAAAGGAGAAAGTCAGTCCCACCACATATGTCATAGCTCCTGATAACAATGGTAATGAAGTATTAGGGAAATTCCATGTGAACCAGCTTACTCCGTTTCGTGAGCGAGGCGATGAGCATCAACAGCCGCTTAATCCAAAGAGAAAGCGAGGCCGGCCTCGGAAGCAAGTTGCAAAGCCTGGTTATGTCAAGCTAGACCACGATCGAGGTCGTAATCGTGATCTAGAGGGGGAGTATGTAGCGGGACAGCCCGTCGTATCTGTGTGCGATAATGTTGGCCCAACTGTAGTAGGTACTTTACCCGCGCGCCGTGGCGTTATGATCGCCCCGGCAAACTCACGCGGTCTCGCCCCGACCAATAGGAACGCGAGCGAGTCACCGCGACGTTTTTCAACGCGCACACGCCGTCCACCCGCCATGTTTGATTGGTAAGTCGGGGACGTCGGTCGCGTAGTTTTGTGCACCTCAATAACTGTTCTTTCCTTATAACTTTAATAAACGTGCTTTCCGTCATATTCGCGTCTTAATCATTCCACCACGTTGTGTAGACCAACTTTAAACCCACAGTAAACCCACCGGACACAAACCTTTTTACTTACATTGTGTGTGAGTAGGTATTTCAAATAGAATATGTTTCCAATAATAGCGATATTAATGCAAAATTACTGTTTTAACTTACCCGCGGCCATCCGGTAAGGTAAAAAAAAGGAATCATGTAATTTTTAAAATGACATGACATTGATGTTGACATCTATGATACAAATGATTATGGTAAAAAAAAAACTTGGCACATTAGTAAACCCTCAGACAGTAAACCAGTAATTCTGGCACTTTCATTATGTAATACATTAAAATTATATGATAAAACTTAAATCTTTGTGGAGTAAAAAAAAACTATGAAACCTGAAGATGACGTCCTAAGTCTTAGCTATAGTCATGTAAACCAAGTTTCAGTCATGCAAACAGCCACGACTTTACTAAAAGCTTGGACAAAGTTTAAAAAATAACGCGGAAAACCACCACTCATACACTTTATTTGATATCATAGAGTTGTACATCACACAACTTTTGAATAGTAATAAATTACACATAAATTAATAATTTTTGACTCTGGCAGAATACTTAAAGTATAATGCCCCAATCATTTAAAGAAGAAAAAACTCAAATAAAAATAAACATGGCAGAAGTTGCTGTCAAGTTTCAGAGATCGATTTTTAGCGCGACATAATATGTAATTTTTATAGATTGAATGTGATATAATGCCCGAAACAATAATAGAAAGTGTCCTTAGTGGAAAACTGGATTATTCTCTACTTATCAAATGGCTTAATAATGAATCTATTGAAGTAATAACCTATAAATCTTTATTATGTTTCGTTCCATGGACGGAAACACTTTAACATTTAATTTCCACTTTTTAGGATGCCCCAGATGACTGTATATTACTATGCTGTACAAGAAGCGAGTTTGTGGCTTATTTCTTGTCATATTTGCGTAGCCAGACTGATAGGTAAGATCTGTATATGGTATTCAAATACTATACTAGTAGGAATAGTAGAGTAGATGTCTTGAATTAACCTAGGTAGCAGTATTGCAAATAGAAATTTTGATGTGGCAGTATAAATTATGTAAAAAAGTTAAATGTTTGCAAATTTTCTCTATTTTTTTGGAAAAAATAACAATGAATTGTTTTTAATAGATTAAAATTACAACTTTGCAATGTCGACATTCGGATTCCTTATCGGACACACAGTCGAACCATACACTTATAACAGTCGATCACAGTAGCATTTGCGAAGAGCCATAGATTTTACTATGGCCACCTGCCTAGAATACTGGCACAATCTTAATGTTCACATAACATACCGAATATTAATATTATAGCAAATATATTATTATCTACTATTAGTAAATACCTTTTTGAAGATTATCAAAATTTGAAACACTTAAGTACTACATTTGTACATTAGACAGCCCCAAACTCAAGGAATGAAAATACATATGTGGTGGTATTTACATATAAAAGAAAAATTTGTAGGACATTACACACAGCACCATCTGACCCCATACTAAGCAAAGCTTGTACCATGGAAGTCAGATAACTGATAGAATATTTTTTTGTAAATACCGAACACCCAGACACAGAACAAACATTTATTTATACAACAAAATGTTTGTCCTAATTTGAAACAATGTCTTAATATTTCAGCATCCTCCAAACCAACAGCAATGCAGTACACATACTTCAGAATGCCACTCCTGAAAAGCTTCTCAACACAGCTCGTAAGCACCAAAGATCGGTCAGTGAACCCACCAGCGATGAACGAGACAGCCTATCTGTCAAGGTAAGATGAATCAACAGAAACAAAAGTTGACACAAAAAAGGGTCCTCTATTTACCTATAAAGTATCATAATTATTAACTATAAGGTAGTACATCAATAAATTAAAAATTGAATTAAGCAAATGACTAAATGTGTTGTTAAGTGTCACACTATCACTTAAGTGTCACTGTCTATACCTATATTCTCGCCTATACACATAGGCGAGAATATAGGTATAGACAGCATCTTCGTTTAACATCAGGCGAGATGGCTGTCAAACGCAAGCCTAAGTTACAATAAAAAACAAATATTCAGTCATCATCATCATCATCATTCAGCCGTAGGACGTCCACTGCTGGACATAGGCCTCCCCCATTGACTTCCATAAAGACCGGTTGGAAGCGGCTCGCATCCAGCGCGTTCCTCACAAGCTATTCAGTCGCAAGCTAAAAATTCAGTTTATATTCAGTAAAAATTAATAGAAGCTACAAATCTGAATTCAGGAATAAAAGTTGTCGTTATTTGGTCAAGGAAAAAATATTGAAGGAATTTCACTTCTGTGGAAATGTTTATATAAATCCAAAACATTCCCGAAATATACACAGAAAGTGGCACCATCTGGCCATTAACCTCTCCTGATGGTAAGAGACAATGCATGCCCATGAACATTGCAGGGATACACAGAACTTTAAGAGCAAAACAAAGTTTGAGTTATTGCTGCTTTCGTTTGAGCTTTACAAGACCAGTGTGGTCTTGTACTGCGGTGGTACCTACTTAGATAACTTCCTGCTAAGGAGATCTACCGCCAAGAGTATACTTATAGTAAAGAGACAGGTAAAACCATGAACCACCACTTGTGTTAGTTTTACACAATTAACTTGTTTAGGACTCCCGGAGCCACCATGAATCTCCAAACAGAGACAAGAAACGCACCGGCCGTCGAGTCAAAACCAAGCTCTTCACTGACGAAAAAAACAATAGCAATGTCTCCGTCGCAAGCACCATATCTTCAGATGAATCTAGACTCTCCACCGGTATAGATAGAATAGCAATTTCAACACCAATGAAAAACGGAATAAAACCCGAGTTTTTAACAAGTCCCGGGACTCCGAGGATGTTCAAAGACTCTTATGAACGCTGCGACACTCCTCGACTTCGACATTCGAGGACTCACGAGAAGTCTTGCTTGGGAGACTACTTGGTCACAGCAACGAAGAGCTCCAAGAAAAAATCTAAGAAAAACACATCAAATGATAATGAACCTGAGAAGATTGACTTAGATTTGAGTAATACTGAAGTGTTCCCAGAAATTGGAGCGAGAAAATCTAATTCTTTACGATCTGAGAGGAAACGAATAAAACCTACAAACATAGACAAAAATCAAAAGAGTTTATCGCTGAACAGTTTTAATACAGAATGCTTCCAATCAGCTTTAACCATAGACAATAACTCAGCATTCAAACATCAGAAGTTTCAACCTAAAGAAACATCTAACTTTGAAGTTGAACGGAGCTTATTAAAGCAGGAACGTCACAAACTAATGGAGAAATTCAATCTGAATCCAACACCTGCAAAATCAATCACGCCCCACATTAAAATCACTCAAAAAGAATCCATAGAGATCACACAAAACTACACTAAAAGTGACGTTGCTAAAATCGTGATGAAAGAAAAAATTGATATGTTAATAGACATTTACGATATACTTTTAAAAAATAATTTAATTTTAAGTGTAAATACAGAAATATACTTTTTGATATCTATATTAGTCTCAAAGCAGCTAGAAGATGAATATTTGAACGTGGAAATAGAACTGAATAGTGAAAATGTGGCGTTTTTATTGAAATCTATACATAACAGTACTTATTTTGCTGTGAAATCGCTATGGAATCAGAGAATTGTACTAGAAGTCATTTTAGATAAGAATTCGCTGAAAACTTTAGGTAAGTCATCTTATTACATTGACATCATTATATTGACATGGTATTAGTGCATTGACATATTATATTGACATCATTATATTGACATGGTATTAGTGCATTGACATATTATATTGACATCATTATATTGACATGGTATTATGTATTATATTGACATGGTATTAATGCATTGACATATTATTATGTTATGTATAATAAGGTTGTATTCTATTCTATTGACATACTAATTACTAATTTTTTGACATAGTTATATTGCAGTTGTTTGTGTTTATTTTTATATTAGACAGATTAGGTGTTACAATGATGCAATTATTTTATTTACGATTTTCTGACCCCAAATTTCATTGAAATAGTTATGTAAAAATATTACTCGATTAATAGTATTATATTACTTATTCTATATCAATAGGTATATAAAATAAAAAATATTCTATATAAGTGTTTATCAGTTAACTAATTCCTATAGTACTTACCTATTATAGTATTAATCATTTACCCACTCGTTGTAATTTCCAGGTGAAAATAAAAAAGTTCGTTCCTTCTACCCCGATCTGGCTAAGTTCCTGCTGAACTGTTACTGCGTTCGCTGTGAACAGGCTCCGGTGAAGGTCCCTCCGAGAGCCTCCAACGTTGTCAACTACAACTGTGAGACGGATAACTTGGACAACTTCCCGTCCGCTCATGCTTTCCACCTGTTCAAGAAGCAACGGGACGCGTTCTACGATATCATACGGTAAGTATTTTGTTTATGTGGATTCAATTAATTTAATATAATTCGGTAAAGAAAAAAAAAGGTTTAGCGATTCCAAAACCATTTCGATATATTAAAAATAATGTACAGGACATTCATGTAGTACGAATAAATGTATGTATGAATAAATGTATGTATGAATGAATGAATGTATGAATAAATGTATGTATGAATTAATGTATGTATGAATTAATGAATGTATGTATACATATATGAATGATGAAATAATGTATACTATAATTACACCAAATATAATTTTTTTTTTAATTTTTTTTTAATGATTGACAGGCTAGTTGTTTGACCACAGCTCACCTGATGTTAAGTGAAGGTGTGGTCGAAGATGGTAAAGCACACCTAGCCTGGAATGGAACTGGCTCTCGAGTGAGGCTGCCGGAACACACCGTTAGATGCTTGGCGGCAGATTTTCAACTTGAGGGAACTTTCCTACCACCATGCTATGGTTTCCTCACGATGTTTTCCTTCACCGGCAGCTCAAGCTCATTGTTGGGGTTTGAACCCACGCCCTTCGGCATGCGAACCTACCGCGCTAACCACTGAGCTATCATCGCTACATTAGAGATCGCTACATTTAAAAGTCTTTTAAACAATAAGATGGGGTTTATTTTAATACAACACATAAATATTCCTTTTGGCACTGTATTTGTTACCTTTTATTGAAATAAGAACCTTATTTCTTTAGTCAATTTTATTATTTTCTTTGGGGGGGATTTAATTAGTTAGTTAAGGGGTTCTCTTTCATCTGGACAGGTGCCATCCATAAATTACGTCACACGTTAAGGGGATGGAAGGGGGTCGACGAAGTGTGACATTGTGTGACAAGGGGCGGGGAGGGGCCCCAAATTTTGTGACATCACATTTTTTCAAAATACATATAATATTTTACATATAGTTGTATAAATACCTAAATGTAAAATGTATGTAAATTTTTTTCACAAATGTGACCAGCTGTGAGTTAATTTATGAATGTCATTGTGGAGCCAAAAGTCTGAGAAGCCCTGAATTTTAATTTCAGATGGTATCAAGACACAGTAAACACGGGCGCGATTCGAACTTCGTTCCGCGCTCGGGTGAAGGCGCTCCTCTCTCACGGCGCCACGGCGGCTAACCATCAGCACCTCGCCACGCTTCTATTGCAGCACATGATGCAGCAATGTTTGCCAAGTGATGCTCATGTGAGTACGAGGTTATTTTAATAACTAACCATCGAAAGTCTCAAAGTAATGAGCGCCAAAGCAGCGATGCCCTGGACTTTGTTTTGTTACTCAAAGTTCTGTGTATCCCTGCAATGGTCATTGGTCATGGACAGGCGTTATTCAATATTTTTTTGTATTGAAATTTTTTTTAAATATTTTCATACCTTAGGACATTTTTGTGTTGAAACGTAATCAGTGTTTTAAAACCATTTAATGATATATTTAAAATTTTGAAGTGACTTGTAAACATTGGTGTTATCAATGAAATATTTGTATTTTATATTTGTATTCTGATTCTGATATAATCTGACTGATCAGTGGGACAGGTATAAGAGGCACGATAACTCGGGTCTTGACAATGTTCTTTCTGACATATCACTTATTAGAATGTATTTGTATTTTGACACTGTATCTAGTTTTGACACTGTATCTAGTTTTGACATTTTATTTGTATTTTGACATTGTATTAAAACTTGACATTGTATTTGAACCTGACATTATATTTTAATTTGACATTTCATTTTCAATTCAGTTTGTTTGTTGTTTTGTAATTTTGTGACATAAATGTAACTGATTAATCGTTTTTGTGTCAATTAATAATTTGAATCTCTTACCATTAGGAGAACGTCAGTCAAAGATCAAACGTATTTGTCTATACTTTTATAAAGACGAAAGATTTGATATTTGTTTGTATTGAATAGGCTCCGAAACTACTGGACCGATTTCAAAAATTCTTTCACCGTCGGGAAGCTACACTATCCCCGGGTGACATAGGCTACTTTTTATCCCTGTATTCCCACGGGAACGGGAACTGCGCGGGTGAAACCGCGAGGCGTCCGCTAGTAGTAAATAAAAATGCGGTTTTGTGTCCGGACAGGAATCGAAGCTCAGCAAGTTGCAGCGCCGGCTGACGTGTCCGACCGTCGCGGACTCCAATCGACTGCCACATTTCACCACAAACGAAACTTTCTACAAGTATGTATACATTACGCCGAGTTAACATCCCTGTTGGTTCATTGGTAGTATGTCTGCTCCAAGAGCCGAAGGGCGTGGGTTCGATTCCCACCCAGGACAAGCATTTTGCGATATAAACAAATGTTTGTTCTGTGTCTGGGTGTTCTGTATGTATTTACAAAAAAAAAAGTATTTAAGTATTCTATCAGTTATCTGACTCCCATAGTACAAGCTTCGCTTAGTTTGGGCTCAAATGGCGCTGTGTGTAATGTCCTGCGATATTTATTTATTTTATTTATTATTTAGTTGTTTTTTTAGGGTTCCGTACCCGAAGGGTAAAACGGGCCCCTATTACTAAGACTCCGCTGTCCGTCCGTCGCCAGGCTGCATCTCATGAACCGCGACAGTTAGACAGTTTACATTTTCACAGATGATGTATTTCTGTTGCCGCTATAACAGCAAATACTAAAAAATTAAATAAAATAAATATTTATGGTGGTTCGATTTTCATACAAATATTTTTTTCCATTTATGGACAAATGGAGCATAATCTACTGTTTTATTAAAAAATCATAAATCAGTCATAAATTTGATTTAATGCTAATAATCTACTATATTATTCAAGCAATTGTGATTTGCCGCAAATAAAGACCAAAATAAATGCCAGTAGCTGCGATTTCACTGTAAAATTATGTTCCATTTGTCCATAAATGAAAAAACATGTTTGTATGAAAATCGAACCACCTTAAGGGGGCACCCATACAACAAACGTGATTTTTTTGCCGTTTTTATAAATAATGTTAATATTATAATTTTTTCTCACTGACATGCTTTTATATTTATATGTTTAATTTAATTTAATTTTTTAATGATTGATTGTAAACAATTATGGACCGAAATCCGAATTAAATGATTTTATTATTTTTTATTTTTGAAAAAAAGTTGATAACGCATTACGCATTTGTAGCAATGATAGCTCAGTGGTTAGCGCGGTAGGTTCGCATGCCGAAGGGCGTGGGTTCAAACCCCAACAATGAGCTTGAGCTGTCGGTGAAGGAAAACATCGTGAGGAAACAACAGC
Source organism: Biston betularia (assembly GCA_905404145.2). Classification (NCBI taxonomy): domain Eukaryota; kingdom Metazoa; phylum Arthropoda; class Insecta; order Lepidoptera; family Geometridae; genus Biston; species Biston betularia. The sequence goes on from FR989891.1 coordinate 417,405, forward strand.
ATGGTGGTAGCGTGCTCTCAAGTACTCGGCTGCCTAGCTACCACACGAGAGTTGAAAATCTGCCGCCAAGCATCTAACGGTGTGTTCCGGCAGCCTCACTTGAGAGCCAGTTTCATTCTAGGTTAGGTGTGCTTTACCATCTTCGACCACACCTTCACTTAACATCAGGTGAGCTGTGGTCAAACACCTGGCCTGTCAACCATTAAAAAAAAAAAGAATAACGCTGTATGAAATTTGCTACGATATTTATGGATTATATTTTTATTGGGTTTTAGGGAATTCATAACGTACGCTGAGAATGAATCGTTTCGTGTTCATTTGCGGGACGCTTTCGCGACTGAAATTGTGGCTTTGGACGGTGCGCATATAGCCACTGAAGATAGGGAGAATTGTAAGTATTCCTTACAGTATTTCTATATATATATTTTTTTTTATTTTATAACAAATACGAGTAAGAGAGAGAGTACATCAGGCAGAGTGTGGTCAAACGCGAACCTATTTTGAATAAAAAAAAAAGTTATTTATGTCAACATTAGATTTTTTTTTTAATGGTTGACAGGCTAGGTGTTTGACCACAGCTCACCTGATGTCAAGTGACGGTGTGGTCGAAGATGATAAAACCTGGAATGGAACTGGCTCTCATGTGAGGCTGCCGGAACACACCGTTAGATGCTTGGCGGCAGATTTTCAACTCTCGTGTGGTAGCTAGCCAGCCGAGTACTAGAAAGCACCCTACCACCATGCTATGGTTTCCTCACGATGTTTTCCTTCACCGGCAGCTCAAGCTCATTGTTGGGGTTTGAACCCACGCTCGGCATGCGAACCGACCGCGCCAACCACTGAGCTATCATCGCTGCACACTATGTAGAGAAGTTCTGTGTATCGCTCCAATGGTCATGGACAGTAGTTATTCCTTGCATAGAAGAAAACTTACCTGGATAGTATAGTACAAAATTATTTTAATTTTTAACTCGACTTTAACTTCGACAGCCCCGTTGGCTCAGAGCTGTACGGCGTGGGTTCGATTCCCACTCAGGGCAAACATTTTATGTATTAACAAATGTTTGTTCTGTGTCTGGGTGTTCTGTTCGTATTTACAAAAAAATTAGTATTTATGTATTCTATCAGTTATCTGACTTCCATCGCACAAGCTCTGCTTAGTTTGGGGTCGGATGGCGCTGTGTGTAGTCCTACGATATTTATTTGTTTATTTATTTATTTATTTATTTAGTTCGCCAACACAGTGTACACCAATACATTCAAATGTCAAGATAATTGTCACAGCAATTATAGGCGAAGACGGCGCGCGTTACAATTAAATATTCAGTCAAAATTAAGTAATAGTCATAAAGAAATATGTCAATACTAATTAAGTCAAAAGCTACAAATACGAATTCATCATTACGTGGTCAAAAATAAAATAGATAATTGTACAAGTCAACAATACAATAATATATAAGTTTATTAACTTTTAAGAAATTTATTATTTACGTAAACGCCGTGTTATTTTGTTTCTTTTACAGCGAATTTAGATATAACCCGGGAATACTTGCAGCTAGCCAAAAAGCTGGCTTTGCTAGCCAAGTTCCTAGGCTACCTGACCGCCCTGCCGTACTCGCAAGTCCCGACAGAAAGCACGAGCAAGAACAATCACACCGCAGCGAACGTCAACCACGTCTCGTATAACAGAGAGTTAAACTATGTAGCGCCCAAAGAAAAAGTTTTGGAAAATTATATTGGACTGAGGAATTATGTGAGTGTGAATATAACATGTAGCTATGATAGCTCAGTGGTTAGCGCGGTCGGTTCGCATGCCGAGCGTGGGTTCAAGTCCGAACAATGAGCTTGAGCTGCCGGAAACGGAACCATAGCATGGTGGTAGCGTGCTCTCTAGTACTCGGCTGGCTAGCTACCACACGAGAGTTGAAAATCTGCCGCCAAGCATCTAACGGTGTGTTCCGGCAGCCTCACTTGAGAGCCAGTTCCATTCCAGGCTAGGTGTGCTTTACCGTCTTCGACCACACCTTCACTTAACATCAGGTGAGCTGTGGTCAAACACCTAGAAATATGTATTAAAAATTAAAAAACAGGCGCATAGTATTCTACTAGTCAAGCCCTTTCATTTGATACCCATATTGAGGGAGTTGTGAAAAAATATGTAATCCGCCATTTCCGCCATGCCACACGCAATCAAAATCGGTTCATCCGTTCGGGAGCTACGACGCCACAGACAGACACACACACAGACACGTCAAACTTATAACACCCCCTCGTTTTTGCGTCGGGGGTTAAAAATATGTATAAACTAGCTGCGCCCCGCGGTGCTACCCGCTACGTGTTTTCGGGATAAAAATTAGCATATGTGTTAATCCAAAGTCTCAGCTACCTCCATACCGAATTTCATCCAAATCCGTTCAGTAGTTTTTGCGTGAATGAGTAAGAAACATCCATTCATTCATTCATCCATCCATCCATCCATCCATCCATCCATCCATCCATCCATCCATCCATCCATACATTCATACATCCATCCATCCATCCATCCATCCATCCATCCATACATCCATCCATCCATCCATCCATCCATACATCCATCCATCCATCCATACATCCATCCATCCATCCATCCATCCATCCATCCATACATCCATCCATCCATCCATACATCCATCCATCCATCCATCCATCCATCCATCCATACATCCATCCAAACTTTCACATTTATAATATTAGTAGGATGGTTTCAAAATCGAAACTACTCGACCGATTTTTTTCAGTTTTTTGCGATATAGTCGATGAATCGACTATATTAAAGTTATGGTCTTCTTTGAGAAAAGTTAATATTTTCGTTCAAGTGAAATACAAGAAGAATCAATAATTGTAAACACTTGACTGAAAACTGATAGATTAAATAATGCATAGCTTATCTTTTCTAATTATTTTATTTGTTGAACTATTATTTTTATGTTTGACAAGCTAGGTTTGACTACAGCTCACCTGATGATGTTAAGTGACGGTGTAGTCGAAGATTGTAAAGCACACCTAGTCTGGAATGGAATAAACTAACTAATATTTACTGTTTTGTTTTTCAGAGTCAACCAACAATAAATTTAAAAGATCTTTTATATAATGCCAACGAAAATTATCGACTATCGATAACTATTCCGTGGCTAGTACATTATCTATCGATGTTAGACTACACAACGCTACGGCTGAAATATTACAACGAACTACTGAAAACGTTGCACGAAATATATTACAGGAAATTAAAAATATCACAAAACGAATTAAAGAAAAACACTGTTATTTATTTAAAATCGATTATGGGCTGGTTATTCGATTTATCTCATTTTCCGAATGATGAAATTAGTCGATTACATAGTGGTGTTGTAAAAAAATCTAGTGATGTGGTCAACGTGAACGATGAAACAAAAGCTAGTGATGGGGTAGATTCCTGCGATTTAGTTGATGAATCGACAATTTTAGAGCTGTGTCCGAGTTTGAAAGAAGTTAACACATTGCTTTCAACGTGTAGATTAAGTCAAGATAATAAGGATGTGGGTACTTTTAGACATATAACTCCTGTCAGTTTGACAGTCAACCCAGAGGACCGAATAAAGAATAAAGAAAAGGAGTTACAGGTGAGAATAATTATGTTTTTTTACTATTTATTAATTGGAAAGTACGCTGCAAGGTATTTAAATTCATCTCGGAACTTTTTTTAATTCCATTTAGTATGTATATTGATTTTAATTTTAGGCACGATTAGAGGAAGAGCTGTTGAAATCCCAACCGTCGTCGACTCGTCGAGTGCTAGAGATGGTGGTCGAGAGAGTCACCTCGGCGGCTGTAAAGGAAATCACGGCTCGTGAGCTCGTCTCCGCTCGCGAGAAAGCTCGAGAAAACGCTCGCCGAGCGCTCGCTACTGCAAAGGGGGAATCGCACGTGAGTTTCACTAGAAAACCATGCGAAAATTTGAAATTAAATTTTTGGTGTACCTCAAGGGTGCCCGATAGGATCATTGCCTTAAATGTTAAGATTATTAAATGTTGTATCATGGGATCTAGATCGCGTCATTCTCTGGGCGTGCTTCGCGCTATTTTGTCTTTGCATTGCTTAGTAGTAGTGTCAAATCAACAGACGGCGTCCGTCGTAAAGAAGCATCTGGTACATTATGGAAGCAATAAATATCTTGAATCTTGAAGTTTGCCACTATATAGTAACTTTGTCGTTTTTCTACCAATAGGCAACATTACTTCAAACAACAACATCGATCTACACAAACCAGTTACAATCGCTCCGCGCGGAGTGTCTCCACACGTACAAGGCGCCGCTTGCGGTTCGTGCGAGGACAGCGCTGACCGCGCTGCTGCCAGCCGCGCCACGCGTGCTGACCGCGGTCGCGGCCAAAATGGCCATGCGCACCCTCAACACCTGGCTGCACGACCACACTACCAACACTTGTGAGTAACGGGGACATTTCAGCCGTTTAATAGACATTTTTGCCGTTTAAAAGATATTTTTGCCTTTTATTAGCGTTCGAAAGGTATTATGGCGTTTGAAAGTTATTTTTGGCCTTTGAAAGATTATTTTATTTTTGCATAAGGATAAAGAAATAAATATTAAAATAAATCAAGCACCTACCATACTTGTACTTTTCAAATAAATTCGTATATTTAATATTAAAAATTCAGTATGGTAATAAATAGGAGACCTCTTTTTACTTGGTGGTAGATCTCCTCAGCAGGAAGTCGTCTAGGTAGGTACCGCCGCAGTACCAGATATTCTGCCGCCAAGCAGTAGTGTATAAACATTACTGTGAAGGGTACTGCAGCGACATTACTGGGCTGTTGAGACTAACCATCGAAAGTCTCAAAGTAATGAGCGCCAAAGCAGCGATGCCTGCACTTTGTTTTGCTACTCAAAGTTCTGTGTATCGCTGCAATGGTCATGGACAGGCGTTATCTCTTACCATCAGGAGAGTTTGTCTCATTACTTTTATATAAAAGAAACCTCGATAATTAAAAGCGAGGACCAAAACATCTTGCCTTCGTTTTTGGTCCCCCCTCAGCGATCCTGTGCAAGGACATAGAAGCGGAGATGCGTACTTTGATCTCCCTGAACGAGCATTTGCCGCTGGCTGTAGAGGGCGCTCGCGTCGCCCTCGAGGGTCACGGCGCGCTCGCAACCAATCACGGCAGCGTCGCGAATCCACTGATACTGCTTAAGGTAAATCGTATATTGAACACTAAGAAGTCGTTCGGGTTTTCATGTTTCAAGTCTTCACTCGACGTAACAGATTCCAATAACTGTAGTATGCTTTTTTTGGATGGTTGACTAGCTAGGTGTTTGACCACAGCTCACCTGATTACTGGGCTGTTGAGACTAACAATCGAAGGTCTCAAGGTAGTTAGCGCCAAAGCAGCGATGCCCTGGACTTTGTTTTGTTACTCAAAGTTCTGTGTATCGCCTGTAATGGTCGTGGACAGGCGTTATCTCTTACCATCAGGAGAGTGCATCGTTCGTCTAATTACATTTACATTTAAAAAAAAAGCGTACGCTCTAGCACTCGACTGGCTAGTTGAAAATTGCCGCCAAGCATCCAACGGTGTGTTCCGGCAGTCTCACTTAAGAGCCAGTTCCATTCCAGGCTAGGTGTATGCTTTACCATCTTAACATCAGGTGAGCTGTGATCAAACACTTAGCCGGTCAACAATAAAAAATGTACAAGAGCATACCGCCGCAGACGAATCGGGTAACCGTTAAAATATGTCTAGGCAGTATTGATTGTGTGGTTTTTTTGATAGGAGCACATCTGCTTGATGCTGGACGGGGAGTCCCCGCCGGACGTGACGTCACTGCTGGCCGCTTGCGTGTGTGCGTGTGCCCACACTAACATATTCCGCCGGGCGCCCGCGCAGCGCGCCATCTTGCATCTCACTGTCGACGCGTGTCTCGTCTACGGTGAGTACTTTAAAAAGCTGGCGAATTTTGGATGGGTCACCGACTGGCGTTTGTCGTCCGAATCAGCCGTTTTTAAGGGGGGAAAACGGGACCCTATTAGTAAGACGTCCGTCACCAGGCTGTATCTCATGAGCCGTGATAGTTAGACAGTTGACATTTTCACAGATGATTGATTTCTGTTGCCGCTATAACAACAAATACTATAAAAAACAGATTAAGTAAATATTTAAGGGGGCTCCCATACAACAAACGTGATATTTTTGCCGTTTTTATAGATAACTGTGCCCCGCGGTGTTGCCCGCTACATGTTTTCGGGATAAAAAGTAGCCTATGTGTTAATCCAGGATCTCGGCTACCTTCATATCAAATTTCATCCAAATCCGTTCTGTATTTTTTGCGTGAAAGAGTAACAAACATACATCGATACATTTGTGATTTTTTTTTTGAATTTTTAGAATTTAGTGTTGTAATACTTACATATTATATGCAATTTTATGGAAAAAAATGTCATGTCACAAAATTTGGGACCCCTTCCCGCCCCATGTCACACAATGTCACACTTCGTCGACCCCCTCCCACCCCTTTAATTTTTTTTAAATGTAATCTATGGCCCCTTATTACAAAAAAACATATTTTATCTTTCTAGTTTCAAGAAAACCTCAAGAAATCAACGACACGTTCCTTGCAAAATTCCACGCAGTTTGGAACACTTGTTGTCCTGATAGAAAACATTACACTCCCGAGGATATCTCCTTGCCAGAGAGACGAGATGATATATCACCTCAACTGAGAAACTTCGAGAACGACGATAGAGTGGCAACACCAATAAGCGATGACGAAATCGACCCTAAAATGGTTAATGGCATTGAGAAACCACAAGAAATTATCGTGACAACGTCACAACCAATTGCATCGACATCTCAACCAATTACTCCGACTTCGCTGCCAATCACACCAAAATGGCAACCAGTTAACGCAAAACTATTGCCGATCAATACAAAACTACCTATAAATTCAAGATCACAACCTGCCAGTCCAATGCTACAACCAATCAACATAAAATGGCCATCAACATCTAAATCACAACCAGTTAGCCCGAAACTACAAGCAATTGGATCTACATGGCAACACATTCCTTCGACATCATTAAAACAGCAATCAATTGGTACAATATGGCAACCAATTGCTTCGACACCGATTAAACCGCAACCAATTGTTTCGACATCGACAAAACAGCAACCAATTGCGTTGACACCAATTAGACAGCAACAGAATGAAAGTGATGTGAACCAGAACGCGGATTCTGATTTATTAGAATGTTTTGATAGAATCTTGTGTCCTAGAAACATAGTGTTGTTAAGTGCGTCAAAGTGTAATAAAAGTGACATTTGGGAAGCGATGGCGATATTGTTAGTGTTTTTACTGAACAATGACTATTTAAGCGAAGATAGTTTGACTGAGCAATGCCTTGCAGTGTATCGGCAAGACTGGCCGCAGGTGAGAACCTTTTATTTTTCAATAAGCTAGATCTTTGACCACAGCTCACCTGATGTTAAGTGAAGGTGTGGTCGTAGATGGTAAAGCACACCAAGCCTGGAATGGAACTGGCTCTCAAGTGAGGCTGCTGGAACACACCGTTAGATGCTTGGCGGCAGATTTTCAGCAGATTTACTCTACCACAATGCTATGGTTTCCTCACGATGTTAGGTTCTGGCCGCCAGCTCGCACGCTTACTCGTTCGAGGGAGTTATCTAGTAGTTGTATATATGGATGTACTAGCTGCGTCCCGCGGTGTTACCCGCTACATGTTTTCGGGATAAAAAGTAGCCTATGTCTTAGCTACCTCCATACCAAATTTTATCTAAATCCGTTCAGTAGTTTTTAGTTCAACCATCCATCCATCCATCCATCCATCCATCCATTCATCCAGCCATCCATACTTCCATCCATCCATCCATCCATCCAGCCATCCATCCATCCATGGGATAATCTATCTTTAGCGCCCGCCTTGAGTTTTATCTGTATCCACCACTTCCATCATACATTCTTTGCATAGTTTGAGGTCAGATGGCGCTGTGTGTAATGTCATACGAAATTTATATTTATTTTTTTAATTTCCAGGGCATTCTAGAAAGTCTTTCGACTTGTATGAAGTCGGTTTCATCGCGGTGGGCTCGATCCTCGGCTGGGAAGTTCACTCTGTTCCTAGATTTCTTAGCGGAGTACTGCGGCGATATGGAATATGAACCTCTAGAATAATGTCAAAACTTCTAGTATGATGTCAAAACTTCTGGTATAATGTCAAATCTTCTAGTATGTCAAAACTTCTGGTATAATGTCAAAACTTCTAGTATAATGTCAAAACTTCTAGTATGATGTCTAAACTTCTGGTATAATGTCAAAACTTCTAGTATGATGTCAAAACTCCTAGTATGCTGTCAAAACTTCTAGTAAACAACTAAAAGACTGGAGTTTTGGCGGGAACGCGGAAAGAGACGTGTCGCCCCATTGTATTTTTTTCCATAATTATTGTTTTTTTTCGAGTGTTTATGTATCGAAATAGTGGTGTTTCATAAGGTACCGATTTACAATCGCGAGTGTGGGAAAGTGGTATAATGTGGTGAAACATGATTTTTCGTGTTGCTTCCAAAACTCCTTCGAAGCTGATAGTAAAGTCGCCACTAATTTACTAAAGTGTGACTGGATTTGACTGAAACAGACTGGACTTTGACTTCTTTTTTAACTTAAACTTGATAATAAACACTTAAACACTTAAACACTTGACACTGGCAAATGCACAAAATGCAACGCCAAAATCGAAGGAGAAGAAACTAAAAAGTGACTTTAACTTCAAAGTTAAATGTTACATCTAGAAAGATAGACTGTCAAACAAAGAGATTGGGTACGGTGCTGAATGAAAAGTATGGTGAACCTTAATCACAGAGTTATGACTTCAAAAGACCTCGCTTTGATGTTATAAACGATGTCAAACTTGACATGGGGTAGCGAATATAAAACGATGTCAATATTTGATAAATGCCAGTACAGTACATCAACGATGTCAATACTTGTAGTTTTGTATGTCAACAATGTTGATAGTTCAAGCAATAGCTGGCTATGTAACGGTGTCAATACTTGATAAGGGATTGCGGATCGTGGACGTCAACGATGTCAATACCTGAAAAGCAATAGTGGTCTATGTAAACAATGTCAATATTTGATACGGGATTATGGATTCTGTATGTCAACGGTGTCAATACTTATCCATGCGATAGCGAATACCAAATGACGTCAATACTTGGTAAATATGTGATAAGAGACTGCAGATCCTGTACTATGATGTCAATACTTGTCAATGTCAATGGGTAGCGAATATTGAATGACGTCAATACTTGACAAGCGATAGCTGGCCATATAAACCATGTCAATACTTGATAAGAGATTGTGGATTATTTATGCCAATGTCAAAATTTTAAAAACTGTAGGAGCTTTCAATAAAGTCACCACAACTTTGCTATACCATGACTGGACTTGACCGTGACTTATTTACTTGATTATAACTTGAAATACTTCAAAGCATAATTAAGACTGGTAGAATGCACTGAGTGTGATGCCAAAAAATACAAGAATTGTCAAGTAGTAGTGTAATTATTAATTTATATCTATAGATGTGATCAAAAAAAAAGTAACTGTACAGAAAATATATAAACTTGTGTAGTTTTACTTCTTTATAGAATATTATTAAATTTAAAAAAAAAAAAACGAAAAGAAAATTTTAGTAAATTTTAATCAAATTTAAAATGAGTGTTATTGTGATATTTTTTGCAAAAAAAAAAAAAGAAGACAAATAAATTATACAAAAAACACCAAAATTGGATGTCTTATATTAAATAATTATACATAATTAAATTTTGTCGTATCGTAGTATATTTAAGAAGGGAAGTTTTACTTGCAAGAAAAGTGTTATTGATTACTATATATGTATAACTCGCTATTAACCGAGTCGTCCGTTCGTCTGCGTGAAATTTAACAAAAACAATATTTGTTCAGCTTGCCTCGTAAAGAATTGCGTTAATCGCACGCCGAAGGGCGTGGATTTAAACCCCAACAATGAGCTCGAGCTGCCGGTGAAGGAAAACATCGTGAGGAAACCACAACATGGTGGTAGCGTACCTACTCTCCAGTACTCGGCTGGCTAGCTACCACACGAGAGTTGGAAATCTGCCGCCAAACATCTAACGGTGTGTTCCGGCAGCCTCACTCGAGAGCCGACCAAACTGTCACTTAAGATAGTTCGATTTCCATACAAATTAATTTTTGCCATTTATGGACAAATGGAGCATAATTTTACAGTGAAATCACAGCTACTGGCATTTATTTTGCTCTTTCTTTGCGGTAAATCACAAGTACTTGAATAAAACAGTAGATTATTATTAGCATAAAATCAATTTTATGAATGATTTATGAATTTATAATTTACCGCAAATAAAGAGCAAAATAAATGCCAATAGCTGTGATTTCACTGTAAAATTATGCTCTATTTGTCCGTAAATGGCAAAAATTTATTTGTGTGGAAATCGAACCACCTTAACATGAGCTGTGGTCAAACACCTAGCCTGTCAACCGTAAAACCCCCAGATTAAACATTTATGCTCGTCATTCTAATGTTTGCCCTGAATGGGAATTGAATCCACGCTCTACAGCTTTTGAAGCAGACACTACCAAATGATCCGACAGGGTAGTCAATTGACGAAAATGTTTTAGCTAGTTGACAGAATTTCTTTACATCCTTTGAAGATTGTCTTAAGAGGTCGTCAGTAAATTAGTCTCCAATATCCCTGAATACTTTGATGATTTACGGTAAGCATACCTAAATACCGTATAGGTTATAATTAATCGTTTTTAACCGACTTCAAAAAGATGAAGAGATTCTCAATTCGACGGAATCTTTTTTTTAATGTATGTTCACCGATTACTCGAACACGCTTGAAAAGATTTGGAAAATCAAATTTTTTGAAATCTGTCGAAACGTTATTAAAAAACCGGCCAAGTGCGAGTCGGACTCGCGCACGAAGGGTTCCGCACCATTATCTATAAAAACGGCAAAAAATTCACGTTTGTTGTACGGGAGCCCCCTTAAATGTTGATTTTATTCTGTTTTTTTTAGTATTTGTTGTTATAGCGGCAACAGAAATACATCATCTGTGAAAATGTCAACTGTCTAACTGTCGCGGTTCATGAGTTACAGCCTGGTGACAGACGGACAGACAGACGTTTTACCCTTTGGGTACGGAACCCAAAACTCAACAAAAATGTAAAAATGGTATACATCGATGATATTTTCGTTTGGTCGGAAACCTCGCTGTTTCATTGGAGCAAAGCGTTTAGTTGGCCCGAGGGTCATGGAGTCAGTTTTTTTAATTTGTAAATTTATACTCGTTTAAAATCTAAGTCCATTTATATATAAGTGTTTGTATAAACTGCCAAGAAACTGTTGTATATTTGGTTGTATTTATGTAAAATAAAAATTATACATGAAACTATACTAACTTCTATACATAGCAATATAGTCTTTTTATTGTAGTATGGTGAGAAGCCTTGGTACCTACAAAGCCTAATTAAAAAAAAAATGTTATGTGACGGTGTGGTTCAAGATGGTAAACACTCCTAGGCAGAAATAGAACTAGCTCTCCAGTGAGGCTGCCGGAACACACCGTTAGGTGCTTGGCGACCGATTTTCAACTTCAGCGTGGTAGCTAGTCGAGTATCTCCTGATGGTAAGAGGTAACGCCTGTCCATGACCATTGCAGCGATACACAGAACTTTGAGTAACGAAACAAAGTCCAGGCATCACTGCTTTGGCGCTCATTACTTTGAGACTTTCGATGGCTAGTCTCAACAGCCCAGTAATTTCGCTGCAGTACCCTTCAAACCGGAATACAGTAATGTTTACACACTACTGCTTAGCGGCAGAATAACTGGTACTGCGTTGGTACCTACCTAGACGACCTCCTGCTAAGGAGATCTACCACCATGTTATGGTTTCCTCACGATGTTTTCCATCACCAGCAGCTCAAGTTCATTGTTAGGGTTTGAACTCACGCATAACTGCGTATGAACCGCGCTAACCACTGGGCTGTCATATTTGGGCAATAAATAGAAGAACAATGCTTTCCATTTACATATTTTTGGTATCTAAAACTACAAAAGTTTCTTAGATAGATGCTTGCAGCTCGAAAGACAGTAGCCCCAAATGTACGCAAAGTAGGATATCTGTCCCGGGAGCCACCCTTAGTTTCTCCCCCTGACCGAAAAATCTTTGATCCACGACTGACAGTTTCACATTAAGTGAAATTATAGATCTACCTATGCGATTTATAAAAATAATTGGTGTCGAGGTATCTTGAAAAACGCTTGAAGAACTGTATATAATTATGCTTATAGTCAGGGGCGTAGCTACCGCCGTATCAATGATACGGACCCCCCGGGCTACATAGGCCCCTTTTTATTTTTCATTTTTTTTATGTAAAAAGTAATGAGACGAACGAGACGCTCTCCTGATGAAAAAGATAACGCCTGTCCATGACCATCGCAGCGATACACAGAACTTTAAGTCACAAAACAAAGTCCAGGGCATCACTACTTTCGCGCTCATTACTTTGATACTTTTGATAGAGTTAGTCTCAACAGCCCAGTGATTTGCCCCTAACGTGTACTAAAAAACTAAAATCAGTAAAATGTTATCCACAATGACACTTTATCTCGTGCTTCCCGAGAAAAACTGTCAATAAATATTTATTTTAATTTAATGCAAGCATTTTTGTTTCTTTTCTGAGAAATCTTTACCCTTCATTAATGTCCCCCAACTAATTTGTATGGGTTTCTAGTTTTCTAAGGCACGCCACTGCTGACAGACCAACCAACTACCATCATAATACGACATGTTGGTAAGACATGGCTATAATATTTCTTTATTCGTTACATTGATCAGATGAGCAGACATAACGTGCAATAGTTTTGTAAATTGTGGTCATAGTAGTCAGCTATGTTCATAGTTGTTTTAGACTCTGGCTAAATAAGTTAAACGCTTATCAGCCAATCTTGAAAAAAATTATGAAAATTTTTGTTGTCGTTTTGGAGCTGCCAAATTTTAGAGCGCATTCGAAATCTAATTGATGGGAGTTTTGGCGGGAACGCGGGAAGAGTCGTATCGCTCCGTTGTATTTTTTTCCAAAACTAGTGTTTTGTCGAGTGTTTATGCATAAAAATGGTGGTGTTTTATTCATAAAGTGCCGAATTACAAGCGCGAGTGTGGGAAAATGATATAATGTGGTGAAACATGAGTTTTCGTGTTGCTTCCAAAACTCCATCGAAGCTTTGTAGTAAAGTTGCCACTACTTTACTAAAGCATGACTGGAATTAACTGACACGAACTGGACTTGACAAAGACGACTTTGACTAAAACTAGCTACGATGGCACTTATTTAACTTTTGAAACTTGAAAATATATAATTACTTGACACTGGCAAATGCTAAAACGCGACGCCAAAACCAAAGAAAAAAAAAAATCTAATTGATTAGTTTTGGCGGGAACGCGGAATGAGTCATGTCGCTCCGTTGTATTTTTTCCAAAACTAGTGTTTTGTCGAGTGTCGAACTAGTGTTTACCTATATATAAAAAAATAGTGGTGTTTTATTCATAAAGTTCCGAATTACAAGCGCGAGTGTGATGAAACATGACTTTTCGTTTTGCTTCCAGACATGTTTTAGTAAAGTAGTGGCGACTTTACTATAAGCTTCAAAGGAGTTTTCTGAGGGAGTTTTGGAAGCAACATGAAAAGTTATGTTTCACCGCATTATATCATTTTCCCACACTCGCGCTTATGATCCGGCACTTTATAAACAAAACACCACCATTTTTATACATAAACACTTAAAAAACTACGAGTTTTGGAAAAAATACAATGGGGCTACACAACTTTTTCCGCGTTCCCGCTAAAACCCGTTAGAACTTTTAGACATGAATTGCAAACACCGAAGACAAGGCAATATGGCTTATTAGCTTTAACCTGCCCGCTGGGGCAAATTGGAAAAAAAACATAAATTTCCTTTTTTCCACTTCGTTTCGTTATTTTTGTTATTGCATTCTGTTCCTGAATTTCATAATTTAATTCAGCGAAACGATGCCAGCATAATGTCGAAAAACTACTCTATTACAAGCTTATGCCGTTGTTGCCACTCGGAAAGCAGCTACAAAAGTTTGGGGTCGACTTACGTTCACAATGGAAGAGAAAAGACGTTTTCAGAACTTTTGCAAGAAACTTTCGATATTGCTGTAAGTATTCATATAAAAGATATTAGCTATTGTATGAAACTACGTAAAGAAAGCATCGTAGGACTGATACTATCTATTTTTCAATGATAGGATTAAATGTTTTAACTTATTCTTAAGAAATGCAAACTTTTTTTTTGGCAATCCAGTTTGTAGTAATGTTTAGTCTAATCATATTAGGAAAGTGTTCTAGTTTATTTACGAAGTGAGACGTTTTTATGAAAAACTAATTTCCTCTGTAATTAGTCGCACTTTGAGGGATCTAATGTCCAAATGTATTTAAAAAATAATATATTTTATTTAGTTGACTCAATAATTAACCAATTAGAAAGGTAATTGATTTATCTCTGAATATAGACAGTGGTTACATCATAAGATTTTTTTTAAATACCTTGTAAGTAGGTAGATGACCATAGCTTGAAGCTCATTGTTGGGATTTGAACCCTCACCCCTTTGTGTATGGACTGATTTTGTACTGCACTATTGTGACAATAAAAGGTCGTATGTTTTAAGTTCCTAACTATTACATGCTAACAAATTTTGTCTGTTTTTGAATGTTTGATTGTCTAGGTATTTGGTCATAGCTCACCTGATGATGGTGTAGTTGAAGATGGTAAACATACGTTGTCAGAACACACTGTTAAGGTGCTTGGCAGTAGAGCTGGGTTGGCTCAGGTAGATGCTGGCAGGGGGAAATGCACAATACACACCAAGCGGGACGTTAGTGCAGGACTCATCGCCCCCACTTCACATAAGAATAAGAACAGTTTGAAAATAATATTCCTGTTTCATTTCAGATAACTCAGAAATCTGAAGACAGCACCACATTTTCTATTTGTGAAGTGTGCGAGCCGAGAGTGAGGGATGCTGCATTATTCAAGTTGCAAGTGCTACAGTGCGAGAGGAAATTTCATGGATATCTAGTTGGTTAGTAGCTTGCTAATACATTCTACAGCAGTAGTATAGTAAACAATACTTCAATACATCTGTCTTGGGAAGAGCTATTGCAACTAGCGAAATTACTGGGCTGTCGAGACTAACCATCGAAAGTCTCAAAGTAATGAGCACCAAAGCAGCGATGCCTGGACTTTGTTTTGTTACTCAAAGTTCTGTGTATCGCTGCAATGGTCATGGACACGCGTTATCTCTTACCGTCAGGAGAGCGTCTCGTTCGTCTCATTACTTTTTTACTTTAATAGATATACTTTCCAATTGATCATATAGATCAAAGTAAATGAAATTGCATATTTTGCTATCCTGTGACTTTTCAGTGTTGTTTGCGGTCAAGATAGTTCCAATGTACTGAAAACTAGTAACCTAGCCATGTTCGAAGTGAGCGGAAAGGAGTCATATTTTTATGGTTGACAGGCTAGATGTTTGACCATAGCTCACCTGATGTTAAGTGAAGGTGTGGTCGAAAATGGTAAAGCACACCTAGCCTGGAATGGAACTGGCTACCACTAATATTATAAATGTGAAAGTTTGGATGGATGGATGTTACTCTTTCACGCAGAAACTACTGAACGGATTTGGAGGAAATTTGGTATGGAGGCAGCTGACACCCTGGATTAGCACATATACAAATATTTTTTGTAGCCATGATAGCTCAGCGGTTAGCGCGGTAGGTTCGCATGCCGAAGGGCGTGGGTTCAACCCCCAACAATGAGCTTGAGCTGCCGGTGAAGGAAAACATCGTGAGGAAACCATAGCATGGTGGTAGTGTACTCTCTAGTACTCGGCTGGCTAGCTACCACACGAGAGTTGAAAATCTACCGCCAAGCATCTAACGGTGTGTTCCGGCAGCCTCACTCGAGAGCCAGTTCCATTCCAGGCTAGGTGTGCTTTACTATCTTCGACCACACCTTCACTTAACATCAGGTGAGTTGCGGTCAAACACCTAGCCTGTCAAATAACAAAAATTATATCCCCAAAACATGCAGTACAACCCCGGTAACACCGCGAGTCGCAGCTAGTTACTATATAAATGTTTGTTCATTACAGATTATGAGCAGACGACAGATACGGATGCTGCTATTGAGAATGGTTAGTTGACATTTTAAAAGTTTTTATGGTTGTCAACGTGGATGATTGACCACAGCTCAGCTGATGTGGTCGACTTTCACATCACATTAAAAAGTATCGCGAAAGTTTGTCTGCTTGTATGTTTATTAACTTTTTGTAGCGATGATAGCTCAGTGGTTAGCGCGGTAGGCTCGCTTGCCGAAGGGCGTGGATTCAAACCCCAACAATGAGCTTGAGCTGCCGGTGAAGGAAAACATCGCGAGGAAACCATAGCATGGTGGTAGGGTACTCTCTAGTACTCGGCTGGCTAGCTACCACACGAGAGTTGGAAATCTGCCGCCAAGCACCTAGCGGTGTGTTCCGGAAGCCTCACTTGAGAGCCAGTTCCATTCCAGGCTAGGTGTGCTTTACCATCTTCGACCACACCTTCGCTTAACATCAGGTGAGCTATGGTCAAACGCCTAGCCTGTCAACCAAAAAAAAAAATACATTGTTGTGACAACATATTTGAATGAAATACAGATAGTTTTTGTGTCTAGGTTTTCTTAATATATGTAATTTTTATTTAAAAATAAGTATTGTATGAAATTTGCACATGACACAGCACCATAAAAAAATACACCTTAAGCTAATCAAAACTATTCGAAATCAAATTATTTATTGACATAAAAATGGTTAATTAATTACATTTATGGCAAAAAATTATGTTGTTATTTGTAATTTTATTATTCAATAATTCTAATTGTGTCTGACAAATTAATATTAGTATTTTGACATTAATTAACACGACATTTATGATTATCATTTAAAAAAATGTATGTCATTGTTTTGTGATAAATATGCAGTTAATTCTTACGGTTTAATAATGTGTATCCGAGAAATTCACTGAAAAGGAAATTATACATATTAAAAATACATATAATATGCCAAAGTAAAACCTATAAAATCCTAAATAACATGTCAAATTTGAAATAAAATGTCAAACTCAAATACAATGTCAAATTCTAATGTTGTAATAAATACAATAACAATGTCATACTTTTTTTGACCTAGACACAGAACAAACATTTAAATACAAATACAGTGTAAACTCCATGTAACGTCACTCGATTTAACGTCAAACTCCTTAAAACGTCGGAATTACTCGACTTTGGTTGGTTTGCCTTGTTGTCCATACAATGATGCACTCTATGTAGCATCACGCACACTCTACATAACGACCACAATATGTCGTTATAAAGCAAGTAATTTCGGGAACTAATAAAGCACCTACTGTTTGTTTGTTTCTAAGTTGCCGAAATTGATAAGAACAGCAGTTGAGTACGTTCTTTTGTTTGTCATTTTGTTGTTTTATTGTCTGGCCCGTATTCACCTCGACTGTCGGCATCATACGAACCAGAGATTCTAAGAAATTCGTTCTTTTATTACTTTGCACGTGTTTGCCTCAGTTGCTAGACTGTCGTTAGGTTATTATTATGCATTTTCAACACGTTATCATATTCTTAGTTTCTCACAAACTTTCTTCTCCATATAACGACAACTCTCTATAACGCCAGAAAATACGCAGTCCCCTCAGCGTCGCTATATAGAGTTTACACTGTATTCTATTGATAACACCAATGTTACAAGTCAATTCAAAATTTTAAATATTTTATATGAGTTTTAAAGCACTGATTACATGTCAAAAAAAAGGTCAATATAGAAAAATATTATCAATATAAAAATATATCAATACAAAAAGACGTGTGGCACTCGGGGACTGCCGCGGTAAAGCTATTGCATAACATTTTTACGCCGATACAACCAATGCCATCTAGAGGCGAGTTGCTGAACTAAAGAGACAAACGTGATATTTCAAAAAAGTCATTAAAAGTTCTGCTATTCGTCGATAGATGGCAAAACAAAAAAGTATCACCGCTGTGCCGGCGGGAGTGGGGGGTGTTAGGTTATTTTCGTTACGGAATTTCTGGATTCGGTCTCCACGCTCAAGGCCCGCGATAGAAGCTATGCAATAGCTTAAAAAAAATTGTCAATGTAATAAAATTGTATGAAATGATAATTACTTACTAGTAATTCTTAAATACATACAAATTTATTAAATACATACACACGTTCAAGTTTTTCTTTGTTTTTTTTTGTGAGAAATATCCTCCAATATTAACTATATTTATCTTAATTGAGATAGCTGATCTCTATTACTTTCTGTTTTTTTTTCTAGAAACCAAGCCCGTTCAGATCTACATATCCACATTTGATGATGATGAAGATGATCAACCCCTTTCCTCGTTGCGTTCCGCTGACCATCTTTCTGATAATGATCACCATTCTGATGATGGAGCCGAGTGGAATCAAAATTATAGCGATGGTATGTAACTAATACCTTCCCACACCCACAATAATACAACCCACAGCTGGGCCGCAAGCCTAATGGCGTAGATATGTAACTAAAAGAGTTTTGGCGGGAACGCGGAAAGAGTCGTGTCGCCCCGTAGTATTTTTTCCAAAACGAGTTTTTGGTCGAGTGTTTATGCATAAAAATGGTGGTGTTCTATTCATAAAGGGCCGAATCACAAGCGCGAGTGTGGCAAAGTGATATAATGTGGGAAAACATGACTTTTCGTGTTGCTTCCAAAACTCCATCGAAGCTTTATAGTAAAGTCGCCACTACTTTACTAAAGCATGACTGGACTTGACTGACACGGACTGTACTTGACCAAGACTGTACTTTGGCTATAACTACTAGGCAACTTATTTAAGTATTGAAACTTGAAAATATAAAACACTTGACACTGGCAAATGCTTAAAATGCGACGCCAAAACCAAAGAAAAAAAAGGCGGTGCCGAAAAAATACACGAATCTTTTCGCTAGAACTCTTTTCATTCTGTTGTTTGTATAGTATTGCCAACTTTACGTTAAAAGTTATTTTAAGTTTGTTAATTTAAAAGTTATATTTAGTAGCGATGATAGCTCAGTGGTTAGCGCGGTAGGTTCGCTTGCCGAAGGGCGTGGGTTCAAACCCCAACAATGAGCTTGAGCTGCCGGTGAAGGAAAACATCGTGAGGAAACCATAGCATGGTGGTAGCGTACTCTCTAGTACTCGGCTGGCTAGCTACCACACGAGAGTTGAAAATCTGCCGCCAAGCATCTAACGGTGTATTTTGCTTTACCCTCTACGACCACCCCGTCACTTAACATCAGGTGAGCTGCGGCCAAACACCTAGCCTGTCAATCATTAAAAAAAAAGTTTTATTAGTTAGTAATATGAAAGTAATTTACTTGATGATGATTTTTTTATTTATTTACCCGCGATTTTTGTATTGACCATAGCCGCTTACTCACAATGAGACGAAGCCCACGCCCAGCAGTGGGTCGAACTTCAAGATATTGTTTTCAAAATTTGTATCATAATTAAAAAAAATGTCAATAAGAAACGCTACATTTTTTAAGCTATTGCATAGCTTCTATCGCGGGCCTTGAGCGTGGAGACCGAATCCAGAAATTCCGTAACGAAAAGAACCTAACACCCCCCACTCCCACCGGCACAGCGGTGATACTTTTTAGTTTTGCCATCTATCGATGAATAGCAGAACTTTTAATGCAATAGCTTTACCGCGGCAGTCCCCGAGCGCCACACGTCTTTTTTTGTTTGTCTATACTATTTTCTGCAATTTTATCTTTAATAAATTCACATGCTTAGTTACGGCAAAATAGGAGAAATGACTAATAATTATAATAACACCAATGTAAACCCTATTTTTCGTGAATAAATCTCATTTCATTTCATCGTCTATATGCTTTACAGATGACTACGCCAAACAGCAGACAGCAAAATTAAAAAAATATTCGTGCAGTTACTGTGAAAAGAAATTCACATACAACGGCTCTTTGGAAATGCATCTTAAAATACACACAGGCGAGAAAACATACCCTTGTTTAATTTGCAAAAGCAATTTTAACAATAACTATGATTTGACAAAGCATTACAAGGAAAAACATTCCGTCGGAGATTTGTATCCTTGCACTATCTGTACGAAACCATTCGACAAAGCTAGACTATTGAAAAAACATTTAAAAATACATTTCCAGCAAAAGTTTATATGCAACGTATGCGAGAAAGAATTTCAAAGGAAAAAAGGGTTGAAAGAACATATGAAAGTCCATACGGGTGAAAGGAAATTTCAGTGTGGTGTGTGCCAAAAGTGTTTTGGCCACAATCAGACGTTAAAATCTCATATGTACACTCATACGGGGGAAAAGCCATACGTTTGTGATGTCTGCGGACGAAGTTTCCCTCAAAGGACTCATTTAAAAAGGCATATATACATAATTCACAATCAAATTAAGCCTCATTCCTGTAATATATGTAAAAAAAGTTTTTCAAGTAGAAGTTATTTATCGATACATGAGAGACAGCACACGGGTGAAAAGCCATATAATTGCGAAGTTTGTAATAAGAAATTTACAGCGAATACAACGTTAAAAGTCCATATGCGGGTTCACACCGGTATTAAGCCATATTCTTGCAATTTATGCGAGAGGCAATTCGCTCAAATGGCTTCATTTAAACTACATCAAAGAACGCACACAGGTGAAAAGCCATATTCTTGCAAAGTGTGTCGGAAGCCATTTTCCGATAACGGATATTTGAAAATCCATATGCGAGTTCATTCCGGCGAGAAGCCATATTGCTGTGAAATTTGCAAGCGATGTTTCCGCGAAACGGGTCAACTGAAAAGACATATGCGAGTCCATACCGGAATAAAGCCATATACATGTAAAATATGTAACAAACAGATAGGAAATTTATCTAAACACATGAGAGTGCATTCAGATAACAGATCTTTTAACTGTAACATATGCAATAAACAGTTTTCTATAAATGGGAATTTGAAACTTCATATGAGAATCCATACAGGTGAAAAGTCATATGAGTGCGAAGTATGTAGCGGTCAATTTGCGCAAAGTTCAGGGTTAAAAAGACATAGGTGTGGTCTTGAAGTCAGTTAGTCCATTTTCTTCAAAGCCAATGAACAAAATTTATGAAAAAAAAACAGAAAACTTACTAAGTTAAATATACCTACTTCATATACAAGTCAAAGCTTATAAGCTACTAGCTGCGCTCCGCGGTGTTACCCGCTACATTTTCGGGATAATAAATAGCCTATGTGTCAATCCAGGGTGTCAGCTACCTCCATACCAAATTTCATCCAAATCCGTTCCGTAGTTTTTGCGTGAAAGAGTTACAAACATACTTAGAAATTTTCGCATTTATAATACTCCTAGCTGCGCCCCGCGGTGTTACCCGCTTCATGTTTTCGGGATAAAAAGTAGCCTATGTGTTAATCCAGGATCTCGGCTACCTTCATATCAAATCTTATCCAAATCCGTTCAGTAGTTTTTGCGTGAAAGAGTTACAAACATCCATCCAAACTCTCACATTTAAACTATTAATAAGATTACTCCATAGAAAACAGTCTTTCAACAAAGTGTATTTGAATTGTTTTTTTTTTATTTGTCACGATTTCAAATTGTACTTATTAAAAGTTGTTAATGACTAGCTAGCTACACAATCTTTTCATCAACTGAGCTATGGTCAAACAACTAGTCTGTCACCTAAAAAAAAAATACGACGGAAACAATGACTCGCTTTCTCACTCCAAACTTTTAACCCTGTATTTACACTACTGTATTTTTTAAATAAAGTATTTTTAATGTTTTTTTTCCTTGTCAGTCTAAGTTATACACAATCAGTATTTTTAATATTACTTATTTACTTAAGGAATTTTGTACGTTATTAAACTTGTTTTTTAATTATAACACGATTGTATTTTTACACCATAATAAAATTATAAATGTTATATGGCTAAAATAAAGCGCTTATTTTTTCAATTGCGTACTTGTTTTATTATTATTTTAAGTTCTTAATATACATATATACATATTATATATATGTATATCCCAAATCTGAAAGAAATAGGAAGATTTGAGAGACTGTCTGGTTTCCAATCTGAAAGTCCTAGGTTCGAATCTGAGTCGAGTTCTTGAAAATATCTTACCACCATGCTATGGTTTCCTCACGATGTTTTCCTTCACCGGCAGCTCAAGCTCATTGTTGGGGTTTGAACCCACGCCTTTCGGCATGCGAACCTACCGCGCTAACCACTGAGCTATCATCAAACATTTACGGGCGGTCTTATCGCCTAGAGCGATTTCTGTGCCTGTGTAGGTATCATCTTGGTATCCGATGACGCATGGTTTTCTATGGCTCATCACAGTCTATGACATTTGTAGGAGAATGATGAGAGCTTATGTAAATCTATACATTACGTACGTTTAGGCTATTTTTATCTCGCAAAACATGGCTGGCATTAGGAATTACGAAAAACCAAAAAATGTGCAGATTAATGTTGGTTAAAAATAACAAACATTAATGCCCGTGTTGTGCCCACCCCAGTATCAGTTGGGAATTCGGTTCTCGAAGTTGTTGACGCATACATTTACCTAGGACAAGCAGTCCAATTAGGTAGGTCCAACTTTGAGAAAGAGGTCAGTCGGCGAATCCAACTCGGCTGGGCAGCGTTCGGAAAACTGCGCGACGTCTTCTCGTCCGAATTACCTCAGTGCCTCAAGTCGAAAGTCTTCGACCAGTGTGTGTTACCAGTGATGACTTATGGCGCTGAAACGTGGTCTCTGACTGTGTGCCTTCTTGGTAAGCTCAAAGTAGCACAACGCGCTATGAAGGGGGCTATGCTCGGAGTTTCCCTGCGAGATCGAATCAGGAATGAGGAGATCCGTAGACGAACCAAAGTTACCGACATAGCCCAACGGATTAGCAAGTTGAAGTGGCAGTGGGCAGGGCACATAGCACGCAGAACTGATGGCCGGTGGGGCTGCAAAGTTCTGGAGTGGAGACCACGGACCGGCAAGCGCAGCGTAGGACGTCCACCCACAAGGTGGACAGACGACCTAGTAAAGACCGCAGGAACGCGCTGGATGCGAGCCGCTTCCAACCGGTCTTTATGGAAGTCAATGGGGGAGGCCTATGTCCAGCAGTGGACGTCCTACGGCTGAAATGATGATGATGATGATGATGAAAAATAACAAATAGAATACAATACAGTTTTCACACAAGAGGATGAATGAAAAATCTTTCCATATAGACCAAACACCGTTTATAAACAGCTACAACATGCAAGGAAAGAAAACCTCAGCGCTTGACATCTTTTTCTGCATAATCGCCTCTAACACTGAGATGTTAAGGCTTACAGTTTTCTAAGACGAATTCCCAGTAAGTTTGTGAGAAAAGTGGCGTAGAATTCGAAAGTGGTCACTCGGAGCAGTCAGTATACCAAGTGGCCCGGACCGCATTGCGCGTCTCGAAAAAGTTTCGAACTGTCCGAAAAAAATAAAAAGTGGCGCGAACTTTGACACAACTGACAGGTGTCAGTCGAAAGGGTAAATTAGCAGTTTTGTGTTGTGGTTTTTTTTTTAAATTTCTGTGACTTTAATAGTAAACAAAGAGGAATTTGTGGGGTGTTGCCGATTAGTTGCTTGCTTGGTGAGTACTTGGTTGTTTTTTTTGTAATCGGTTTATGCCATGTAGTACGTACTACACATACACATGCCCTACTTAAGGAATCCGGCTTTAGTTTATGAAAAGTCAAGTACAGTGTTACACTACTACAAGAAATACTAACTCATTAGAATACTTCGATCATACTTGAGTTTTAACACTACCTGATGTTTAAAAAAGAGATTATTGAATTACTAGTACGCAATTATAATATTTTTGTTTTTATTGACATAATTATTTTAAGTGACATATTATTTCATTGTTTTTTTTTTAAATTAATTTGACCCATCGGGCAGGCTAAAGCTGTAAAGCCATACTGCCTTGTCTTAAGTGTATAATAAAGTTATATTCTATTCTATTCTATTCTACATGAATAGTATTATCTATGTACAATGCACCAGATAAGTAAATCAAAACGTGAATTTAAAATGTCGATTTCAGGGTTGGCTAATGGTAAAAGTTGATAACATTGGTGAATTTGGAGTTTTGGCGGGAACGCGGGAAGAGTCGTGTCGCTCCGTTGTATTTTTTTTCCAAAACTAGTGATTTGTCGAGTGTTTATGCATAAAAATGGTGTTGTTTTATTCATAAAGTGCCGAATTACAAGCGCGAGTGTGGGAAAATGATATAATGTGGTGAAACATGACTTTTCGTGGTGCTTCCAAAACTCCATCGAAGCTTTATAGTAAAGTCGCCACTACTTTACTAAATCATGACTGGGCTTGACTGACACAGACTGGACTTGACTAAGACTGGACTTTGACTATAACTAGCTACGAGGACACTTATTTAACTTTTGAAACTTGAAAATATATAAATACTTGACACTGGCATATGCTAAAACGCGACGCCAAAACCAAAGAAAGAAAGAATTGCGATCAACTAAACCTTGAACCAGTTCACGTTCCAACTCAGGTTTGTTTTCCATCTTCGACCACATCGTCACTCAACTAGGTGAGCTGTGGTCAAACATTTTTGTTACTTTTCTTTCTATGGGTGTGTACAATAAAGAGTTTCCATCTAGGATTCTTAGAGGAATAGTTTAAAAGCTACGATTGAAGGTATACATCTTGTCCTGTAGTGTCAAATTTTTTTCTTTGCTTTCCTCTGCCATGGCACATTCGTGTATTGTGCCAGTTTTCATATTTTGATTTTTTTGACAGCCCCGTTGGCTTATTGGTAGTATATCTGCCTTGAGAGCTGTAGGGCGTGGGTTCGATTCCCACTCAGGGAAAACAAACATTTTGTAAATAAACCGGTTTGAAGGGTACTGCAGCTAGCGAAATTACTGGGCTGTTGAGACTAACTCTAAAGAAATGAGCGCCAAAGCAGTGATGCCCTGGACTTTGTTTTGTTACTTAAAGTTCTGTGTATCGCTGCGATGGTCATGGACAGGCGTTATCTCTTACCATGAGGAGAGCGTCTCATACGTCTCATTACTTTTTACATAAAAAAAAAACAAATGTTTGTTTTGTGTACAGTATTTATTATAAGTATGTATTTACAAAAAAAAGTATTTATGTATTCTATCAGTAATCTGACTTCCATCACACAAGCTCTGCTTAGTTTGGGGTCAGATGGCGCTGTGTGTATAGTCCTACGATATTTTTTTTAATTTTATTAATAAAAACGGGAAAATTCCAAATTATATCAAAGGACTAAAATCAGATCAGATAAGTTTACAAAGTACGAAAAGAAATGTTAATTATACTAAATATGTACAACAGTAATCACAATTTACAATTTTCTATACCTAATGTTGCAATTTTATACAAAACTGTCAAATCGGATAAAGCTTTAAATATTGCCTGCCTCTTAGAGGCAAGAAGGAAAGAAATATTAACAGAAAAAGGAGTGAAACGTTTGATCTTCTTTCTGTGAGAATCTGCAGTCGCGTTACGTTATAAGTTAGTGTTACGTTTTTAATAACGAGTTAGGCAACTGCCTCATGACAGGAATTTGAGCTTGCATGTGCTTGCTTAACAGCCACAGATTCCAACATACTATCACACGACAGACAAGTTCGGATGACATACATTTTAAATACTTACGCTGGTTTCGTTTCGTTGTCGGTTCTCTCGGATCTCCAGTAGTTTTGAAATTAAAATTAAAACTTAAAGTTTGTTTATTACGAAAGGTCTATTGCCGAACTAAAAAAAAAAAACTTTTTCGAAAAACACTTTTTTTTTTTCGTTTTAGACCATTGCACTTGTATTGATCCATTTTCTAAGTTTTCACTTTATTATATTTGTATAAATAAATATCGTAGGAATACACGCAGCGCCATCTGACCCCAAACTACGCAAAGCTTGTGTTATGGAAGTCAGATAAATAATTGATAGAGTACATAATTTTTTACAGCACAGAACAATAAATCGTTTATCCTGGGTGGAAATCGAACTTTTTTTTTATAATAGAGAGGCTTGCGTTTGACCGCCATTCCGCCTGATGTTAACAGACGACGCGGTCTACGATGAAGCACGTTTGCTTAAAAGAAACCGATTCACTCCCGAACTTACACCCTACAGTTTTTAAAGCAGATAAACTTTCAATGAACCAACAAAGCTGTCAAATTTAGTGACATGGTACGGAACTCGATGCGAGACCGACTCGCACTTGGCTGATTTCGTATCAGAAGATTACGATAGCTCTCGTCTAAGAACTAGTCGAGGACAAACCGAATCACATTCACATTTTTAATAGTAGTGTGCAAACTGTTACGTGTAACGTTTTCGCTCGCTAATAAGAATAACAAAAACCAGTTCAGTTATTAAGTAGTTATTTCTAGTACAAACATTTTTTTTTTCAAACTTGGCTGAATGCGTAACTCGCGCAAGGCCAGATTCGTTTAAGAATAAATCGATAAGTTGACCGAGTTTCAGCTATATCGGCCTCAATGGCGCGGAGAACGATACATCTACTATAACATCAAAGAAATAACGATTAAATAACCGGCCACGGAGGGTTCCGTGCCATTATCTATAGAAACGGAAAAAAATCACGTTTGTTGTACGGGAGCTCTTTCTATTTTTTTAGTATTTGTTGTTATAGCGGCAACAGAAATACATCATCTGTGAAATTTTCAACTGTCTAACTATCACGGTTCGTGAGATACAACCTGGTGACAGACGGACAGCGGAGTCCCGTTCTACCCTTTGGGTACGGAACCCTAAAAATGGAAATATACTTAATTCATAATACAATTTTGTGTCAAGGTAAAATGATTTGAAATAAAATTTGAATATCGTAGGACATTACACACAGCGCCATCTGACCCCAAACTAAGCAAAGCTTGTACTATGGAAGTCAGATAACTGATAGAATACTTAAATACCTTTTTTGTTATAAATACATACTTATAATACATAAAGAACACCCAGACACAGTACAAACATTTATCCCACTAATATTTCAAATGTGCAAGTTTGGATGGATGTTTGTTACTCTTTCACGCAAAAACTACAGAACGGATTTGGATGAATTTTGGTATGGAGGTAGCTGACTGGATTAACACATAGGCTACCCTTTTTATCACGAAAACATGTAGCGGGTAACACCGCAGGGCGCAGCTAGTAAAACATAGACTGCTAAAATCAAACCCCCTTCTTGTTTTTTGACGTAAATAAAACAGACTATAAAATTTCACCAGAAGTAATTTTCCTCTAAATTAATTTTCTAATTTATAATACCTTTATGGCTTAAACCCACTTATATTTGCATTATGGCTTATAATTTCGTAATAAAATACAGCCCTAGAACTACGCGTAACTTTCTTCTCAGGGTTCCGTAAATAAAAGTCCAAGAAATGTTTTTTTTTCTTAATTTTTGCCTTACGCATTTTTTGCATTCTGTCTTGTCAAATGTGCCATATTTTTACTAAGGAAAGTTTGTACTATGACTGTCAGATAACTGATAGATTACTTGAAAACGAGGTTAGCGCGGTAGGTTCGCATGCCGAAGAGCGTGGGTTCAAACCCCAACAATGAGCTTGAACTGCCGGTGAAGGAAACCATAGCATGGTGGTAGCGTACTCTCTAGTACTCGGCTGGCTAGCTACCACACGAGAGTTGAATATCTGCCGCCAAGCATCTAACGGTGCGTTCCCGCTGCTTCACTTGAAAGCCAATGCCATTCTAGACTAGGTGCTTACCATCTTCGACTACACCGTCAATCAACATCAGGTGAGCTGTGGTCAAACACATAGCCTGTCGAGTAAAAAAAAACTTTTTTTTTGTAAATACATACTTATAATACATACAGAACACCCAGACACGGAACAAACATTAACATAAAATGTTTATCCTGGGTGGGAATCGAACCCACGCCCTTCAGCTCTTGCAGCAGACATACTACCAATGAACCAACAGGACTGTGTACTTTGTGATATAACACAAAATAATAATTTACCAATTATACAAATTAACAAATTAAAAAAGCCGACTCCATGACCCTTGGGCCAACTAAACGCGCTGCTCCAATGAAACAGCGAGGTTTCCGACCGAACGAAAATATCATCGATGTATACCATTTTTTAGATTTTTGTTGATTTTTTAAAAACCGCTTTTTCGATTTCGATAAAATGTATATGGGACCACCTCTGAAGTATGATCTACCGAGCAAAAAAAGAATCATCAAAATCGATTCATAATTGGCGGAATGATCGAGTAATGTCATGTCATTTTAATATATTGACAATTTATTTATTTATTACATAACATACAAAACAGAATGCAATAACATTTACAACAATTCAAATACCTACACAATTTTGATCTGTATTGCATTCCAAGACTATGCATGTCTAGGAGCATTACAATTACATTTAAAAAAGTCGTTAGATGATAATTATAAATTAAATTAAATAAAGTAATAATAATTAATTGTTTAGTCAAAAAAAATATATATATAGAATGTCATAACTAAATTGTATTAAAATCTAAGATAATTTTAATTATATAACAATATTGTTTTGGTATTGACATATTTTTATATTGACATATTTTATATTGACAGTATTTTTATATTGACATATTTTATATTGACAGTATTTTTATATTGACAATATTTTTTATATTGACATGTTTGGATATTGACATACCTTATTTTGACATGTAATCAGTGTTTTAAAACCCATTTAATGACATCTTTAAAATTTTGAAGTGACTTGTAACATTGGTGTTATCAATAAAGTATTTGTATTTGTATTTGTAACAAACACACAAAAAAACATACAGTCGAATTCGGTATGTAAAGTTTTTTTTTTGTATAACTTTGACAACAGAACTGACAATTTTTTTTCTTCATTTGCCCCATCGGGCAGGCTAACGCTGTAAAGCCATTCTGTCACGTCTTCGGTTTTTACAATTCGTGACATGAAGTAAACAAATCTGATGTCATAAAAGCGATATCAGAGTCCAAATAACGTTTGAAGTAAAATAATCTAGATATTTGTATCAATAAAGCGAAAAACAACTCGACGTGTGCGTGTGTGTGTGCTTTTTTTGTCTATGAAAGTTGCCCGACGAGGTGACTTTTTTTTTTTTTTTTTTTTAATGTTTGACAGGCTAGGTGTTGACCACAGCTCACCTGATGTCAAGTGAAGGTGTGGCCGAAGATGGTAAAGCACACCTAGCCTGGAATGCAACTGGCTCTCAAGTGAGGCTGCCGGACGTCATGAAAAGTAAAGTTTATTTTATGTATTTTATTAAAATAACCCCCATCACATAGTTTAAAGAGCTTTAAACGTAAAAATATTGTACAGAAATGTACTATTTCGAAATGGTTTTGGAATCAGTGAAGTTTTTTTTTTACATACCGAATTAAGAACCTCTTCCCTTAAATTAAAAAGAAACTTTCACAAGAAAACATCTGTCAATTTCCTTCAAAATAGGTCCCAGCGCGTCTAGCGAATGTTTCGCAGAATCTCACATTATATCAATACATTGGCAAATGCCTCACACGTGACGCAAGCAGAATTAGAACCAGAAATATTATAGTTACGAAACGACGATGTAATGGCTTAGGTAAGCGAGCGCTGCCGCGTGCGAGAGCCAGTCTTCCTTATTAACAGTAAAACAAATCCCACTTATATTATAAATGTGAAAGTTTGGATGGATGTTTGTTACTCTTTCACGCAAAAACTGTTGAACGGATTTGGATGAAACTTGGTATGGAGGTAGCCGAGACCCTGGATTAGCACATAGGCTACTTTTTATCCCGAAAACATGTAGCGGGTAACACCGCGGGGCGCAGTAATAAATAAATCAAGCTAAAAGCTTTTGTTTTGTAAACCGCTTAACTGTAGTAGTTAATAATGAACTGGTACAATATGCGATATGAATACAAACAAGTTATGATTACAATTTTCTTCTAGAAACTTACTAAGGTCGGACGCCAAGCTGCATTACTCGACATAACACGTTTATACCTACGATCTTGAATCACTTGAATAGGTTAAGGAAAAATATCTTAACAATTATCTAGAATATTTATAAACTAGCGACCCGCCCCGGCTTCGCACGGGTGTAATGCTGATACTCAGTGTTTCTCTACAATATTATGCATGTATTATACATATAAACCTTCCTCTTGAATCACTCTATCTATTAAAAAAACCGCATCAAAATGTGTTGCATAGTTTTAAAGATTTAAGCACACATAGGGACGGACAGACAGCGACAGCGACTTTTTTTTTTCTTTGGTTTTGGCGTCGCGTTTTAGCATTTGCCAGTGTCAAGTAATTATATATTTTCAAGTTTCAAAAGTTAAATAAGTGCCATCGTAGCTAGTTTTAGTCAAAGTCGTCTTTGTCAAGTCCAGTTCGTGTCAGTTAATTCCAGTCATGCTTTAGTAAAGTAGTGGCAACTTTACTACAAAGCTTCGATGGAGTTTTGGAAGCAACACGAAAACTCATGTTTCACCACATTATATCATTTTCCCACACTCGCGCTTGTAATTCGGCACTTTATGAATAAAACACCACCATTTTTATGCATAAACACTCGACAAAACACTAGTTTTGGAAAAAAATACAACGGAGCTTTTTTTTTTTTTTTTTTTTTTTTTATAGTAGATAGGCTTGCGTTTGACCGCCATCCCGCCTGATGTTAAGCGAAGATGCGGTCTACGGTGGAGCACGCTCGCCTAGAAGAAACCGATTCACTCGCGACTTGAAGGTACCCAGACTATATTCATTGGGGAACACCCACTCGGGCAGCTGATTCCAATGTCTAGCGGTACGCATGAAAAAGGTGGAATCTACACGACTCTTCCCGCGTTCCCGCCAAAACTCCGACAGCGACTTTGTTTTATACTATGTAGTGATATAGGGTTATAAGCTTGGTGCGTACACACTACTCCGTCGATAGGAGGTTATTGCACTCATTTTATTAGGACAACTTTTTTTAAAATTCAAAATTGTTCACTTGAGTAGTGAGGTGTAAACTTTTCATATACTTTTTTTTTTTTTTTTAGTTTAAAGGCAAAGTCACTTGTATAAAAAAATATCTTACAATTACACTTTAATAAATGAAGGTTTATAATTATTTATTAAGTTAACAACAACGAACACTTTACTTGGTGGTAGATCTCCTTAGCAGGAGGTCGTCTAGGTAGGTACCACCGCAGTACCAGATATTCTACCGACAAGCAGTAGTGTGTAAACATTACTGTGTTCCGGTTTGAAGGGTGCTGCAGCAAAATTACTGGGCTGTTGAGACTAACCATCGAAAGTCTCAAAGTAATGAGCGCCAAAGCAGCGATGCCTGGACTTTGTTTTGTTACTCAAAGTTCTGTGTATCGCTGCAATGGTCATGGACAGGCGTTAACTCTCACCATCAGGAGAGCGTCTCGTTCGTCTCATTACTTGTTGGTTTAAATAAAAACGAGATGGTAAAATGAAAGAGTTATATCCTCAGACAGTACAATTCAATTTATTTCACAAAACATGAGGTGTCACAATGTGTTGGGTGCAGTCCTGACAGGAATTCCAATAAGAAGTTATAAGTAAAACTCACTTTCAATTTTGAAGGTCTGTTTCTAACTTTTCTTATTTGTCTCGATGGGACCGCGGAAGTTAAGAAAAATAACTTGTATCATATCAAAAACTTGTCCTTTTACACGACTGCCAATGGTTATGTTTTTTACGCGTATCTTGTACTAGCAGACGCCTCGCGGTTTTACCCGCGTAGTGCCCGTTCCCGTGAGAATACAGGGATAAAAAGCCTACGTCACCCGGGGACAGTGAAGCTTCTCAACGGGGAAAGAATGTTTAAAATCGGTCCAGTAGTTTTGGAGCCTATTCAATACAAACAAACAATCAAATCTTTCCTCTTTGTAATATTACTATTTTTTTTTTTTTAATGGTTGACAGGCTAGGTGTTTGACCACAGCTCACCTGATGTCAAGTGAAGGTGTGGCCGAAGATGGTAAAGCACACCTAGCCTGGAATGCAACTGGCTCTCAAGTGAGGCTGCCGGAACACACCGTTAGATGTTTGGCGGCAGATTTTCAACTTGAGGGTGGTAGCTAGCCAGCCGAGTACTAAAGTACCCTACCACCATGCAATTAGTGTAGATGTATTGCATACAGTAAGTAACCGACATAGCTCAGAGAATCAGCAAGTTGAAGTGGCAGTGCGCACATAGCACGCAGAACTGATGGCCGATGGGGCTGCACAGTTCTGGAGTGGAGTTCTGAACGCTTCCAACCGGTCTTTATGGAAGTCAATGGGGGAGGCCCACATCCAGCAGTGGACGTCCTACGGCTGAAATGATGATGCTGATTGCATATAGTTGTCTCAACCACTGGATTGCACATGTCCCAGCCATGTGTAGTATCTGTAACCTTTCGACCCGCGGCCTTGCGTGTCGTCGAGTGGCGTGGCGCAAGACCATCGAGGATCGCACGCGTGTCGAATCGATGGCGGAGGTTACCAGCTACCATCGCTTTACCACACATGCCCCTGTACTGTGAACTACTTACTGCGATTCGAACAATGCTCATCTTTATAAGACCAGGCAAGATATAATCAACTAGGCTCCAAACTAATAGGCCGATTTCAACAATTCTTTCACCGTTGGGTAGCTATATTATTCCCGGGTGACATAGGCTACTTATTATCCCTGTATTCCCACGGGAACGGGAACTACTACTACGGGAAGGTGTAGTAGTTCCCGTTCAAGTCGCGAGGGAATCGGTTTCTTCTAGGCGAGCGTGCTCCACCGTAGACCGCATCTTCGCTTAACATCAGGCGGGATGGCGGTCAAACGCAAGGCAATCTATTGTTAAAAAAAAGATTTGATATTTGTATGTTTATTTGTTTGCATTGAATAGGCTCCGAAACTACTGGACCGATTTCATAAATTCTTTCGCCGTTGGGAAGCTATCCCCGGGTGACATAGGTTACCCTATTTTCCCACTGGAACGGGAACTACGCGGGTGAAACCGCAAGGCGTCTGGTAGTAACGAATAAACTCAAAAATTACAGTTATGAAGCTACACTATCCCCGGGTGACATAGGCTACTTTTTATCCCTGTATTCCCACGGGAACGGGAACTACGCGGGTAAAACCGCAAGGCGTCCACTAGTACCGAACAAACTCAAAAATTACAGGACCGATTTAAAAAATTCTTTCACCGTTGGGAAGCTACACTATCCCCGGGTGACATAGGCTGCTTTTTATCTCTGTATTCCCACGGGAACGGGAACTACGTCCGCTAGTTTTTAATATAATGCATTGTTAAGAATGGGATGGAGTCAAACGAAGGAATGGCAAGTTTCAAAGTTTTCAAACATTGTATGTGTCATCATTGAATTATTATGAGGATTGCGTGTGACTGTCCGCATGATTCAACAGTAAAACATCCTTAATGGTTACCAGAAGTTAGTGTTTAGTAAATATTATGATTATTGTTAAACGGAAGAACAATAAGACGCGCGTGATATTGAATAATCCGTGTTTTATGACTCATATGTTGTACAAATTCAATTTCATTTCTAATCAACACGGAAATAGTTATTTGTTGTAAGTGCAAAGTTGGTTTTTAACCGCGCGCTCAATGTCGATGAGCGAGCGAGCGAAGGATTCTAAAATTACAATCCTGGGCGTCAGCGAGGGAAGCAACAGAGCGCGAGGGGACCACTCTGCGCACTCGAGTGCAGCACGGGACTTGTCTCCCGCCTCCGCCTCGGCGAGGAGATGACTCAATGCATAAAAAATCTTTTGCAATCACAAGATACTTTTATTTCAGTTTAGGTATTAACTACTACAT
The DNA here is from genome assembly GCA_905404145.2 of Biston betularia. NCBI lineage: Eukaryota > Metazoa > Arthropoda > Insecta > Lepidoptera > Geometridae > Biston > Biston betularia. The sequence continues at coordinate 451,569 of FR989891.1, forward strand.
TAACAAAGAAAATTGCGCGCGCAAAGCAAATTAAAAAAAAACGCACACCGAGGAGGATCCGACTCTGAGTTTTTAAGAAATTAAAAAACGTATGATAAATTCGTCACATGGAGGTAGAAGTAAATAGGTTTAATGATGTTTTGAATTCAAATTTATTTTATCCTCTAGCGGATAAAACTTTTAACAACTTTTGCATTCAGATATCGAAGAGCAAAAATACTCTTTCTGAGATGGGGGGATGAAAAATCTTTTTGACTGTTAAAATAGAATGCAATTTTATTACACACCAAAACAAAACACAACAACATACAAAATATTATGAAACATGAAAAAGAGATAAAGAACATAACAAAACAGAATTATACATAAATGGTGTATAACGGCGGTCTGATCGCCTATATATTACAAATTTTGGGTAGTGCTCCTATTGCGAAATACACGTGAACATTTTGGGATTTAACGCCCATTCGGAACCTAATGCATTTTAACTTGAAACTCTGTTCTTTCTAGTTGGCTACGTTACGTAAGAACTTACAATAAGGTAATTTACTTAAGAATCGTTTCCGGCGTACAAATAGATTGTGCCAATTTAAATAATAGGTTTCACTTAATTTACAATGTTATAGATTTTGTACCTACCTACCTGAATAAGGCGGTATTCCTCAACTGTATGTTTAGAATAGAATAGAATAAAATAGAATAGAATAGAAAGGGATGGAATAGAATAGAATGGAATGGAATGGAATGGAATGGAATGGAATGGAATGGAATGGAGTGGAATGGAATGGAGTGGAATGGAATGGAGTGGAATGGAATGGAATGGAATGGAGTGGAATGGAGTGGAATGGAGTGGAATGGAGTGGAATGGAATGGAATGGAATGGAGTGGAATGGAGTGGAATGGAGTGGAATGGAGTGGAATGGAATGGAATGGAATGGAGTGGAACGGAACGGAACGGAATAGAATATTCGATTCCCACTCAGGGCTAAATATTTTGTGAATAAACAAATATTTGTTCTGTGTCTGGGTGTTCTGTATGTATTTACAAAAAAAAAAGTATTTATGTATTCTATCAGTTATCTGACTTCCATCACACAAGCTCTGCTTAGTTTGGGGCCAGATGGCGCTGTGTGTATAAAAAATATTTTAATCATTTTCCATCGCATATTTAAGACCGGTTTTGTTTTTTTGGTACCGTGGGTTCAAACCCCAACAATGAGCTTGAGCTGCCGGTGAAGGCAAACATCACGAGGAAACCACAGCATGATGGTAGGCTACTGTCTAGTTTTCGACTGGTCAGCTGCCACCCTCAAGTTGGAAATCTTCCGCCAAGCATCTAACGGTGTGTTCCGGCAGCCTCACCTGAGAGCCAGTCCCATTCCAGGCTAGGTGTGCTTTACCATCTTCGACCACACCTTCTCTTAACATCAGGTGAGCTGTGGTCAAACACCTAGCCTGTCAACACTTAAAAAAACAAACCTTCCTATGTTCCTTTGTACTAAACTTCGGCGTGTGATCCGACCGCGCTAACCACTGAGCCATCACCGTTATAAACCTGAACAAAGTGAGTTATGTAGATATGTACTGTGCATAAATATACACTTGATATTGTGTTCTATTTGTATACGTTTTAACAAAGTGATGTAAATGGAGGTTGTTTCTTAAAAACATGTTTAAATTGTAATTTAACCAATTTTATGCGTTTGCACACAAAAAAACCGGCCAAGCGCGAGTCGGACTCGCGCACGAAGGGTTCCGTACCATTATCTATAAAAATCTAGTTTGTTATATGGGAGCCCCCCTTAAATATTTATTTTATTTTATTTTTAGTATTTGTTGTTATAGCGGCAATAGAAATACATCATCTGTGAAAATGTAAACTGTCTAACTATCACGGCGCATGAGATACAGCCTGGTGACGGACGGACAGCGGAGTCTTAGTAATAGGGGCCCGTTTTACTCTTTGCGTACGGAAAGTTTAATAATTAAAAAGACATTTAGAGTTTTTTTCTAATGCAAAAGTAATGAGACTCTCTCCCGATGTCCACGACCATTGCAGCGATACACAGAACTTTGAGTAACAAAACAAAGTCCAGGCGTCGCTGCTTTGGCGCTCATTACTTTGAGACTTGCGATGGTTAGTCTCAATCAAACAAAACATTTTATTAATGTGTGTGTGTGTGTGTGTTGCTGTGTGTAATGTCCTACGATATTTATTTATTTATTAAAAAAAAAAGAACTCGTGTGACTGAACCTTTATTTCCGTCAACTGACAGGTTTGCCTGTCTTTTGTTCTAAGGTCACTGTACCATTGACCTTAGGATAAAAGACTGACATATTTTTATTGGTATTTAAGTAATTAAAAATATGAAACCTTGGTATTTTATATGTCATACGCAAAATTAAAGATAGTAGCTAGTGAATTAGTAGTAGCATGCGATCCCCTGGACTTTGTTTTGTTACTCAAAGTTCTGTGTATCGCTGCAATGGTCATGGACAGGCGTTATCTCTTACCATCAGGAGAGCGTCTCGTTCGTCTCATTATGTTTTACATAAAAAAAACATATCATCATCATCATCCACAGCCTTCTTTATCCCACTGCTGGGTATAGGCCTCTCTCTTGTCACGCCATCTGCCTCGGTCCTGTGCCAATCTGGTCCAGGTTCGACCCGCGACGGTGACGATATCGTCGACCCATCTTGCGGCTGGACGCGCGACGCTCCGCTTCCCTTGCCTAGGCCACCAACGTGTCCTGCCCAGCTCCACTTGAGGTTCATAATTGCGATACCGACGTCTCGAACTTTTCGTTCGTCGCCGGATATCGGCATCAGTCACAACTGTCAGAATTTACAACTTGGAAAACTTCAATCAAAAACACACGTATCCAGTTTTGGCGGTAATGCGGAAGAAATAGTGACGCCTCAAACTTAAATAACTAACCTTTACGTCCCCCCATCTCGGCAAGAGTATTTTTGCTCTTCGATATCTGGTTGCAAAAGTCGTTTATGTCAAAAGTAAATTTGAATTTAGAACATCGCGTGCACTAAGTTTGTGATTTTTTTTTTTATTTTTTTATTAATTTGCCCCTTCGGGCAGGCTAAAGCTATAGAGCCATACTGCCTTGTCTTAAGTGCTATTTCTGCTGTATCTTAACTATAGTTATCGTCAAATTCGTCTTTGTCAAGTCCAGTTCGTGTCAGTTAATTCCAGTCATGCTTTAGTAAAGTAGTGGCAACTTTACTACAAAGCTTCGATGATGTTTTGGAAGCAACACGAAAACTCATGTTTCACCACATTATATCATTTTCCACACACTCGCGCTTGTAATTCGGCACTTTATGAATAAAACACCACCATTTTTATGCATAAACACTCGACAAAACACTAGTTTTGGAAAAAAATACAACGGAGCGACACGACTCTTCCCGCGTTCCCGCCCATAAGTTTGTGAATTCAAAACAACATTAAACCTATTCACTTCTACCTCCATAGCGCCGAATTTATCATACAACTTTTTTTAATTTGTTAAAAACTAAGACTCGGAACCTTCTTCGTGTACGTTTCTTTTAATTTGCTTTGGGTTTTAGCAGGAATGCGGGAAGAGTCGTGTCACACCGTTGTATTTTTTTCCAAAACTAGTGTTTTGTCGAGTGTTTATGCATAAAAATGGTGGTGTGTTATTCATAAACAACTGCTAAGGAGATCACCAAGTGACTGAGTGATAAATAAAAGATGCTGTGGTATAAATGATTATTCATAATAAACCTTCATGATGCCGTAATTCCCTTACAATACTAGTTGAGCGGTCGATTCGAATGTCGCGAGTTGCACAAACCAGAATGATTATTATTTTTATAACTCTTTAAGTTTGTTAACATAACCTGAATATGTGTTTCATCAAAACGTTTGTCAATGATTTGTAATTGATTGATATTTCACACTGTTGCGATCGCTACTGCGGCCAAGAAAATCAAAAGGCATGGTTATGTTTTTGATTTTTTTATTTTATTTATAATTATACGCTCCACAGACACTGGGGTCCGTGACCTTTGTCAACTTTAGTTACTTTTTTTTTTTATAATAGATAGGCTTGCGTTTGACCGCCTTCCCGCCTGATGTTAAGCGAAGATGCGGTCTACGGTGGAGCACGCTCGCCTAGAAGAACCCGATCCACTCGCGACTTGAAGGTACCCAGACTATATTCATTGGGGAACACCCACTCGGGCAGCTGATTCCAATGTCTAGCGGTACGCATGAAAAAGGTGGAATCAAACCGCTTAGTTCGAGCTTTTGGAACATCAACCGTGAAGCGGTGACGCTTTTTAAAGCTCCTGGCTGTCCGATAGTAGAATGGGCAAGGTGGAATCAGGTCATGCAGATCTGAAGCGCACTCTCCAAAATGTATCCGTGTATATCGCGAGCAGAGCAGCGACCCGCAAGCAGCACCCGAGCACGAACGAGTATGACGCATGTGCCGCCAGCGCCCTCCTCCACCATATCTGAGGGAAGAGAGCGCCGACACACGACGCCGCCGCAAGAAGGAGCCTTCGATGGTGAGCATGAATGCTCGAGGCATACACACAATCCTTATTTCTATTTACATCATGAGTTTTCATTTGAAATCGCCTCCTCCCGACTCAAGGCCTCCTATGTTTTTGATTAGTATGTGTGTATGTATGTTCATCTGTTCCCTCATAACTTACTTATCATAATTTAACACATGAGGTGTAGGTTAAAAAAAACATTGAATATTCAAGGTATATATTTAGTTTATTTCCGCTTAACGCTTAACTTAACTTCCGCGTTCCAGTTATAACAGTGATGAGGACTTCAATTTAAGTTCTCATCTGTTGTAACTGGAACGACTGTTAAGCGGAAATAAACTAAATATATACCTTGTATATTGAAAATGAACTTCCGCAAAGTAACGCCTGAATCAATCAATTATATTATCTAAAAAAAACATATTTTTTTTTGTAAATACTTTAATAATTTTCGATATTTGATCATTTTTTGTGACATTTACTTTACGATCAACGCCAACGCCGTGGGATGTTGATTCGACGATCATTGTCCCGATAGTCGTCACTGAGAATGGTATTATAGCGAAGAGTCACGAGTCTCGACCAGAGCTAGACGGTTGGGTCAAGGGTCAGATCCAAAAGGCAGATCCTTGACACGGCGCGCATTGTGCGGAGGTTCCTCACTCTGCAGCCCTATCCACCAGCAACTTGAGCCCTGCCCCGCTGCCGGCGGCACCCTAGTTTTTAAGTTTTTATAAATAAATATCGCAGGACATTACACACAGCGCCATCTGACCCCAAACTAAGCAAAGCTTGTGCTATGGAAGACAGATAACTGATAGAATACTTAAATACTTTTTTTTGTAAATACAACACCCAGACACAGAACAAACACTTGTTTATTCACAAAATGTTTGCCCTGAGTGGGAATCGAACCCACGCCCCACAGCTCTCAAGGCAGATATACTACTAATGAGCCAACGGGGCTGTCAATATGGCAATGTCAAAATGGCAATACTATTTGAGAGGAAATTAAAATACAAATAAATAATTATACGGAAAAGATACATCTACGACACTGGCAGAATGCATAAAGTGCGATGTCAAAAACGAAGAAAAAATCTACTTACATGACGTAATGTTCAAACAATGACGCGGACAGAAAGTAGGTATTCAAATAGAAAGTCACGCTAATACGCGCTGCGGGGAATACTAAACTCGTGTAGGATGGGCTTTGTAATAACGCACATAAGCTCACACTAGTTGTACGCACCGAACTGAGACCTCGTTACCTGCCAACAATACAATACAACATAATTATCATCTAGTTTCAAAGTAATGAGCGCCAATGACAATGAGCTATTTACATTTCATGATTTCAAGAAACGAATACCGTTTGAAACTTTTTTTTTTTAAAGCATAATAAGTTAGGATAATTATGTATTATAATTTCAAACTTCCATAAATAATGTATAACGTCAGAAAAAGTAATGACAAAAACACATCGATTGTGGCGCCGAAACGTGGTCTCTGACTGTGTGCCTTCTTGGAAAGCTCAAAGTAGCACAACGCGCTACGGAGAGGGCTATGCTCGGAAATTCCCTGCGAGATCCCATCAGAAATGAGGAGATCCGTACACGAACCAAAGTTACCAACATAGCCCAACGGGTTAGCAAGTTGAAGTGGCAGTGGGCACATAGCATACAGAACTGATGGCCGATGGGACTGCACAGTTCTGGAGTGGAGACCACGGACCGGCAAGCGCAGCGTAGCACGTTCACCCACAAGGTGTCCACCTTGTGGGTGACTGACGACCTAGTAAAGACCAAGGGGGACTGACGACCTAGTAAAGACCGCAGGAACGCGATGGATGCGAGCCGCTTGCAACCGGTCTTTATTGAAGTCAATGGGGGAGGCTCATGTCCAACAGTGGACGTCCTACGGCTGAAATGGTGATACCATGCTTTGTTTATAATAAACTGGGCCATAAGATTCTTAAAAAAGTTACGGCGACAAAACCGCAACGCGTCGTCGATTTACATAAACGAACTTGGGTTACATAACATAATTGTGAAAGTTACCACTAAGTTACAAGTCCTTAACTGATGCGGACTTCTATGCGTACGCAGAATCAATTGGTTCTTTGAATGTTTACTTGGCGGTAGATCTCATCTGGGTAGGTACCACTGCAATAAAGCAATTTGAAACGAACAATTTTTTTTATGGTTGACAGGCTATGTGTTTGACCACAGCTCATCTGATGTCAAGTGACGGTGTAATCGAAGACGGTGAACACACAGCCTGGAATCGAACTCGCTCTCAAGTGAGGCTACCGGAACACACCGTTAGGTGCTTGGCGGCAGATTTTTAACTCTCGTGTGGTAGCTAGCCAGCCGAGTACTAGAGAGTACGCTACCACCGTGCTATGCTTTCCTCACGATATTTTCCTTCACCGGCAGCTCAAGCTCATTGTTGGGGTATGAACCCACTCCCTTCGGCATGCGAACCGACCGCGCTGACCACTAAGCTATCATCGCTACAAAATGTATTAACATCAGGAGAGTATCTCGTTAGTTTAACTACCTACCATCATATTATATTCCCCTCATGTCAAAAGCTGTCATTCTATTTGTCATTGGGCTGTGCAATGTGCTCAGGGTCATGGCAGGTCGTTTACTAAAGGACGCGCATAAAAGAACCGAGTTTTTTAAGACAAGGTAATATGTTTTTTTTTGTTTGTTTTGTATGTGCAATGGAGTGCGTCATACGACAGAATGCGTAAAAGTACTACGTAGTCATATCTACCTATGCTTTGTTGTGGTCATTTACTTTTATGGCAGCCATTATCATCATTTCAGCCGTAGGACGTCCACTGCTATACACAGGCCTCCCCCATTGCCTTCTGTAAAGACCGGTTGCAAGCGGCTCGCATCCAGCGCGTTCCTGCGGTCTTTATTAGGTCGTCAGTCCCCCTTGTGAGTGGACGTCCTACGCTGCGCTTGCCGGTCCGTGGTCTCCACTCCAGAACTGTGCAGCCCCATCGGCCATCAGTTCAGCGTGCTATGTGCCCATCGCTGCTTCAACTTGCTGATTCTCTGGGCTATGTCGGTAACTTGGGTTCGTGTACGGATCTCCTTATTTCTGATTGGATCTCGTAGGGAAACTCCGAGCATAACCCTCTCCATAGCGCGTTGTGCTACTTTGAACTTACCAAGAAGGCACATGGTTAGAGACCACGTTTCAGCGCAAAAGTCATAATAATATTATAGGCATAATGGCGCCTATAATAATCTACATTAATTATTATAAAGAGGAAAGATTTGATTGTTTGTATGTATTGAATAGGCTCCGAAACTACTGGAACGATTTTAAAAATTCTTTCACCGTTGGGAAGCTACAATATCCCCGGGCGACATAGGCTGCTTTTTATCCCTGTATTCCCACGGAAACGGGAACTACGCGGGTGAACCTGTGAGGCGTCCGCTTGTAGCTTGCTTGTTGGATAGCCCTGTTGGCTCATTGGTAGCATGTCTGCCTTAAGAGCTGAAGGGCGTGAGTTCGATTCCCGCTCAGGACAAACATTTTATGTATTAACAAAAATGTTTGTTCTGTGTCTGGGTGTTCTATATGTATTATAAGTATGCATTTACAAAAAAAAAGTATTTATCTATCAGTTATCTGATTTCCATAGTACAAGCTTTGCTTAGTTTGGGGACAGATGGCGCTGTGTGTATTGTCCTACGATATTTAAACGATATTAATTTTACACAAAAAAGAATACTTATTTTCTTTGTTGTAAATACATATTTATTGTACTACTATTTTTAAAAACAATCTTTATATTGTTGAAAAGGGCGTGGTACCTACGTTTTTCTAGAGAGAACTGTATACATCAATGAACTCTTACGAAACAGCTTCGTTTGAGCGGAACTAGATGGCGCAACCATCGGACGCAGTCGACCACAGATAATAATGAGTGACGCAGAGTTTACCTCAGGACGAGACATCCCATCCTTACGTTGCGATGCGAAAACGTGCGGCGACGTGTCACGGACAACTCTACTAATCGAGAACATCTGTGGCTCGCGGCACTTCTATCCTTATCCGACTACGCGAAACAGAGGATGTTTCCTGTTGTTAAATGTTGGCTGGTGAAATAGTGGTTCTATGATGTTGATGAGTTCTTGAATAGTATGTCGTGCCGTCTATGGACGGACCAAATAGAAAAATTAAGAAATCACAAACTTTAACTTAAACTTTAGATATAACTCTTTATTGTGCACACCGTAAACAGAAAAAAGTACAGAGAACAAAATAATCTTATGAACTAGTGCCACAAGTTATAGCGGCCTTATCGCTACGAGCGATCTCTCCCAGGCAACCAAGTATAGTATATTATGTAGGATGAGTAGGACTGGGTGCAAAACCTAGGTGGACCACTAATTTAAATTGTTAAATAATGTTTTTTTTTCACAAAATAATAAATAATTATCGTATGACTATACACACAGCGCCATCTGGCCCCAAACTAAGCAAAGCTATGGAAGTCGGATAACTGATAGAATACATAAATATGTACTTTTTTTGTAAATACATACAGACCACCCAGACACAGAACAAACATCATAAAATGTTTGCCCTGAGCGGGAATCGAACCCACGCCCTACAGCTCTCAAGGCAGATATACTACCAATGAACCAACGGGGCTGTCAAAGTACTTACATATTATATTAAAAAAAGAAATTAATTAATAAAATACAAAACAATAAAAAAATATAAAACAAAACCATTGTTCATAAAGTACACTGACACCGTTCCGTGGAACCCTGCGTAACATATCGGTGTCTCGGTCGCGATGCGCGCGCGCCGTCTCGCTTCAACGGACGCGTTCCAAATTCGAACAAACGTGCGCTATTGGTCTAGTTGGCCTTGGGTCCCGCGACTTGTGGGGGAAAACCATTTCAACATGGCGAGTGGTTTCAGAATAAGAAACGCTGTTTGTTTTTTAATTTAAACACATCACAGTAGTGTGTAAACATTACTGTGTTCCTGTTTGAAGGGTAATGCAGCGAAATTACTGGGCTGTTAAGACTAACCATCGAAAGTTAATTATGCTATGTTTAAAAACAATTTAAAATGTTTCTTGCTGGAAAAAGTATAGTGCACAGTTAAGGATTATCTGACTGAAAAATTTTTTGATTGACCTAGCTTGTCAAAGATAAAAAAAATATATTTAGTTTTGACATTTTTTTTTATTTAACTTTTTTTAACTTTTTGACATTATTAATTTTTTTATTTGACATTAGTTTTTAGTCTTGTAGAAGGTTTTTTTTTTGTTAAATGTCAAGTTTAAATTAATTTGCATGCCGAAAGGTGGTATGTGGTATTTCTTTGCTCATTTTTTATACAAATACAAAATACAAAATACAAAAATATTTATTTTGTATTTGTATAATAACAAAAAATATTGGAGTGTGGGTATAATCCTGAAGAAGTGAAGCCGAATAGAATTTTGAAAATAGCTCTGAGTTTTTCACAAAAACAAAAACTACTTACAAATGCCGCAGAAAAAAACTATTTTAAGGTGGTTCGATTTCCATACAAATATTTTTTGCATTACCGGACAAATGGCGCACAATTTTCCAGTGAAATATACATATTATATAGCATAATCTACTGTTTTGTTCAAAAATCATAAATTCATAAATAATTTTTAAATTAGATTTTATGCTAATAATCTACTGTTTTATTCAAGCAATTGTGATTTACCGCAAATAAAGACCAAAATAAATGCCAGTAGCTGTGATTTCACTCTAAAATTTTGCTCCATTTGTCCATAAATGGAAAAAAATTGTTTGTATTGAAATCGAACCACCTTAATTCAAAAACTTCCAGTATTGTCAGCGATGACCCCCACATTATTTTTTATGAATAAAATAGCTACATATATGTTTTACTAAAGTTATCGATTAATTTTTTAATTTGATGTAAAAGTTTTGAGTAATTAAATAATAACTTAGTCAAAAATATACCTCGGATTTCAAATCATGCAATTCTCGATCTCGTTTCTTCGCACTAGAGCGGCTGGATACTGATTTTTTTCTGGCATTAGCGCGCTCTTAAAAGGTAGATTACATACTTTTTTGTAGATCTATAAAAGAGGAATATCCCACCGAGCATTGTTTTTTATTTTTTATTTTTCCGACACTTCCAATTATCATGGGTTTGGCGGGAACGCGGAAAGAGTCGTGTCGTCTCGTTGTATTTGTTTTCAAAACTTCTCGTCGTGTGTTTATGCATAAAAATGCTGATGTCTTATTCATAAAGTGCCGAATCACAAGCGCGAGTGTGGGAAAATGATATAATGTGGTGAAACATGACTTTTCGTGTTGCTTCCAAAAATCCATCGAAGCTTTATAGTAAAGTCGCCACTACTTTACTAAAGCATGACTGGACTTGACCAAGAATGAACTTTGACTATAACTATAGCCTATACTGCTACGAGGCAACTTATTTAGCTTATGAAACTTGAAAATATAAAACACTTGACACTGACAAATGCCAAAAATTCGACGCCAAAACAAAAAAAAAAACAACAATCTTTTTTTTCTGTATTGCCACCCATCTCATCTCATCTTAACTTAATCTCTGGTGTTTCTTATCACATGACAGATATAATTAGTTCGACTTCCACCAGGCCTTGGCATTCAACAACAAGTTTTCCAAGTACAAAGGTAGATTTATTATGTATTTAGTTTATTTCTGAGACATTCTTAAATTTTAGGGTTATTACACGCATGGTGTTCAATGGAACTTTATTGCTGAGTCTATTCATGCGTATCAACAAATAAATACCGTAGACCATTAAACGTAGCGCCATCTGACCCCAAACTAAGCAAAGCTTGTGCTATGTAAGACAGATAATTGATGGAACACTTGTATACTTTTTTTAAAATGCATACTTATAATCGACATTTACAATCGACAGCCCTGTTGGTTCATTGGTAGTGTGTCTGCTTCGAGAGCTGAAGGGCGTGGGTTCGATTCCCACTCAGGACTAACATTTGTGTGACTAACATCGATGTTTGTTCTGTGTCTGGGTGTACTGTATGTATTATAAGTATGTATTTACAAAAAAAAAAAAGTATTTAAGTATTCTATCAGTTATCTGTCTTCCATCGCACAAGCTCTGCTTAGTTTGGGGTCAGATGGCGCTGTGTGTAATGTCCTGCGATATTTATTATTTATTATTATTTAATACACTAGAAGCTCGCGCCGGCTTCGCACGGGAAAACAAAACTCGATTAACAATATAAATTTACAGATCCAGTAGTTTTGGAGCCTATTCAATACAAACAAACAACCAAATCTTTCCTCTTTATAACAGTATAGATATACAGTGCACCCAGACACAGAACAAACATTTGTTTATACCACAAAATGTTTGTTCTGAGTGGGTATAGAACCCACGCCCTACAGCTCTTAAGGCAGATATACTACCAATGAGCCAACAGGGCTTAATGTGTTGCCAGCAAATAAATAAAAAATGCAGTAAATTTATAAGTATTTATGTAAGATTGTGGTCGCATCAAAAGTGATTAACATACAATGCCCGGCGCGATGAGAGCCCCCAACGAAGCGCTGGCCCTCCGCAGTCTGCCCACAAGGTTAGGCCTTTGCTTATATGAATGCTAAAACTACTCACTTCACAATTTGCATACTAGCCCATTTTGGGGTTGCATGTGTCAGAGGATGCAATTTTATATTTTAGACAGCAAGGAGAGGTTTAAGACCACCTTTCCAGTTCTTAACAGGAAACACTAACAATCTATTGAAGCTGCAACGACGGGACCATCGTCTCTTAGCAAGCCTCATAACCGGTCATCAGCGGCGGCCTTAGCTGTTGCGAGGCCCAGGGCGACAGATCATTGTGAGGCCCTTTTTCTTTGTGTCCGTTTTACTAAAAAATTAGTTCGAGTGCTCGAGTGGCCGTAACATGCTTGCACTAATAATGAAACCGTGCGTTCAGGGGGGGGTTTGTTAAGTGCGAGGCGCGAGATACACGTACATATACGGTAAAGACTTTTTTCTACGAGGACGCGAGGCCCCGGGCGGTTGCCCTGCTTGCCACCCCCTAAGGCCGCCACTGCGGGTCATTGCAACTTGAATAGTCACCTCTTTAAACTAGGAGCCACGGATAGTCCGCCATGCCGTGGCTGCTTGCAGGAGAATGAAACTGTAGAGCATGTGCTTCTGCATTGCAAAGCCACAGAAGGTACTAGAACTGCTGAACGGACGTCAGCGCAGGACTCATCGCCCCCACTTTGAATAAGAATCAAGGAGTGGTTAGTGTAAGTTTAAATCCAAGTTTGTGGGGTTGCAACCCTTGTCCCACGGTCGCCAAGATTCAAAATAATTGCTTCCACAGTACAAGATGTTAAAAATAGAATGTAGTTTAGGGTACACAGTCAAATATGAACAGAATCGGGCACAGCGACGTTTAGAAGAGAGGATGGGAGCATTCATGGAAACCCCTTGTGGGGTACAAGGGGTTACCCTTTTTTCATTATTCTTATTCCATCATTATTTCAAATTGGAAAAAGGGGTACAAATGATTTAATTAGGCTTATCTGACGAACTATTAGGTCTCTAAAAATAATTATCGAAACAATTCACAGCCCTGTTGGTTCATTGGTAGTATGTTTTTTTTTTGATGGTTGACAGGCTAGTTGTTTGACCACAGCTCACCTGATGTCAAGTGAAGGTGTGGCCGAAGATGGTAAAGCACACCTAGCCTGGAATGCCTGTCTGCTTCGAGAGCTAAAGGCCGTGGGTTCGATTCCCACTCAGGACAAACATTTGTGTGACTAACATCGATGTTTGTTCTGTGTCTGTGTGTACTGTATGTATTATAAGTATATATTTACAAAAAAAAAGTATTTATGTATTCTGTCAGCTGTCTAGTTCCCATAGTACAAGCTTTGCTTAGTTTGGGGCTAGATGGCGCTGTAAAAAATGTAGCAAATAAATACCACAGGACATTACACTGTGAACGGATTTGGATGAAATTTGGTATGGAGGCAGTAGAGACCCTGGATTAACACATGGGTTACTTTTTATCCCGAAAACATGTAGCGGGTAACACCGCGGGACGCAGCAAGAATGTATTCTGAAACCGCTCGAGAAGTTCTGCGAACATTTGTATATTTACCAGTTAATAATATGCAAATTAAGTTTGTAAATAAAGGTGCGACCACATTGGGACGGTGCCTACTTCGTTCAAAGATCTTGACGAAATATTTTTTGTGACCTTCTTTTCTACCTAACGTTAACGTTCAATCTCAATCAAAGGATATTTTTTTTATTATACTCTCCACAGACACTGGGGTCCGTGACCTTTGTCAACTTTGGTTACATATTTTTTTTTTTACAATTTCACATTACAAATATAGGAAAGTTACGTTAGTACTCTTAATGTAAGGTTAAAGTAGGTACTAGATTGTGTGTATACCGCGAACAAACCAGCGACCCAAGGATATTTGTTTTCTTTAGGTTTTTTTAGGGTTCCGTACCCAAAGGGTAAAAACGGGACCCTATTACTAAGACTCCGCTGTCTGTCTGCCACCAGGCTGTATCTCAAGAACGGGGATAGCTAGACAGTTAAAATTTTCACAGATGATGTATTTCTATTGCCGCTATAACAACAAATACTAAAAATAAAATAAAATAAATATTTAAGGGGGGCTCCCATACACCAAACTTGATTATTTACCGTTTCTTGCTCGATACTAATAACGGGGACAGGTAGACGCTTTAACTATTCATAGAATATTTAGTTTTATGTTCTCTTTAAATGTAATTAACTAAAATAAAATAAATAATTAAGGGGGCTCCCATGCAATAAAAGAGGTTTTCGCCGTTAACTATAGATAATGGTACGGAACCCTTCGTGCAGGAGTCCTAATCACACTTGGCCGGTTTTTTTTTTACTGTTAACAAATGTTTGACCACAGCTCACTTGAAGTTAAGACTCGAGATTAATTTATTCGTAGCGTAGGGTTTAGTGTACATTTACAAAACAGGTCTTATAAGTATGTTATTGACCACATCCCCGTATCCGCTGGGGCGTACATTATGATCAATTTTTTTTACTTGGTGGTAGATCTCCTTAGCAGGAGGTCGTCTAGGTAGGTACCACCGCAGTACCAGTTATTCTGCTGCTAAGCAGTAGTGTGTAAACATTACTGTGTTTCGGTTCGAAGGGTATTGCAGCGAAATTACTGGGCTGTTGAGACTAACCATCGCAAGTCTCAAAGTAATGAGCGCCAAAGCAGCGATGCCTGGACTTTGTTTTGTTACTCAAAGTTCTGTGTATCGCTGCAACGGTGATGGACAGGCGTTATCTCTTACCATCAGGAGAGCGTTTCGTTCGTCTCGTTACATTTAACATTAAAAAAAAAAAATTACAAAATTTTAAAATAACAATATAATTATGTATTCATATGGTTTAATAAAATATCAGAATGCAAAAAACATACACAGAAACAAACATAGAATTATACAACAATTGTTACAAATCCAATAATAATTAAAAAAAAAAATCAAAAATTAATGGCAATTTTCAAAAAATTAATTAATTCAAATTGTATCGTCTAAAAACTCGTTAATTTTTCGGTAGCGTTCTTCTATTCGTGAAAATTTCAATTCCTTTTTGAACCTAACACTAATTCCCTAATTGTTGTTGGTATTTTATTAAAACCTTTAGCTCCCGTTCCCGTGGGAATACAGGGATAAAAAATAGCCTATGTCACCCGGGGATAGTGTAGCTTCCCAACGGTGAAAAAATTATTGAAATCGATCCAGTAGTTTATGACTTTATTCGTTACAAACATACAAAAATCCAAATCTTTCCTCTTTATAATAGTATAGGTACCACTAAAAGTTCTGTTTGTCCCTGCAGTGGCCGTGGAGCGTTTAGTTCGGCTCATCACTTTTACATTAAAAAATAGCGTCTTAGCTCAGCCAAATACATTTAAGCCATATATAGAAATTAAATATGACTATTCCGTCGTATAACCTAATGTGGTATCAACCTTAAAGTTATTTGCCAACACGTCAAACTTGTGACAACTTCCTTCACAAGCGACGAACGTATCTCGACACTACTCATATCTCCACCATCGCATTGCACCAAGAAAACTAAGAGCAATCCTTAAAGAACTATTTAGTTTCACAATACGGCCACCGGTACAGATAAATTGGTCAGTTGACCTTGGGAAACGAGACGAAGCCAGTAATTCTGACAGACGTCATTCCAATAACCTGACAGGAGTAAAGTAACGTCAGATATATACATATTATGTTTTTTAACACGCTTTGTGCATACACAGAGCAATGACGCGCACTTTTCTTGCGGCGGCAGCGTTAGTTGACAGGCTAAGCGTTTGACCACAGCCCATGGTAAAGCACACCTAGCCTGGAATGGAACTGGCTCTCAAGTGAGGCTGCCGGAACACACCGTTAGATGCTTGGCGGCAGATTTTCAACTCTCGTGTGGTAGCTAGCCAGCAGAGTACTAGAGAGTACGCTACCACTATGCTGTGGTTTCATCACGGTGTTGTCCTTCACCGGCAGCTCAAGCTCATTGTTGGGGTTTGAACCCACGCCCTTAGGCGTGTGGGGAAAAAACAAAAACATCGTGGTGAAACCATAGCATGGTGGCAGGGTACTTTCTAGCACTCTGCTGGCTAGCTACCACACGAGAGTTGAAAATCTGCCACCATGCATCTAACGGTGTGTTCCGGCAGCCTCACTTGGAATCCAGTTCCATTCCAGGCTAGGTGTGCTTTACCATCTACGACCACACCTTCAGGTAACATCAGGTGAGCTGTGGTCAAACAACTAGCCTATCAACCAAAAAAAAATTAACTCTAGGACCATTCTAGAAAGCCCCAAAATCCCACACCTTTTCTCCAGTAAAAGCAAAATGGTTGCAGCCACTATAGAATACGTAATAAAACATTTGTATGTCCGTCCTTCTGTCTGCACGTAAACTGGGCCAATTTCTGACATTAAGAAGACCTTTTATAATTATCCAAGGTTCCGTATGATTTATAAAATAGATTGTTTGGTTTTGCTACACGACTGTCTAAAAATGGTGTGAATTAGAATTATTTTTGATAGCTCTGTTGGTTCATTGCTAGAATGTCTTCTTCAAGAGCTGATAAAAGCAATAAAAGATTTGTATTTGTTTTGTCTATCTATCTATCTATTTGTCTCAAAAAGATTTAGCAACATATCATGGCCTTATGATGTAATTTGTTTAACAAAACAACTGTTAAACTCGCGTTAAGTATTGAGCATAAGTTATTAACATTTTAACCCCGTGAACATATTCGCAATTGTCTTTGCATTTTTAAAAGATAATTATTTCAAACTAGCGGACGCCTCGCGGTTGCAATGGTCATGGACAGACGCTACCATTTACCGTGACCATTGAACTAAATGGAGGGCATCGTGTACATTACCGAAGAACTCACAAAAGGAAATGCTCTTTAAATACTAAAGAGCGCTTCAATCACGAAAAATAATTTCATTGAACTATTGAAGTTTTTATATAATTTAATCGTTATTTTTGGCATTTCTTTTTAATTTAACAGGAAATTGTTAATGTCAATTCGTTTAAAACCTTTTTTTAAATTCACTTTAACAACATTTTACGGGATAGTTATCATGTGACCTACCCAGTTTCATCTTTCACGATCCTTGATGCTTACCACCTAATTCTATCTAAATTTCTTCTATTCTATCAAAATTTTACTTTTATCAGTCTGGGCGTAACTACTTTAAGAAGTAGCAAACAATCACACTCACACAGAAAGTTTTTTTTTATACCTAGAAGATGAACGAGACGTTCTTCTGATGGTAAGGGATAACGCATGCCCGTTGCAGCGATACACAGAACTTTGGGTAGCAAAACAGAGTCCTGCGTATTATGAACAGTTTACGGCGTCAATTGAACTGCCTTGCAAATTCGTATTATGAACGCATATTGCTAGCCAGTCAGCGGTCACGTGACACTTGACCCATCTTCTGCCTGGTTATTGGCTGGCTATTCCGTATTATGAGCTTTCATTTGACATAAGTTATTGTGTTAGAACTGTCAAAAAGTCGCTACGAAAACCATTCAATTGCCGGCGTGTTGGAGTAGCTTTTATGGAATTGTTTTAGAATAATCTTGCAGGGCATCGCTGCTTTGGCGCTTTTAAGGATAGCTTTCCACCTTGACAGTACAAAGTATAAACGGGCGGGTTTATACTTTGTACTGTCTGGGTTGTTCTGTTTTGGGTTTAACTGCTAGCTCAGCTATAAACCGTGGTGTTGACACTGCTTCAAGCAATAAAACCTTTTAGTTAACCTTCAAGTTAAAAGTTCATTTTCCTTGTCCTCAGGTCCTGCGCGCACGCAAGCTGTCGCGACTCGCGAACCGAGTGTCAGTCCCGGTCCAACCTTCGTGCGTGCCACATGTCTCGCCGTTAAATGGATGTAAATAATTCAATAAAATCAGTGGTCCATGACGTAGACACCGTGAAAAAGTGTGCGGAAAAGTGATGATAGTGTATCTGTGGTGAAGTGGTATACATTTTTTTCCAGGAGAAATATTAAAATCGGCTTTTCAATATGCAAGGACGTGACAAGTTATGCGCTAAACTAACTAGCGCTTTCCTGAGAAAGTGGTGTAAGTGTTTTTTTTTTTTTTTGCTTTTTGTATTTATTTATTACCCGACTGCAGAGGAAGGGTTATGTTTTTTGCGTGTGTATGTTTATGTGTTTGTACTTAATTTTTTTTTATTAGCTCGTATCTTCCAAAACGGTTGGATGGATATCGTTATATTCGTTTTAAAAACCCCAAGTGTCTTTAGATCGGTGTTTGAAAAAAACAAAATGGCGGATTTTGTATAATAATGAAATGTTAATTAAAAAAAAATAGCCAAACATTTCGAGTAGGGTATTAAAATTAACCCTAGAAAGATAACCTTATTTTTTAGTACTAAAAAGATAAACATGCGCCTCAGAGGCGCACAGTTTTCAAACCCGAATTATTTTACAAATTGTAATAATAATAATATTTTTTTAAATTTAATGAAGTTTTACATTTTAATTGTGTTAATAAAACACAACTATATACTATTATTTTTTATTTATTTGAAAGTTATAAACAAATTAAAAATTCTTGGCAAAAAGTTACAAAAATGAACAGTCTTCTGTATTAAAGTAGATTTTTTTTTAAAAAGGTCAATATTTTCGGTATTTTATTTTACTAACCAATTAACTACTGTATAATCAGTCTCAAATACCAAAAAATAATACGAAAATCAACAGTTAGACACATTTGTTGCAAACATAATTTTTGTGTTCCCACACACTGTCTTTTTACATTTTGTACACGTCATCTTAGACATTCTTTTTTTTTTTTGTACACAAGCTACAGTAACGCCGAACTTTAGACGGAAGTTCCTCATCAGCTTCTTCAGAAACGTCTTGAATGGTTTGAGGCAGGATATTTTCTCTCAAACGTCTTGCTAAAGTAGGGATTTCCACTTTTAGTTTCTTCATTATACCTACTCACTGTGGTTCAATGGCTATTCTCGTTCTTAAAAAAAATTGTGAGTGTAAATTATATATGAGTTGACAAATGCTATGTTCAAAATATAATAAAACATTGTCATTGGCCATCTGTTAGTCTTTCTGGAACAAGACATCGAAGAACACATCTCATCGAACGTCTCAACGCCGCCTTCAGTCTGGTTGTAGAACATCATTACTTCAGGTTTGCCAGTTGTAGACTTTATAAGGGCGCCTACATTGCATGAGGACAATACATATACCATCTTTGACAGCTTCGGCTTGTATGATACTAGGGTTAAATAATAAATATCCATCGAAACAGAACATAGATGAACCCACTGATCGAGTAATAATGTTTTTCAATTCTTCAGGAATTTCTAATTTGTTTGACCTAACTGTGTCCACAATTGTCAAAAAACTATTCAGATGAATAAATAACCAATATACATAAATAATATAAACCGTACATATGTAGAAATAAGTAAATAGTAACAAAAACAAATTCACAAAGAAATCCATAAAAGTTACACAAAAGATAAACATGCGCTTCTCGAGCGCAACGCGTTGCCATAGCAACAAAACTGTGGTACTTACCGAAAAGAAGAAGTCGTCTTTCGGTAGTGTTGACCGACAACTGAGTTGGATCGGAAACAGAAGCTTGTACGCGCGTTAATTAAAAAAATACATCGATATATCTGTTTCGCGGGCGCCTCCGAAGCGCACGTTATCTTTCTAGGGTTAAGGAAATTAAAAGGGAATTACAAATATAACTTATTTATATATAAATTTAATCCCACTAATATTATAAATGAGAAAGTTTGGATTGATGTTTGTTACTCTTTCACGCAAAAACTACTGAACGGATTTGGATGAAATTTGGTATGGAGGTAGCTGACACCCTGGATTAGAACATAGGCTACTTTTTATCCCGAAAGCACGTAGCGTGTAACACCGCGGGTCGCAGCTAGTTTATTTATATTATTCTAGAATCAAACGCAATAAAAACAATTTACTATTTAGGACAAATGATCGATCTAAAGACCGATAAAAAAAACCCAAATTAAATGTTAATTGATTTTTAATTACAGTTAGTATGCAATGAATAATAAGTCTAATTAAGTAATATTTTTTAATTATTTCCTAGAAATAAATGTATGTCAATACTATGTAGGTAGGTACTTTGAAGAATGTGGATCTATTAATCGGGAGTAATGGGTACCATCAGATATTCTGCCGCCAAGCAGTAGTTTTTAATTATTTTTTTTAATGTAAAAGTAATGAGACGATCGAGGCGCTCTCCTGATGTTAAGAGATAACGCCTGTCCATGACCATTGCAGCGATACACAGAACATTGAGTAACAAAACAACGTCCAGGGCATCGCTGCTTTGGCGCTCATTACTTTGAGAGTAGATGGTTAGTCTCAACAGCCCAGTAATTTCGCTAGTGTGTATGACATTACTGTGTTTCTACCTCAACAGCTCTGTAGGTTATTCAGACTTACCATCTTATGTCTCAAAGTTAACAGCCCTGTTGGTTCATTGGTAGTATGACTGCTTCAACAGCTGAAGGGCGTGGGTTCTTTTTTTTTTTTTTTTGTAATGGTTGACAGGCCAGATGTTTGACCACAGCTCACCTGATGTTAAGTGAAGGTGTGGTCGAAGATGGTAAAGCACACCTAGCCTGGAATGGAACTGGCTCTCAAGTGAGGCTGCCGGAACACACCGTTAGATGCTTGGCGGCAGATTTTCAACTCTCGTGTGGTAGCTAGCCAGCCGAGTACTAGAAAGTACCCTACCACCATGCTATGGTTTCCTCCCGATGTTTTTCCTTCACCGGCAGCTCAAGCTCATTGTTGGGGTTTGAATCCACGCCCTTCGGCATGCGAACCTACCGCGCTAACCACTGAGCTATCATTGCTACAAAAATTCCATTCCATTCCCACCCAGGACAAAAGTGGTATAAACAAATGTTTGTTCTGTGTCTGGGTGTACTGTATATATTATAAATATGTACTTGTATAAAAAAAAGTATTGATGTATTCTATCAGTTATCTGAGTTCCATCACACAAGCCCTGCTTAGTTTGGGGCCAGATGCCGCTGTGTGTATAGTCCTACGATATTTATTTATAAAGTAATGAGCGCCGCGGACTTTGTTTAGCTACTTAAATTTCTTGTGTATAACAAACTCAAAGTGCAACGTTTATAGTATTTGAGTTGTGTAACTCAAATACTATAAAATAGATTAACAGCATATGAAGATAGCTCAGTTTTAGCGATGATAGCTCAGTGGTTAGCGCGGTCGGTTCGCATGCCGAAGGGCGTGGGTTCAAACCCCAACAATGAGCTTGAGCTGTCGGTAAAGGAAAACATCGTGAGGAAACCACAGCATGGTGGTAGCGTACTCTCTAGTACTCGGCTGGCTAGCTACCACCTTCAAGTAAAAAATCTGCCGCCAAGCATCTAACGGTGTGTTCCGGCAGCCTCACTCGAGAGCCAGTTCCATTCCCGGCTAGGTGTGCTTTACCATCATCGACCACACAGTCACTTAACATCAAGTGAGCTGTGGTCAAACAACTAGCCTGTCAGCTATAAAAAAAATAGTAGTACACAATATTATAAGGTTTCCAGTGCAGTATAAAGTGTAAATGAACATCGAGTTGAAGTCTTCTGCGAACAAGTTTTATTTGAACAAAAAGTGAACTGGCCGGTTCTAAATATAGAAATATGCTGTAAGGGTTCTAACTAAGGCATAGAGAGGTATGTGCTGCCAATATGTTGTGTCCATGCAGTTGGGGAAGGAATCCAATTCGAGGAAGCAAATTTAAAATCTAATAATATAATAATAATAATAAATATCGCAGGACATTACACACAGCGCCATCTGACCCCAAACTAAGCAAAGCTTGTACTATGGGAGTCAGATAACTGATAGAATACTTAAATGTTTTTTTTTTTTGTAAATACATACTTATAATACATACAGTACACCCAGACACGGAACAAACATTTGGTTTTATATCACAAAATGCTTGGCCTAGGTGGGAATCAAACCCACGCCCCACAGCTCTTGAAGCAGACATGCTACCAATGAGCCAACAGGGCTGTCTATATATAATAATTATAATATAATATGATCTAATAAAACACGCGCGGGGCGCTGGCAGATCGCGTCCTGCCCTGCCCCTGACGCCACTCCGTGACGACGCGATGCGATCAAACATTTCATTCGCACGACCACATCATCATCAGTATGTTTGATCGCGGATTCGTACGACTAAAATTCGAGCAAACGTGCGATGATCGCGTATTCGCTTTTTTTATGGTTGACAGGCTAGTTGTTTGACCACAGCTCACCTGATGTTAAGTGACGGTGTGGTCGAAGATGGTAAACACACCTAGCCTGGAATGGAACTGGCTCTCAAGTGAGGCTGCCGGAACACACCGTTAGGTGCGTGGCGGCAGATTTTCAACTCTCGTGTGGTTGCTAGCCAGCCGAGTACTAGAAAGTACCACAATGCTGTGGTTTCCTCACGATGTCGTCCTTCACCGACAGCTCATTGTTGGGGTTTGAGCCCACGCTCTTCGGCATGCGAAACGACCGCGCTTACCACTCAGCTATCATCGCTACAAAAATTGTAGCATATTAGGATGACGCCTTATTTGAATACAAGTGCATGCGAACGAAACAGCGTTAATTTCCTATGCCAACAGTGTCCCGATAGCGGTCAATGACGTACCGTCCCCTCACGCCCGAGTACACGTGCGTGACAGCAGTGCTAAGTAGTACCTAGGTAGCGTAGGTACTACTTGCACACGTATCTCTGAGAACGATTAAATCCTTAATTGTTTTTTGACGAGAGCGCGGCAAACCTATACTTACAAATACAAATATTTATTAGATAACACCAAAGTTACAAGTCATATTTAAATATGTCAACGTTTTAAGAGGCCTCTTAGAACTACAATACAACACCTAGGTTGAAAGCCCTAGGCACTGGTTCTATTTATATAATCATCTGACGGTGTGGTCGAAGATGGTAAACACATTCATATACTGCAATATGGCAAGTCCTAGCGGCAAAATTGACTAACACCTGATAATATAATTAACCTAGGATTTTTTTTTAAAGTCTTTATTGCACACTTTAAATAACGAAGGGAGGACTTAATGTTAAAGCATTTTCTGCCAGCCATCCCCTCAGTAAATAACATATAGTTGTAACGTTTATGAATATATTATTAATAAAAAAATAAATAAATAAACACACCTAGCCTGGAATGGAACATACAACATCACACAAACACCCAAACACACAATAAAATAAATAAATATCGTAGGACATTACACACAGCGCCATCTGGCCCCAAACTAAGCAGAGCTTGTGTGATGGAAGCCAGATAACTGATAGAATACAGTACACTTTTTTTGTTGTTTTAAATACATACTTATAATACATACAGAACAAACATCGATGTTAGTCGCACAAATGTTTGTCCTGAGTGGGAATCGAACCCACGCCCTGCAGCTCTCGAAGCAGACATGCTATCAATGAACCAACAGGGCTGTCTTATAACACACCATCGTTTTTGCGTCTGAGATTAAAAAGAACACAATTTGTTTGATTAAATCTCTTATGATTCTTGAAAGCGAGATAAACATGACTTTTTGTGCTTATCGAAGGTTATTTGCGTCACGAAAATCGAATTACGTTACAAACACTTGAATTAGCTTACTTAACAATACTTAACTAATTATTTTTTTAATATCAATTACAAAATATTTTTCAAAAAATTATTGGCGCTCTCCAGCCTTGAGTAAACACGGAAGTTTTGTCGAATAAAGTCGACACAAAAAGGTCGTCTTGAGTTTTTGGCGGGAACGTGGCAAGAGTCGTGTCGCCCCGTTGTATTTTTTTCGAAAACTAGTGTTTTGTCGAGTGTTTATGCATAAAAATGGTGGTGTTTTATTCATAAAGTGGTGAATCACAAGCGCGAGTGTAGGAAAAAGATATTAAACATGACTTTTCGTGTTGCTTTCGAAACTCCATCGAAGCTTATAATAAAGTCGCCACTACTTTAATAAAGCATGATTGCACTTGACTGACACGGACTGTACTTGACCAAGACCGGACTTTGACTATAGGTTACAAAAGTAACCTGGCAACGCTGCTCTAAATGTTACATGCACGTTACTGCGTAGTGGTCTGAGATCGGGTCTCGAAATCAATAGCTCATTAGGCACTGCGGCGAGGCGTCATTGCTTCGCGGAATCCTCGGAACGTCAACAAATTCCGGATATCTATCTATGTTTCTCGCCTCGCGGTTTCACCCGCGTTGTTCCCGTTCCCGCGGGAGTACAGGGATAAAAAGTAGCCTATGTCACCCGGGGATAGTGTAGCTTTCCAACGGTGAAAGAATTTTTGAAATCGGTCCAGTAGTTTCGGAGCCTATTCAATACAAACATACAATCAAATCTTTATTAGTATAGATTTATGAATGACTCTTAACTGAAAGATGGTGTGTTTGCGTTCTATTTTTGGTATGAATTGCTATTTATTTAATGAACTAATTTTTAATACTACCCACTTAAATCAATATTTAAAGAAAAAAAGAAAATGATTTTTTATTTAGTAACACCACAGAGCATACAAAAACCACAAACAGTTACAAAATAGGGGCTCACCTCAGCATAATACTGGTCATACTACGCGGTGTGACCAGCGCTGGTCTTTCGTGTGTGTGTTGTGTTCAGTCCTTCCACCGCCTTCTTGGTATGGCGTGGTGAGGATTGGCCTCGAAGATTTCTCCCCTTTGCCAAAGGCCACGACCCCTAGGGAAATTGCTCGCGCGTAGCAGTTTTTACTCATCTGCTTCTCAGCGGCATTTCAATGGCCGTTTTAGTTGACACGGGGTTTTTTTTTTTGCTTTGGCATTTTGCAAATTGACATTGTGCATCGCTCTCGCTGACAGACTCCTCCGAATTTTCTAGGGACGATCTCGCGAGGGAGTGCTGTTTTTCCGATGGGCCCTTGTCGGTCAAACAAAACAAACATAACAGAATTACCAACAACAAAAACAGATATAATAAACAAAATAAATAAATAAATAAAACAACAGGCTCACGTTTGACCACCATCGCGCCTGTTACCAAAAGAGAAAAAATAAAATATAAAATAAATATCGTAGGACTATACACACCGCGCCATCTGGCCGCAAACTAAGCAGAGCTTGTGTGATGGAAGTCAGGTAACTGATAGAATACATAAATACCTACTTCTTTTTTTGTAAATACATACAGAACACCCAGACACTGAACAAACATTTGTTTATTCACAATCGAACCCACGCCCTACAGCTCTCAAGGCAGATATACTACCAATGAGCCAACGGGGCTGTCACGGGCTGAACGGGCTGAAGATATGATCTAGGATCTAACACACTTGTCTAGGGGAAGCCGATTCAAGAAACTAGCAATAACAAATATGGTGGTTCGATTTCCATACAAATATTTTTTTGCCATTTATGGACAAATGGAGCATAATTTTACAGTGAAATCACAGCTACTGGCATTTATTTTGGCCTTTATTTGCAGTATATAGTAAATAACGTAGTGGAATTTCCTTGGGTAGGTACCAAACGTTTCGACTCTACGTTTCTCATCCGTACGGCCAAGGAATGGAACAAGCTACCGGCTTCCTTGTTTCCTGATAGATATAATCTAGATCTTTTCAAGGTCAGAGTGAATAGGTATCTTCTAGGTCTGCGTGCTTCATCTTCGACCACATCGTCGCTTACCATCAGGCGAGTTGGTGGTCAAACGCGGACTTATTCGTATTAAAAAATAAAAAATAAAAAATAACAATGCTAGAATAAAACAGTAGATAATTAGCACAATCTACTGTTTTATTAAAAAATTACAAATTCATAAATCATTCATAAATTTGATTTTATGCTAATTATCTACCGTTTTATACAAGCAATTGTGATTTACCGCAAATAAAGACCAAAATAAATGCCAGTAGCTGTGATTTCACTGTAAAATTATGCTCCATTTGTCCATAAATGGTAAAAAATTATTTGTATGGAAATCGAAACACCTTTTAGCAATTGCACTAGTATCATGAATCAGAGCTTCCTAGCACTTCTGATGAGCAATCGGGAATGTTTTTAAGTTTACGGAAACCCTTAATGTGTTTTTGGTTCCTGGTGGATTTAATTGCATTTAAAATTTCATTTATTATCCATTGTCTTATATATATTTTACGTAAACTGCACCTACATTGTCAGCAGGGCTGTTAGCGTGGACTTTAAACCTATGACACTTCCTTATACTGCAGTGACTCTCGATTGTTCTGTGCGAGAATTCACATAACCGGTTGATTGGCAATCGGTTGGTTGAACAGCCGCGTACACAAGTCATTTTCATTGGCAGCCTTTTTTGTTTAGGTTAGCTGCCAGGCTAGGTGTTTGACCAGTTCACCTGATGTTAAGTGAAGATGTGGTCGAAGATGGTAAAGCACACCTAGCCTGGAATGGAACAGGTTCTCAAGTGAGGCTGCCGGAACACACCGTTAGATGCTTGGCGGCAAATCTTCCCAGAAAGCAAAACTTATCAGTGACTTTTGTAGCGATGATAACTCAGTGGTCAGCGCGGTCGATCGCACGTCGCAATGCGTGGTTTCTTCAAATTATTTTGATTTTATGTTTGTCGGATTTTAGTTTAATATTTCGGATAGTTTTTTTTTAAAGAAACGGCCCAAGTGCGATTAGGTTCCGTACAATTATCTATAGAAACGGCAAAAAATCACGTTTGTTGTATGGGAGCTCCATTAAATATTTATATTATTCTGTTTTTTTAATATTTGTTGTTATACCGGCAATAGAAATAAATCATCTGTGAAAATGTCAACTGTCTAACTGTCACGGTGCATGAGATACAGCCTGGTGGCGGACGGACAGCGGAGTCTTAGTAATAGGGTCCCGTTTTACCCTTTGGGTACGAAACCCTAAAATTGTTGTCAAGTTAATATCTGCAGTGGTAGGTACCTACCTAGATGACTTCCTGCTAAGGAGATCTACCACCATGTAACAGTACATACTTATAATACATACAGAACACCCAGACACAGAACAAACATTCATCACATAAATGTTTGTCCCGGTGGGAATCGAACCCACGCCCTACAGCTCTTAAAGCAGATATTCTACCAAATGAGCTTAACAGGGAGTCAATTTCAAAAGTTCATGCATTACATAAGCAGTTTTATTAATTTTTTGAAATCAAATCATTTCCTTCTTTAGGTTGACTGGAAGAGATCACTTATAGCGATAAGATCTCCAGTGCACTTGTTGTAGACAGTAAAGAGTTATTCAATCAATCGACGTAACTACTTTCTTTCAGCTATCGTGTGGTGTACACACAGAATTTTGAGTAACAAAACAAAGTCCAGGGCATCGCTGCTTTGGCGCTCATTACTTTGAGACTTGATTTTGACTTTTTTTTTTGATGATAGATATATGTAGCTGCTGCACGAAACTGTATCCCCCGAGTTTGTTATCAGCAGCTTTCTGAATTGACTCGCGCTGTGGCGGCAAAATTGAAACAAAACTTCTCGTCAAAAATTTTATTCCATACGCGCGTCGATGTCTTTTTAACAGGATTTCAAAATCATTATGAAAACGACATAAACGCGACATCTGTCGGATTTTTTTGTTATTACATTACTTTGAACGGGGGAATCGATTTTCATTCATCGATTTGCTAAAGATTGTCACCTAACCAGTGCTAAGTGCTATTTCAATCAATAACACACATACACACACCCACACACGCACCCACATACTCACACATACCCATACACACACTACGTTGTCATCTCATGTTACGCTTGTTACGCTTGTCATGTTAGTTCTGAAAATCAGCGCTGCTGAGAAATCGGCAGCACTAATGCTGAGAACTAACCTTTTTTATCGCACTGGACACTACAGCGATAACTTTCTACATATTATTATTATTGTTATTTTTATTTTCTAATCTTTTATTTGTAGTGTTTTTTGTTGTTTGTGACATAATAAATGTTTTCTTTCTTTCTTTCTTTCTTGATTATTTTCAGTTTATAAATGCTGTTACCTGTCGCACTTTATTTAATAAACGCTTTAATTTGGTCCCTGCGATACAGGTTCTCCTATTGTAGCCCCTAAATTATAGTAAATAAATTATTATGTATTTTTTGTATACAAACAATACAAATGTATGTAATAAATAAATATCGTAGGACGTTCACAGCGCCATCTAGCCTCAAATTAAGCAAAGCTTATATTTTGGGAACTAGATATCTGATAGAATTCTTGTATACTTTTTGTTTTACTTATGTGGGTTACTTATATTATTATTTTGGATACTTCGTTTATAGTTTCGGCCGAATTCGGTGGCCTTCTTCATGGAGACAAAGCTGAGTACAGCTGAGTACGTGTACTCAGCTTTGTCTCCATGAAAAAGGCCACCATATGTGGCCGAAACTAACTAAATTCAGAATTTCTGATATAATTAATCGTGAGTATTCCCGTTTCCATTGTAAAATAGTTTTTATATATTTGTTGTACATAATATGTACTTATAAACCAGGGTGTGCACGCAGTAAAAGGAAATTTCGCATGTATCGATACATGTGCCATAAAAATTGAAAAAAAAGAAAATGAATTTTTTACTAACTGGTAGTTTTCTGGTAGATTTCTTTAGCAGAAAGTCGTCTAGGTAGGTACCACCGCAGGTATTCTGCCGCCAAGCAGTAGTGTGGAAACATGACTGTATTCCGGTTCGAAGGGTACTGCAGCTAGCGTAATTACTGGGCTGGTGAGACTAACCATCTAGTCTCAAAGTAATGAGCGCCAAAGCAGCGATGCCCTGGACTTTGTTTTGTTACTCAAAGTTCTGTGTATCGCTGCAATGGTCATGCACACGCGTCATCTCTTACCATCAGGAGAGCGTATCGTTCGTCTCATTAAAAAAAAAAAAAATTTACGTTCTATCATAACACAACGAAAAATTATGTAAATAAATTTGAATCTTGATAAAGTTGACGTGTTTTTTCTTTTAGTTGAACAAGTCTTTAGAAAAACAAAACTAAGACCTTTGAGTGAGCCTTCCAAGATAAAAACAAACACGACGTGTGCTCGCGACAAAAAAGATTTGAGAACTTGTTTACACAGTTTACAAGGACGTTATAAAAGAATTTACAATTTAAAAAAACCAGACTCCATTGCCATTAGGCCAATGAAACAGCGAGGTTTCCGACCAAACGGAAATATCATCGATTTATAACAATTTTATAATTCACAGCTGCGACAGATCTGCGTATATAAATAATAATAAATATCGTAGGACATTACACACAGCGCTATCTGACCCCAAGCTAAGCAAAGCTTGTTCTATGGAAGTCAGATAACTGATAGAATACTTCAATGCTTTTTTTTGTAACTACATACAGAACACCCAGACACAGAACAAACATTTGTTTATTCACAAAATGTTTGCCCTGAGTGGGAATCGAACCCACGCCCTACAGCTCTCAAGGCAGATATACTACCAATGAGCCAACGGGGCTGTAAATTACTACACTACTAAAAGTATACTACCCCTTTTATTCTGGTTTTTAGTATTTGTTGTTATAGCGGCAATAGAAATACATCATCTGTGAAAATTTCAACTGTTTAACTATCACGGTTCATGAGATACAGCCTGGTGACGGACGGACAGCGGAGTCTTAGTAATAGGGGCCCGTTTTACTCTTTGGGCACGGAACCCTAAAAAGAGCCCGTACAAAGACGGGGCGGATCGCTAGACTAAATTATGAATCAAATAATATAAAAGGTCGTTAGTACGGATTGTAAGATTCATTGCACAGTTGGTAATTCTAATCATAACCAACATTTTAGTGAACGATTACGGACGGTTACCGCAACCGGCCTTGGGCCGATACGCCGTGACACGCCTCGCACTGAACGCGGCGCTCGTTGGAACTACAACCGTTAAATTAAATTAAATTGTATTTATTGAGATAAAAAAAACGGTCAACGGCCAATTACATTACAATTACAGGCCAAAAAAAAATTACGTAATTACAAAATTAAAACAATAATAATTAAATAAATTTTCAATTAAAAAAAACCGACTCCACGACCCTTAGGCCACCTAAACGCACTGCTCCAATGAAACAGCGAGGTTCCCGACCAAACGAAATCATCATCGATGTATGTGTACAATTTTTTAGTTTTTTGTTAATTTTTTAAAAACCGCTCAATCAATTTCGATAAAATTTTTACGGGACCACCTCTGATGTATGATCTACCAATAAAAAAAAACATAAAATCGAATTGAGAACCTCCTCCTTTTTTGAGTCGGTTAAAAATGGGAAAACTTTGCCTAGCAGTGGGACACTACGGGCTGTAAAAATAAATTAGTAGTAGAAACAAGTAATTTAAAAAAAAACAATCTTTTACATGTGCTGCAATCAAGTAATGATGAGATTTTAAAAGGGAAATCAGAATTTAATGTTTATATTATATGTATATCTTATACATATACTGTTGACCGTTGCGTTCCTTCATCTGGAGCCAAAGTCATCTGCATGACCTAATTCCACCTTGCCCATTCTACTATCGGACAGCCAGGAGCTTTAAAAAGCGTCACCGCTTCATGGTTGATGTTCCAAAAGCTCGAACTAAGCGGTTTGATTCCACCTTCTTCATGTGTACCGCTAGACATTGGAATCTGCTGCCCGAGTGGGAGTTCCCCAATGAATATAGTCTGGGTACCTTCAAGTCGCGAGTGAATCGGTTTCTCCTAGGCGAGCGTGCTCCACCGTAGACCGCATCTTCGCTTAACATCAGGCGGGATGGCGGTCAAACGCAAGCCTATCTACTTATTATGTTGTTGTTTGATTCTTGTTTATGTGATAGTTTTGGTTTTGGTTTTAATTTTGAATTGTAATTGATTATGAACTTGATTTAATTTTAATTATGGTTTTACTAATTTAATATTGATTATGGTTTTTATTTTGATTTTAATTTTATTGAATTTGTTTTTGATTTTAATTTAATTAATTGTATTAATATATTTAAATGCATGTTGTGCTTCTTTAAATAAGCAACGCAATTAGCTAGAGAATTACTTAAGTTGTGTAAAATTATAATAATAATTATTGTAGTTGCTAGAATGAAGCCTCAATAAATAAATAAATAAATTATAAAAAAAAAAAGTTCTGTGTATCGCTGCAATGGTCATGGACAGGCGTTATCTCTTACCATCAGGAGAGCGTCTCGTTCCCCTCATTACTATTACAAATAATGATAAACATCAGTACAAGTTAAGAAATTAGGAAAAATTGTTTGATGAACCATGTCTCATAAACTAGGTAAGGTAAAGTTAACAACCAAGGCCGTTATGTCAAAATACTAATCTATATCAACCTTTACTATTGTAAAGAGGAAAGATTTGATTGTTTGTTTGTTTGTATTGAATAGGCTCCGAAGCTACTGGACCGATTTCAAAAATTATTTCCGTGATTCAAGATCGTAGGTATAAACGTGTTATGTCGAGTAATGCAGCTTGGCGTCCGACCTTAGTAAGTTTCTAGAACAAAATTGTAATATATCTTGTTTGTATTCATATCGCATATTGTACCAGTTCATTTTTTTTTTATAGCTGACAGGCTTGGTGTTTGACCACAGCTCACCTGATGTTAAGTGACTGTGTGGTCGATGATGGTAAAGCACACCTAGCCTGGAATGGAACTGGCTCTCAAGTGAGGCTGCCGGAACACACCGTTAGATGCTTGGCGGCAGATTTTCAACTTGAAGGTGGTAGCTAGCCAGCCGAGTACTAGAAAGTACCCTACCACCATGCTATGGTTTCCTCACGATGTTTTTCCTTCACCGGCAGCTCAAGCTCATTGTTGGGGTTTGAACCCACGCCCTTCGGCATGCGAACCGACCACGCTAACCACTGAGCTATCATCGCTACAAAAATTATTATCTACTACAGTTAAGCGGTTTACAAAACTAAAGCTTTTAGCTTGATTTATTTATTACTGCGCCCCGCGGTGTTACCCGCTACATGTTTTCAGGATAAAAAGTAGTCTATATATTAATCCAGGGTCTCAGCTACCTCCATACCAAATTTCATCCAAATCCGTTTTGTAGTTTTTGCGTGAACGAGTAACAAACATCCGTCCATCCAAACTTTCACATTTAAAATATTAGTGATTTAATTTATTTTAGTGAAAATAATATTTGATCTCATAACTTAGCTGAAATTTAATTTTGAGACGCTTTGTTATTGTTATATTGACTTGCCTGTAACTATCGTAGTTATTTATGACTAATGAAAATGATTCTGATTGAAACAATAATATTTTAAGAAGAAATGTGAATACAACTGACAGCGCCAATTTCATGCAAATCCGTGTCGCAATAACGATTGCCCATAGAATCGGTCATAGCGCCGACGCTTAGCCAAGACCAGCGAGTTGCGGCAACGGAGGTGTTGAATAATTAAATGTGTTGCCATCCAATGCATAAAGGTCACCCGAGAAGGAAGAGAAAAGGGGAAAAGCTTGGACCTTGCGTGGGCATGGCTTAACTTTGCCAATCTAATCTAATGACCATAGTGGCCAAGGGCATCGCCAAATGTAAACCGACCGATGTCATTAAGGTGGTACGGTTTCCATACAAATATGTTTTTTTCATTCATAGACAAATAGATCATAATTTTACAGTGAAATCACAGCTACTGGCATTTATTTTGGTCTTTATTTGCGGTAAATCACATTTAGTTTAATGAAACAGTAGATTTATTAGCATAAAATCAAATTTATGAATTATGTAGTGATATAGTACACCCAGACACAGAACAAACGTTTGTTTATATCACAAAATGCTTGTCCTGGGTAGGAATCCAACCAACGCCCTTCGGCTTTTGGAGCAGACATACTACCAATGAACCAACAGGGTCTGTTACCGATCGAGCTAACACGACTGTGTCTGTGACAAGATATTCTTATGTTTGTTTTTAATTATAAATGCTTGATTACATTGACATCGATTCTAATGGGTTTTTTCTGTTGTTTTCTTAATTATTAATGCAATAAGGTCGACTTGAAGGTTTGTTTATGGGTCAAGCCCTGATCGCTTAGAGCTAAA
Organism: Biston betularia; assembly: GCA_905404145.2. Taxonomy (NCBI): domain Eukaryota; kingdom Metazoa; phylum Arthropoda; class Insecta; order Lepidoptera; family Geometridae; genus Biston; species Biston betularia. Next base: position 484,922 of record FR989891.1, read on the forward strand.
TATAGATATTTTGTTGTCCAAAACAAAACATACAATTATCTACCTTACTCGTATCTACGACTAGTTGCGCCCCGCGTAATTACCCGCTACATGTTTTCGGGATAAAAAATAGCCTATGTGTTAATCCAGGGTTTTAGCTACCTTCATCATCCAAACTTTCACATTTATAATATTTGTGGTATAACCAATAGAGTTTATGATTGATTGTATAGTATAACAAATTACGAAAAACTAAGTAACGAGGGTAACGATGATAGCTCAGTGGTTAGCGCGAGCGGTTCACACGTGAAGAGCGTGGACCTCGAGCTGCCGGTGAAGGAAAACATCGTCTGTAAACCATAGCATGGTGGTAGCGTACTCTCTAGCACTCGGCTGGCTAGCTACCACACGAGAGTTGAAAATCTGCCGCCAAGCATCTTACGGTGTGTTCCGACTGCCTCACTCGAGAGCCAGTTCCATTCCAGGCTAGGTGTGCCTAAAATAGTAAAAAAATTGTCGAAAAGTAGTCACTAGGTACCAAATTTTTTACTATTTTTTTTGACTGGACTAAACTATTACGTCATGTGACTATGACTTGATTTATCATAAGAAACATTAAAACATAGAAAACTTTACACTGGCAAATGCACAAAGTGCGACATGTACTAAAAAACGAATATGAAGAAAAAATAAAAAAAATCCAGGCCAGTTGCATTCCAGGCTAGGTGTGCTTTACCATCTTCGACCACACCTTCACTTAACATCAGGTGAGCTGTGATCAAACATTTAAATAATAAATACGTTTGACTGCCATATCACTTGATGTCAAGTGATGATGCGGTCTAAGATGGAGCACGCTGGCTCAGAAGATACTGTTTCACACTCGACTTGAAGACACCCAGATTGTATCCAACGGGGAACACCCACTCAGGTAGCGCAGTCCACTGTCTAGCGGTCCGCACAATGAACGTGGAATCAAACCGTGAAAGCTAGGGAGGGTTGTGCGAGTTCTGTGTCTTTCACATCTAACATTGAATGAGCTTTGCTTAGAATCAATTCCGATACAAATAACGTACCTTTTAAAATTCAGATTAAAAGTAAGTTCAATTAATATAATTAATACCTTGTACCTACCATGAAACTTGTTTTTAATCCAAGCTAAGCATAAAAGTAGTTGACAAACTAGTAGAAAAAGTAAAATAACTTTTTTTTTTTACGTTGCTTTTCTTTCAACTTTTATGTGTAGGCGCTAATAAATGATTAATTATATCGCTTTAAGTAGTTTGCTGCGAACAGTGACCTCGCTGTATCTTGATATATTCATACATGTATACTATAAAGAACAAGCTAAAGGTTGGACAAAATAAAATCTGCCAAATCTGATTTTGTACATTTTTTTTTAATTACTATCAAAATAATTAATTGCACAGCTAAATTAAAAATTAGTTCTATTGAACATAATGTCTTAAAAGTTCGTTTCCTTTCCGACAGTTCTACAGTGTTATGCCTATTGTCAAAAAAAAAGTTACGATTTCCATACAAATATTTTTTCCCCATTTATGGACAAATGGAGCATAATTTTACAGTGAAATCACAGCTACTGGAATTTATTTTGGTCTTTATTTGCGGTAAATCACAATTGCTTAAATAAAACAGTAGATTATTAGCATAAAATCAAATTTATGAATGATTTATGAATTTATGATTTTTCAATAAAACAATAGATTATGCTTATGCTATGTAAGCTTAAATCTTTAAAACTATGCAACGGATTTTGATGCAGTTTTTTTAATAGATAAGAGTGATTCAAGAGGAAGGTTTATATGTATAATACATACATAATATAGTAGAGAAACACTGATCATTTTAGAGGTTTCTAATGGTGAGTGTTTTTCACATGACCAATTATATGTCGCTCTTTCAAGAGTTTCAAGAGTTTCTTTTCTAATGAAAACATGTTTGTATTGTCTAATGTCAAAAAAGCTGTGAACGTTGTATATAAAGACATTCTGTAGTATATTTAGTACCAGCATTGCACCCGTGCGAAGCCGCGGCGGGTAGCTAGTCTACACTAATTATAAAGAGGAAAGATTTGATTTTTGTTTGTAATTAATAGGCTCCGAAACTACTGGACCGATCTGAATGGTTCTTTCGTCATTAGAATGCTACATGATCACTGAGTGACATAGGCTATATTGTTAATTGTGTTTTGTTTACCCTTGCGAAGCCGGGCCGGCCTACTAGTTTGTTAAAAGTATGTATTTACAAGCGACAAAAAAAAACGATTAAAGTATTCTATCAGTTATCTGACTTCCATAGTACAAGCTTTGCTTAGTTTGGGATCAGATAGCGCTGTGTGTAATGTCCTACAGTATTTTTTTTTTTTTATGTGACAAATAATGAGACGAACGAGACGCTCTCCTGATGGTAAGAGATAACGCCTGTCCATGACCATTACAGCGATACACAGAACTTTGAGTAACAAAACAAAGTCCAGGGCATCGCTGCTTTGGCGCTCATTGCTTTGAGACTTTCGATGGTTAGTCTCAACAGCCCAGTAATTTCGCTGCAGTACCCTTCAAACCGGAACACAGTAATGTTTACACACTACACTTGGCGGCAGAATATCTGGTGCTGCGGTGGTACCTACCTAGACGACCTCCTGCTACGGAGATCTACCACCAAGGTAATCGATTGTAATTTAAGAAATTGGCAAAGTATTTATTCAATTTGGGTAACATTGCAAAGTATTGTCGTCAATTATTTAATTCTGGTTTTCAGACTTCAAGGCTAAAACTTGTTTCAATGTTGACATATTACATTCTTATACATGTGAGAACTAAAGCGATGATATTAAATATAGGATACGTTGCAGACTGGTGTGCTCGCGAGCGTTTGTATGTCTTCTTAGGGTTCCGTACCCGAAGGGTGAAACGGGACCCTATTACTAAGACTCCGCTCTCCGTCAGTCTGTCACCAGGCTGTATCTCATGAGCCGTGATAGTCAGACAGTTGACATTTTCACAGATGATGTATTTCTGTTGCCGCTATAACAACAAATACTAAAAAACAGAATAAAAGGGGCTCCCATACAAGACACGTGATTTTTTGCCGTTTTTATAGATAATGGTGCGGAACCCTTCGTGTGCGAGTCCGATTTGCACTCGGCCGGTTTTTTATATACTTACTAGCTTCGCCCCGCTGTTTCCACGTGAACACATTTTTTCGGGATAAAAAGTAGCCCATGTGCTTATCCACTTGCCTCGCGGTTTCACCCGCGTAGTTCCCGTTCCCGTGGGAATACTGGGATAAAAAGTAGCTTATGTCACCCGGGGATAGTGTAGCTTTTACTTGGTGGTAGATTTCCTTAGCAGGAGGTCGTCTAGGTACCACCGCAGTACCAGTTATTCTGCCGCCAAGCAGTAGTGTGCAAACATTACTGTGTTCCGGTTTGAATGGTACTGCAGCTAGCGAAATTACTGGGCTGTTGAGACTAACCATCTAGTCTCAAAGTAATGAGTACCAAAGCAGCGATACCCTGGACGTTGTTTTGCTACTCAAAGTTCTGTGTGCCGCTGCAATGGTCATGGACAAGCGTTATTTCTTAACATCAGGAGAGCGCCTCGATCGTCTCATTACTTTTACATAAAAAAAGAGCTTCCCAACGGTGATAGAATTTTTGAAATTGGTCCAGTAGTTTCGGAGCCTATTCAATACAAACAAACAATAAAATCTTACCTCTTTATAATAGCATAGATAGACAAGTAACCTGTCTTCTTTAATATTTATATCATTGATCAGAACGGCCGTGACGTCAGACATATGTTTATCACGCTCACAGATAACAAGTACATGAAATTAAGAAACTACACGTACTTTCTACATGACATAAAGCCAAGGAAAATAACTTCATTGCTGGAACAAATACTAAATAAATAGTACATTACACGCAGCGCCATCTGACCCCAAACTAAGCAAAGCTATGGGGGACAGATAATTGATAGAATATTTAAAGTACTTTTATTTTTTATTTACAAAAAATAAGAGTTGTGATCGCATAGTGCGTGCGGCGTCCCTTGCTCTAACCCGCCCCACGACAGCTCAGAATCGCATGCGGGGAGGGGAAGCCTCGATAGGGTTGGGAGGAAACGGTGCCTGTTCTATACAGAAGAAAAGAAAGAAAAACATTTATTTTTTTCCCAACAATACACCAGACACAACAACAGATAAGTACAAACAAAACACACAAATAAAAAGATACATGTTAACAAAAAGACAACAAATACGTAAAATTAGTTTTGACAGCCCTGTTGGCTCATTGGTAGCATGTCTGCTTCAAGAGCTGTAGGGCGTGGGTTCGATTCCCACCCAGAACAAGCACTTTGTGATATAAAACAAATGTTTGTTCTGTGTCTGAGTGTACTGTATGTATTATAAGTATGTATTTACAAAAAAAAAAAGTATTTAAGTATTTTATCAGTTATCTGATTCCCATAGTACAAGCTTTGCTTAGTTTGGGGTCAGGTGGCGCTGTGTGTAATGTCCTACGATATTTATTTATTTATTATTTATAGATCTCCTTAGCAGGAGGTCGTCTAGGTAGGTACCATCGCAGTACCAGTTATTCCGCCGCTAAGCAGTAGTGTGTAAACATTACTGTGTTCCGGTTTGAAGGGTACTGCAGCTAGCGAAATTACTGGGCTGTTGAGACTAACCATCGAAAGTCTCAAAGTAATGAGCGCCAAAGCAGTGATGCCCCGGACTTTGTTTTGTTACTCAAAGTTTTGTGTATCGCTGCAATGGTCATGGGCAGGCGTTATCTCTTACCATCAGCAGAGCGTCTCGTTCGTCTCATTACTTTTTACATTTAAAAAAAAGTTTCAATCAGACACCAAATGCGGGTTAAAAGATACGCACTATTAAAGATAGGACATGAGACGGCGCTGGCAGTAATAAAGTTCTATTATTCAACGTTTATTGTGTTCTGGGCACGGATATTAAGTCAGCTAAATAATAAACGTGCCTGTTACTAGATTCTAATTTGACTAAATACACAAATCGTGTGGAACCAAAATTAAATAATAATAATAAGGCGTGACGTCAATGATTTGTTATCTGTGCCGTCAATTTGACAGCCACGCACACAGCGATATCGAGTTAATTTTAAAAAAAAGTATGTTTTATAGTCGAAAACGCTGTTGGCGCGTCTCGCTGGCCAGTCTCTTTCGTGCAACCGCGGCGCGACGAAATGCCGCAAAAATTAGCGCGATTTTAAATTTCGAATTCCGTGTTATTTTTCCTTTTAATTGTTTTTCAAAATGGCGGTGCGTACTCTCTCGCGTATGGTGGAATACATTAAGTGCAATAGGAAAATAAGTGAGTGATATTTTTTTTTAACTTTTTTCTTTCTTTCGATTGCGTTTCGTTTTTAGTTTTGCGAAACGGTGACCTTACTTTTCTGTTGGCTTAGGTAATTTATGTTACTACAAGTGTTTTTTACTTGGATCATTTCGTAAATGCCGTCTGGTGTGTTTAGAAATAACAGATAATGTGGAATGTCTTCAATTGGTGTCGTTAAAAAGTGATTATTTATGGGATCAAAGAGAGGTCGTAACCGGAGCGACAAGAAAGTGAAATTTTGGCTTCCGTCATTTGGAATGCATCAATAATTAAAATACTTTATTTAAATAGAAAAAGTTTTTAGTATGAATCACTATATTACTCATTGCACTAGTATATTTAATGCATGCCGATTATAATAGTATTACATTGGTATCTACACTAATATCAGAGTTAAAGTTTGTAGGTAGGAGTTTATATACGAAACTACTAAACGTTTTAAAAAAAAAATACAATGTTTAGAATGGATCTTCAGGGTGGGCATAAGCCATTTAATCTTAAGATACTCTTTAAGCTCAGAATTCTATAGCTAGTTATTGTTGGTTTTTATATACTGTCCCACGGCTGGGCGTGGGCCTCTTCTCATTGTGAGAAGGATAAGGTCATTAGTCCAGCACGCTGGCCAAGTGCGGGTTGGCAGACTTCACACACCGCAGTTTTTTTTAATGAACTTTTTATGTATATTTATTTCCTCACGATGTTTTCTTTCACCGTTTGAAGTCATCGACAATACATACGTCTTACAGGTATATGTAATTAAGATAAATCCTGTCTGTTTGTTTATATAAATCATGACTAAACAAACTGGCCGTCAATCAAAATTTTAAAACGTAGGCTAAGTAATTACTTTTTAAGTAACTACTTTAAATTGTTACTTTCGTTTTTTTGTTTGATGATTGATTTGTATATTAATACTATTATTGTATATATGTACTTGTACATATGTATATCACTTTTCTGAATAGCATATAACAAAATCACTGTCTATTTTTTTCCGCTTACTTTTAAACCATGCGACGGATTTTGATACGGTTTTCACTGTAATTTTCGTCTGTTTTTACGGCAAGTTCGTATAGGTTTTATTTTAATTACTTATAGTACGAAAGCTCATAGCAATACGGCGAAGACCGCATCAAATTAATTCAAATATCCTGAACTTGAAAATACCCTTATCAGGAATTTGTCGCGTAGCGTTTGGCCTGGTCGAATTTTCAAAAATGGCAAATTGTATGATAGCAATCTGTCTGATTTTCGGACTGTACTTGAACGATAGCTGTATGATACGGAAAACATGTTTTTAAAAAGTCAGTATTGCAGCACGAATCCGGAAGATCACTTAAAAAAAATTACAAAATAGACTAAAAATCTATTAAAATTCGTCTGATATAATTTTTTTTTAAATTGTAAAAAAAGTTACATTGGAAACTCAAATATTTATCGATTTGTAGCTCACAACTTTGTTATTTTTGGTTCTACGACTAAAATTTACTTGACCACAAATTTTACAGTTCGGTAAAAATTTGCCATTTTTGAAAATTCGGCCAGGCCAAACGCTACGCGGAAAATTTCTGATTTTTTCAGTTGTAGAGAATTTTATTTGCAGTAAAAAATGTTTTGATTATTTTGTTTGTGAGACCTATTATACGTAGATAGATAGAAACTATTTATTGTCATCATAAACAGAAAATAATACAGAGAACAAAATAACCGTGCGCTAGTGCCACAAGCGGCGGCTTTATCGCTAAGAGCGATCTCTTCCAGACAACCAAGAATAGAAAACACGATACATGACATAAGAAACAAACGGGAGATGTTGTAACAGTAAAAGTAGTCGGTAGTTAGTAGTTTCTAGTTTGTTTGATAAACTATTGGATCCCTTTTTCCAAGATGGCGGCCGTGGGACAAGGGTTGCAACCCCACAAACTTGGGTTTAAATAACTCCTCCTTGACAACTAAAAAATAAAATTACGTCGTCAAATGTGACTTTTCAAAGGACTACCTATACGTTCGGTTTTATTAATATTTGAGATGGAAATAATAGTATGTAAACTTAGTTTTTGTTTAGAGTGTTATGTCAAGAGTTACACACACAATGTATTGTGTCAGTTGTAGATGTAGAATGTTATTGTCTCCCTCACGTTTTCCGCCTTGAAGCCGACATGAAGCACGAGCATCGACAGTGCCGTTAAACAGTAATCGAGTTTACGTAATATTGTTTTTGTATTTGAAATATAATTAAAACTAAAGAGGTTCTCAATCCGTCGGAACTTTTTTTTTAATGTACCGATGTTCCCAGATTACTCGAAAACGTCTGTTCCGTATTTAGAGATTTTTTTTTTGTTTAAGGTTGTTCGATTTCCATACAAATTAATGTTTGCCATTTATGGACAAATGGAACATAATTTTACAGTGAAATCTCAGCTACTGGCATTTATTTTGGTCTTTATTTTCGGTAAATCACAATTGCTTGATTCGAACATTTCGAAAAAAAAACTTTAAATTATTGGCATAATCTACTGTTTAATTCAAAAATCATAAATTCATAAATTGTTCATTAATTTGGTTTTATGCTATTAATCTATTGTTTTATTTAAGCAGTTGTGATTTACCGCAAATAAAGACCAAAATAAATGCCAGTAGCTGTGATTTCACTGTGTAATTATGCTCACTCCTTACAAATTACCACACATTTAGAAAAACAAAAACAAAACGTAATCTAAAAATTCACGAGAGGTGAAAAATGTTGGCAATATTCCAGGATATTGCCAATTCTAATGTTGAAACAAATGAAAATTTGTTTTTTTTTCTTTTCTTTTTAAAAGTCACAAATATAAACGTTCAGACAAGTTTCAAGTATAAAGCGGTGCCATACGAAACCGGCCAGTTCTAAGTTAAGTTAAGTAGGTTATGAGTAAAAGGGGGTCAGTATACTAGCCACAGACTGGATTACAGTTGGCACCGCGTTAGCCGACCGTGAAGCAGAAACGAAACGGTGCGAATTAGAGAAGGATATGCGATGAGAAATTTGGCGGGAAAATATGTATTTTTTTCTTTTTTGACATTCGTGCCATGGGACATACGTGCATTGTGCCAATTCTCAAGTTTTATCATTTTATTTTATTTTTCTAATAAAAAACGGGGAAATACAATATTAACCCCAAATTATTACATAAAACACGAAACAAGGGACTAAAATCAGATCAGATAAGTTTATAAGTAGGTACGAAACGTTAATTATTAAATATAAACAAGTAGATACAATAATATGGGAAAATATGATATAGGTAGTAAGAAATTCCCGCCAAACTATATCGACATCTTCTTCCTTGATTTTGGCGTCGCATTTTGTGCATTTGCCAGTGTCAAGTGTTTTGATATTTTCAAGTTTCTTAAGTTAAAAAGTAGTCAAAGTCCAGCCTTGGTCAAGTCAAGTACGTGCCTGTTAAATGCAATCATGCTTTAGTAAAGTAGTGGCGACTTTACTATAAGCTTCGACGGAGTTTTGTAAACAACACGAAATGTCATGTGTCACCACATTGTATCACTTTTCGACACTTGCGCTTGTAATTCGGCACTTTATGAATTATAAAACACAACTATTTTATATATAAACACTGTTAAAACATTCGTTTTGGAGAAAAAATACAATGGGGCGATACGGATTTTCCGCGTTCCCGCTAAAACTTGCAGTGTTGGCGGGAACTGAGAGTGTTTGGCATATGGATTAAAAGCACATACAATATCACCACATTGTACTATTTTCCTAAGTGTCTTTTTTATGATGTTTATGTGTAATTAATGGTGCTTTGTGCACAAAGTGCTGCTATACGTGCGTGATTATGGGGAAAGTGAAATAACGTGGCAAAATATGTATTTTTATGATGCTTCCAAAACTCCGTTGAAAGTTTTACCAGGCATCTTTACATGGTTCTGACTTTGTTGTTGTAAATAAAATTTATAATTTTTTTATTTTATTTATTTTAAGTATACCTACTTGATAATGTCGAAATGTTTTTTTTTCTTTGTTTTTGGCGTCGCGTTTTAGCATTTGCCAGTGTCAAGTATTTATATATTTTCAAGTTTCAAAAGTTAAATAAGTGTCCTCGTAGCTAGTTATAGTCAAAGTCCAGTCCTAGTCAAGTCCAGTCCGCGTCCGTCAAGTCCTGTCATGCTTTAGTAAAGTAGTGGCGACTTTACTATAAAGCTTCGATGGAGTTTTGGAAGCAACACGAAAAGTCATGTTTCACCACATTATATCATTTTTCCACACACGCGCTTGTGATTCGGCACTTTATGAATAGTATTATTGTAAGTTAACTTCAATACGAGTAAGTAAAGTTGTTCCAGCTATAAACTGAAGTTACATCACAATTTGTTTAGCCATTTAGCTTAGATTTTTTTAACACGCATAAGTCCGCGTTTGACCACCGTCTTGCCTGATGATAAGCGATGATATGGTCGACGATGAAGCACGCTGACCTTGAAAAGATCTAGATTATATCTCTCAGGAAACAAAGTCGATTCCATTTCTTGGCCGCACGGATGAGAAACGTAGTCAAAACGGTTGGTACGTACCCAAGGAAATTCCACTACGCACGGATTAACAGAAACAATCAAAATACAATACATTTTTAGAATATACATAGGCAATATTACCGCACATATTTTGTTTGTAAATAATTACTAATTTATGCAAATTTTTTTAAAATAAAAATATACTTCTAGCGTTATCGTAGTTTTACATTTATTTAAATTTCAATGAAGAAAGCGTTGCATAAATTTGCAGAACACAAATTGCAACCTCAAATATGACGCCACTTACAATGCGGTTGCTGGTTTCTTGTAAAAACCTTCTTTTTTTTTTAACTCTAGTAATTGCGTCTGGGAGAAATCGCCGATGGCTATATATCATTAATAATACCCGCCGTTTCCTCCGCTATTTATAAAAATACTCGAACCGAATATTTTTTTTTTTTTGTAGCTGATTGTCTTTGCTTTTGTGTTTGTATGTGTTACAAAATAAAATCTTTTTCTTTTCTTTTACATAAAAAAAACAAACAAGTAGCGAAGGATGCAAAGGTTCATAAGGTAGAAGTTAAGGTGTGCTTTACCATCTTCGACCACACCTTCACTTAACATCAGGTGAGCTGTGTTCAAACACCTAGCCTGTCAACCATAAAAAAAAATTAAAAAATGTTATTACACACCAAACATACAAACATTATAACATACAAAATATGAAGCATAAAAAAAAATAATGAATGCAACAAAACAAAACAATAAATATAGGGCGTATAATCGCCTAGAGCGGTTTCTTCCAGACAACCTTTGTTTTGGGAACTATTCCCATTGATAGCGGCCTTTTAGATTAGTTATTATTTTAAATGTTGGTTGTCTTAATTTACTTATTTATACCTTGAAATTTAAAATGAAAACTAATTTTTCACTTGTAAGGTATCTTATAGTAAATAAAACTTTGGATGGAAAGAAACCTTTAGAAACAGATATTAGGTTGGTGTAAAAACTTAAAGAAAGGTGAATTGAATCTTCAGCGAAAATATTATTTACTAGCGGATGCTTCGCGGCTTCACCCGCGTCGTTCCCGTTCCCGTGGGAATACAGGGATAAAAAGTAGCCTATGTCACCCGGGGATAGTGTAGCTTCCCAACGGTGAAAAAATTTTTGAAATCGGTCCAGTAGTTTCGGAGCCTATTCAATACAAACAAATCTATCCTCTTTATAATAGTAAAGATTGAACTTTATGACCTTAATTTCTCGACAAAAAACTAGCTTTCTAAGTTGAGTGACCAATAAAAAATACATTTAACGGAAAATGGAAAGAATAATTTAAATTTCTTGGAAACAAAGAATTAGCATAACCTATTTGCAAATTCTAGTTTGATAGGAGAATTAAAGTTTCAATAGAGGAGAAACTGGTTTTATCCGTGTAAGTATTCAATGGTTTCTACGGGGTTATACGCTTTGGGGTGTAGTGTAATCCGAGGGTCATTATACGTACCTACTACCGTACCATTATCTATAAAAACGGCAAAATAATCACGTTTGTTGTACGGGAGCCCCCTTAAATATTTATTTTAGTATTTGTTGTTATAACAGCAACAGAAATACATCATCTGTGAAAATTTCAACTGTCTAACTATCACGGCTCATGAGATACAGCCTGGTGACGGACGGACAGCGGAGTCTTAGTAATAGGATCCCGTTTTACCCTCTGGGTACGGAATCCTAAAAAGTGAAGAAAAAAGATTTGTAGGGATGATAGCTCAGTGGTTAGCGCGGCTAGTTAACACGCTGAAGGACGTAGGTTCAAACCCCAACAATAAGTTGAGCTGCCGGTGAAAGAAAACATCGTGAGGAAGCCATAGCGTGGTGGTAGAGTACTCTCTAGTACTCGACTGGCTAGCTACCAATTTTAAGTTAAAAATCTGCCGCCAAGTACCTAACGGTGTGTTCCGGCAGCCTCACTTGAGAATCAGTTCCATTCCAGGCTGTGTGTTCACCTTCTTTGATTACACCGTCACTTAACATCAGGTGAGCTGTGGTCAAACACCTACCATCATCATGCAATGGTTTCCTCACGCTGTTTTCCTTCATCGGCAGCTCGAGCTCATTTTTGGGGTTTGAACCAAGACCCTCCGTAGTGTGAAGCGACCGCGCCTACCACTGAAACCAGCAACCGCAAGGCGATGGCATCTTTGCGGTCGCAATTTGTATTCTGATATGGTAAACCCTTTGGCATGTGGCATTTAGGCGAGCGTGCTCCACCGCAGGCCGCATCTTCGCTTTACATCAGGCGAGTTGGCGGTCAAACGCAAGTCTATAAGTAATAAAACAGTCACAGTTTGTGACTTATTCTAAAATGTTTATTCAAATTCAACAACAAACATACAAACATGTTTTATTGTAACACCAATGTTACAAGTCAAATACTCGATGGCTTAAAAACTTTTTAAACACTCGCCATTGGCAAATGCGCTATGTCATATGCCATAATCCTGCCAAAAAAAACACTTAAGCTTTTAAATTTGACATGTGTCACTGGCGACCTTGAAATGTTAGATATGCACGCAAATATGAATACAATAGCTAGGTACATACATACCATACAATGTAACATTACCAAATACATACAAAGTCGGTGAAACGTTGAAACTAACGACTGTACCACGGAATGCTATCGGATTTTGTTCTGATAGTATGACGGGTGGCGCCCTCGATCAACTGACAGATTTTAATTAGTAATTACTTTATGATGAGTTAACTTCAATTGGCTTTTTTATGCTTCCAACACGGAAGAGATTTTTGCTAATGATTTTGATAATGATGACGCTCCTAGTTATTTTGGTGGTAGTTTTTTTGTTTTTTTTTTATTGTTGACAGGCTAGTTGTTTGACCACAGCTCACCTGATGTTAAGTGAAGGTGTGGTCGAAGATGGTAAAGCACACCTAGCCTGCAATGGAACTGGCTCTCAAGTGAAGCTGCCGGAACACACCATTAGATGCTTGGCGGCATATTTTCAACTTGAGGGTGGTAGCTAGCCAGCCGAGTACTAGAAAGTACCCTACCACCATGCTATGGTTTCCTCACGATGTTTTCCTTCACCGGCAGCTCAAGCTCATTGTTGGGGTTTGAACCCACGCCCTTCGGCATGCGAACCTACCGCGCTAACCACTGAGCTATCATCGCTACAAATGTTAAGAAAATTAGTTAAGGAAATTCATAAGTTTATTATTATTTTGTTCTCTGTAAGTATTTTCTGTTTATGGTGTGCAGAATAAAGGGTTTCTATCTATTGAATAGGTACTTTTTTATACGATTTTTCATCCGCGCTCAGATCTCGGCATCAGTTTGTCGCGCGGTTTAGTTTTGACAGCTCTAAATGACATTACAAACAGTCAGCCTTGACCATAGATTATGTAGATTATCCGTGACCGCAGAGACGTACCGAGTTTTGAAGCACTTGCGACTTTGACCCGATTTCATTTGTAAGAAACTAATGAACGTAAATCCATTTTGACCTTCGCGACACAATGCGCTCGCTGACACTGGGCTACGTTTAGTCGGCTAAAGACATCACATACATGTTTTTTTTAATATTTGACTAGCGGATGCCTCGCGGTTTCACCCGCGTAGTTCCCGTGGGAACACAGGGATCAAAAGTAGCCTATGTCACCCGGGGATAGTGTAGCTTCCCAACGGTGTAATAATTTTTGAAATCGGTCCAGTAGTTTCGGAGCCTATTCAATACAAACAAACAAAAGGTGTGTTTGACCACAGATCACCTGATGTTTAGTGACGGTGTGGTCGAAGATGGTAAAGCACATCAAGCTTGGAATGAAACTGGCTGTAAAGTGAGACTGCCGGAACACACCGTTAGGTTAGTGGCTGCAACCAAAACCCCAACAATGAGCTTGAGCTGCCGGTGAAGGAAAACATCGTGAGGAAACCATAGCATGGTGGTAGCGTACTCTCTAGCACTCGGCTGGCTAGCTACGACACAAGAGTTGAAAATCTGCCGCCAAGCATCTAACGGTGTGTTCCGGCAGCCTTATGCCGTCACTTAACATCAGGTTTTTTTTCAATGTAAAAAATAATGAGGCGAACGAGACGCTCTCCTAATGGTAAGAGATAACGCCTGTTCATGACCATTGCAGCGATACACAGAACTTTGAGTAACAAAACAAAGTCCAGGCATCACTGCTTTGGCGCTCATTACTTTGAGACTTTCGATGGTTAGTCTCAACAGCCCAGTAATTTCGCTGCAGTACCCTTCAAACCGGATCATAGTAATGTTTACACACTACTGCTTGGCGGCAGAATAACTGGTACTGCGGTGGTACCTAGATGACCTCCTGCTAAGGAGATCTCATATCATAGGACATTACACACAGCGCCATCTGACCCCAAACTAAGCAGAGCTTGTGCTATGGAAGACACATAACTGATAGAATACTTAAATACTTTTTTTTTTGTAAATACATACTTATAATACATACAGTACACCCAGACACAGAACAAACATCAATGTTAGTCACACAAATGTTAGTCCTGAGTGGGAATCGAACCCACGCCCTTCAGCTCTCGAAGCGGACACACTACCAATGAACCCATAGGGCTGTCCTACCTACCACGAAGTAAAAGGTGAGCTGCGGACAAACACCTAGCTTGTCAAACATAATAAAAATATCCAATCTGTTTTGTACATCTCTATAAATTCTATACATTGTTAATAATAATAAAGTAATTCGGATCTTATGGAAAGCTTAAGCGGTACGACCACCATCTTTGACCACAATCTTTTGATTTCTACACCTTTTTAAACATAACATGTTTTTATTGCACCTTACCGTCGATTGCAACAAAATAACCATGGAAAATTATATAAAATTTCGCGCATATTTTTGCAATTTTGTTAATTGGGCGGTGTGACCGCACGCGAGAAAAAAGTGAAATTTTAATTATATCATCAGTTACCGACTTAGTTATGTGATAAATCAACTTGATTATATTAATAATTATAATTAAAACAGGGGTTTTAAATAGTGGTGTTTTGTTTACTTATAAAGTGTGGTGAAATGCGACTTTTCGTGTTGCTTCTATGAAAGTTGTTGTGTATATTCCCAAATAGATGATACAGTCTGGGTGTCTTCAAGGCGCGGGTGAATCCGTTTCTTCTACGCAAGCGTGTTCCATCATAGACCGCATCTTCGCAGGCTTAATAGCGGTGAAACACAAGCCTCTTTACATTAAAAAAAATGGATAAAGGCAAGCGCATGACCGAGCTTACATTGTGACTTTGTCTTGTCTTAAAATACTTGATAATTATAGAAATACTTGATACTGGCAGGTACACAAAGTGCGATGTCGAAAACAGAAAAGAAGAAGGACGATTTGAATTGTTTTTTGTAGCGATGATAGCTCAGTGGTTAGCGCGGTAGGTACGCATGCCGAAGGGCGTGGGTTCAAACCCCAACAATGAGCTTGAGCTGCCGGTGAAGGACAACATCGTGAGGAAACCACAGCATGGTGGTAGCGTACTCTCTAGTACTCGGCTGGCTAGCTACCACCCTCAAATTGAAAATCTGCCGCCAAGCACCTAACGGTATGTTCCGGCAGCCTCACTTAAGAGCCAGTTCCATTCCAGGCTAGGTGTGCTTTACCATCTTCGACCACACCGTCACTTAACATCAGGTGAGCTGTGGTCAAACACCTAGCCAGTCAACAATAAAAAAATAGTTTTTTTAATGTAAAAGTTCTGAGATGTACAATACGCTCTCCTGATGGTAAGAGATAACGACTGTTATGGCCATTGTAGCGATACACAGAATTTTGTGTATGAAAACAAAGTCCAGGGCTTCGCTGCTTTGGCGTCAAAAGAACGAACAATGCTATGTTACGCTGAAACATTATGATAAATATTTAAAAATTCACACGCAAAGCAGTGATCGCAGATAATAATTGATTTACAAACAAAATACAAGGAAACGTCGCTTTAGTACGTGGATATTTTCCAAACATGATCATCTTGCCATTACACTCAAAACATGGCAATTGTAGTTGTTTAAAACTTGGTAGTAGGTTTCCTTAGCGGGAGGTCGTCAAGGTTTTTTGTAATATTCAATATAGGTTCGCGTTTGACCACACTCTGCCTGAACTTAAGCAGTAGTGTGGTCTAAGATGGAGCACGCTTGCCTAGAAGAAACCTATTTACTCTAGATTTGAAGACGCCAATATTGTAGCTAACAGGGAACACAGACTGCGGCAGAGAGTTCCACAACCTCGCTGTGCGAATGAAAAATGTGGAATCAGATACCACCGCAGTACCAGATATTCTACTGCCAAGCAGTAGTGTGTAAACATTACTATGTTCCGGTCGGAAGGGTACTGTAGCGACATTACTGGGCTGTTGAGACTAATCATCGCCATCGCCAAAGCACCGATGTCCCGGACTTTTGTTTTGGCTACTCTATGTTCTGTGTATCGCTACAATGGTCATGGACAGGCGTTATCTCTTACCATCACGGTAGCGTCTCGTTCGTCTCATTATATTTACGTAAAAAAGCGATATTACAGGCGTGTGTCTAAGTAATGAGCGCCAAAGCAACGTTGCCCCGGATTTTGTTTTGCTACTCAAAGTTCTGTGTATCGCTGCAATGAACGAGTGTTATCTCTAACCATCAGGAGAGCGTCTTGTTCATCTCACAACGCTTACATAAAAAAGAAAGAAAGAAAAAGTTTTTATTATGTAACACACAAAACACAAAAATGCAAACAGAGACAAATCGGGGACAGTTGCAAAATAGGGGTTTACCTCAGCATAATGCTGGTCATACTAAGCGGTTTGTCCAGCGCTGTTCTTCCGGTGAGCCCCGAATGAAAATTTGGATGTATGGATGGGTGTTTGTTTGTTTCTCTTTTCAGAATTTAGAATGGCGGTTAATTATGACGCATGCTATAATTTGACATAAAGAAAGAAAGAAAGAAAGAAAGAAAATAATTTTATTTTGCAACAATACAAAAAAAAAAACAAAAATAACAACAAATAGAGACAAACAGTTACAAAATAGGGGCTCACCTCAGCATAATACTGGTCACACTAATTAGTATGACCAGCGCAGGTCTTCCGGTGAGCCCTTGTCGGTCAAACAAAACAACAAAACAAACATAACAAACATACATAGTAATTTAAGGTTTTGATTTATGATTTTTTTTATTGCTTGACATTTGAATTTAATTTTATGACATTTTTTTTGACTAGCACCATCGCATTAGGGAAACCCTGTAAGGATGATGTGAAATTAAGGAAATAAATAAATAAAAATAAATTTTAAATTTAAAAGAGAACTTTTACTATTTTAATACTATAATTACTAAAACATAGGTAACCGTAGTTAATAAGCGCGAATTTGGAACAAAAGCTTAGTAATTCAATATCGCCAACTCGATTACAGTAGAGCGCCCATTGTGTTCTGATGAGTAAAATTTAGTTATTGCAAACAATGGGGCGACGTGATCATTGTTACTTCATTATACAATAATAGTAGTCGTTATTCAAGGTCATTGAGATCTTCAAACAAAACTGTTTTGTACCTACCTCAAAAGGGGGAAAAAACGGAATATTCCGAAAAAAAAACAGTTTTATTCAAAAAGCATAAATTCAATAAATATCGTTGGACATTACACACAGCGCCATCTGGCCCCAAACTAAGCAGAGCTTGTGTGATGGAAGTCAGATAACTGATAGAATACATCAATACTTTTTTTTTTAAATACATACAGAACACCCAGACACAGAACAAACATTTGTTTATTCACAAAATGTTTGCCCTGAGTGGGAATCGAACCCACGCCCTACAGCTCTCAAGGCAGATATGCTACCAATGAGCCAACGGGGCTGTCAAATTATTTATTAATTTGGTTTTATGCTAGTAATCTATTGCGACCCGTAGTAGTAACCAGTGGCGACTTTACTATAAAGCTTCGATGGAGTTTTGAAAGCAACACGAAAAGTCATGTTTCACCACATTATATCAACTCCCACACTCGCGCTTGTGATTCGGCACTTTATGAATAGAACACCACAATTTTTATGCATAAACACTCGAAGAGTACCTAGAAAGAAAACCTAGTTTAAGAAGAAAACCTACTTTTGGGAAAAAATGCAACGGGGCGACACAACTCTTTCCGCGTTCCCGCCAAAAACCAAAACGTTGTCTATTGAGATTACGTTGACCCCACTGCATAGTAGTGCAGCGATAAATCAATAGATGGCGTTACTTTTTGAGTGAATTTTCGTTTGGCAAACCATGACTTGTATTGCGAGTGATTATAATGATGGTTCTTGTTTGTCCTCAGGGTTCGTCCTCGCGTCTGCGGTGGTGCTGCTCCTGGCTGGGATAGTGTGCGCTATATTCTTTAGCACATGGGTGCGACTGTTTATAGACCACGTGAGTGTTAATAAAATATATCTTTCCTACTATAATCCCACTAATATCTATTATAAATGTGAAAGTTTAGATGGATGGACGTTTGTTACTCTTTCACGCAAGAACTACTGAACAGATTTTAATGAAATTTTGTATGGAGGTAGCTGAGACCCTGGATTGACAAATAGGCTACTTTTTATCCAGAAAACATGTAGCGGGTAACACCGCGGGGCGCAGCTAGGAGTATTATAAATGCGAAAGTTCGTGAGCATGTTTGTTACTCTTTCACGCAAAAACTACAGAACGGATTTGGATGAAATTTGGTATGGAGGTAGCTGAGACCCTGGATTGACACATAGGCTACTTTTTATCCCGAAAACTTGTAGTGGGTAGCACCGCGGGGCGCAGCTAGTTTGTCATAAAATATAGAAATGCTTGACATTGGCAAATAGCAAAAACAAAGAAGTTTGTTTGTTTTTTTTTTCACACTGTCACGTGAAACTTATAACATCCCGTCGTTTTTGCGTCGGGGGTTAAAAATAAATTAATTGAATTGAATATGCGGTCTACGATGAAGCACTCTTACTAACAGAAGTGCTCGAAACGTCAGAATAAACGTCTTTCAGAAATTCAATGGTGCGCATGTGTTCGACTTGTAATAATATCAGTGACAGTTTGGATGTTTTCTCTGGCTCCTTAGGACAATTTAAGAAGGTAGTTTCAGAGGCGCAAGTAAATAAAAAAAATGTACTGAGGATATAGATACCGGGATTTCTTGTTACACAAGCAATATGTTAATCAAGCTGTGTGTGCCTATAACTGGCGCATGTATCGGAACCATAACTTTACGCAATGTGTTTTTGTAAATTTACCAATATGTGTGCTGTTGGCGTACCTTAATAAATATATAAATAGAAACTTTATTTCGCTTGATGCCTAAAATGATTAGATGAATACTAAAGTTTTGACTTTTGACAGCACCGTTGGCTCATTGGTAGTATATCTGCCTTGAAAGCTGTAGGGCGTGGGTTCGATTCCCACTCAGGGCAAACATTTTGTGAATAAATAAATGTTTGTTCTGTGTCTGGGTGTTCTGTATGTATTATAAGTATGCATTTACAAAAAAAAAAATTGTATTTATGTATTCTATCAGTTATCTGACTTCCATCACACAAGCTTTGCTTAGTTTGGGGCCAGATGGCGCTGTGTGTGTAGTCCTACGATCTTTATTTATTTTTTTTTCTTTAGTTTTGGCGTCGCGTTTTAGCATTTGCCAGTGTCAAGTATTTATATATTTTCAAGTTACAAAAGTTAAATAAGTGCCATCGTAGCTAGTTATAGTCAAAGTCTAGTCTTAGTCAAGTCCAGTTTGTGTCAGTCAAGTCCAGTCATGCTTTAGTAAAGTAATGGCAACTTTACTATAAAGCTTCGATGGAGTTTTGGAAGCAACACGAAAAGTCATGTTTCACCACATTATATCATTTTCCCACACTTGCGCTTGTAATTCGGCACTTTATGAATAAAACACCACCATTTTTATGCATAAACACTCGACAAAACACAAGTTTTGGAAAAAATACAACGGAGCGACACGACTCTTCCCGCGTTCCCGCCAAAACTCAATTTATTTATTTAAAGATGTTGCATTAGAATTTTGTAGATTAAAAAATTGTACAGATATAACATTGCGTAGAAATGAGGTGAATACTGTTTGGTCCTACATTTTTGCTTGAACCACGGAAACTACACAAACAACTAAAAGTACATCTGCACTGATACATATTACAAAGAGGAAAGATTTGTATTTTTGGATTTTTGTATGTAACAAATAGACTCGAAAACTACTGGACCGATTTCAAAAATTCTTTCACCGTTGGGAAGCTACACTATCCCCGGGTGACATAGGGCTTTATCCCTGTATTGCCACGGGTACGGGAGCTACGCGGGTGAAACCGCGAGGAGTGCGCTAGTTTGTTTTTTATGTAAAAAGTAATGAGACTAACGAGACGCTCTCCTGATGGTGAGAGATAACGCCTGTCCATGACCATTGCAGCGATACACAGAACTTTGAGTAACAAAACAAAGTCCAGGCATCGCTGCTTTGGCGCTCATTACTTTGAGACTTTCCATGGTTAGTCTCAACAACCCAGTAATTTCGCTAGCTGCAGTACCCTTCAAACCGGAACACAGTAATGTTTACACACTACTGCTTAGCGGCAGAATATCTGGTTCTGCGGTGGTACCTACATAGACGGCCTTCTGCTAAGGAAATCTACCACCAAGTGCGCTAGTATTTTATAGTATAAATTATTTATTAACTCGCGATAAAAAAATAAATCATAAACAAACAATGATTAAATTGGACATAAATATGTAATAAATTTACATTAATTACTAATTTTATTACTCTCCGATTATTATTAACTTATTAATAAATACATAATAAGTAACACTTGAGCTAATAATGGTTTTTAAGTGAATAATTTTTTTTATGGAGCATGTTTCTTGTGGTTGACTGGCTAGGTGGTTGACCACATCTCACCTGATGATAGCCCTGTTGGTTCATTGGTAGTAGGTATGCCTGCTCCAATAGCTGAAGAGCGTGGGTTCGATTCCCACCCAGGATAAACATTTTGTGGTATAAACAAATGTTTGTTCTGTGTCTGGGTGTTCTGTATTTATTTAACAAAAAATAATAAAGTATTTATGTATTCTATCAGTTATTATCTGACTTCCATAGTAGGTACAAGCTTTTCTTAGTTTGTTTGTAACTCTTTCACGCAAAAACTACTGAACTGATTTGGATGAAATTTGGTATGGAGGTAGCTGAGACCCTGGATTAACACATAGGCTACTTTTTATCCCGAAAATATGTAGCGGGTAACACCGCGGGGCGCAGCTAGTAAACATATACCACCAATATTGCAAATACGAAATTTTGGTTGGATGGATAGATGGATGTTTGTTACTCTTTCACGCAAAAACTACTCAACGGATTTGGATGAAATTTGTTATGGAGGTAGCTGAGACCCTGGATTAACACATAGGCTACTTTTTATCCCGAAAACGTGTAACGGGTAACACCGCGGGGCGCAGCTAGTACACACATAAATTAGAAAAGACAGTGGTGATGGGATTCGAATCCACTTTTTCCTTGATGATAAATCACATTAGCAGACGGTCGTCTAAGTGTTGTGATACTTCGTTTGAACTTATCTATCCAACAAACAAATATTATAGCGGGTTCCCATCGGGCGAGTATTGTTGTAAACGACTTGTGCAACTACCTAAGAGCCGTAATTACTCACATCTCACCTTGGCCCTCTTACCATCAGCGGCCTGGGCCGCAACCTTATATATGCAAGCTTTTGGAAACTTCAACGAAACAACTTGTTAAAATTTGACAGTCCCGTTGGCTGATTGGTAGTATATCTGCCTTGAGAGCTGTAGGGCGTGGGTTCGATTCCCACTCAGGGCAAACATTTTGTGAATAAACAAATGTTTGTTCTGTGTCTGGGTGTTCTGTATGTATTATAAGTATGTATTTACAAAAAAAAAAGTATTTTAAGTATTCTATCAGTTATCTGACTTCCATCGCACAAGCTCTGCTTAGTTTGGGGCCAGATGGCGTTGTGTGTATAGTCCTACGATATTTATTTATTTAAAATACAAAGTTTACAATTTAAAAAAACCCGACTCCACAACCCTTAGGCCAACTAAACGCCAATGGAACTGCAAAGTTTCGGTATCAACGAAAATATCATCGACTTGTGAACGCCTCGCGGTTTCATCCGCGTAGTTCCCGTTCCCGTGGGAATACAAGGATAAAAAGTAGCCTATGTCACCCGGGGATAGTGTAGCTTCCCAACGGTGGAAGAATTTTTGAAATCGGTCTAGTAGTTTTAGAGCCTATTCAATACAAACAAACAGCTGACACCCTGGATTAACACATAGGCTTATACTTTTTATTCCGAAAACACCGCAGGGCGCAGCTAGTCTAAAAAAAAGAAGCCAGTAAAAAAAGTCAGTGCTAGTAGCCAGTGTCTAAAAGCTAGTCTATCTCTACTATTATAAAGACTAAAGATTTGATTGTTTGTTTGTATTGAATAGGCTCCGAAACTACTGGACCGATTTCAAAAATTCTTTCACCAGTAGGAAGCTACACTATCCCCGGGTGACATAGGCTACTTTTTATCCCTGTATTCCCACGGGAACGGGAACTACGCGGGGGAAAACGCGAGGCGTCCGCAAGTAAGTAATAATTTTGGTTGGCTCCAAAACACTGCTTTTACAAAGTCAATAATTCAGTTCTAAATTCCGACATAAACTTAAAGTAATATTTTTTTTTTGCGTACAGGAGCTGGTGCTTCGCCCGGGCTCGATGACATTCGAGTGGTGGGCGCGGCCGCCCGTCCGTCCCTTCGTCCGGGTCTTCGTGTACAACGTCACTAATGCGGACGAATTCCTCAATAACGGCTCCAAGCCCATACTCGACGAGCTGGGGCCCTACGTTTACTCGTAAGTTGAACTTCACTCGCAAGTTTCACATTACCTGCTAATTATATTTTACTAGCAAGTTTCACATTACTTGCTAATTATATTTTACTATCAAGTTTCACATTACCTGCTAATCATATTTTACTAGCAAGTGACACATTAACTGCTAATTATATTTTACTAGCAAGTTTCACATTACCTGCTAATTATATTTTACTATTCCACACAAATATTATTATTATTGATTTTTAGAGTTCCATACCCAAAGGTAAAAGTAAAACGGGTAAACGGGGTAGCAGAAAATGAAATTTATGAATTTATGATTTTTGAACAAAACAGTAGATTATGTTAACAATAATCTACTGTTTTATTCAAGCAATTGTGATAGACCGCAATTAAAGACCAAAATAAATGTCAGTGGCTGTAATTTCACTGTAAAATTATGCTTTTGACATATAATATTTTTGACATTAAATTAGAATTTAAATGTAATTTGCTACAAATTGACATGACATGAATTTTAATAATATCACTTGACAGTATATTTTGAAATTGTTTATTTAATTATTATTCTTTTCAAATAAATATGACATAATAAGTTTAATTAAATTATTGAATGCCCGATAAGGGAAGACTGATGGCACAATCTTTGCAAGAACACCTAGCGTAATATTAAATTGCATCAGTGTTTTTTTCAATAAATATTTCTAAATCTGAATCTGCTCCATTTGTCCATAAATAGCCAACATTTATTTGTATGGAAATCGAACCACCTTTAACCTCCAGTTTCTCTGTAATTCTGTGTTGGCAACACTGGTGCTTGGTCTCTTCTACGGTCACGTAACGCACGCGTCGCGTTCGTCGCGTGCCCGCGGTATCCGGAGGACTAGTACGGATTTCATAACGACTGGCGCGACCTTACTAGCGCGTAATGACACGCAATGTATACGCCCATACTTCCATACTAATATACTTGTACCAATAGTATTATTATGCACAAGCGGTCGTCTCGCGGTTTCTTTTTTTTTTTTTTTTTTAATGTTTGACAGGCTAGGTGTTTGACCACAGCTCACCTGATGTTAAGTGACGGTGTGGTCGAAGATGGTAAAGCACACCTAGCCTGGAATGGAACTGGCTCTCAAGTGAGGCTGCCGGAGCACACTGTTAGATGCTTGGCGGCAGATTTCCAACTCTCGTGTGGTAGCTAGCCAGCCGAGTACTAGAGAGTACGCTACCACCATGCTATAGTTTCCTCGCGATGTTTTTCCTTCACCGGCAGCTCAAGCTCATTGTTGGGGTTTGAACCCACGTCCTTCGGCATGCGAACCTACCGCGCTAATCACTGAGCTATCATCGCTACAAACCCTCCCTACAAACTCCGCTACAAACATCGTTTCACCCGCGTAGTTCCCGTTTCCGTGGGAATACAGGCATAAAAAGTAGTCTATGTCACCCGGAGTACCAGATATTCTGCCGCCAAAGAGTAGTGTGAAAACATTGCTGTGTTCCGGTTTGAAGGGTACTGCAGCGACATTACTGGGCTGTTGAGACTAGCCATCGCAAGTCTCAAAGTAATGAGCGCCAAAGCAGCGATGCCTGGACTTTGTTTTGTTATGGATATATTTTGCAGTCGTTTTAGTTACAACAGTGACGAGGATTTCAATTTAACTAACTTGACAACAATTTAATAATTAAAAACGTATCCTAAACGTTACTTAAGGTGGTTCGATTTCCATACAAATAAATGTTTGCCATTTATGGACAAATAGAGCAGAATTTTACAGTGAAATCACAGCTACTGCCATTTATTTCGGCCTTTATTTGCGGTCAATCACAATTGCTTGAATAAAACAGTAAATTATTAGCATAGTCTGCTGTTTTATTCGAAAATTATAAATTCATAAATCATTCATCAATTTGATTTTATACTAAAAATCTAATGTTTTATTCAAGCAATTGTGATTTACCGCAAATAAAGATCAAAATAAATGCCAGTAGCTGTGATTTCACTGTAAAATTTTGCTCCATTTGCCGATAAATGGGAAAAAACTATTTGTATGGAAATCGAACCACCTTAATTGCTAAAACTAAAATCCTTCTTTCTACTAATAATATTACTTTCCATTTTTTTTACTCTTTCACGAAAAAACTACTGAACGGATTTGGATGAAATTTAGTATGGAGGTCGCTGACACCCTGGGTTAACACATAGGCTACATTTCATCCCGAAAACATGGTAACACCGCGGGGCGCAGCTAGTTTGACGTAAACAAAACTAGACATGTTTTGTTACTCAAAGTTCTGTGTATCGCTGCCAACGGTCACGGACATGCGTTATCTCTTACCATCAGGAGAACGTTTCGTTCGTGTCATTACTTTGACATAAAAAGAAAACAACTTACAAGATGACAGCCCCGTTGGCTCATTGATAGTGTATCTGCCTTAAGAGCTGTACGGCGTGGGTTCGATTCCCACTCAGGGCAAAACATTTTGTGAATAAACAAATGTTTGTTCTGTGTCTGGGTGTTCTGTATGTATTATAAGTAAGTATTTACAAAAAAAAAGTATTTATGTGTTTTATCTGGTATCTGACTTCCATCACACAAGCCCTGCTTAGTTTGGGGCCAGATGGCGCTGTGTAGTATAGTCCTACGATATGTATTATTAGATTACGACAAAACAAAGTAACATGCGAACATTGCGTCGGTGTAGAAATTAATTTTCCAAATATCATCCATTCAATCGCCCAAAATAACAACTAACTCGGTTCTATTTACGTGTAAATAAGGCGTTAATGGCTTAATTACGCAAACGTTATTATATTAAAAGTATATTTAATATTAATTTGCGTAACTAAATGTAATTATAACTCCAATTTAACCATAACGACACACTTTTCATTATCATTATTATCCGGCACGTATTTGACGGTTTCCGTCAACAGTTTTAACGTAGGTGCGTAAATTTTACGCTTCAATTTACGCAGGTAAAGGTAAAATCCAATTGTATCTCTACATTGTATAAAACAAAGCCGCTTTGCGCCGTCTGTACGCTTAGATCTTTTAAACTACGCAACGGATTTTAATGCGGTTTCCATCAACAGACAGAGTAATTCAAGAGGAAGGTTTATGTGTATAATACATGCATATGCACCACATTATTATCCACATTGCTCCCGTGCAAAGTCGGTATAATATTATAAATGTGCAAGTTTGGATGGGATGTTTGTTACACTTTCACGCAAAAACTACTGAACGGATTTGGATGAAATTTGGTATGGACGTAGCTGAGACCCTGGATTAACACATAGGCTAGTTTTTATCCCGAAAACATGTAGCGGGTATTAGTAAAATAATAAATAACAAAATATGTTTGTTGTTTTCGCAGGGAGGAGTGGGAGAAGGTGAACATTACGGACAACGAGAACGGCACGTTGTCGTTCCACTACCGGCGGACTTATACGTTCCAGCCGGAGCTCAGTGCCGGCGCGGACGACGACGCCGTCGTCGTGCCGAACATACCCATGCTGGTGAGTCTACTCGCCCGTGTGTCCCGCACACTCTGTGACCAGATCACCCGAGGTCGCCTATGTTCAATCGTAGTTTTATTTTTAACCGATTTCAAAAGAAGGAGGAGGTTCTCAATGTCTCTCAAATAAAAATAAATAGTTATTTGTTATTCAAGAGCAAATTTGCTTTTTAACCGCGCGCTCAATTTTGATGAGCGAGCAAGCGAAGGATTCTAAAATTACAATCCTGAGCATTAGCGAGGGAATCAAAAGAGCACGAGGCGAACAATCTTTGAACTCGAGTGCAACACGTAACTTGTCATCCCGCCTCAGCGAGGAAATGACTAAATGCAAAAAAAATCTTTTACAATCACAAGATACTTTTATTTCAGTTTAGGTATTAACTACTACATTAACAATATGACGTGCAAAGAAAATTGTTCGCGCAAAGCAAATTAAAAAAAACGTACACCAAGGAGGTTCCGAGTCTGAGTTTTTAACAAATTAAAAAAAGTCGTATGATAAATTAGTCACATGGAGGTAGAAGTAAATAGGTTTAATGTTGTTTTGAATTCACAAACTTAGTGCACACGATGTTCTAAATTCATATTTACTTTATCCTCTAGCGGATAAAAACGACTTTTGCACTCAGATAAAGAAACGAAGAGCAAAAATACTCTTTTCAAAAGCATCTCTTTTATTTATTTATTTATTGTACAACAGATACTCCCTGTGCTTACAGATTACTCCAAAGCGCACAGAGAGTCAAACTTACATAAAAACACAGTTCAAAATTAGATCGATCCCCATAAAAATGAGTCTCATTACATCAATTCAGATTGATTACATTATTTGATAAAGTAAGATGCCTCAGTTTGGGAGACGCTCGGAGAGAGCTGGCGCCACGGTCTGATTCTCACGGCGAGATGCGACGTATACCACCAATATTACACATTCATACTCGAAGGATCTGAATTCTTCATTTTTCAACGAGTTCTCTAATTTTGCGGGATGAAAAGGAGGGGTATTGTTCTAACGGTATCTGTATGTATACATATTTATCTGTTCCCTTATAAACGTATCTTAAAATACTAATGGTATTTTGACGAATAAGGCTTCTAATTCGATTGTTCCACGTATCTCTTAAAATACTAATCGTATTCTGACGAATGAGGCATCTAATTCGATTGTTCCTTGTATCTCTTAAAATACTAATCGTATTTAGATGAATGAGGCATCTATGTAATTCGATTGTTCCTCGCATCTTTTAAAATACTTAATTGTTCCTCGCATCTCTTAAAATACTAATCGTATTTTGACGAATGAGGCATCTAATTCGATTATTCCTAGTATCTCTTAAGATACTAATCGTATTCTGACGAATGAGGCATCTAATTCGATTGTTCCTTGTATCTCTTAAAATACTAATCGTATTCTGACGAATGAGGCATCTAATTCGATTGTTCCTTGTATCTTTTAAAATACTTATCGTATTTTGATGAATTCGATTGTTCCTCGCATCTCTTAAAATACTAATCGTATTTTGACGAATAAGGCTTCTAATTCGATTGTTCCTCGTATCTCTTAGAATACTAATCGTATTTTGACGAATGAGGCATCTAATTCGATTGTTCCTCGCATTTCTTAAAAAAACCTGGCCGTATTCTAAGATTCTAATCGTATTCTAAGCGTTGTCAGTCCATGCTAAAGCAAAAAATTACAGGGAAGTTACATGACTGTAAAAACTGACCATCGAATGTCTCAATGTAATAGCGCCATATCAGCGATGCCCTGTACTATGTTTTACTAAAGCTCTGTGTATCGCTGCAATGGTCATGTACAGGTGTTCTCTTACCATCTGGAGATGGTTTAGTTCGTCTCACAAGTGTTATATTTATAAGACCAAGAGGTAGTTTTTTTTTTTATTTAAAAAGTAATGAGACGAACGAGACGCTCTCCTGATGGTAAGAGATGACGCCTGTCCACGACCATTGCAGCGATACACTGAACTTTGAGTAACAAAACAAAGTCCAGGGCATCGCTGCTTTGGCGCTCATTATTTTGAGACTTTCGATGGTTAGTCTCAACAGCCCAGTAATTTCGCTAGCTGCAGTACCCTTCAAACCGGAACACAGTCTACACACTACTGCTTAGCGGCAAAATAACTGGTACTGCGGTGGTACCTACCTAGATGATCTCCTGCTAAGGAGATCTACCACCAAGGTGGTGTCACCGACCTCACAGAATATGAAATAGCCAGTACTAGCCGACTCGCCGAGTGAAAGTCGGTGTCCTACATTAAGCGACTCGATGTATATGAAGCGGTCGGCAGTCAGCTGTTTTTTATACAAGGTTATTAGTAAGATTTGTATTAAGTCGTATGGGGGTCGTTGTACTCATCTCGGGAACATACAAATAACAAATACCAAAAAAGACGTGTGGCGCGCGGGGACTGCCGCGGTAAAGCTATTGCATTAAAAGTTCTGCTATTCATCGATAGATGGCAAAACTAAAAAGTATCACCGCTGTGCCGGTGGGAGTGGGGGGTGTTAGGTTATTTTCGTTACGGAACTTCTGGATTCGGTCTCCACGCTCAAGGCCCGCGATAGAAGCTATGCAATAGCTTAATAAATATTTTATTAGTAACACGAATGTTACAAGGCGCTGCGATGGTCATGGATAGGCGTTATCTCTTACCATCAGGAGAGCGTCTCGTTCGCCTCATTACTTTTGACATAAAAAAAAAACTTGTCCGTAGTATCATCCCACTAAAATTATAAATGTGAAAGTTTGAATGGATGGATGGATGGATGGATGCGTGGATGAACGGATTTGGATGAAATTTGCATTTGCAGCCTCAGCATAAAACTGGTTATACTAAGTATGACCAGCGCTGGTCTTCCGGTGAGCCCTTGTAGTTGAAAATCAGTGCTGAATAAAAATGAGGAGTAGCAAAATAATAATAACTAGCTGCGCTCCGCGATGTTACCCGCATGTTTTCGGGATAAAAAGTAGCCTATGTTCTAATTCAGGGTCTCGGCTACCTCCATACCAAATTTCATCCAAATCCGTTCAGTAGTTTTTGCGTGAATGTAGTAACAAACATCAATCCAAACTTTCACATTTATAATATTTGTGGGTTATAAGTCGCATCTATGGTGGCGGTTTACTCTGGGAGTGCTGTAGGGACAGTGGCGGCCTTAGGGGGTGCCAAGCAGGGCTGCCCAGGGCCACGCTCCTGCAGGGGCCTCGCGTCCTCGTAGAAAAAATGCCTTTACCATATATGTACGTGTATCTCGCGCCTCGCACTGAACAAAACCCCCCCTGAACGCACGGTTTCATTATAAGTGCAAGCATGTTACGGCCACTCGAGCACTCGAACTATTTTTTTAGTAAAACGGACTCAAAGAAAAAGGGCCTCACAATGATCTGTCGCCCCGAACCTCGCGACAGCTAAGGCCGCCGCTGTAGTAGGGAGTCACTTCTTGCCAAGTTATAGAGAACTGTGCCAGTCGATGGTATAACGACACGGATGATGTGGTGACTCAGGAATTCCAGTCGGAACGTAGGTTAACATTTCTAGCTTGGACACTAGAAAACTAGGCCGCCTCGTTCTGCACACTGACAACAAGTTTACAAACAAGTCGACTGTGTAATTGGTGGGTTTCCAATAACTGTCGAGTGGTCGTTTCAAATGTCGAATCCTACTTGTTAACCTCCGACACAAACAGGGGGTTGTTTCTTATGTTCCGACATAGTGGTATTTTGTACAAGCACTTTAACATTTTTCTTTGTTTTCATTACCTGCATTACTGGAATTATCTGCACTCCAAATTTATAGAAAGAAAAAAACATTTCATTTTTTCCTTACAAAACACTAGACACACACATATAAAAAGATACAGATTAACATAAAGACAACAAATTTGAAAATATAGTAAGCGGGTTATCGCTGCAGTGACTGGTGCATTACCACGGGGGGAAAATTATGATATTTATTAGATATAGGATTATAATATTAAGGTGGTTCGATTTCCATACAAATATTTTTTTGCCATTTATGGACAAATGGAGCATAATTTTACAGTGAAATCACAGCTACTGGCATTTATTTTGGTCTTTATTTGCGGTAATTCACAATTGCTTGAATAAAACAGTAGATTATTAGCATAAAATCAAATTTATGAATGATTTCTGAATTTATGAGTTTTGAATAAAACTGTAGATAATCTACTGTTTTATTCAAGCAATTGTGATTAACCGCAAATAAAGACCAAAATAAATGCCAGTAGCTGTGATTTCACTGTAAAATTATGCTCCATTTGTCTATAAATGGCAAAAAATTATTTGTATGGAAATCGTACCACCTTAAAGTTTCAAGCGTGTTTTGTCTACAGATTACAAAGTAGGTTGTCTGGAAGAAATCGCTCTAGACGATAAGGCCGCCGTTGTACTACCACAAATTAGTCGATGATGGTAAAACAATATCACGTTGGTTGTATGGGATCCCACATAAATATTTATTTTATTCTATTTTTTTTAGAAAAAAAGAAATAACGTTTAATTCTGTAACAAGCACAAAAACAAACAAACAGAGACAGACAAAAGTTACAAAATAGGGGCTCACCACAGCATAATGCTGGTCATACTAAATATTTCAGTATTTGCTGTTATAGCGGCAACAGAAATACATCATCTGTGAAAATGTCAACTGTCTGACTATCACGGCGCATGAGATACAGCCTGGTGACGGACGGACAGCGGAGTCTTAGTAATAGGGCCCCGTTTTACCCTTTGGGTACGGAACCCTAAAATTTTTTTTTTTTATTATACGCTCCACAGATGCTGGGGTCCGTGACCTTTGTCAACTTTAGTTACAATTTTTTTTACAATTTTACGTTACAAATAGAGGAGAGGTTAGTAGGATCTTAATCTAAGGTTAAAGTAGGTACTAGATTGTGTGTATACCGCGAGCAGAGCAGCGACCCGCAAGCAGCACCCGATCACGAGTATGACGCGTGTGCCGCCAGCGCCCTCCTCCACCACATCTGAGGGAAGAGAGCGCCGACACACGACGCCGCCGCAAGCAGCCTTCGATGGTGAGCAGGAAAAACATCGTGAGGAAACCATAGCATGGTGGTAGGGTACTTTCTAGTACTCGGCTGGCTAGCTACCACCCTCAAGTTGGAAATCTGCCGCCAAGCATCTAACGGTGTGTTCCGGCAGCCTCACTTGAGAGCCAGTTCCATTCCAGGCTAGGTGTGCTTTACCATCTTCGATCACACCTTCACTTAACATCAGGTGAGCTGTGGTCAAATACGTAACCTGTCAAAACATAAAAAAAAAAAAAAAAAATGCTCGAGGCATACACGCAATCCTTATTTCTATTTACATGAGTTTTCGTTTGAAATCGCCTCCTCGCGACTCAAGGCCTCCATCACCGCCGTGTTTCGATCTTTGATGCGTGCGGTTAACAGTTTCTATTTCCAGTCGCGGCGTCAAGTGAAGCGGTGCGCCACAAATCCATAGTCATCCGACTTCATGGCTCGGAACAACCGCTGTGCCGGAACCGTCTAACTGTTCCGCGTGTGTTCTGCTCACATATGTATAATACCTCTAACATCCCTAAAATTTACTTGGCGGTAGATCTCCTTAGCAGGAAGTCGTCTAGGTAGGTACCACCGCAGTACCACATATTCTACCGACAAGCAGTAGTGTGCAAACATTACTGTGTTCCGGTTTGAAGGTGACTGCAAACTTATGAATTAAACAAAACATTTAGGAGAAAGCATTTAATTATAGCAATTTCGTAATTTTAATGACTGAATAACTAACTATCTAACTATATCACGTAATATGCATAATGAGGGAAAATTTTGCTTAACAATAAAATAAACTCATAACAGTACGTACTTTGTTACGTATATTGCCTAATGCGTTCTTAATTGTGACATAAAAAATTACTGCGCTGTTGAGACTAAACATCTAGTCTCAAAGTAATGAGCGCCAAAGCAGCGATGCCTGGACTTTCTTTTGTTACTCAAAGTTCTGTGTATCGCTGCAATGGTCATGGACAGGCGTTATCTCTTACCATCAGGAGAGCGTCTAGTTCGTCTCATTACTTTTTACACTAAAAAAAAAAATAATTAATGCAGTTGACTTTCTTTTGTGTTATCGTGAAAAATAATGAGACTGTAAAGACGTTCTCGGTATGGTATGTTACCGTCAAAATGGCAACTTTTTTTTTTATGGCTGACAGGCTAGGTATTTGACCACAGCTCACCTGATGTGAAGGTGTGGTTGAAGTTGGTAAAGCACACCTAGTCTGTAATGGAACTGGTTCGCAAGCGAGGCTGCCGGAACAGCGTTAGATGCTTGGCGACAGATTTTCAACTCTCGTGTGGTAGCTAGCCAGCCGAGTACTACAGAGTACGCTACCACCATGCTGTGGTTTCCTCACAATGTTTTCCTTCACCGGCAGCTCAAGCTCATTGTTGGGGTTTGAACCCACACCCTTCGGCATGCGAACTGACGGCACTAACCACTGAGCTATCATCGCTACAATTGCCCATAACCATTGCAATCAACTTGGTGGTAGATTTCCTTAGCAGGAAGTAGTCTAGGTAGGCACCACCGCAGTACCAGATATTCAGCCGCCAAGCAGTAGTGTGAAAACATTGCTGCGTTCCGGTGTGAAGCGTACTGCAGCGAAAATACTGTTGAGACTAACCATCGCAAGTCTGAAAGTAATGAGCGCCAAAGCAGTGATGCCCTGGAATTTGTTTTGATACTCAAAGTTCTGTGTATCGCTGCAATGGTCATGGACAGGCGTTATCTCTTACCATCAGGAGAGCGCATCGTCCGTCTCATTAGTTTTACATTAATAAAGAGCAAAATTAAGAATTTTGAAAAAAAAACCCACAACGGTTAAAAAGTAATTGTCACCTATTTAAGATAATGCACCAATCAAACCCGAACCCATAACTGAAACCTGCATCAAAATCGGACTAGAAGTTTAGGAGAAAAATGGCAACATGTATTTGCACAAAAAATGTTTGCTGCAGCGCCCTCTGCTGAGCTGTCACCGTAACACCTATCTAAGAACATGCACCAATCAAACCCGAACCCATTACTGAAAACTGCATCAAAATCTGACTAGTAGTTTTGGAGAAAAATGGCAACATGGATACAAACAAACAAACATCCTCTCGTCCCAAACGCATATACCGTCTCCGTTCCGTCGCGGGTACAAAAACTGTGATTGGAACTATCAAACCGAATTAAGAACATTGTAGAATACTTCAAAATGGATTGAACCAAATTATAATGCAAATCAAAGTTAGGAAACTAGGTGAACCAGTCTTGATAAGGGAAGGACATAACCTGCGATATATTCCTAAGAAATACGCTATGAATCACGTTGACAATGACTCGCTATCTGACCTTACCTTGTTTATTAAACGTATCATAATACTTTTTTTTAATCAATTTTAAAAAGCTTAATTATTATTTTTTAATGGTTAACAGGCTAGGTGTTTGACCACAGCTCACCTGATGTTAAGTGACGGTGTGGTCGAAGATGGTAAAGCACACCTAGCCTGGAATGGCACTGGCTCTCAAGTGAGGCTGCCGGAACACACCGTTAGATGCTTGGCGGCAGATTTTCAACTTGAGGGTGGTAGCTAGCCAGTCGAGTACTAGAAAATACCCTACCACCATGCTAAGGTTTCCTCACGATGTTTTCCTTCACCGGCAGCTCAATCTCATTGTTAGGGTTTGAACCCACGCCCTTCGGCATGCGAACCGACCGCGCTAACCACTGAGCTATCATTGCTACAAAATTTTTTCGAACATGTCGCTCTGGTAACTAAAAAAAATCGCCATCTGACCCCAAACTAAGCAGAGCTTGTGTGATGGAAGTCAGATAACTGATAGAATACATCAATACTTTTTTTTTGTAAATACATACGGAACACCCAGACACAGAACAAATATTTGTTTATCCACAAAATGTTTGCCCTGAGTGGGAATCGAAGCCACGCCGTACAGCTCTCAAGGCAGATATACTACCAATGAGCCAACGGAGCTGTCAAAGTACAAGCTTTGCTTAGTTTGGGTTCAGGTGGCGCTGCGATACTTACTTGCTTTATAATCTGGTAACCCGGCTTTATGTATTAACAAAAACTAAAATTAAAACGTGCCAAATTTATTTTATTTAATTTTACATGGAAAACAAACAGTTGCTAACTTAGAAAATAAATTAACATTCAAAAGCCTGAAAAGTTTTCACTTATGTTATCTAATCTAAGTTAAAGTGCCCCGAGCGCACACCGGCGCGGGACAGATGCAAGAATTATACTTACTATAAATATAACTTCAAAATTTAGACAAAATAATAATAAATTAAAAATAATTAAATTAATTCACAGTACGTGCAAAAGTTTTACAAAGTTTTCTTAGCCTACTTTATATAATATCCTACTTTATAAAATTGATTAGAAATTAAAAAATGCGAAAGTAACGGTATAATCGTAAGCCAAAGTTTTAAAAAAAAACCCATGTCCTGCGTATCTGTTATTCCGAATAACTGTACAGTATGGTAATAAACTTGTTTGTGAACGGCGTGGGACACGCTAGGACTTTGCCCCGTGACTAGATAGCCTCATAAGTATTGACTACTTCAATCATATTAATTAGATAGATAGATATCTTTATAGTGCACACCAGAAACAAAAAATAATTTACAATAAAAAACCGACTCCAAGACCCTTCATCATCGTCATCATCCACAGCCTTCTTTATACCACTGCTGGGTATAGGCTTCTCTCTTTACATGCCATCTGCCTCGGTCCTGTGTCAATCTGGTCCAGGTTCGACCCGCGACGGTGACGTATCGTCGACCCATCTCGCGGCTGGACGCGCGACGCTCCGCTTCCCTTGGCTAGGCCACCACTCTGTTGCAACCTTACTCCACCTGCCATCACGTCGCCTAGCAACGTGTCCTGCCCAGCTCCACTTGAGGTTCATAATTGCGACACCGACGTCTCGAACTTTCGTTCGTCGCCGACTATCGGTATTATTATGACTGCATGACCCTTAGGCCAACTAAACGCACTGCTCCAATAAAACAGCGAGGTTTCGGAGTAAACGAAAATATCATCGATGTATTTTGATTTTTGTTGATTTTTTAAAAACCGCTCGATCGATTTCGATAAAATTTATATGGGACCACCTCTGAAGTATGATCTACCGAGCAAAGAAAGAATCATCAAAATCGATTCATAATTGGCGGAATGATCGCGTAATTTACAAAAAAAGCAGTCAAATTTTCTTCCTCTTTTTTTGAGTCGGTTGAAAAAATTGTCAATTACACTACATTTACTTGGTGGTTGATCTACTTAGCAGGAGGTCTTCTAGATAGGTACCACCGTAGTACCAGATATTCCGCCGCCAAGCAGTAGTGTGTAAGCATTACTGTGTTCCGGTTTGAAGGGTACTGCAGCTACATTACTGGGCTGTTGAGACTAACCATCGAAAGTCTCAAAGTAATGAGCGCCAAAGCAGCGATGCCCTGGACTTTGTTTTGTTACTCAAAGTACTGTGTATCGCTGCAATGGTCATGGGCATGCGTTATCTCTTACCATCAGGAGATCGTATCGTTTGTCTCATTGCTGTAACATAAAAAAAACACACAAACTACGCGATTCTTGGTCATTCTTTTGCATCAACAGTATCGTCTTGAAATATTAATTTGAGAATTGTTGTCCGCAGTCCGCAACCTCGCAGTCGAAGCACGCGGCGCGGTTCCTCCGCCTGGCCATGGCGTCCATCATGGACATCCTGAAGATCAAGCCGTTCGTGGAGGTGTCCGTGGGGCAGCTGCTCTGGGGGTACGAAGACCCGCTGCTGAAGCTGGCCAAGGACGTCGTTCCCAAGGAGCAGAAACTGCCTTACGAAGAGTTTGGACTCTTCTATGGGGTACGTGACAATAGCTATAACAACTCTCTCTGTCAAATCCCAACAGTGACCTTGAGCTGCCCGTGAAGGAATCCGTACAATGAAATCAATATTATCAATGTGAAAGTTTGGATGGATGGATGGATGTTTGTTACTCTTTCACACAAAAACTACTGAATGGATTAAGATGAAATTTGGTATGTAGGTAGCTGAGACCCTGGATTAGAACATTTGTTGCTTTTTATCCCGAAAATATGTAGCGGGTAACACCGCGGGGCGCCACTAGTAATATTATAAATGCGAAAGTTTGTGAGTATGTTTGTTACTCTTTCACGTAAAAACTACTAAACGGATTTGGATGAAATTTGCTATGGACGTAGCTGAGACTCTGGATTGACACATAGGCTATTTTTTATCCCGAAATAATGTAGCGGGGAACACCGCGGGACGCAGCTAGTTGTGACATAAAATCAATATTTGTGACATAAAATTTGTATCTTTCGTTCTTTGTGTTTAATTTTGTTTGTTTCTTTTTGCATGTATTGTTTATGTCATTGAAATGTTTGTTTTTACAAATAAAGTTTTGCCTAATATATTGTCAAATCATCAACAAATCCTCAAGCTTCAAAGCTTGAGCTGCCTGCGACGGAATCCATGCAAAGAAATCAATCAAAAATCTTTACTTTTGTTTACAAGAAAAGAATAGACATAATTTTTTATGACATGCGTTCCTCTTGACCGCCTCCAAACTAAGCAGTGTGTTAGAGGGGCGAAGCGCTATAATCGAGCTATAACCATCGAAAGTCTCAAAGTAATGAGCGCCAAAGCAGTGATGCCCTGGACTTTGTTTTGTTAGTCAAAGTCTCTGTGTATCGCTGCAATGGTCACGGACAGGCGTTATCTCTTACCATCAGGAGAGCGTCTCGTCCGTCTCATTACTTTTTTACATAAAAAAAAAGACATTACAGGGCTGTTGAGACTAACTTATAACACCCCGTCGTTTTTGCGTCAGAGGTTAAAAATGGAAGCTACTGTACTCGTTAGGATCGTTTTGTGTTTCTGTTGGATCGATACCCTATTTTGATAAAATTGTTGTTTTTACGTTTGTATAATTCCAGAAAAACGGCACATCCCCCGACGAAGTGACCATGTTCAGCGGAGCGACCTCCATCTCCCAATACGGCATCATCGAGAGATACAACTTCAGAGAGCGCCTCCCGCACTGGACCACAGACCAATGCAACAGCATCGCTGGCTCCGACGGCTCCATCTTCCCGCCCCACATCACCAGGAACGACACCCTGTCCGTCTATGACAAGGACCTCTGCAGGCTGCTTCCTCTTAAGTACGTAGACCTTTGCAGAACAGTGTCGAGGCACATCATCATCATCATCATCACCATTTCAGCCGTAGGACGTCCACTGCTGGACGTGGGCCTCCCCCATTGACTTCCACAAAGACCGGTTGGAAGCGGCTCGCATCTAGCGTGTTCCTGCTTCTTTACTAGGTCGTCTGTCCACCTTGTGGGTGGACGTGCTACGCTGCGCTTCACTAAAGACTGACAGCCCTGTTGGTTCATTGGTAGTAGATATGTCTGCTCCAAGAGCTGAAGGGCGTGGGTTCGATTCACTCCCAGAACAAGCATTTTATGATATAAAACAAATATGTGTTCTGTGTCTGGACCCTGGATTAACACATAGGCTACTTTTTATCTGGAAAACATGTAGCGGGTAACACCGGGGCGCAGCTAGTATTATAAATACGAAAGTCTGTGTGTATGTTTGTTACTGTTTCACGCAAAAACTACTGAACGGATTTGGATGAAATTTGGTATGCATATACGGGTACAGACAACGAAGCGAACAAATCTCCGAATTGATAGCCACACGATATACTTACTAGACAACGGTGACTGTTACACATTTATTAGTCAAGAACAATGGCAGCGAGACAATGCGAGCGGCGATCAGTTCACAGCACCGCCTGTCACACCGAACTGTAATCCTAACCGACTGCCGATATTATTAGAGTGTAATACGAGAGTTCTTTTATCCGAACTACCGAGCTTCGCAATGTTTTTAAAACGACACCTTTTTTTTTCTTAAGGTGGTTCGATTTCCATACAAATAAATGTTTGCCATTTATGAACAAACGGAGCGTAATTTTACAGTGAAATCACAGCTACCGGCATTTATTTTGGTCTTTATTTGCGGTAAATCACAATTGTATTTATTAATTTTTAATAACACAATTATATTTTGTAGCGATGATAGCTCAGTGGTTAGCGCGGTAGGTTCGCATGCCGAAGGGCGCGGGTTCAAACCCCAACAATGAGCTTGAGCTACCGGTGAAGGAAAACATCGTGAGGAAACCATAGCATGGTGGTAGGGTACTTTCTAGTACTCGGCTGGCTAGCTACCACCCTCAAGTTTGAAAATCTGCCGCCAAGCATCTAACGGTGTGTTCCGGCTGCCGCACTTGAGAGCCAGTTCCATTCCAGGCTAGGTGTGCTTTACCATCTTCGACCACACCTTCACTTAACATCAGGTGAGCTGTGGTCAAACATCTAGCCTGTCAACCATAAAAAAAAAAAAATGCTTGAATAAAACAGTAGATTTTTGGCATAAAATCAAATTTATCAATGATTTATGAATTTATGATTTTTGAAGAAAACTGTAGATTATGGTAATATAGTCTACTGTTTTATTCAAGCAATTGTAATTTACCGCAAATAAACACCAAAATAAATGCCAGTGGCTGTGATTTCACTGTAAAATGATGCTCCATTTGTCTATAAATGGAAAAAAATATTTGTATGGAAATCGAACCACCTTAAAAAAAATATTAATAAATATCGTAGGACTATACACACAGCGCCATCTGACCCCAAACTAAGCAGAGCTTGTGCGATGGAAGTCAGATAACTGATAGAATACATAAATACTTTTTTTTTTGTAAATACATACTTATAATATTAGTGGAAAGAAAAGATGGTAGATTTCCTTAGCAGGAGATCGTCTAGGTAGGTACCACCGCAGTACCAGTTATTCTGTCGCTAAGCAGTAGTGTGTAGACATTACTGTGTTCCGGTTTGAAGGGTACTGCAGCGAAATTACTGGGCTGTTGAGACTAACCATCGAAAGTCTCAAAGTAATGAGCGCCAAAGCAGTGATGCCCGGACTTTGTTTTGTTTCTCAAAGTTCTGTGTATCGCTGCAATGGTCATGGACAGGCGTTATCTCTTACCTTCAAGAGAGCGTCTCGTTCGTCTCCTTACTTTTAATAATAAAAAAAAAATGATGAAAAGAAAGAAAAAACGTTTAATTCTTTAACAAGCACAGAAACAAACAAACAGAGACAGACAAAAGTGGGATTACACATCGGTGTAACGGCGTCCGGATTCAAACAATACGGCGTAACGACACGAGATTGCACAAGCGCACGCCACAGATAATAAAAGCTACTGCGTTACGCCATCGCACGTGGGAATATCAGATACGATATAACTGTTGCCAAAGCACCCGCCAAATAAATGGCACGTTGACTTATTAGCGAGCCCTTGTGTCATGCACTTAGTACCCGGGATGCATCTTACATCGCGTGTTTCAGAAGCACGATGACTGACGATTATTTGATTACTAGATTTTTTTTTTTATAGTTGACAGGCTTGGTGTTTGACCACAGCTCACCTGATGTTAAGTGAAGGTGTAGTCGAAGATGGCAAATCACACCTAGCCTGGAATGGAACTGGCTCTCAAGTTAGGCCGCCGGAACACACCGTTAGGTGCTTGGCGGCAGATTTTCAACTCTCGTGTGGTAGCTAGCCAGCCGAGTACTAGAGAGTACGCTACCGCCATGCTGTGGTTTCCTCACGATGTTTTCCTTCACCGACAGCTCAAGCTCATTGTTGGGTTTGAACCCACGCCCTTCGGCATGCGAACCTACCGCGCTAACCACTGAGCTATCATGGCTACAAAACTACTACTACTAGAATACTAGTTGCGCCCCGAGGTGTTACCCGCTACATGTTTTCGGGATAAAAAGTAG
Organism: Biston betularia; assembly: GCA_905404145.2. NCBI lineage: Eukaryota > Metazoa > Arthropoda > Insecta > Lepidoptera > Geometridae > Biston > Biston betularia. The sequence continues at coordinate 525,257 of FR989891.1, forward strand.
TCTGTGATAATCCAAGGTCTCAGCTTGACCACACTCTGCCTGATGTTAAGCAGTAGTGCGGTCTAAGATGGAGCACGCTTACGTAGAAGAAACCTATTTACTCTAGATTTGAAGACGCCAATATTGTAGCTAACAGGGAACGCAGACTCCGGCAGAGAGTTCCACGACCTCGCTGTGTGAATGAAGAATGTGGAATCAAAACGCTTTGTGCGAACACGGGGAACATCCACCATGTACGGATGACGTTTTAATCGCGTGTGTCTGCCGGCCGGTAGTAGAAAGCTGCAGGGAACCAAGTGCAGTTCAAGTGCATACTCTCCGGAATGTATCCGGTAGAAAACTGACAAGCTAGCAACACTGCGACGATGCTCAAGGCTTTGGAATCCGACGACCTCCATACCAAATTTCATTCAAATCCGTGCAGTGGTTTTTGCGTGAAAGAGTAACAAACCATCCATCCAAACTTTCACATTTATAATTTTAGTTGGATGTTTGTTAGGGTGGAATCTTGCATGTTAAATTTGAAAGAGAACGAAAGAAAATGAATTTTAATTAAGTAGTACCACAGAACACACAAGAAAAGAACAGCATATATGTTAGTTTTGATAATAAACGCCATCTTTATCTCATTGCAGGTACCTCGAAGACGTGGAGTCGGCGGCTGGCGTTGCCGGGTTTCGATTCACGCCGCCAGAGGACGTGTTCGCGGACAACGAGTATAACAAGTGCTTCTGTCCTGCCGGGCCGCCGTGCGCTCCCAACGGGCTATTCAACGTCTCACTCTGTCAATACGGTATGTTCTCGGACAAGACACCCTGGTTTCAGACAAGACACCCTGATTTAGGACAAGACGCTCTGATCTCGGACAAGACACCCTGGTCTCAGACAATGTAATCGAAGCTGTAACTTTAATCTAACTTGCTTGCTTAAGTGGTCGATCTCCTTAGCAGGAGGTTGTCTAGGTACCACCGCAGTACCAGATATTCTGCTGTAGCGATGCCCTGGACTTTGTTTTGCTACTCAACTCTGCGTATCACTGCAATGGTCATGGACAGTCGTTATAAATTTGGCGTGTCTGTGTGTGTGTGTGTCTGTGTGTGGCATCGTAGCTAGCTTTTCTTGTTTGAAAGTTGAATTAGTCGGGAGTGTTCTTAGCTATGTTTGATGAAAATCGGCCCAAGACGGCCGCCGCCACAAAATTGCGGATTACATTTTTTTTGTGTCTTAATCGTAAAATGATCCGGTCTGCTAAGGTGTAGGGGGTTTTTAAAATTTTAAATTTATATTTGTTACTCAAAATTCTGTGTACTGCGGCAATGGTCATATCATCGGCGGCTCTTACCATCGGGAGAACGTCTCGTACGTCTCATTACTTTTACATAAAAAAAGGAATGTTAAATCTAGCTCCAAACAAAGCAGAGCTTGTACTATAGGAACCAGATAACTGATACAATACTCATGATAAACCAAGATAAACCTTGAGGCTTACGAGGAGCGCGGCTCCAGGCATAACCGCCCCACTCGTGATCGGCATAAGCTGCTCACTGTTCCGCGATCTGCCGATGGTAGTTACAGCAGAAGTCGGGCTGCATTCGTTTAAAAAAAATATTGAAAAAATGGCTTATCGAGCAATCTTTCTATAAATTCAATGAGTTCTATAAAATTGACATTTAAATTGATAATTTTCATTGACATATTTGATTTATCTACAATTATTTTATTATTATTATGAATTTTTTCGTAATACCGATATCCGGCGACGAACGAAAGTTCGAGACGTCGGTGTCGCAATTATGAACCTCAAGTGGAGCTGGGCAGGACACGTTGGTGGCTTGGGCAAGGGAAGCGGAGCGTCGCGCGTCCAGCCGCGAGATGGGTCGACGATATCGTCACCGTCGCGGGTCGAACCTGGACCAGATTGGCACAGGACCGAGGCAGATGGCATGTAAAGAGAGAGGCCTATACCCAGCAGTGGGATAAAGAAGGCTGTAGATGATGATGATGAACTATTCCTTATGTAATTTTATGAATGTGTGTACGGTACGTACAGTAAGTATATTGACATGTAAATTATATTTACCAATAAATATGAGTATGAACATGATGGTTACAGATTCGCCGATAATGCTGTCATTCCCTCACTTCTACCTCGCGGAACCGAGTCTCCGAGAAGCCGTGGAGGGCATCAGCCCGCCAGTACCGGAGGACCACCGCCTATACATCGATGTACAGCCTGTGAGTCTTTGTGTTTCTTTTTAACCTCCGACGCAAAAACGACGGGGCGGTATAAATTTGACGTGTCTTTGTGTGTGTTTGTCTGTGGCATCGTAGCTCCCGAACGGATGAACCGATTTTGATTTTGTTTGAAACTTGAATTAGTCGCGAGTGTTCTTTTTTTTTCTTTGGTTTTGGCGTTGCGGTTTAGCATTTGCCAGTGTCAAGTATTTATATATTTTCAAGTTTCAAAAGTTAAATAAGTGTCCTCGTAGTCGGTTATAGTCTTAGTCAAGTCCAGTTTGTGTCAGTCAAGTCCAGTCATGCTTTAGTAAAGTAGTGGCGACTTTACTATAAAGCTGCAATGGAGTTTTGGAAGCAACACGAAAAGTCATGTTTCACCACATTATATCATTTTCCCACACTCGTGCTTGTATTTCGGCACTTTATGAATAAAACACCACCATTTTTATGCATAAACACTCGACAAAATACTAGTTTTGGAAAAAAATACAACGGAGCGACACGACTCTTCCCGCGTTCCCGCCAAAACGCGAGTGTTCTTAGCTATGTTTGATGAAAATCGGTCCAAGATGGCCGCCGCCACAAAATGGCGAATTACATTTTTTTTTTTTTTTTTATTAAATATCGTAGGACTACACACGCAGCGCCATCTGGCCCCAAACTAAGCAGAGCTTGTGCGATGGAAGTCAGATAACTGATAGAATACATAAATACCTTTTTTTTTTGTAAATACATACTTATAATACATACATATTTTTTTCACAACTCCCTCAATATGGGTATCAAATGAAATGCCTTGACTAGTAGAATATTATACACCTGTCGAGGGTTTTTTTAAATTTTAAATGAGCATTCATTTAAAATTTAAAAAAACCCTCGACAAATCGAAACATTCGGTATTATTAAACACTGATTATGTTAGACTGTCAATCTAGGTGGTAGTTCATACTATGTACTACTTAATTTTGTGAGTTGCGCTCAAGCACCTAGTCTATTAATCATAAATTTAATTCTGGTTTAAATAAAAAAATATCGTAGGATATACACACAGCGCCATCTGACCCCAAACTAAGCAAAGCTTGTACTATGGAAGTCAGATAACTGATAGAATACTTAAACACTTTTTTGTCAATACATGGCGGACAAAACCAATAAAAACACCGTATTATTTTTTCTGTTTATTTTTAGTCACGCATAATTTTTTCTGTGTAAGTATACACAGAACAAACATTCGTTAATACCACAATATGTTTGTTCTGCGTGGGAATCGAACCCACGCCCTACAGCTCTTAAATAAGATATACTACCAATGAGCCCACAGGGCTGTCAATCCCACTATCCCACTATCCCACGGTTTAGTGGGATAGTAATTATAAATGTGAAAGTGTGGATAGATGGATGGATGTTTGTTACTCTTTCACGCAAAAACTACTGAACAGATTTAGATGAAATTTGGTATGGAGGCAGTAGAGACCCTGGATTAACACATGGGTTACTTTTTATCCCGAAAACATGTAGCGGGTAACACCGCGGGGCTAGTATGTATGTATAGAAGAAAACGACAATTTGAAATGTTTCGATGACTTGTGATGACGGAAATGCATTGTTCACAGGAGATGGGCACCGCCATGCGCGCGCGCGCCCGCATCCAGATCAACCTGGCCGTGTCGCAGGTCCTGGACATCAAGCAGGTCGCCAACTTCCCCGACATCGTCTTCCCCATACTCTGGTTCGAGGAGGTATGTGTTACACCTGGCCTTACTACTATGTACTGACAACAATTTTTTAACCCCTGAACGCCGTCTGTACGCTTAGATCTTTTAAACTACGCAACGGATTTTAATGCGGTTTCCATCAATAGACAGAGCGATTCAAAAGGAAGGTTTATATGCATAATACATGCATATGCACCACATTAATATCTAACCATCTAACATGAGTGCCAAGCCAGGGCAGCTAGCTAGTTTTAAATAAAATTTAAAAGGGAGAACTGATGTTGCTGAGCTATTTTTGTTTTTGAGCTTGTGTTACAAAATACCGTGGGCATGGGCGTGGGTTCAAACCCCAACAATGATCTCGAGCTGCCGGTGAAGGAAAACATCGTGAGGAAATCATAGCATGGTGGTTGAACACGAGAGTTGAAAATCTGCCGCCAAGCATCCCCACTAGAGAGCCAATTCTATTCCATTCTAGATGTGCTTTACTATCTTCGACCACACCGTCACTCAGCTCACAAGTGAGCTGTGGTCAAACATCTAGCCTGTCAACCATTTAAAAAAATCTTTCTTTCTTTTCTTTTCTGATGCGGAATGTCCTTTTTCAGGGTATAGACGAGCTACCTGAACAAGTGTCGTCTCTCCTCCGGCTCGCAACTAAAGTCCCTCCGGTCGCGCGCGCCACGCTGGCGTGGGGGCTGTCCGCGCTCGGAGCCCTACTCATCCTGCTAGCAGTTACATGCCTCATCAGGTAAGTCGGCGTGGAGTTGCCAAACCAACAAATGAGAAATCGCTGAAAAAAAACACATTTTTTCTTTTCATTTTTTTATTGCATATATGCAATAAAAAATTAATAATAATTGCATATATGCAATATATATTAATGTTACAAAAAAGTACTTACCGACTAAAAACATGTCAATTTCAAAATATTGTCATAAAAATATGTCAAAATATTAATAACATGTCAATTTAATTATGCAACTGTATTAATTATTATTTTTTAATGTATTTGTGTGTAATGTCCTATGATATTTTTTTTTTTTTTTTTATTTTTTTTTTACATCAATATACACAAGTAGCAAATTTATTGAACAATTAAGAAATAATTATTATAAGAAATTATTAAGAACTAATTAATCAATCAAATAAATTATCAAAAATTATCTATCGTTAACATTAATTAATTAATTAATCAAACACTATCAATGAATTTAAGATAACCTAATTAATCAATCAATAAATTACTCTTCAAAGTATGTGTGTACAGTACAGCGTCTTCGACCACAACGTCACTTAACATCAACATAATAATAATAATTTAATGGTATCAGTCAATAAGTACAATAATAATAAGTTGAATCTTACACTACACAAAAAAACTTAATAAATAAGTAATAATAAATAGCTGTGGTCAAACGCCTAACCTGTTAATCATTAAAAAACAAGGCTTGTAACTTTGATGTTCTCAATAAAATATTGTATTTAACAGTACCAGTACTTTACTAATTTAGTCAAGCATTATTTTGTGTTGTACATTTAGTCACGCATTATTTTTGTCTCTTATATTTAGTCATGCATTATTTTTTCTATAATTCCAGGTCATCTCACCGACAAAGCACGTTACGACTGGAAGGTCACGTGGTAGCCAAACCACCTCCTCCTAAAGTACCCAGCAAGGACAGCGGGTACGAATTAAATAGTAGAAGATAATACATCAATTATATATAGGAACTATAACAAGATAGCACATTACCTTCTATCTAACATATTACTGTGACTTTTATAATGAGCCTTTTTTAATTGACCAATCAGAGCTGGCCCCTGATTTTCTAACTCACGAGATTTCTTGACAAAGACGCGTGCAGCGTCTGTACGTTACGTTACACGTTTATAAAAATATAGATTTTGATGACTTTAAACCAATTTGTACCTGTAAAACCATCATTATATAGCCTGCAATTAATTTGCATTTCGCGTGTCTATTTATTAGGTAGTTTTAACGAGATAGTTTTAAAAATAAAGATATGATTAATAATTTCAGAAAAACCAAAAACAATTTTTAACATTTTACAATTGGAAGATGGCCAATGCGTTTATAGTTCAAAGCCAAAAAGCCTTCCAAGGCGATAAGAAAAAAAATAACATTCTACAAAGAGAAGCAATATGACATACACAAAAACTATAATGACGATCGTTTTTCTTATCTGCATAAAAAGGTTTAGATTGTTAAAGTGTGCTTATTATATAGATTGTATACCTATTACCAACATTACCGCAACGGACTTTTATAAGGTTGGCACTATCGTCGCTAAAAGTTTATAATGTCAGTGAGGGCTTTTTGGCGGGAACGCGGAAAGAGAGGTGTCGCCCCGTTGTATTTTTTCGAAAACTAGTGTTTTGTCGAGTGTTTATACATAAAAATGGTGGTGTTTTATTCATAAATGCCGAATCATAAACGTGAGTGTGAGAAAATGATATAATATGGGGAAACATGATTTTTCGTGTTGCTTCCAAAACTCCATCAAAGCTTTATAGTAAAGACTCCACTACTTTACTAAAGCATGACTGGACTTGACTGACACAGACTGTACTTGATCAAGACTAGACTTTGACTATAATTATAACTACGAGCTATTTAATTCATGAAACTTGAGAATATAAAGCACTTGACACTGGCAAATACTCAAAACGCGACGGCAAAACCAAAGAAAAAAAATCGTAATCGTGATTTAGAAGAATCATTTAAGCAAACAAACAGACACGCGCAAAATGTAACTTTATTTTATGCTATAAGTATAATGATGACTTTATCTGTATATATATCTGTCATCGCAATCTATGACGATTAAAAGTTTATGAAAAAAGAACAGTTTCCGTTTTTACCCGAAATCGGGGCGCTGCTGTTCCAGTTTCCGTGCAATTTGTAAATTTCTATGGCTAGCCCCACAGATCTTTTAATCCTATCTACACAGGGTTATACGCTTTAACCTAAAGTAGATAATTGTAAACAATTTTTACTATCACAAGTCTGTAATTGTAAAAAAGGTGTTCCATACATTTGCCCAAGGTCATCAAACTATTACTGTTACTAAAAAGCTAATGTTTCTTTACAATTTCAAAATTGTGCTTACAGTAAAAATTGTTTATAATCAACCTTACAATGATCCCTTTCAGCATAGTACGCACAAAGCCTATAACCCTGGATATTTAGATATGTATATACAAATATATATCACTTAGAGGGCGAAAGAGGTTAGCGTGTAAAAATTTTGACATTGACAAATGGCTCGTTATGAAAATTGAATTATTATTTGTGAATATTTTTTTGATAATGCTGAATTGTGACTTTTCTATTGTGAAAAACTTGTCGAGTGACTTTATAAGAAAGTAAATCATTTTATGAATGCGAAATAAACTGACGGCTTTAGTTATAAACATTAGTTAAATTTATACTTATTTTAATTTTAAACAAAAATAAAGTCAATCCGTTGCTACGTGAAAAACGGACAAACAAACACTCACATTTATGAAATTAGTATATTTGTAATGTCACGGTTAAATAACCGTCAAATTACAAATTCTTCGTTTAAATTTTCGTAAATAGAAAGTTGCACGACAAGTTTTAAGGCAAGGAATACAGCTAATTCCTAACTGTTATAAAATTTATTCATAAAAACTTAAAACTACCTACAGTTTACTGTTTTTTTAGTTGTAGAAACGAATATGCTAATCACAAGTCTTTGTCAATCACAACCGTGTCAGTTTAAAATTTTGTACAAGCAGCCCGACCCGGTTCTCAAGGGATGCACTTTAATAAAAATCACTTGCTCGGCTAATCTGAAGAGAACTTCATCAAAAATTGTCACGTCGTCTTGAAATCCTCACGTCGATTTTATGAGTTTAAAAAAAGCGGTTTTAATGTCAATTCATTGTTTGATAAATGTATTGCGGTTTTTTTTCACTATTCATGCGGTGTTTTAGTGGAAATTATATTTTCCAAAAAATTTAGTATTTTTTTGTTTATAAATTGCTTAATTTCTTGCACATGTGTCGAAAAGAGGTATAATGTGGTGAAATATGTGTTTTTATAATGTTTATAAAACTCTGTCAAAGCTTCTAGTGAAATTGCCACTACGTGGGCATGACCGGTTTTAACCGTGACTTACTTTTTGTGACTTTGTTATTTATTTAACGTGATTTCTCATTAAATACTTGACACTGACAAAATGCACTCCGTGCAATGCCAAAATCAAAGAAGTAGAATGTTTACAAAACAGTGTTTTACATTTTTATCGAAGAATTGTGGGTAGTTTTAATTTTGAACGGGTGATTTATTTCAGAACGTTAATTTAAAACAATCCTTGTACTTAACTAGTTGAATATTATTAATAGTTTTCTTCATAGACAATAATTCGTGAGCTCTTCTTTTTTTTAGGTTAATTGGCGTCGGTTTTATATTTATATTGACTAAACAGATTGAACAGTTTCAAAATTATCATATATTTTTTTCAAATTCAACATTTTGATGAAATATTTTTTGATATATATAATTTTTGTTTAGTTTCTAGTATAAAATAGAATTGACGCTTATTTATAAAGAAAAACTTAACATGTACCACCTAAAATTAAACTGATACAATAAATGGAAATATTAAATGTGTTATTAAGTCACGATCGATATAATTTTGACTAAAATGATTGTGTCGAACGTTGCTAAATAATAAATAATTTATGACTAAATAAATTTAGTTATAAATAAAAACTTGCTATTGTAATTTTAGTGCAGGTGAATAGTGTATAGCCGATTTAAATCCCATATTTTATTATTTTTTGAAACTCAAATTTAACTGAGTGTTTTATGGACAATATTTACTCTTTTTTATACTTTTTTGTAAATTTCTAGACACGTGTCACATATAATTTTCAATGTAGCGACACGCATAGCGGTTTTTTGTATAGATTTTAAGCAATTGTGTATTTTATAGTTGGACTTTTTAATGAGAATTTAGATAATATTATTTCTATATGTTTGTATTATAAAATATGATGTAGTTTAATGTTATTTCTATTCAATTTAATCATACTTTTTTTTGTTCAATTTAATTATTCTCTTGTGATAAAAACATTCCAATATTTTTTTTATCTTAACTTGAACAAATTAACTAAATCCTAATTACAGTTTGCTTAAAAAAAGTCTGAATAGGTACATGAGTTAATGATATAATTCGATGACAATAAAATGAATTCAATTAATTTAAATAAAAAATGGTGATAGTATGCAATAAATTTGAAATTCGTTCATATAATACAACTGATTATAAAGGCTTTGTGTAACGCTAGTTCGCGCCCGCGTTGAGTTTAGAATTGAATAAAAGAACAATAGTTTCATCCATAATGAAACGTACGCTAGTTAATTACCTAGATTAATATAAAGGATACTCTTTATCCTGGAATAATGTTCCGTAAGACGCATCCATACCATATTTTAAGTGGATACATCCTGTAGTTTAATGATAATCCCACGGAAACCAAACATTTTTCCCAGATAAAAAGTATTATATATGTTAATCCAGATAATAAACTATATCTGTACCAAATCTCGTCCCAATCCGTTCGGTTGTTTGCGTGATTGAGTAACTAACATCTAAACATACAAATTTTTACGTTTATAATATTAGTAGGGTATATAAACTAATGGGGAATACGACAAAGCTAGCTACGCGGAACGGTAGTGACCGTTAGCAAAGGGGGAAATACCATTTTTATGGTAAACTTTTACCTATTTAATATTAAAAAAAAATGGTATGCCAAAGTCAAAATTAAGATGTGACACGCGCTCATTTTGAAATGTCAAAATAAACTTTTCAAGCATAAACCGTGATAATCGCTGTACACGTTTTTGGCAAGAAATCAAAGTTCATCCTATTAGCCAAAATATTTTTCACGTCAAACGATTTTTTTTTGTCATGGATAAATGAGACTTCTGCCGAAAGAATTAGGTGTTGCCAAATTATTTTCTAAAATTAGATGCATCTTTTAAAAAAAGCCTTAAAAAATGAACGGATTTTTTCGTTAAATATTTTTATCGGGAATAGGGTTTGCCATTAAACAAACTGGTGAGGTATTAACTCAAACTTATTTTAAACTAAACTTATCTTACTTATTACATAATCTTATGGGGCCGTCCTTAGATTTAATGAGAGTTATAGTCGATGTATATCTTCCTTTAAACTAAAAATGAACGCTCAATAGCTAATGTTAGTTCAAAAGGAAAGAACATTTCACTAAATTCAGACTTGCTAAATTTAGTTTAGTTTGGAAAATGGTATATCATAATTGATTCTAATATAAGTAGGTATATGCAACTAGAATTGTCTGTGTCTGAAATTAAGTATGTGGTTAGTTATTTTAAATACAGAGTTTTAATTTTAAAACACTTAAAATATTTTGCAAGATAGTGTCAAAAAAAAATTTTTTGAGTCTAAATTAATGTTAAAACCTTGACATTACATAAACTGAAGAATAAATGGAACAAAATCATGAATTTTCATTATTTTTTTTAAATAAATAATTTATTGTCATACTGAACAATAATTTTGACATTGTCAAAATTTAAATTTAAATATTAACGCGAAATTTCAATGATATTTTGACGTTTTTCGACTGCAATGATATGTAATTTATGTATTTTATCGATCGATAAAGACCGTTATAGTGGACAAAATAACATCTATCGATGAATTTTTACTTTTTGAACCGAGTCTTTGTAGGACCGTAAATGTTTTCCAATGTCTGTGCTGGTTGTTGATTACTGACAAATTTGTCAAATGCCACCATGAAATATGTCATGTTGTTATAAATATTTTTACAATTTTTTTGACCAATTTTACTGTAGTTATTACGTACTCATATAAAGACTTTGCTGAGTGCTAAATATTTTAAATTTAGCACATATCTCGTGCTAAATTTAGTGTCTATTTTTATGACTACTATTATTATGGAAAGAATATTTTTTAATTATCAATTTTATAAATAAAAATATACCTGCATAGAATGACATGTAATTTTTTTTATTGATAACTTTTTCTAGCCTGTATAAGATGTCTTCCTTATAAAATATAATTACATTATTATATTTATAATATAAACAAACTTGGAACGATTCTTAACCGTCATTTTTGTCAAATATTATAATCGGTGTTGCTATTCGTAAAATTGCTATTATCGTGTAACTTGACAACGATGATGTTCCGATGCTTTTTGACTAAACTGGCAATATTCAAAGACTTAGCAAAGACAGTTCATGAGAATAGATACATTTATGTCATTTAACAAAATAATGACGACTTAATGTTAAAAAAGACTTATCTCACAGTAATTTATGTCATCATTTCACATAATATCGACGATCAAAACAATTGGATATAACTTTAATGTCCTAATTCTGTTTTCTTTAACGTCCGATAAATCTATATTAGTAATAAATCAAAGTCATTTTCATTTTAAAAAATCCTTGTCAATTGTATACTTACCTGATATAATCAAATTTCCCTATTATAATGTATATAACACAAAATTATATGACTACTTTTGCTATAAGAGGTTTGTGGGACGTTCATTATAACTCGAGAGGGGAAAATCTCACTTTGCGTTATTTGCTCATTATGTCACATCGATCAAAAAGATTGTAAGTGCCGTGTATTGATGTCATTGGATCATGTTTATTTAAGCTTGATTTTTCTTCCTTTAAGTTAACCTTTTTCTATGTTAAATTGCTAATTGTTATGTTACCTTTTACTACACAAAGGTTTTTAGCTAGAATCAAGTTTATCTAAATTGTCTTGATATAATATATTTGCGTTAATACGGAAACAAAAAAGTGTCAACTTACATTAACTTTTTTATCCTTTACTCCTTTGTTAAATCTAATCTAAGTAAACACTTGACTATTTTGAGTGCTATTATCGTCTAGTGCGTTAACGAGAGAGAAGACAACTTTTGTCTTGGTTATTTAACCATTAGATTGAACTAATGTGAGTTGACTTTAGTCTATTTTGACTACTGTTATCGCCTGTGTAAACTAGAATGGAGTCAATTTCGTTTAGTATTTTATTTTGACCATATAATCTTTATATTGAACCAATTTATGTTGACTTCAGTTTATTTTGACTACTTTTATCGCCTGTGCGGAAACTAGATAGAAGTCAACTTACTTTAGTCTTTAATGTAAAATGGTCAAGCCATTTACTCTTTAGACTAATTTTACTTGACTCTTTCTTTGTATTGACTACTATTAACGCCTAGTGCTTAAACTAGAGAGAAGTCAACTTACATTCGTTTTTACTTTTCCCTTTTGGTTGAGCTAATTTTAGTTGACTTCAGTCTATTTTGACTACTGTATCGCCTTTACGGAAATTTAATTAGTCTAAGGTATTTTGGTGTTTTAGTTTACATGTTTCTTTGTTGTTATGTAAGTTGACACCTATCTGTTCTAAACTGACTGTTATTATAACTAACGGCTGTTATGCTTCAACTTAAATATTTAGTTTGGTAATCCGCCGGTACTTACGCCTTTTTGAGTGTGATTATTTAATTATTATTTAGTTTTTAAATTAGACATCACGTTATAACGTCCCGATTATTGATTGTAACTGTAAATAAAGGTGTAAGATTTATTTTATTCAGTTTTTCATTTTATGCTGGATAGGTATTAGATTCCCCTTCAATGAAAATACTTATTCAAAAATGACATGGTGTGACTAAATAAATATATTTCACCACAAGAACAATGAGTCGAAGAAGGTGTTCTCTAGATAGTAGGCGATAAGTTCATGACCATTACAGCGGTACCCAAAGCTTTGAGTAAGAAAACAAAGCCCAGGGCATCGCTCTTTGAGACATTCGATGAATTTCATTAGTTCTGTAATTTCCAGCAGTTACCGGAACCCAGTACTATTTACACACTACTGCTTGGTGGTAGAATTCTACATTGGTACAGGCGACACAAGTAGACCCTATCTAGAACTTTTCCCTGACGAGAAATTTTATGAAGGGAATCGAAAAAAGTTAACATACAGTGACTTTAAGGAATTTATTTAGCGATGATAGCTCAGTGGTTAGCGCGGTAGGTTCGCATGCCGAAGGGCGTGGGTTCAAACCCCAACAATGAGCTTGAGCTGCCGGTGAAGGAAAACATCGTGAGGAAACCATAGCATGGTGGCAGCGTACTCTCTAGTACTCGGCTGGCTAGCTACCACCCTCAAGTTGAAAATCTGCCGCCAAGCATCTAACGGTGTGTTCCGGCAGCCTCACTTGAGAGCCAGTGCCATTCCAGGCTAGGTGTGCTTTACCATCTTCGACCACACCTTTCACTTAACATCAGGTGAGCTGTGGTCAAACAACTAGCCTGTCAACCATAAAAAAAAAAAAAAAATTATATGTAAACTCGATTAATATTGTACTAAAAGGAAAAAATCATGCGTTTTCTTTTTTACAGTAATAATGCTAATGACGCTGTTGTGATAGGAAAAGAAAGACTTCTACGTAATGTTCCAAAGCGAAGACGAGATACGTATATTTTCTGAGATATATTTTGAAAATAACCTCTTATTTAGTATCTATGCCTAATAAATGAGGTAAAATTTATTCATTATAATATTATTTGTTATAATAAATTTATGGAACATAACGAGTTCGATTTAAAATAATGCAGGACATGAATATACTAATAACCAATTTTTTTTAACACGTAAAAGTTCGTGTTTTACCACCAACTAGCCTGATGGTAGCGATGATGTGATCGAAGATGAAGCGCGTAGACTTAGATCTAATTTATATTATGCTTGTTCCATTCCTTGTCCATACAGATGAGAAACGAGTCGAAACGTTTGGTACATACCCAAGAAAATTTATATATTTCAGAAAAAAGTAATTTATTAGCTCAAGATATTTATTTGATAACACATAAAAATCTTAATATTAAATACACATTTTTATTCATAGTCTGGATATACTTCAGTCTTAATCTAATTGGTATACAAATTTAGTACATAGTTGCAATAATCAAATAATAAATAAATATCGTAGGACATTACACAAAGCAAAACTTGTACTATGGAAGTCAGATAACTGATAAAATACTTAAATACATAAATGATAGGTTTAAAAGTAGTCCTAATAGACCGCCTTGTAGAACACCAAACTTGTTACATATACATAATGTATTGTTTCCATAAAACTAGTCGTTATATTGTCAATTTTTTTTATGTAACATATTATTTCTGCGATTGACGGTTTATAATACAAATACAAATACAAATACTTTATTGATAACACCAATGTTACAAGTCAGTTCAAAATTTTAAAGATGTCATTAAATGGGTTTTAAAACACTGATTACATGTCAAATAATATAATAATTGTTGTATCTCAAAGCCAAGGCTTTTAAAAAGTCTGATCGCAGACAAACTGAAGCATTACTCACATCGAAGTTTTGACTAATACTGTTTTATTTTGTTGGTATTCTCGGTTAGTGACAAAGAACTGTGTAAAAGCGACGCTTGAATGATTGAAACGTTAAATTAGAGACTTTTGGTCTAGAGGATCTTTGCTTCCATCAATAAAATAATGTTGTCGGTCGCGAAAACGTTGTTGAAGTAAAAATCCATCTTTCGGACGGCATTGCCCAGTTCCTGGTCCCGCCTTGGCAATGAGGGAATAGGAAACACGACGAAAAACTACCCAAACCTGAGCCAACAGCTTCAAAGCCACCCATTCCATTTCAGGGTGAATTTCTAAACTAAATATTAAATCACAACCAAAGTCAAAGTTACCATGTATATTGAGAAACTCTGTAGGCAATTTGACATCGATTGGTGCATTGAATTCTGTGTCAAATATGTTAAACAATCTACCGGATATTTTATTAAAAGTTTGGTGCATTTGAACGAATTTGAAATAATCAGTTACGCGCTGCTTAATGTTTATATCTATACTGTGAATTCCTGATATATACATGTAATTGATGACAGTCAGTAAAAGGTTGTCGATATCTGCTAGCTCTGCACGTTCAAAAAGTTCACTCGCCCGACTTAAATATGGTGATCCATCAACTTGCATCCACCATTTTTGTATTTCGTCATGAGAACTGAAGAATACAGGATCTGAAATATTCCGACATAATTTACGATTCTGACTGATCTCGTTGCTAAAATGAGTATTAATTTCATCTTTCAGTATGTGTTCAACTTCGTTTTCATTTGCCTGATTTGTATAAAACCAAAGTTTATTTAAAAAATCTCTTGCTTGTTGTTTATCATATTCATCTCCTTCAAAGGAGTTTTTCGGAAAACCTTCAATATTAATTTTTAATCTGTATTTGCTTAAATCTTTGTTAATAGGACTATATCTAGCGTCTTGTAATTCTTTCAAAAACATGGTTGCATAGTCGGGCAATTCTTTATTTTCCAAATCAAACTTCAGCATCATTGTATCCATATCTTTAACGAGCAGATTTCCAACTGCGCTCCCAATACCACCGTTAATATCTATGATACCTCGTTCTATACTTTTGCCTGGTCCTACGATATCGTCATTAATATTAACAATTTTCAAGTCTTTATTCCTTTCAAATAGATGAAAAAGTTTATCTGCAACAGTTTTCATCCTTTTTCGTACCTTAGTCTCACTCCCACGAAATGTCATATCTAAATTTCCAAACGCTGAAGGCAATTTAATTTCCAAAGTGGTCAATTTCACTTGGATAGCTTCATTTATGAT
Source organism: Biston betularia (assembly GCA_905404145.2). Lineage (NCBI taxonomy): Eukaryota > Metazoa > Arthropoda > Insecta > Lepidoptera > Geometridae > Biston > Biston betularia. The sequence continues at coordinate 540,991 of FR989891.1, forward strand.
ATTTTCATGAACAACAATTTTACTAAATTGTTCCTGTAATGTTCGAAATTCATCTTTCTTGAATTTTTCTTTAAATCTTGAGACTTCTACAAGTTGTAACTGTTTATTTTTTTCGTTGTATATGCATATCTTCCCGATTATCTTGCTAATGGTTATCGCGCATGGATCTTGTAAAACTTGCTCGCAATTTTCTCGATCTGCGTTGGTGATTTTGGATTTGTCACAACGTTTTGTGGAAAATTCTCTGATTAATGTATCTTTTAAAACGGATAAATACTTACATTTGCGTTCAAAAAACTCGGGGCGAAATGTCCAAATGCGATATTCTTTGCTATCTTGTTTTGTCTTGCATTGTTTTAATACTTCTCGTCCCATAACCACATGGTGTCTCGCTATTAGCTTGTCCACCAAAATTACATCTAATTTATCTTTTTCACACATAATGAATTCAATAAAAGCTAGTCCGAATATTTTTAATCTCTCTATAGCAGTCTTTTCGGTTAAAAAGTCTATATCTTCTTCATTATGATCATATTGAAAAACTTCAGAGTTCAGCCCTGTGTTTACTAGGTAGTGTACCTTTTCGCTCAGCTGGTGTATGGTTTTTTTCTTGGTAAAACATTCTATGACGGGCGTGTATATAATGAGATAGCAATCGACGTCACCAAAATCTCCCTCGAACATAGGATCGTCATTATCAACCAGGAATCGTTCTTTGATTGTTAGGTAGCTCTCAAAATACTTCCGCAAGCTAAAATCTCCCGAAGAGCTACGCACGTCCTCAACAGTCAGTTTTCCTTTCTCGCGATCTTCTCTGTGCTTTGCTTGCACGAACAATACAACTGGTCTATCATGGCCCCTCACTTGGTACCGCAGGCAGATATCATCCATGTCACCGATGCCACGAATGTTCGTTCCTAGGACGAAAGGCTCTATTTGTTCATCGTTAAGCGCACGTATGAGAACAAGACACAGTAACTTAGTCTCATATAGTTGACCACTTACTCCAGAGTTGCTGTCACTTTTCAAGTACTTGAGTTTTGGTTTTGCTTTAAAATGAGAATTATTTTTTTGAAAATTACTGTAAGGAGATTGTGATTGTTGACTGCTTAGTGAAACATTATCTCTCGCTAATCTCTCAGCAGTTTGCAGCAGGTTCACAATCTCTTTTTTACTCTCGATATTAACACTAATACATTTATTCCTTGTGTCAAATATATCAAAAACTTTACTGAGAACTTTATTGAAGGTTTCTGGTACTTCAATACAAGTTTCGTTTTGATGGATGCGCTGATTGAATTTAAAATCCATGCTAGAAATGTTGAAATGATGCATATAATCAATTATAGTCAACAGAAGATTATTGATACATTCAAGCTTTGCGCGTCCAAAAATATCATTGGTTTGATTTAAGTAGGAAGTTTCACCCTTTTTCATCCACCATTTGAGAATTTGATCATGAGATCTCAAAAAAATTGCATTGGAGTGTATTTTAAATAATAGGCTATTTGTTTCTTTTTCGCAGTTGTAGTAAGAGTTTATATGATTTTTCAAAATGCGTTCCACTTCATCTTCTTTCGCCTGATTGGTATAAAACCAGAGGCAATCTAAAAAATGTCTAGCTTGTTGCTTGTCAAATTCATCTCCATCAAATGAGTCTTTTGAAAAAGGTTCACTGTTGTTTTTTATTGAGTAGCTGCCTATTTGTTTGTTCGCAGTCTCATGACTGCCATTCTTTAATTCTGTTAAAATTAAAGATCTTTTGTCTAGTAACGATCTATTATTTAAATCGACTCGTATGATTTTCGTATTTATATCCGTATTGTGTAAATTTTTATTTGCACTTCCACTGCCTTCGTTAATTACTTTTAACTTGCTTCCGCGGAATATCGCCTCTATTTTTCCAAAGCCTATAGGTAGTTTTATTTTCAATGCGGACAATTTTATTCGAACTGCTTGACTTATTATATTTTGCTGAATAACAACGTTATTAACACGTTTTTGGAATACTTTCCATTCATGATTATTAAATGTTTCACTTAAGGCTGGAATTTCCGCAAGGTGTAGCCTTTTATTTTTGTCATTATATGTGACCAATTTCCCGATTATCTTGCTGAGAGTAAAAGCGCATGGATCTTCTAAAAATTTTTTACAATTTTCTCGATCTTCATTATTAATTTCAGATCCATCGTATCGTTTTGTTGAAAGTTCATTAATAAATTTGCTTTCTAAAACAAGTAAATACTTACAATTGCTTTCGAAAAATTCGGAACGAAATTTCCAGATGCAATAGTTTTGGTTTTCTTGCTGTGCCTTATTTTGCTGCAGCATTTTTTGTCCTATAACTATGTGGTACCTCGCTATTAGTTTATTCTCCAATATTAAGTCTGTCTTGTCTGTTTCAGACAAGATCAATTCCAGAAATGCTATTACCATCTTTTTTAAATGTTCTATAACTGAAATTTCTGTTAAATAATCTATATCGTCTTCGTCGTGATCGAATTGGAAAACATCTGTGTTTTGCCCTGTGTTTATGAGATGTTGCATCTTTTCGCTCGGCTTGCGGTCGGTTTTTTTCTTCGCAAAACAATCTCTGACCGGCGTGTATATTATGAGATTACACTCAATGTCATCGAAGTCTTCGTCAAACATGGGATCCTCTTTGTTAGCTTTGAACTGGTCTTTGATCATGAGATAGCTCTCAAAATATTTCCGCAAGCAAAAGTTTCCGGTCGTGCTCCGTATATCTTCCACGGAGAGTTTCCTTTTCCCAGGATTTTCTCTGTGCTTTGCATGCAAGAAAAGCACGACCGGTTTATCTTGGTCTGTCACTCGGTATCGCAAGCAGATGTCATCCATGTCACCGATACCGTGGATGTTTGTCCCAAGAAGAAACTGATCTATCTGGTCGTCGTTTAATGCTCGTATGAGGACGAGACAGAGAAGTTTTGTCTCGTACAGCTGACCACACACTCCGGAGGTACCAGCTCTTTTTAAATACTTGAATCCCGGATGCGTATTATTTACTATATCACTATTTGGCGTGTCAGGACATGAAATAGATGTAAGTGATTGGTTTTTTCTTACCGAATAATTCTCTTTCGCTAATTTCTCGGCAATTTCCAGTAGACTAACAATCTCCTCGTAACCTTCGAAATTGAATACTCTAGCTACTGTCAAAGCAGTATCTGAACCCAAATTCCTGATCGTAACGTCAGCACCGTGACGTAACAGGATATCTACGATCTGCGAATGCTTGCACCTCGCAGCTAGATGCAGCGGCGTGTTACCAGCTTTATTTATTGAGTTCACGGAAGCACGGAATTGCAGCAGCAGTTCCACAATAGATGCATCACCGCGATATACCGCTAGGTGAAGCGCCGTATCACCATCACTATCTTGTCTATCAAGCCGGGCTCCACGCTTCAAAAGCTGGTCCAGCAAGGCTACATCTCCGCGACGAACTGCCCAGTATAGCGGTGTCTCACCTCGCTTATTTTTTATGCTCACGTCTGCACCATATTTAAGCAGAAGTTCAGCACTAGGTGTCTCATTGCAGTATGTAGCTATATGCAGTGGTGTATCGCCAGTGTTATTTGTTGTGTTTACTTCAGCGCCATATTTCAACAGCAATTCTATGGTAAGTGTTTCATTGTGGGATGCTGTTAAATGCAACGGTGTGTTGCCGACTTCATCTGTCTTGTTGACGTCAGCCCCAGAATTCAATAAAAGTTCCACGAGACATTCGTCTCCGTGGCGCACAGCCAGATGTAACGGAGTTTCCCCATGCCTATTGGTAATGTTGGCATCAGCACCATTTTTCAATAAACGGTCTACGGTGAACGTCTCTTTGTAGTGTGCTGCTAGATGCAACGGTGTATTACCATCTTCGTCTACCATGTTCACGTCAACTTCGGGGTTTAGTAAGTCTATGATAGGCGCATTTTCAATATCCTCCATCTTGTACACTGACGTATAACTATCTTCATTGATCGTTGTCATACTCTTGTTATTTTCTAACTGTACGTTTACAATTAATGCGTTTTTATTTACTTTACTAAAATCATTTTGATTCATTACATGTAACATTGTGTCAATTTCACTTTCTTTTGTATCTGCGATGGCTCCATATTTCAATAACAAGTCCACGAGAGACGAATTTCCTAGGCTATTCGCCAGGTTTAGAGGTGTTTCTCTGTGCTTACTTGTAACACTAAGGTCAGCGCCACATTTTAATAGCAATTCTACGATGGACACATCTCCGCGGTATACCGCCAAATGTAACGGCGTATCTCCATCGTCATCTTGCATTTCCAACTTCGCACCATGTTTCAACAGATGTTCCACGAGGCTTACTCCTCCAAGGCGCACTGCAAGACACAGCGGCGTCTCTCCACGCTTATTAGTAACGTGCATATCAGCGCCATGTTTTAGCAGTAGATCCACTGTGGGTATCTTATTGCAGGAAGCAGCTAAATGCAACGGCGTGTCACCAGCATTATCTGAGGTATTCACGGAAGCTCCAGAACTCAGCATCAAGTCAATGATGGGCACCTTCCCACAAATCACTGCTGTATGCAACGGCGTGTAGCCAAAGTTATTGGTGGTTTTCACGTCTGCCCCATGTTTCAGCAGTAGTTCTACAATAGAGGTCTCTCCACGTTGTATAACCAGTTGTAACGGTGTGTTACCTTCGCTATCTTTTATGTCTACACTGTCTCCATATTCTAAAAGCTGCTCTAAGATAGACGCTTCTCCGCTACGCGCTGCTTCATGTATCGGGGTATCGCCACGTTTATTTCTAATGCTAACATCAGCGTCATATTTCAGCAGCTGTTCAACGGTGGCTTGAGTTTTATTGCAGGACACAGCTAGATGTAACGGCGTATCACCAGATCCATCTATCATGTTAACGTCAACTCCAGAGTTCATCATCAAATCTATAATCGGTGCCTTCCCGTAAACTGTTGCTATATGCAACGACGTACAGCCAGACTTATTGGATGTTCTCACGTTGGCACCATATTTTAGTAACTGATCCACTACAGATGCATCTCCACTTCGAGCTGCATCGTGCATTGGGGTCTCACCACGCTTGTTCCGAATAGTTACATCAGCACCGTATTTCAACAGCAGTTCTACGGCTAGCGTTTGCTTCGAACGAGCTGCTAGATGCAACGGCGTATCATCAGCATTATTTGAAGTTTTTACATCTGCACCAGATTTAAGTAACTGTTCCACGACCGTAGCATCTCCACGACACACTGCTACATGTAAAGGCGTGTCACCTAGTTTATTTCTTATTCTCACATCAGCGTTATGTTTTAACAGCTGGTTTACCAAAGCCACGTCTTCACGTTGTGCTGCTAGATGCAGCGGACCATCATCATTGCTATTTATTGTATCCACATCAGCTCCATGTTTCAACAGCTGCTCTACAAAAGTGACACTTCCACTACGGACTGCGACATGCAAGGGCGTCTCACCATCGCCAGCTTTAGTATCTATGCCAGCACCACGTGTCAACAACAAATCTACGATTGATTCGTCTCCGTGAACAACCGCTACGTGGAGTGGCGTGAAGTCCCATCTACCTCTCGCATTCACATCAGCGTCATATTTTAGCAGCAGTTCCACTAGAGTCTTATCTCCTCGCTCCGCCGCCACGTGCAGCGGCGTGTTGCCGTCACTGTCTTTGGTGTTAACGTCGGCTCCATGCTCTAGACACCAAGCAGCGTCTATCTCTTTCTTCATTTCATGCTCCCCGGCCACGCACTGTAACAGCCAACGATTTTTGAGCTCATCGTCAGAGAGTTCTCCGTCTCTCGAACACATTATTCTCGTCGTATATTTGAATAGTTGTTTGTAGTCAACATTGTGCTCTAGGCAAGCTTTACCAAGCTGTTTGAGAAATCACTGTGTGTCATGCTTTTAAATACTTTGTTCAATAAACCTGCTTAGCTACGCATAAGTATAATCATAGCAAATTGGAAACTGTGATAGTTTGTTTGTTCATTAATGTTAATAATACAAAAAAATTAATGTTATTTTGCGCCGATAACAATCAGGAAAATAACATCTATTCGAAAAACATTGTTTTATGAAATTATGTGTGTAGGATTGTAGGTACAACAAAATTTAACATTCAAATTATTTTTGGAACTGTTTTGAATTCTGTACAAAGTATTTTTTTATAGATCACCACCAACTAGATTTTTATAGTCATGAGATGAATAAGACGCTCTACTGATGGTAAGTGATAAAACCTACCAATGACACTTGCCGTTAGTTTAACGTCCTTTTATTTATTTATTTTTATTTCAGAGAGAAAAAGTAACATTCGATTGATAGCGCAAATAGAAAAGCCAAAAATGTACGGGAGTAACATAAGCTGGCCACGTGACATACCGACAGATTAAGTCAATCGAACTTTCTATTAGCTTTATTGCTAATCGAATGTTACTTTGTCTAGGTCCTCAGGTGTAATGGCGGTCAAACACAAGGCAATTTATTATACAATAATACAAAATTTGCAATTTAAAAATACCGACTCCGTGACCCTTAGCCCAACTAAACGCACTGCTCCAATAAAACAGCGAGGTTTCGGAGCAAACGAAAATAGCATAGATGTGTGTGAAAGTCAGCTTGCACCCATGCCTTGCGGCTCCGCTCACGTAGTCTCCGTGTAGTTGGTACCTATTGAAATTTATGGTGGTGTCTCATGACTTTTCGTTTTGCTTCTAAAACTCCATTGAAGCTTTATAGTATAGTCGCCACTACTTTACTAAAGCATGACTGACACGGGTTGTGACTTGACCAAGACTGGACTTGGACTATAAATATAGCTAAAGGCAACTTGTTTAACTTATGAAGCTTGAATATGTAAAACACTTGACAGTGGCAAATGCTCAAAATGCGAAGCCAAAAGCAAAGAAAAAAATAAATAGATAAACCATTGCTAAACATCATCCAAACTTTGATGTCACAGAATGATCTATTGAAACGCATTTAACTGCATGCTCGGTAATTTCATGTGCCATTACATTTAACCCTATGCGGGCGTATCGGCCTGCGAGACCGCGGGCGCACTGCGGTCTAACAAACCGTATAGAAGGGTTACCTCTGTGATCATTTCGCTAGTCTCATTTCTTAATTTTTTTAAAAAACCCTCGATCGATTTCGATATAATTTATATGGGATTTATACCTCTGAGGCAAGATCTACCAAGCAAAATATAATCATCAAAATCAATTCATAATTGGCGGAATTATCGCATAACAATTATTTAAAAAAAATACAGTCGAATTGAGAACCTCCTCCTTCTGTGAGTCTGTTAAAAAAACAGTTTTGGATCCCAAAGTAAAGTCATAGAACGTGGCTAGTTTTCTATGTCGAGTTATGAGTTTGAAGCATCATTATAACAACTTTTGCTATTTTCCTCATAATTTATTTATTTGACGGGTTTGAAAACAGCCAATGCTACTTTTCAGCGTTCCGTGCCCGAAATGTATCCAACATCCTTAGCTTAGAGAGGTCGTCCACAAATACATATACATAATAATATACAGACACCGACACCGACACCGACACCGACACCGACACCGACACCGACACCGACACCGACACCGACACCGACACCGACACCGACACCGACACCGACACCGACACCGACACCGACACCGACACCGACACCGACACAGACACCGACACCGACACCGACACCGACACCGACACCGACACCGACACCGACACCGACACCGACACCGACACCGACACCGACACCGACACCGACACCGACACCGACACCGACACCGACACCGACACCGACACCGACACCGACACCGACACCGACACCGACACCGACACCGACACCGACACCGACACCGACACCGATACCGATACCGATACCGATACCGACACCGACACCGATACCGATGCAGATGCAGATGCAGACACAGACATAGATAAAGATACAGCCATAGATACAGATACAGCCATAGACACAGACACGTTTTCCTTCACCGTTTAAAGTCATCGGCAATACGCACATTTTTATTTTATTTTTATTGTTGACAGGCTAGTTGTTTGACCACAGCTCACCTGATGTTAAGTGAAGGTGTGGTCGAAGATGGTAAAGCACACCTAGCCTGGAATGGACACAACACTCACATAACTTAGACTAGACATAGTGCCGTGGAATTCAAACCCAGAACCTCCAAATTGGAAGCCAGACGGAGTCCCAACAAGGTTGCTACAACTTGCTAGGTTGCCGAAACATGGCGCACATCAGCTCGACATATTGTTTGATTTATTTATTCACTGTTTGATTATACGGAACCATTGTGTATGCGTGAGTCCGACACGCACTTGACTGTTTTGCTAAGAGTAGATAGATAGACGTAAATTACGTCTGTATGACGCAATATAAAACAATGACTCACTTTAGGAACCAAGTCGAAATCGTGTTTGTTATTTAATACATAATAATTACTTTTTAATTTTGATTTGGCGTAAAAACCTTACCCTGGGGTTGTATATCAATTCCGACATTAAAACAGTAAAAATAAAACAGTAAATTATGCTAATAATCTACCGTTTTATTCAAGCAATTGTGATTTACCGCAAATAAAAACCAAAATATATGCCAGTAGATGTGATTTCATTGTAAAATTATGCTCCATTTATCCATAAATGGCAAAAATTTCTTTGTATGGAAATCGAACCACCTTGCTAGGTGTTTGACCACAGCTCTCTTGATCTTTTGTGACAGTGTGGTCGTTGATAGTGAACACACCTAGCCTGGAATGGAACTGGCTCTCACCGGAACACACCGTTAGATGCTTTGCGGCAGATTTTCAACTTGACGCGTAAACGTTAGAAGAACATATAGAAATTGGGTCATGTTTAATTGTAGTGATGAGAGATGTAGAGATGAGCTCAGTGGTTAGTGCGGTCGGTTCGCACGCCGACGGGAGTGGATTCAACCCCCAATTTTGAGCTGAGGAAACCATAGCATGGTGGTAGCGTACTCTCTTGTACTCAGCTGGCTAGCTAACCCCCTCAAGTTGAAAATCTACCGCCAAGCATTTATAGGTGTGTTCCGGTGAGAGCCAGTTCCATTCCAGGCTAGGTCTGTTCACCACCAACGACTACACCGTCACAAAACCACAAGAGAGCTGTGGTCAAACACCTAGCCTATAAAGCATAAGAAAGATTATATACATGTTTTAAAAAATAGTATACAATACATTTTTGAATATCGAAATAGTACATCGTTACCCAAGGGGTGAAAGTAACTTATTTAGTCCCGAGACGGGGTTTAATAGTTCGAGGGACTAAATAAGTCTTAAACCCGAGGTAAATACTGCTTCTCATTACGAATATATACAAGGAAAGTAAATATAAAAACATGCATTAGTTAAAGAAAAACTTAGTAAATTTTACACAAATCAACAAAAAGAAATTAAGATCAGATTGCTGCTTTCCCGCCATTTTTTTTTCTGTCGCCTGCCAACTCTTCAGATATTCTTTTTTGATTTTGGCGTCGCATTTTGAGCATTTGCCAGGTGTTTATATATTTTCAAATTTCATAAGTTATAATAAGTTGCCTTGTAGCTATAGTTAAAGTCGAAGTCGAGTCTTGGTCAAGTCCGGTCCGTGTCAGTCAATTCCAGTCATGCTTTAGTAAAGTGGTGGCGACTTCACGATGCCTCTCACAAGGTATCTCGCCTTCTTATCTTGTTGTGGGCGTCTGCGACCAGTTTCCTTTGCGTAATATATGACGCATGCTATAAACCTACCATCCTAATACTAATATTATAAACATGAATGTTTGTATGTTTGCCTGTTTGTATATTTGTAAGTATTACATAAGCATGAAAGCTTTTGCTCAGTGGTTAGCGCGGTAGGTTCGCATGCCGAAAGGCGTGGGTTCAACCCCCAACAATGAGCTTGAGCTGCCGGTGAAGGAAAACATCGTTAGGAAACCATAGCATGGTGGTAGCGTACTCTCTAGTACTCGGCTGGCTAGCTACCACGCGAGAGTTGAAAATCTGCCGCCAAGCATCTAACGGTGTGTTCCGGCAGACTCACTTGAGAGCCAGTTCCATTCCAGGCTAGGTGTGCTTTACTATTTTCGACCACACCTTCACTTAACATCAGGTGAGCTGTGGTCAAACACCTAGCCTGTCAACCATTAAAAAACCAGTTTTTAGTTAACTACTAGCGCCCAACGGTGTTACCCGCTTCATGCTTTCGGGATATAAAGTAGCCTATGTGTTAATCCAGCGTCTCAGCTACCTCCATACCAAATTTCATCCAAATCCGTTCAGTAGTTTTTGCGTGAAAGAGTAACAAACATCCATCTATCCATTCAAACTTGCACATTTATTTTTTTCATAATTTACGTCGACATTTATTAAACCAAATAAAATATCTTAAATAAATACTATTTACATATAAATAAGTAAAGTAACGAAGACAAATGTAACATTTAAAATAATAACTAATCTAAAAGGCCGCTATCAATGGGGATAGTTCCCAAAACGCGCCTCATTGCCGCGTTGTATGGCAAATATGGCAATACTCAAACGCTGAGCAAAATAAAGGCCAGCGTTTTGTTCACGTGTGGCGTCGACCAGACGAGATGCCAAGTCTTTAAAAACATTTATTATATTTAGTGGGATAAAGTAACTTGCATACAAAACCCCTAGATACATTAACCTTACTCCTTGGGCAGTGGTGTCGCAAAATACGAATACAAGGCCAAAGAATTTGTTCTCTCGCCCGAAGTTACATTGACCCGTTTCGGGTCAAACCGAGTCGTGTCGCCGCTGTGACCTTGAATGTCCTGACCTAAATGGATATAATTGATCCCAGTGAGCCGTGACGTAGCGGCTGCAACAACATGCAGTTTCCATTTTGGCAAATTGTTTGAAACACTTTAACGTCATCCGTACATGGTGGATGTTCCCCATTTTCGCACAAAGCGTTTTGATTCCACATTTTTGATTCGCATAGCGAGGTTGTGGGACTCTGCCGGAGTCTATGTTCCCTGTTAGGTACAATATGGGCGTCTTTAAATCTAGAGTGAATGGGTTTCTTCTAGGTAAGCGTGCTCCATCTTAGACCACACTACTGCTTTACATCAGGTAGAGTGTGGTCAAACGCGAACCTATTTCGAATAAAAAAATTAAAAAAATACATTTTTTTTTTAATGTATAAAGTGTTAGACTACATAACGATATGTCATTGAAATCTTAGCGCCTACTTTGCAATATTCGTGATTTTAGTAATCTATAAATATGTAAAATTTATATGTTTAATATGAAGTCGCAAAAATATTTGAGTATTACAGGTTCAAACTACGGTTTACGGTTACGGTACTAATAAGTACGTTTTTTGTACACTGAGCGTCATGAGTTGCAAGGAAACTCTGATTGGCGGTTTAGTAGTTTCCATATTTTTTGATGATAGCTCAGCGGTTAGCGCGGTATGTTCGCATGCTGAAGGGCGTGGGTTCAAACCCCAACAATGAGCTTGAGCTGCCTGTGAAGGAAAACATCGTGAGGAAACCATAGCATGGTGGTAGGGTACTTTAGTACTCGGCTGGCTAGCTACCACCCTCAAGTTGAAAATCTGCTGCCAAGCATCTAACGGTGTGTTCCGGCAGCCTCACTTGAGAGCCAGTTCCATTCCAGGCTAGGTGTGCTTTACCATCTTCGACCACACCGTCACTTAACATCAGGTGAGCTGTGGTCAAACAACAAGCCTGTCAACAATAAAAAAAAAAAAAAATACACCGTTTCAAACAATCCTCCAAAAACTACATTTAGAAATAGGTCTTCCAACAATTGACGTTTTTATCGATACGTACGGACGATATAAGCTACCCCATCACTTGTTCCTAGAGTGTTATGAACGACGAGCGTCATAAGTGTGAGCGCGCGCGGCCGGTCGCCGTGTCGGCGTGCGCGCCGATCCCGCCCGTATTGCACCCGAGACATCGGGTGGAATTGGCGCGCGCGGCGCGCGGCGGGCCGGCCGGTGCGTGCTTGTGTGCATGACCACCGCATGACGCGTTCCTGTTGCTACTCGCAGACTTGCCAGACTTTTCGGCCTACCGCCTACATTTTTAAATAAATTCATTTTATCGAACGGAACGCTATTTTAAAGCTTACGTAGCAAAATATTTATGATTACTCTTCTTTATTTATATTGTGTCTTTTATTATTATTTTAAGTTTAATGAGAGCCTACGTGCTCGATAAACAGTTAACTTTGTAATTATTTTATGTGCTACCAGGCTTAGTTCTTACACTAGTAATTGTACAATTCTATTTTTTAAGGCAAATAAAGATATTTTAAAATTGAAAATTGAAATTGGTAGGTACTATGAACGGATTTGGATGCATTGGTCAACGTTAGAATCCATAGATCACTGTACTGGGTGTTCTATAAGTATTATAAGTATGTATTTACAAAAAAAGCTAGTTAAGTATTCTATCAGTTATCTGTCTTCCATTACACAAGCTCTGCTTAGTTTGGGGCCAGATGGCGATGTGTGTATATAATAATAATAATAATAAAGCTTTAATAATTCCATACAGTTATAATATAAATAGATTCATAATTGCATTCAGATCAAATAATAAAAATAATTAGTTATGTCAAATGAAAATAAATGGTCAATGTAAATATTAAATGTAGTCGCAAAGTATGGACCCCCTTCGGGTAAAAGCCTCCTCCAAGGAATTCCACAATGTTCTATCTTTAGCTGACTCTAGCCAGTTTCGACCTGCCACCGATAGTATTTCGTCAGCCCAGTTATTATTTTATTTAATAATATGACAAAAATAAAATATGTCATTATGATTAAATGTCAATAAGCAATACTGTGTAAACATTACTGCATCTAGCGAATTAACAGGGCTGTCGAGACTAACCATCCAATGTCTCAAAGTAATGCTCAATAAAAACTGAATTGAAAATGCACGATTCGTAAATTCGCGCCCGATGTGTTGTAAAGTGATGCAATAACACGCATTTGGTTGCATGTGCATCCACCACAAAAAGCTGTGTTGCCAATTTGTACACTTTCCTATTTCGTGTGGGGTGGTCCATTAATAAAATTAATAAATAACGTGAAATTTAATTCGACTATCAAGCTAAATTATGAAAAAAAGGTATAATAAATATCTTCAATTAAACAAAACAAAATAACGTAAAATAATAACTACTCTAAAAGACCGCTATCAATGGGAATAGTTCCCAAAACGCTGGCCCCATTGCCGCGTTGTATGGCAATACTCAAACGCTGAGCAAAATAAAGGCCAGCGTTTTGTTCACTTATATTAATTGAAATTATATTGATATCTATTATTATCACATAAAATAGAACAAGGGTCAAATTCAATTACGAGTGCAATGAACCAGTCCGTTGAGTATAGTCCCCTCATAATTATGTATTAAGTGTGTAAACTTTGACATTGACAATAAATTGCGTTTGAATTCCTATTATTACTATTTTTTTCTTTGGTTTTGGCGTCACGTTTTCAGTATTTGCCAGTGTCAAGTGTATAGAGTAGTAGAGAGAGAGAGTGAGTGAAAGTGAGTCAGTTGAGTTGTAGTAGTTATTAGTGTATAGTATATTTTCAAGTTACAAAAGTTAAATAAGTGTCCTCGTAGCTAAAGTTATAGTCAAAGTCCAGTCATGCTTTAGTAATGTAGTGGTGACTTTACTACAAAGCTGCGATGGAGTTTTGGAAGCAACACGAAAAGTCATGTTTCACCACATTATATCATTTTCCCACACTCGCGCTTGTGATTCGGCACTTTATAAATAAAACACCGTCATTTTTATGCATGAACACTCGACAAAACACAAGTTTTGGAAAAAATACAACGGAGCGACACGACTCTTCCCGCGTTCCCGCCAAAACTTTTTTGTTGTTTTCTTTTGTAATTTTTATTGTGTAATTAATTAACAGGAATGTAAATAATTGTGGACTCGATCCGAAATAAATTATTTTATATTATATTATTAAAAATAAGATAGCGGGTGTAACCGGTGTGATGCTCGGGGTTACCATGCGACTTAAAAAAAAACTTATTGGAAACTCACCCTCGAGTGGGAAACTTTTTTATCCAAGCATGGTATCACGGGATAGCGGCGGAATTCGCGCTACGTGTTCTTCGCGAAAAACTCGAGAAATACCGTGGGAAAAACTGTTTGGAGCCCAATTTATACAAAAGTGTTGAGAGAACTTGGAAGAGGAATGGTTTCTTGAGAGAGATTGCAGAGCTTGCAGCGCACCTATATCCAGATGTGGAGGACCAAAGTCAAATAACAAAGGGCATTGTTATACATAAGGTACTTGCATGCTATATGAATACGTTAGCTCATGAAACGCCAAAGAGTTGATCACGCATTGCTATCAGTTATCTGTTTTTTGTTGACAAGCTAGGTGTTTGACCACACCTCATCTGATGTTAAGTGACGGTGGGGTCGAAGATGGTAAAGCACACCTAGCCTGGAATGGAGCTGGCTCTCAAGTGAGGCTGCCCGAACACCTGCCTAATAAATGCTTAGCGGCAGATTTTCAACTCTCGTATGGTAGCTAGCCAGCCGAGTACTAGAGAGTACGCTACCACCATGCTAGGGCTTCCTCACGATGTTTTCCTTCACCGGCAGCTCAAGCTCATTGTTGGGGTTTGAACCCACGCCCTTCAGCATGCGAACCTACCGCGCTAACCACTGAGCTATCATCGCTACAAAGAGCATGAGACGTGGTCAAACACCTAGCGTATCAAATATATGAAAACAAATGGTTGAACAAACGACATCAAAACAACACATCAAAACAAACGACAGCCCTGTTGGTTCATTGGTAGCATGTCTGCTTCGAGAGCGGAAGGGCGTGGGTTCGATTCCCACTCAGGACTAACATTTGTGTGACTAACATCGATGTTTGTTCTGTGTCTGGGTGTACTGTATGTATTATAAGTATGTATTTACAAAAAAACAAAAGTATTTAAGTATTCTATCAGTTATCTGTCTTCCATAGCACAAGCTCTGCTTAGTTTGGGGTCAGATGGCGCTGTGTGTAATGTCCTATAATATATTAAAAAAAAATAAAAAAATGAACACGCTAGGTAGAGAATTTTGGCGGGAACGCGGGAAGAGTCGTGTCGCTCCGTTGTATTTTTTTTCCATAACTAGTGTTTTGTCGAGTGTTTATGCATAAAAATGGTGGTGTTTTATTCATAAAGTGCCGAATTACAAGCGCGAGTGTGGGAAAATGATATAATATGGTGAAACATGAGTTTTCGTGTTGCTTCCAAAACTCCATCGAAGCTTTATAGTAAAGTTGCCACTACTTTACTAACGCATGACTGGAATTAACTGACACGAACTGGACTTGACAAAGACGACTTTGACGATAACTATAGCTAAGATACAGCAGAAATAACACTTAAGACAAGGCAGTATGGCTCTATAGCTTTAGCCTGCCCGAAGGGGCAAATTAATAAAAAAAAAAAAAAAAAAAAAGCATCTAGGTAGAATTCTTATGTTACTTTATTGTATCAGTTATCTGACTTCCATCACACAAGCTCTGCTTAGTTTGGGGTCAGATGGCGCTGTGTGTAATGTCCTACGATATTTATTTATTTCTTTTTTTCCAGTAACACGGGATTCCAGAGCCTTATGAAACGCAGTCACGGACAAGAAGATAGTGTTTATAGACAATAACTCGTCGTTATATATCGAAGCCAAATCAATAAGGATTTATGTGCAGTAGACGTTTTCTTTAATCGTTTTATTAAAACGCCTGAAATACTCACTCACCATACTAAATCAAAGAAATTTTGTATTTATTTAAGAAACGTTTCTTTGGTTGTTATCCACGATGGAACGGAGATGGTGTACGCGTTTGGGGTGAGAGGATGTTTGTTTGTGCAAATACATGTTGCCATTTTTCTCCAAGACTACTTGTCGGATTTTGATGCAGTTTTCAGTTATGGGTTCGAGTTTGATTGGTGCATGTTCTTAGATAGGTGTTACGGTGATAACTCACCAGGGGGCGCTGCAGCAAACATTTTTTTGTCCAAATCCATGTTGCCATTTTTCTCCAAAACCCACTAGTCCGATTTTGATGCAGTTTTCAGTAATGGTTTCGGGTTTGATTGGTGCATGTTCTTAGATAGGTGACAATTACTTTTTAACCGTTGTGGGTTTTTTCAAAATTTTTAGTTTTGCTTTTTATATATATGAAAGTACAGCTAACTATAAGTTTATTTCTGAGATTGATGTATAATCAATGTACCTTCATTATCTATATATATACAATTATAAAGAGGAAAGATTTGTTTGTATTGAATAGGCTCCGAAACTGCTGGACCGATTACAAACATTATTTCACCGTTGGAAAGCTACACTATCCCCGGGTGACATAGGCTACTTCTTATCCCTGTATTCTCACGAGAACGGGAACTACGCGGATGAAACCGCGAGGCGTCCGCTAGTAACTTATAAATCTAAGAAAGATTCCTTGAATCGTTTTGTAAAAGAAACAAAGTGACAACGCAATTTAATTCTTTTAAAGAAAGTATTTTTAAAAGAAACATAGTTATCGGCCAATACAATAAAAAGATTTAAAGATTTTTTTTTAAATAATTATTTACGGGGGAATTGTTTTCCAGAGTACCTTATCGTTTTAGGGCAATTCAATTTTAAAAATATCTATATTGGTCATAAAAATAAAAACATTGATAAAACAATAAATATCTATTACATTGAATGTTAAACTAACAAATACACTAAATTGATTATTATTATTCAATTGAATCAATCAATCATCAATCAAGAATCAATTGACACTTAATGTGACATGTACACGATACTTTGACATAAAGTAATTTTAATATTTTTTTTTACTAGTAGTATAATTTTTCGATAATTGATTTACATAGTGCAATGAAATTTATTATTAGGTGAACAAAGAATTTGAACATAACAAGGTATATGTTATGTTTATGCCAAAACCATACATTCTAGATAAAACAACGGATGTTAACTAAACCGATAATAATGACTTAAGTGAAATATGGATTCAAGTAAAGACGAACTCAATGACGATGAGCACGTAAATCGCTGGCTGATGCAGCTCGGGAACGAGAAGCAACCTAAAATAATGAAAGAGAAAGACGTTGAGTGGTGCATGGAGCCCGGAGCCGATGTCAACACGAGAGACAATGACGGCAATACACCGTTGCACGTAGCGACCGAACAGCAAGATGTCACTCTCGTGAAACGGCTGCTGGAACATGGAGCCAGCGTGGACGCCATCGATGACAACGGCGATACACCGCTACACAATATGGTGAGCTGCAAAAAAGAATCGACTTTTGACTTGATTAATAACTTCTTAGAGTATGGCTCTGGCTTAAAAAGCAATAACGAAACTTCATTAAATATTATAGAGCAGCTACTGAATGCCGGAGCTGACGTTAATGCTACTAATAAAAATGGATGCACACCACTTCATTTAGCGACGTTTTACAAGGATTTATGCACAGTGGAGATGCTGTTGAAATGTAACACTGATTTAAGCATCACAAATGGAAATGGCGAAACGCTTCTTCACTTGGCAGTTACACGAGGCAATGCAGAGCTGGTAGAACTCATTTTGAAAAATGGTGCTGATAAGAAAACGCCAAACAAAGCTGGCGATATGCCGTTACACATCGCGGCTTACTTCGGGACTGTATCTGTCGCAGAAGTCTTGCTAATCTCTGGAGTTGATGCGAATACTACAAATAAAAGAGGCTATACCGCACTGCATCTAGCGGTAATACAGTACAAAACACCGGCCATGGTAAAGCTTCTTTTAAAGTATGGTGCTGACGTAAGCATCGCTAATGAATCTGGGGACACCGTGTTGTATTTGGCGCCACATTTCGGAGATGATACACTCGTGGAACTTCTGATAAAATTTGGCGCTTACGTGAAAAATAAAAATAAAGCTGGCAGCACACCGTTGCATAGTGCGGCACTCAACGGCAGTAGATCTATTATAGAACTGCTGATAGAATCCGGAGCTGACGTGAATACGACAAATGAAGCTGGCCGTACGCCACTGTATCATGCGGCGTGCCGACTAGAAGCACGTACAGTGGAGTTGCTTTTAAAATATGGTGCCAATGTGAACATCACAGATAGACGTGGCAAAACACCGCTATACATGGCGGAGCACGTCGAAGTAGTCGAGTGTTTGTTAAAACATGTACACGGCGTGGACACTAAAAACAGCAAAGGAAACACACCTCTACAAGCTGCGGTACGCTGTGGTAATATATCCAAAGTAGATCTGCTGTTAAAATATTCCGCAGACGTGAATACCGTAAATGATGACGGCAACACACCGTTACACATAGCAGCGGACAAAGGGAATAAACCCATGATAAAACTGCTGCTGAGCTTTAGAGCTGACGTGAATATTGCAAATAAAGATGGTGATACACCACTGCATCTAGCGACTCGCTCTCAGAAAGGTTCAGCGGTTAAGTTTCTTTTGAAATCTAACGTTAAAGTGAGCATAAAAAATAAATATGGGAACACGCCGTTTCATGAAGCGGTGTTACATGAAGAAGCTCCTGTTGTGGAACTGTTTCTAAGATTTGGCTCTGACGTAAACTCGATAAACAAGGCTGGTAATACGCCGTTGCATATAGCCGCAAGGCGCAAGCATTCGAAAATCACAAAACTGCTGCTGCTTCACGATGCTGACGTCACACTCAGAAATTTGGATTCGGATACTGCTCTGACTGTAGCAAGAGTATTCAATTTTGAAGATTACGAAGAGGTTACGAGCTTGCTAGAAACTGCCGAGAGGATAGCGCGAAACAATGTTTCGCCGAACGAAGATCGATCGCAGAATTCACTTTGTCATCACGAATCTTCAATTCATGATTTTCTGAAAAATAGAAAACCAGAATATAATTACTTGAAAAGAGCCGGGACTTCCGGCCTCAGTGGTCAGCTGTATGAGACAAAGTTTCTGAGTTTGATTCTCATACGAATTTTGAACGACAACCACATAGAATATTTCTTTCTCGGAACCAATGCTCATGGTATTGGTGACATGGACGACATCTGCCTGCGGTACCGAGTGAGGGGCCAAGATAAACCGGTCGTGTTGTTCGTGCAAGCGAAGCACAGAGAGAATCCTGAGAAAGGAAAAATCTCCATAGAAAACCTGCGAAGCAACTCTGGAGAATTCAGCCTGCGTAAGTACCTGGGTAGCTACCATATGATCAGAGATCGATTTGAAGCTGACAATGAGGATCCTATGTTTGAGGGAGACTTTGATAATGTCGAGTGTTATTTTATAATATACACTCCGGTCAAGGACTGCTTAATTAAGAAAAAAAAACAACTCGAATTGGAAGCAAAAATCCACAATCTCTTGGGCACAGGACATGTAACGGATGTTTTCCAACTAGATCCCGAAGAGGACAATATAAATTATTTAACTAAAATTACAGCAATAGAACGACTTACAACATTCGGAATGGTTTTTCTAAAATTCATTTTGTCTGAGACAAATAAGTCGGAAGAAATGATGGCGAATTATTTGATAGCAAGACACCACGTTGTCATGGGACGGGAAGTACTGCAGCATTGCAAGATACAACAAGAAAACAAAGGATATCGAATCTGGAAGTTTCGTGCTGAGTTTTTTGGCAGCGACTGCGAATATTTATTAGCGTTGAAAAATAAATTTATCAAAGAAATTTCAACAAAATGCTGTCACAAGTCCGAAATCACTAATGAGGATCGAGAAAACTTTAAACAAGCTTTGCGAGATCCATGTGCGTCTACGATCAGCAAGGTAATCGGAAAGTTTGTTACATACAACTATAAAAGTAATAGGTTACAATTTTTAGAAATTTCCGCTGACAAAGAACTATTAAAAAATTATGAAATTAAGGATTTCAATAAAATTGTTATACCTGAAAATATTATACATGATGCTGTTCAAATGAAATTAATGGCATTGGACATCAAACTACCTATGGCGTTTGGAAATTTAGACATGGCGTTTCATGAGAACAAAAATAACGTACAAAGCGTGATAAAACTTTTATCGGATAGACTCATAAATTTACTTGAAGTAAATAAGAAGACGAAGATTATTGAAATCAATAACGATTTTATGGAAAGAGACGAAAGTATAGATACAAACATTATTGACATAAATGGTATTATTGGCAGTGCAGTCGGAAATCTACTAGTCAAAGATATGAAAACGCAAATGCTGAAGTTTGACTTAGATAATAATACATTGCCACATAATGCAACATTGCTATTGAAAGAATTGACAGATGCGAGACATAAACCGATTAATGATGAGTTATGCAGTTATAGAATTAAAATCAATGCCGGATTCCCAAAAGATTCTCTTTATGGAGACCAATATGATAAGAAACTGGCCAAGGATTTCATAAGAAAATTTTGGTTTTTCACCAATCAGTCCAATGAAAACAAAGTGGAGCAAATTTTAAAGAATCACATTAATACGTATTACAACTACGAGAAAAGAGCGAATAAATTCCTGTTCGATGTACATTGCAATGCAATTTTCTTAAAATCTCATGACGACCTCCAAAAGTGGTGGATGCAGAAAGGCGAAGCTTCCTACTTAACTCGAGCAAATGATGTTTTTAGACACGCAAAATTAGCTTGTATGAATAATCTTCTATTGACTGTCATCGATCATTTGCATCATTTCAACATCTTTTGCATGGACATCAATTTCAACCGGCGTATCAATCAAAACGAAACTGGTATTGAAGTACCCGAAGATTTTCACAAAATATTTGGCAAGCTGTTTAATGTTTTCGATACTCATAATAAAACAATCAGTATCAGCATGGAAAGTAAAAATGATATTGTAAGTCTTCTGCGTACTGCCGAGAGATTGATGAAGGGTAATGTTTCATCAATCGGTGATCAATCAGATACTTGTATTAATTCTCAAGTACTTGAAACGTTTAAGTACTTAAAAAGAGCAGGCACTTCCGGAGTGAGCGGTCAATTGCTCGAGACAAAGTTGCTAAGTCTGGTTCACATACGCGCGCTAAAAAATAATCAAATAGACCACTTTCTTCTCGGAAACAGCATTCGTGGTATCGGTGATTTCGATGACATTTGTATCCGGTACCGGGTTAAGGGTCAAAAACGACCGGTAGCGCTGTTTGTGCAAGCGAAACATAAAGAAAATCGTGAGACAGGAAAACTCTCTGAGGAAGACATGCGGAGCACTTCAGGAAACTTCTGTTTCCGTAAGTATTTGAAAAGCTACCTCATGATCAGAGACCAGTTCCAGACTAACAATGATGATCCCATTTTCGAAGGAGACTTTGTTGACGTTGAGTGTAACCTTATCATATACACATCGGTTAAGAATTGTTTCCACAAAAAAAAAGACAAAGAATTGAGTAATCATGCTTATTATTTGATAAACACCGGACATAAAAAAGACGTCTTCCAATACGACCACGGTGAAGACGATATAGATTATTTCACCAAAATAACAATAAGTGAGCAATTGAAAAACTTCGCAAAAGTTTTTCTCGATTTTATCATGTCTGAAAAAGATAAGTTCGATTTGATGTTGCTGAGTAAAATAATAGTGAGGCACCACGTGATCGTGGGACGGGAAGTGTTGCAACAATATACGAGCATGGAACAAAACAAAACATATGGCATCTGGAAATTTCGTCCTGATTTTTTTAATAGTGAATGCGAGTATCTGTCAGCCTTAAAATGTGCATTCATTCGAGAATTTTATACAAAACGCTGTGATAAATCTGAAATCACTAACGAGGATCGCGAAAACTTCAATCAAGTTTTAAGAGATCCATGCGCTTCTGCGTTCAGCAAGATAATCGGAAAGCTAGTAACATACAACAATAATAGTAATCAACTACAATTTGTGGAAGCTTTTAAAAGCAAATGTCGACAAGAAGAATTCAAAACGTACCAGGATAGATTAATTAAAATTACTATCCATGAAAATCTTATAAATGAAGCTGTTCAAATAAAACTAACCGCGTTGGTAATCAAACTACCATTAGCGTTTGGGAATTCAGACATGACTTTTCGTGGAAGTGAAGCCAAGGTACTAAAAAGGATGAAAGCTTTAGCAAACAAAATCACGAAATTATTTGAAAATACAATGACAGTTGAAATCAATGATGACCTCATGGTGTCAGGGAAACGTGTTGAACGAGGCATAATAGACATGTGCGGTGGCATCGGTGGCGCAGTTGGAAACTTACTCGTTGAGGATACAAAGAATAAAGCGCTAAAGTTTGACTTGGAAAACAAAGCGTTGCCACATAATTCTGGTTTGTTTCTAAATCATTTAAAAGAAGCTAGTCACAACGCCGTCAATAAAGACTTAAGCAGTTACCGAATGAAAATCAACGTTGATGGTTTTCCGATAGCGTCTTTTACTGCAGATGAATATGACAAGCAACTGACGAGAGATTTTTTAAACCAACTTTGGCTATTTACAGATCAAGCGAAAGAAGACGAAGTTGAACAAATTGTAATCGATGAAATAAACAAATACAACAAAAACGAAATTAGCCAGAAAACTACAATTTCTAATGCTATTTCCTTATATATCCATGACGATATACAGAAATGGTGGTTGCAAGTAGGTACATCCCCTTACTTGACTCGTGCCAGCGACCTTTTTGAACGCGCAGAGCTGTCAGACACGAACAACCTTTTACTGACTGCCATCAATTACATGTATATATCAAGAATTTACAGCATCGACATAAACGTCAAGCAACGTGTCACAGACTATTTCGAATTCGTACCAATGCACAAGACTTTCAACAAAATATCATGTAGGCTGTTTAACATATTTGACTCGGAATTCGATAAAGCAATCGATATAGAATTGCCCATTGAAGTGATCAACATCCACGGTAAATTTGATTTTAGTTGTGATTTAGTGTTTTGTTTGGAAATTCATCCTGAAATGGAATGGGTGGCTTTGAAATTTTTTGCCCAGTGGGCCTTGCCCCATGGGGGTGTCTCTTATTTTCTTATAGCTAAGGCTGGACCAGGTCGAGGGCGTCGCGCGAAGGACGGATTTATACTCCGACGACATTTTCTGGGTCGTCCGCATAATTTCATTGAGGGGGGGAAAGATCCTCTAGACCCAATCTTTGAACTAGGTTGGGAATATAGGAGTCGAATGATGTTATTATAATATTTTGACAAGCAGTATTTTCAGCGTTCCATAAATTCATAAATTATCATTCATAAAGCGTTCCATAAATTATTTCTAATATTTTCTAAATAAATTGTTTGTATACGTGAAAGTGATTTTTATTTCTATAGCAATGATAACCTAAATGTGGTATTAGAAGCGTAGTAGTCCAGTCATTATAGTAAGTTCACCTCGGAATTCGAGATACCCAGCTGTAAATACTTGTAAATTGACACCCTAAAAGTTGTCTCAAAACCTACATATGGTAGGATGTACGCAACTATTAAATTTCAAGGTCAAAGGTCACAAAAATCGTTTTTTTGCGCTTTTTTTGTGAATATCTCATTTTCTATGGGTTTTTTGGTATTTGTATTTATTTTCAATATTGTAGAATACAAAATTCTCTACAAATTTTGTATAGTAGAACTACTAGTTAAGGTGGTTGCCATACAAATACATTTTGCCATTTACGGAGAAATGGAGCATAATATTATAGTGAAGTCACAGCTACTGGCATTTATTTAGAAAAAAAAATAACGTACGCAATACGTTAAAAGGGTGATACATCCACGACCATGCCCAAAGCGTAGAAAAAACGATTCAGCTTTCAGAAATAATAGCACATAAAAAAAAATCTAATCTCTACAAATGTTTTATTTTCTCTGCTTCAAAATTTCGTCAAGACTATTTTATATAAATACTAGCTACGCCCTGCGGATTTACCCACTACATATTTTCGGAATAAAAAGTAGCCTATGTGTTAATACAGGGTGTCAGCTACCTCCATACCAAATTTCATCCAAATCCATTTAGTAGTTTTTGCGTGAAAGTGTAACAAACATCCATCCAAACTTGCACATTTATAATATTAATGGATAAGATTGGTGGATATCAAACGGATCCATAGCGACGTAGCATAGCATATCTCTTTTTTGCAGATTATTTTTTGCAGACTTCAAAAAATGAGGAGGTCCCCAATTTAATAGCTCAGTGGTTAGAGCGGACGGTTCACACGCCGCAGGGCGTGGGTTCAAACTCCAACAATGATCTTGAACTAACATCGTGAGAAAACCATAGCATGGTGGTAGTCTACGAGTCCCACTAATATTATAAATGTGAAAGTTTGGATGGATGTCTGTAACTCTTTCACGCAAAAACTACTGAACAGATTTGTATGAAATTTGGTATGGAGGTAGCTGAGACCCTGGATTAACACATAGGCTACATTTTATCCCAGAAACATGTAGCGGGTAACACCGCGGGGTGCAGCTAGTCTATCTATACTATTATAAAGAGAAAAGATTTGATTGTTTGTATTGAATAGGCTCCGAAACTACTGGACCGATTTCAATAATTCTTTCACCGTTATGAAGCTACACTTTCCCTAGGTGACATAGGCTACTTTTTATCCCTGTATTCCCACGGGAACGGGAACTATGCGGATGAAACCGCGAGGCGTCTGTTTGCACAAAATAAAATAACCAAATGAAACAATTAGATAAACTTTATTATGTACAAAAATTGCTTATAGATTATATTAAAATAGTACATTAACATCGTACATAGCTTATACGTATATAGGTATATTTACATTTCATATAAAAACATCTATTAATCGCATCACACATAATAAACATATTACAATATCTTAAGTCAATCATACGTTTTCACCTTTTCTTTACTTGGTGGTAGATCTCCTTAGCAGGAGGTCGTCTAGGCACCACCGCAGTACCAGATATTCTGCCGCTAAGCAGTAGTGTGTAAACATTACTGTGTTCCGGTTTGAAGGGTACCGCAGCTAGCGAAATTACTGGGCTGTTGAGACTAACCATCGAAAGTCTCAAAGTAATGAGCGCCAAAGCAGCGATGCCTGGACTTTGTTTTGTTACTCAAAGTTCTGTGTATCACTGCAATGGTCATGGACAGGCGTTATCTCTTACCATCAAGAGAGCGCATCGCTTGTCTAAATGTTTACACACTACTGCTTAGCGGCAGAATAACTGGTACTGCGGTGGTACCTACCTAGACGACCTCCTGCTAAGGAGATCTACCGCAAAGTATTTCAAAAATTCTTTCACCGTTGGGAAGCTACACTATCCCCGGGTGACATAGGCTACTTTTTATCCCTGTATTCCCACGGGGACGTGAACTACGCGGGTGAAACCGCGAGTCGTCTGCTAGGAAATAATAAAGCTATCTTGACAATAAATTAAAAGTTACGCTCATTTAAAAGTTTAAAAGCAGTTTTCTGTAATATTACGGTTTTTGAGTTGTCACACTGTCCTCGCAAGTGGACGATATGTAAAGTGTTGAATAGAAAATATACAAATTTACAATTTAAAAAAACCGACTCCACGACCTCAGGCCAACTAAACGCGCTGCTCCAATGAAACAGCGAGGTTTCCGACCAAACGAAAATATCATCGACGTAAACAACTTTTACATTTTTGTTGATATTTTAAAAACCGCTCGATCGATTTCGATAAAATTTATGTGGGACCACCTCTGAAGTATGATCTACCAAGCAAAAAAAGAATCATCAAAATCGAGTCATAATTAGCGGAATTAAAGATTTAAAAAAACATACAGTCGAATTAAGAACCTCCTATTTTGAGTCGGTTAATAAAATCATTGAT
This sequence comes from Biston betularia, assembly GCA_905404145.2. NCBI lineage: Eukaryota > Metazoa > Arthropoda > Insecta > Lepidoptera > Geometridae > Biston > Biston betularia. The sequence continues at coordinate 566,920 of FR989891.1, forward strand.
AATATTAATTATGCTCCCTACGAGTGGATCCAATCCAACGGATTTTAAAACGAAAGATATCGTAAGATATAAATTAGCATAGCATCTTTATCGTGTGGACGCGGTTTAGATTCTGGCAACAGCTAACACAGACGATTTTTAACTTAATCTACAGAACATAGGAACGCTTTTAGCGTAGCAAAAATATCGATCAAATGTTTATTTTAATACGGGACTCTGGTCCCGTACTAACATGTATCGTACGGGACTCTATTAATAAGCTCATGTCAAGTGCATGACCATTAATAATTTAAAAAAAAAAAAACATTTCCTGAAATTGTTTTTTTTTCATTGTGAAGTTACCAATCAAAACCTTCATAAATGATTACTTTCTTTGTGCAATAGAGTTGTATTGTATAGTTATACAAGGTTATAAGCTTTGGTTATGCTAATCTGAAAGTGGGATTGTAGTACTAATCTTGAAAACATGTTCCATACACATAAACAACGAGAAAAAGTTATATTCGGTCTCGAAAATATTATACAATAAATGTATACTATTACAATATTTTTCAAAATCCATTCAGCTGTTTAATTATAAAAATGCAACAAATAGACAGAAAGACAGAGTCACTTCCGCTGTTATATTCCGGGACAGTAGTTTTTATAGACAGTCCAGTCAGGCGGAATTATATTTTAGTACCTAGGCTAAAATAGTAACGAATACCTATAAATAATACCTAGAAGAACTTTAGAACAAACAAGTGTGTGCAAAAAGAACTTTAGAACAAAAAAGTGTGTTAAAAAGAACTTTAGAACAAAAAAGTGTGTTAAAAAGAACTTTAGAACAAAAAAGTGTGTTAAAAAGAACTTTAGAACAAAATAGTGTGTTAAAAAGAACTTTAGAACAAAAAAGTGTGTTAAGAAGAACTTTAGAACTAAAAAGTGTGTTAAAAAGAACTTTAGAACAAACAAGTGTGTTAAAAAGAACTTAAGAACAAAAAGTGTGTGCAAAAAGAACTTTAGAACAAAAAAGTGTGTGCAAAAAGAACTTTAGAACAAAAAAGTGTGTGCAAAAAGAACTTTAGAACAAAAAAGTGTGTTAAAAAGCACTTTAGAACAAAAAAGTGTGCGCAAAAAGAACTTTAGAACAAAAAAGTGTGTTAAGAAGAACTTTAGAACTAAAAAGTGTGTTAAAAAGAACTTTAGAACAAAATAGTGTGTGCAAAAAGAACTTTAGAACAAAGTGTATACAAAACAATCTGCGTGATTGTTCTTATTACTTTTAGATTAAAAAAATACTATTTTAGAGATGAACTCTGAAAACATGTCTTCCAAACGGTGTTTGTAAAAATGATTTCAAGGTTAACTAGTCGACATATTGTGTTCAATTCTATTCTCGTGGACTTCTTTGACGAGCGCAGCGAGCTCCTCCGCCCCGTAACCTATCAGTTGTTCCAAATCGCATACAAATTTGTACACGAATCTGAAAATAAGAAAAAAAAAATTTGAAACTAAATTGGCATTTTTTATGCGCCGTAGCGCATTTTTTTAAAGTCTTGTAAACCCACTCGTATACCGTGACGGTAAACGGCGTGACGCTCTCTTATGCCCCCTCTACACCACTTCTCTCGCCCTTGTATGTGCGCGAGTGCTTTGCTTCTTTTCGTTTCTTGCCACCAACAGATGGCGCTAATTTCAAGCTTTTACTAACAGATGGTGCTAATTGCTGATTTTCGTCAACAGATGGCGCTTATTTTTGACAACAGTGCTATTCCAGGCTAGGTGTGCTTTACCATATTCGACCACTCCGTCACTTAACATCAGGTAAGCTGTGGTAAAATACCTAGCTTGTAAAACATATTTTCCAAAATATAGTAAAGAAAAGTACCGCCAACAGATGACTCTAATTTCTGATTTTCGACAACAGATGGCGCTTATTTTTTACTACCGCGATGGCTCTAATTCCTCATTTTCGCCGATAGGTGGCGCTTACTTCTGACTACCGCCAACAGATGGCTCTAATTTCTGACATTCGCCAACAGATGGCACTATAATAAACTCTATAAACATTTACCGTTTCCCTGCGACTTTCGCGATCATATCACCGTCGTAGTAGTACCGGAGGGCTCGCGACAGCTTCTCGTAGTTCATGGCTGGCTTGTGTTTCCGAGCCCCCCATAACCTCGCCACTTGCTCCGGCTCGAGCAGCTTGAATTCACCTTCTGTACCTGTACAGAACAAGTTGCCAGTTGTAGTTGTCTCTAAATAATACAAAAATAAGCACCAAAGGGGGGGATAAAGACACCCCCACTCTTTACATTGTTTAGTTTTGATGACAACTAAGATTGGGGAGGGGGGGGGACTGAATGGAGATAACGTAAGCAGTGTCATATAAATCGTTAGCACCAAAAGGGGGACAAAGACCCCTTCCCCTTGTCTTTCATTGCTTAATTTTGATGATGGCGGGAGGGGGGGGGGGGGGGGGGCGAATTGTTAAGCACACCTTATTTTCTATTTGTACCGCTTTTAACGAGGCCGCTAGTTAAAACAATGTACCTATGCTTACGTAAGTATATGAGGGGGGGAGTAAGAGCTTTGCTAACTTACGCTGACAAAAGGGAGGGAGGAGTTAATAATCACTAAACATTTTGCTCACGCAACATAAGAAAGATCACCTTTTATTACCCGACTGCCAAGGAAGTTGTTATGTTTGTCCGAGCACTTACCATGCCATCGGATGACGTCATAGTACTCCGCGCTGGTGAGGAGTTCCAGCAGGAACTGCCAGAGCTGGATCTGGCCATTGTTCCCGTAGCGGGACGTCGCAGCCGTGTTCGGCTCCTCTTGCTCATAAATCACCACCTAAAAGGAAATATGGACGAGTTTAGAAGTCATTTTTGACTCGCTACTAGACTTGGTAACAGATCTCTTTGGCTTGATGTCGTATAGGTAGGCACCACCACAGTAGATAGATAGATATAACTCTTTAATGTGCACACCATAAATAGCTTCGTAGCGATGATAGCTCAGTGGTTAGCGCGGTAGGTTCGCATGCCGAAGGGCGTGGGTTCAAACCCCAACAATGAGCTTGAGCTGCCGGTGAAGGAAAACATCGTGAGGAAACCATAGCATGGTGGTAGGGTACTTTCTAGTACTCGGCTGGCTAGCTACCACCCTCAAGTTGAAAATCTGCCGCCAAGCATCTAACGGTGTGTTCTGGCAGCCTCACTTGAGAGCCAGTTCCATTCCAGGCTAGGTGTGCTTTACCATCTTCGACCGCACCTTCACTTAACATCAGGTGAGCTGTGGTCAAACAACTAGCCTGTCAACCATAAAAAAAAAAAAAAAAAGTACAAAGAACCATATAAACCAGTGCCAGAAGCTGACAAGTTTTTTTTTAATTTGCCCCATCGGGCATGCTAAAGCTGTAAAGCCATTCTGTCACGTCTTCGGTTTTTACAATTCATGACATGAAGTAAACAAATCTTATGTCATAAAAGCGATATCAGAGTCCAAATAATGTTTTAAGTAAAATAATCCAGATATTTGTATCAATAAACCGAAAAACATCTCGACGTATGTGTATTGAAAATATTATTATAATCGCCGTTGACTTGACATTGACAAGTTTTGTTTTGGTTTGCCAGTCTATGAAAGTTGCCCGTCGAGATGACGTCATGAGACATCAATTGAAGGTCAAGTTTGATTTATGTTTTTTATTAAAATAAACCCCATCACATAGTTAACAGAGTTTTAAACGTAAAAATATTGTACAGAAATGTACTATTTCGAAATGGTTTTGGAATCAGTAAAGTTTTTTTTTTCTTTACATACCGAATTGAGCTGTCTCTAAGATAATATATATAAACACGAAAGTAAAATCTGTTTGTTTTCAAGGTCTCAGTGAATAGGCACGTTCAGTCCGCGTGATACATCTTCGATAAAACACATAAAGTCTAGAGCATCGCTGCTTTAAAATACATTCGAAACTCACTTTAGGCTTTTTCTTGATGGCCGACTGTGGTATTTCCAATATTTCTTTTTCTTCGTCTTCGTCGTTTTGTACGATAGCTAAAAATAATTAATACATACTATATAAATAATCTAATACTATATTATATTATATATTTTGTAGCGATGATAGCTCAGTGGTTAGCGCGGTAGGTTCGCATGCCGAAGGGCGTGGGTTCAAACCCCAACAATGAGCTTGAGCTGCCGGTAAAGGAAAACATCGTGAGGAAACCATAGCATGGTGGTAGGGTACTTTCTAGTACTCGGCTGGCTAGCTACCACCCTCAAGTTGAAAATCTGCCGCCAAGCATCTAACGGAGTGTTCCGGCAGCCTCACTTGAGAGCCAGTTGCATTCCAGGCTAGGTGTGCTTTACCATCTACGGCCACACCTTCACTTGACATCAGGTGAGCTGTGGTCAAACAACTAGCCTGTCAACCATAAAAAAAAAAATCATCAGCCTATATTAGTCTACCGCTGGACATAGGCCTCGCTTCCATCCACCGCTAACTGTCCTACCTATATCGTCACTCCATCGTAATATTGAATTACTAGTAAGTGGCAGCCCCGTTGGCTCATTGGTAGTATGTCTGCCTTGAGAGCTGTAGGGCGTGGGTTCGATTCCCACTCAGGGCAAACATTTTGTGAATAAACAAATGTTTGTTCTGTGTCTGCGTGTTTTGTATGTATTTACAAAAAAAAAGTATTTATGTATTCTATCAGTTATCTGACTTCCATCACACAAGCTCTGCTTAGTTTGGGGCCAGATGCCGCTGTGTGTAATGTCCTACGATATTTATTTATTATTTATTACTATCACAAATACGAACCCTCCTGAAATTCCAGAAATTAAAAATCAATAGTTTTTCTTACCTATGAATTTGCATTTCCTTAAAAGTTCAAAGTGTGTCCAGAACAAGTCTCCAGGGTCGGATGGTACTTTTTCTCTGTAAAAAAAAAAACAAAAAAAAATTTTGTACAACGAAATAATTCTGTTTACTGTTATCAAACTTTTTTTTTTATAGTTGGCAGGCTAGTTGTTTGACCACAGCTCACCTGATGTTAAGTGAAGGTGTGGTCGATGGTAAAGCACACCTAGCCTGGAATGCAACTGGCTCTCAAGTGAGGCTGCCGGAACACTCCGTTAGATGCTTGGCGGCAGATTTTCAACTTGACGGTGGCAGCTAGCCAGCCGAGTACTAAAGTACCCTACCACCATGCTATGAGCTTGAGCCGGTGAAGGAAAACATCGTGAGGAAACCATGGCATGGTGGTAGCGCACTCTCTAGTACTCGGCTGGCTAGCTACCACGCGAGAGTTGAAAATTTGCCGCCAAGCATCTAACGGTGTGTTCCGGCAGCCTCACTTGAGAGCCAGTTCCATTCCAGGCTAGGTGTGCTTTACCATCTTCGGCCACACCTTCACTTAACATCAGGTGAGCTGTGGTCAAACACCTAGCCTGTTAAGCATAAAAAACAAAAAACAAAAAAAATATCTTTTTCTTGAAAATATAAAACACTTGACACTAGTTTTGGACGGGGCGACAAAACTCTTTCCGCGTTCCCGCCGAAACCCCTGCATTTTTTCATATTTTTTTGGGATTTTATTGTTTGTCTACAAAGGCCTTTGAACCGTGTCATTATTTGCGAAGAACGAATTCATGTCTTATATCTATAGTTACAGTCAAAGTCTAGTATTGGTCAAGTCCAGTCCGTGTCAGTCAAGTCCAGTCATGCTATAGTAAACTAGTGGCGACTTTACTTCAAGCTTCGATGAAGTTTTGGAAGCAACACGAAAAGTCATGTTTCACCACATTATATCATTTTCCCGCACTCGCGCTCGTGATTCGGCACTTTATGAATAAAACACCACCATTTTTATGTCTATCACTGATTTCCTTACCAGGAGGTCGTCTAGGTAGGTACCACCGCAGTACCAGATATTATGCCGCCAAGCAGTAGTGTGCAAACATTACTGTGTTCCGGTTTGAAGGGTGCTGCAGCTAGCGAAATTACTGGGCTGTTGAGACTAACCATCTAGTCTCAAAGTAATGAGCGCCAAAGCAGCGATGCCCTGGACGTTGTTTTGTTACTCAAAGTTCTGTGTATCGCTGCAATGGTCATGGACAGGCGTTATCTCTTATAATCAGGAGAGCGCCTCGACCGTCTCATTACTTATACATAAAGCTTGCTTGCACTCAGCTTGCTCGCTTTCAAAGATTCTATTAGGTCCTTGACACCATGAATTATTTCTTTGATTAAAATTATTATGATTTTTATATTGTTTAAATTTAATTTAATTTGACTTATTGAAAATTGACATATTTATCCATTGACTATCTATTTAGCTGACATTTCTTAATTTTGTAAATAATTGTTAACTTATTGCATGTTGTCGTCACCTGTAACTGCTATCACATCTAGTTTTGTTTTTTTTTTTGTGTTAATGACCGCCATTACTGTTGTGATGTGTATAGTGTTGGTGATCTAATAAATAAATAAATAAATTAAAAAAAAAAAAAATTATGCATAAAATACTACATTTGAAAAAAAAAATACAACGGAGCGACACGACCCTTTCCGCGTTCCCGCTGAAAAAAATGAATGCAGGGGGCATAGTGTTAGTGTGTACAGAGGCAAAGGCAGCCCGTACACGTAGCGCGCGATCCGCGATCCGCGATCCGCGATCAATGATCGCGATCCAGACTGATCGTGTACGAAGCGGATTGACGGACTGATGCTCCGGATCGCATATCTAGAAATTTTGAAATCATGATCGCGGATCGCGGATCGTGATCATGATTGAACGTGTACGGGCTGCCAAAGAGGGGCACCAACTTGAATTGTACGTTGGTGAGCGCGCAGAGTTCTGGCCCGGAGATGTTCCAGTCGCCCAGCCGCACGCCGGCCAGGTTGAACTGGCGCACGGCCCACTGGATCCACTGCTTCACGTGCTGCACGAGCCTGCGGAGCACATTACATTTTTTTTTTTCTTTAGTTTTGGCGTCGCGTTTTAGCATTTGCCAGTGTCAAGTATTTATATATTTTCAAGTTACAAAAGATAAATAAGTGTCCTCGTAGCTAGTTATAGTCAAAGTCCAGTCTTAGTCAAGTCCAGTCTGTGTCAGTCAAGTGCAGTCATGCTTTAGTAAAGTAGTGGCGACTTTACTATAAAGCTTCGATGGAGATTTGGAAGCAACACGAAAAGTCATGTTTCACCACATTATATCATTTTCCCACACTCGCGCTTGTAATCCGGCACTTTATGAATAAAACACCACCATTTTTATGCATAAACACTCGACAAAACACTAGTTTTGGAAAAAATACAACGGAGCGACACGACTCTTCCCGCGTTCCCGCCAAAAACCCCACATTACATTTTTGTTTGTATTGACAGTTTTTTTTTTTTTAATTCTTTATTTACATTTTTTATTTAATTATATTACACAAAACAGGATACAGTCTCAATAATTAACAGAGGTGAACAGATTTTGGTTTCGATCCGAACTACATCCCTTACATATGTGTAAACAACAAGACTAATTCAAGCAGTAGTTAAGAATTAATAAAATAAAGTAATATGATTGAAATAAGTGGCCATAAAATGACCAAAAACGCAGTGAGTGAGTGGCAATTTCAAATAAATTTGCAAAATTCTAGCCGGTTAGGTACAAATGTCATACGCAGTAAACAATTTTTCTGACATTAGTTTTAAATGTACAACATTTATTACATTTCTTCGTTTATAGTGTACATTTAGCCTAGAAATAACATACTTACAATTAGGTTTCGTTTTACATGCTGTATAATATACGCTTAATATTAAAAACTAATGAAATTAATTTTAAATTTTTTCTTATACATTGAAATTTCGAAAAGTGAATTGAGTTACACTGAAATAAATAATTTAACAATTCGGTATGTAAAGAAAAAAAATACTTTGCTGATTCCAAAACCATTTCGAAATATTACATTCCTGTACATGATTTTTCCGTTTAAAACTCTTTAAACTATGAGACGGGGTTTATTTTAATAAAATACATAAAATAAATTTGACTTTCAATTAACCTCTAATGACGTCATGTCCTTGGCTCTATAAGGATTCTTTCAGTGCCTAAAAAAGTACATATTTTACATATTCAGCCAATGTTATGACGTCATAACTATAAAAAGTTTGAAAATGTATTAGAATTAAACTACCGCATAGAAAGCCAAAATATTCAAATTAGTTTCATAAAATAAAGTTTACTATCAGTAAAAAATATAAAATAAATACAAAAAAAAACTTTACATACCGAATTACAACAAGCTTTAGGAAGCAGCATTGTGTTTTTTTTTAATTGTTGTATTTGTTCAGTAATGTAGGGTAGGACGTAATAAGCCAGCGAACCGCGCCAGGCGATCCGCAGAGCAGCGGGAACGATCGTCGTAGCAACGAATAATAATATTGTTAGAAAGAAACGAAACGAAACGGAACGCACAAGCGCGCGCACTCCGGTCAGAAACCGCGCATTTGACATTTAATCATTTTATATGTGACATATTATTTAATTGACATTTTCATTGTGTTGACATAATAGACAACAACACTTTATTTGGGACATATAACACATTTCAACATGATAAAATCACATGATGTGGACTTTCATGTGATTGATTTCATTTCATTATGTTAAGATTTTGATATTTTTAAATTGGCGATTATTTAAAAATAGAGATCATTGGAATTACTAGTAAGTAATTGTAATATTTTTGTTTTTACTAACATTTAATTATTTTGAAAGCCCCGTTGGCTCATTGGTAGTATATCTGCCTTGAGAGCTCTTTTTTTTTCTTTTTTTTATGTAAAAAGTAATGAGACGAACGAGACGCTCTCCTGATGGTAAGAGATAACGCCTGTCCATGACCATCGCAGCGATACACAGAACTTTAAGGAAACAAAACAAAGTCCAGGGCATCACTGCTTTGGCGCTCATTACTTTGAGACTTTTGATAGAGTTATTCTGAACAGCCCAGTAATTCCGCTGTAGGGCGTGGGTTCGATTCCCACTCAGGGCAAACATTTTGTGAATAAACAAAAATGTTCGTTCTGTGTCTGGGTGTTCTGTATATATTATAAGTATGTATTTACAACAAAAAAGTATTTATGTATTCTACCAGTTATCTGACTTCCATTACACAAGCTCTGCTTAGTTTGGGGCCAGATGGCGCTGTGTATAGTCCTACGATATAAATATATAAATATATATATATATATATATATATGACATATTATTTCATTGACATTTTAATTGTATGTCATTCTCTCTATGACACTCGTCTCGCATTTTTCGGTGTCTTCGCTTCGAATAAGGCGTAAACAACGTGATTTACATTTTTTATACAAAATTATTCACAATTACATCGACAGCCCATATTTAGTTGAAAACGTCAAATTACGTGTACCTTATCACTACCCCAGAAGTAGAATAAATAAAATTTGTAGTCTTCCATTGTGCCGAACTAACCTCGGCTTGAATTCACCAATGGTGCGCATGTGTTCGACTTATAATAGTATCAGTGACAGTGTGGATGGTTTCTCTGGCTCCTTAGGACAATTTAAGAAGGTAGTTTCAGAGGCGCAAATAAATAAAAAAATGTGCTGAGGATATAGATACCGGGATTTCTGGTTCCTATATTTACTACACTTAGTTTGTGTTTAGTCATAGTTTAGAATCTCCTTAATAGTTAAAAAAAAAAAAAAAAAAAAAAAAAAAAAAATGTGTAGAATCTCTTTAAGAGTAGGTTTATTTCCTTAAAAGCAATATGTTAATCAAGCTGTGTGTGCCTATAACTGGCGCATGTATCCGAACATAACTTTACGCAATGTGTTTTTGTAAATTTAACAATATGTGTGCTGTTGGCGTACCTTAATAAATAAATAAATTGTAATTATGTTACGATTTTGATATTTTTAAATATGAATGGAAAAATTGTAATTTGATGTTATTAATAAATGATTTGTATTTGTATTTGTACAGATTTAACTTGCTGGTACATCTCCTTAGTATGAGCACTACCAGGTATTCGTATTCGGTATGGAGGTAGCTGAGACCCTGGATTGACACATAAGATACTTTTTTAGCCGAAAACTGTAGCGGGTATCATTGCTCACCACTGGAGCGGGTCTTGCGGCGTCCGAGGGCGCGTGTCGCAGAAGCTGCCGTCCACGACCCACTTGACGGCGGCCGCGTGGCGCGTCGCGCGGCTCTCGATGCGAGGCGCCAGTCGGGGAACCTCCTCCACATTCACTGAAACATGACATCTATTTCTAACTATTCTATACTATTAATAATAATATAACTCTTTATAGTAAAAAGTACAGAGAACAAAAAACCTTATTAACTAGTGACACAAGTGGCGGCCTTATCGCTAACAGCGATCTCTTCCAGGCAACCAAGAAAAGAAAAATACGATAGAAAGCTTAAGAAACAGACGGGAGATGTAACACTAATAAGAAATAAAAATAAAATGAAAATTAAACATAATATATAAAAAATAATCATTTAATTAAAACGAAATATTATAAAGAGGAGAGATTTTTATTGAATATGTTCCGAAACATCATCGTTGGGAAGTTACACTATCCCCGGGTGACATAGGCCACTTTTTATCCCTGTATTCCCACGGGAGCGGGAACTACGCGGGTGAAACCGCGAGGCGTCCGCTAGTTTTATATAAAATGTATCGTTGTATAGAAATATTTTTGAAATAAATTAAAAAAGTTTAAAATACAGTGTAAACTCTTTATAACATTATTCTTTATAACGATAAACTCTCTATAACATAGAAAAGATCACAATTTGGTTGGTTTACCTTAAAACCCACACATTGATACAGTCTTTATAGCGCAGCAGCCATTCTCTATTACGAAGAAATGTGTTCATATTTAGACACAGAAAATCGTCACGGTGTTATTGTTTATGTTATCTTATCAGGTTACAAAAGATGCCGACTAAACCTTTGAGGCCCCGAAACTTCTGAGGTCGAAAACAGCCGTCTTGCTTTTGTTATTGTTAATTGCCTTGAACGCGTGCTTGGTTTGCTTGAAAGGATGATCTCGAACTAACCTCCTACCTATCGTATTATCAGTCGTGAACCAACTTTGAAACTGTTAACATGGCCAGTAAAATAAAAGCGTTAATTTAAGCGTTAAAAAGAAAATTATTGTTAATTTGTTGTTTTTCTTTCTTCACTCCATATAACGGTAACTCTCTATAACGATAAAAAATGCTCTGTCCCTTGAGTTTCGTTATAAAGAGTTTACACTGTAATTATAATTTGAATTACAAGTATTGTTTGGCCGACACTGATTTATTTAATTTAGCTTGGATTATATAAATATTTTTATTTAATAAAAATAGTTATATAATCCAAGCTGTATATATGTATAGCTGTATGGTATATATATGTATATAACATGTATACACACTTTGTAATATTTAATTATTTTATATGTGACATATTGTTTTATTGACATTTTCATTGTATATGTATAACTATTTTTATTATGTATATGTATAACTATTTTTACATATAATTATATAATTATATACACTTGGTAATATTTAATTATTTTATATGTGACATATTATTTCATTTCTTCGGGCTGAGTGGCGTGTCTTGGGAGAGGCCTATGTCCAGCAGTGGACTAATATAGGCTGTTGATGATGATGATGATGATGAAATGTTTCCTACAGAAAGTCGTCAATCTTATAATAATATTTTGTAGTCAAAAAAATTAAAATTCAATTAATAAAAGATTCATATTTGTATCACTTACACTCCCCGACGGCCGGAGTTGGCAGCTGAGCGACTTCTTCATCTGGTTTGAGAACATCTAAGATGTTGATCTTCTTTTCGCTGCTGCGGATCTGTATGTTCACTTGCACCACACCCTCGCCCCGTATGCACTGCTCGACCAAAGTCTTGTGGTTTTCTAACTAGAATGAGAAACGTAAGGGATTAAAGATCTGGTATACATGCCATTATTTAAAAAGTATTTAAGCATTCTATCAGTTATCTGACTTCCATAGCACAAGCTTTGCTTAATTTGGGGCCAGATGGCGCTGTGTGTAATGTCCTGCGATATTTATTTATTTTATTTATTTATTGACAGCCCCGTTGGCTCATTGGTAGTATGTCTGCTTCAAGAGCTGTGGGGCGTCGGTTCGATTCCCACACAGGACAAGCATTTTGTGATAAAATGTTTGTTCTGTGGCTGGGTGTACTGTATTCATTATAAGTATGTATTTACAAAAAAAAAGTATTTAAGTATTCTATCAGTTATCTGACTCCCATAGTACAAGCTTTGCTTAGTTTGGGGTCAGATGGCGCTGTGTGTAATGTCTTACGATATTTATTTATTATTTACAATCAATATTTCATGTATAACGGCGTCTTCAGCACTAGAGTGAATAAGTAGGTTGATACACACAGGGTTATGAGCTTAGGGTATACTAAGCTGAAAGGGGGTTGTTGTACTCATTACAAACAACTTTTAACAGGAGAGCAACTCTCAAATTGTGAAAACAGAATCAGTAAAAGTTAACTAGCAGTATGTATATTCATCACGTGCAATAGCATATTCCATTAGCTAAGTAGGTAAAAAAAAGTTTTTTGGATATTTTTTTAAATTTTAATTTATTTTTACCTCAAGATGAATCAATTGAGTCCAAACTCGATGGGTTTATCTTGTTTAGTTCAGAAGTTACTACAGTCATCTTCCGTCTCCATCATCAGACCAGCTCCATTGTACCATAACATTGTATTGTCACCAAAGATACATAAATACACCAAATTTGTGTCCAATCGGACATCGGGAAGTGGGTCTAATTTAACTTGCAAGATTTTACCCATACATCAAGATTTGACCCATACATAAATACATGTATTTTAAGTTAAATAAATGCTTGTAAAAGATCTTACCATTTTAGCATCTTGCAACCAAAAGGTGTAATCGGAGAGATCAGCCCCCAAACGGCGTTCCAGCAGGAACCGGAGACGAGAGAGCTTCGTTCTGATGTCCATTAACTGAATTATAACTTCTTCTGAAATATAATAATTTATAAATTTACAATTTTCATAAACCAACTCCATAATCTGCTGCACAAAGTAATGAGACAAACAAGATGTGATGCTAATGGTAAGAGATAGTGCCTGTACATGGCCATTGAAAATGGCATGGGCACAGAATTTCTATGTGTTTATTACAAGTATGTATTTACAAAAAAAAAGTATTTAAGCATTCTATCAGTTATCTGACTTCCATATTACAAGCTTTGCTTAGTTTGGGGCCAGATGGCGCTGTGTGTATAGTCTTATGATATTTATTTATTTAACTTCTGAACCAAACAAGATAAACCCATCGAGTTTGGACTCAATTGATTCATCTTGAGGTAAAAATAAATTAAAATTAAAAAAAAAATATCTAAACAACTTGATTTTTTTTACTTACTTAGCTAATGGAAAATGTTATTGCACGTGATAAACATACATACTGCTAATTAACCTTTACTGACTCTGTTTTCACAATTTGAGAGTTGGGACTCCTGTTAGAAGTTGTTTATAATGAGTACAACAACCCCCTTTCAGCTTAGTATACCCTAAGCTCATAACCCTGTGTGTATCAACCTACTTATTTAAACAAAGTCCACAGCATCGCTGCTTTTACGTTCATTACTTTGTGACTTTTTATTAATTTTTATTCATCAAACAGTCTGTTCTTACCGTTGCTCTCAGTGCTTTGCATGGTGTCGTCATCATCAGCTGCATCGGAGAACACAGCCAGCGGCGCCTGGAGTACCTCACTGCTACTTTGCATCAAACCTTAAAATGTATGTAATATGTAAATGTACCTTAAAATGTAAACCTTGTTTTATGACATTGACGAGTATTTCAAACTTAAAGATTATTGAATTACTAGTAAGTAATTATGATTTTTTTGTCATGTCTTTTTAATATATTGACAATATTGTTTTGGTATTGACATATTTTTATATTGACATATTTTACATTGACAGTATCTTTATATTGACAATATTTTTTATATTGACATGTTTGGATATTGGCATACCTTATTTTGACATGTAATCAGTGTTTTTAAACCCATTTAATGACATCTTTAAAATTTTGAAGTGACTTGTAACATTGGTGTTATCAATAAAGTATTTGTATTTGTATTTTGTAAAATAAAAATGTGTCAAAGTGTAAATAAAGTCACAGTAATGAGTAAACCCAATATAATATTAAAAAGGCCTATATAAGAAGGTAAGATTTGATTGTTTGCTTGTAATGAATAGGCTCCGAAATTACTGGACCAATTTCAAAAATTCTTTCAAGATTGGGTAGCTACACTATCCCCGGGTGACATAGGCTACTTTTTATCCTTGTTTACCCATGGGAACAGGAACTGCGTGGGTGAAACCGCGAGGCGCCGCTAGTATACACTAATTATATTATAAAGAGGAAAGATTTGTTTTTTTTTGTTTGCATTGAATAGGCTCTAAAACTACTGGAGCGATCTGAATAATTGTTTCTTCATTAGAATGCTACATTATCACTGAGTGACATAGCTTATATTTATATTGTTAATCAAGTTTTGTTTTCCCGTGCGAAGCCGGGGCGCACCACTACTGTAACATAAGGATTATTACTGTCATCAATTAGGTGAAAAAATTATAATGAAAATGCTTTATTTCTGTTACTAGTGTTCTTAGTAAGTAGTAGGTTGAAACCTTTTCATATCATAACCATTTTGTATAAAACTAATAATTATACTCTAGTAATAAAATTATTATCTCCTGTAAGACAGTCTGCTTTCAAAATTGATTATTTTACTTCCCAAGGTGTTGGATAATGTAAATCGCAATGAATGCTTCCGTTTTATTCGTCATATAGTTAATAAATATAATTTGAGATCAATACAGTATAGAGCTACTCATAATATAGAATGAAGGTCAGACGAAATTTGAATTTTAGTCTCTTTTGTATGTCGTCACAACAAAGTTTAGTTTTTATATGATTGGTAAGTAGTACCGCGGCGATTTCCTTGCTGCTGATGCTTTGTATATACTGGCTTCAAGCTAATAAATATTCAGTGCATTTCGTCTTTATCGTGTTTTAATGTTTATTGCTAAAATATTGACTTACCCAGGTCGGACTCAGTAACGTATTGTGGTATAGGAAAAGGATCTGTTACATCTACAGCATTTTCCTCAAACGCCGATTCACTGGACTCCATTTTAATCGCACGCACATTTAGAATATCGTTTAAATCCGTGACCTCCATTATTTGTAAACACTAAACAAAATCAGATATTGTTTTGAACTTGAGTGAGAAAGGAAAAGGAAACGAAGTTATTTTGCAACAAATCGAAAATCTACTTCCGTCTTCCGTCCGTCAGTTTCCGCGTGCGCAACAAACTGTTGTGTTGCCAGAAACAATATATGAATCTCCCAATATAAAATAAAATCAAACATGGCCGTTTTGGTGGCATCGCGGAAAATCAGTATTGCCGAATGATAATACTTGTTTTTTCACGTGATTAAGTATAAAAATAAAGGTTTTTTATTTATTTATAAAGTGTCGAATTGTAAATGCGAGCGTGAGAAAGTGATATAATGTGATGAAACATGACATTTGCGTCTTCATTCCAAAACTCCTTTGAAGCTCGCAGTAAAGTTGCCACTATACTATTAAGATTTAAGACATAACCAGACTTGACCTTCGCTTACTCAGACGAAGTTCGCTTACATTATGTAGCTTTGTCTAAAAAAAACTGCGTTCTTACTTGGTAAATTTACCAATTCTATTCTATATTGTATGGTATTTAGTCTTCTAAGCAATTTCACATATTCTCCCGCCAAGTAGAAGTGAGTAAATATTACTGTGCTCCGATTTTAAGAGAACTATAGCTAACGAAATTACAGGGCTATTGAGA
The DNA here is from genome assembly GCA_905404145.2 of Biston betularia. Lineage (NCBI taxonomy): Eukaryota > Metazoa > Arthropoda > Insecta > Lepidoptera > Geometridae > Biston > Biston betularia. The sequence goes on from FR989891.1 coordinate 582,895, forward strand.
CTCGTCATCGAATGTTTTAAAGTAATGAGCACAAAATCATCGATGCCCTGAATTTTGTTTTGTTTTTCCTGCTATTTCGATGACCATCAGAAGAGCATCTTGTTTATCTTATTGATTTTACATGTAATTGTCGTCAAGTTAGATATTTATTTAGAGTAAATCTATTTTATAAGTGTAACCAAAACGACTTTTAAGTAAGAATATACAGCATGTTTCTCTAGACGACGGACATATTTCATGACGTTATAATTTAGGTTTATATAGTACGAAAAAAAATAAAATAAAAAATATTTACGCCAGCATTAAAAAGATATTGGTGTTCAAATTTTGTCCCGGGACTACAAGACTTACGGTCACCAAAAACAGACGATCAGCTGGCGGCGCGACGCGCCTATCGTTCAAGTAGGCAAGTACAGCGGTCGTCGCCCGCCCGCCCCGCGCCGCGCGCTCGCTCGAGCAGACGCGATGTTTGTATGTACTTATCGGTTAGTTTAGTACAAGTGTAATACGTACCTTTCACCTAAATTTTCCTATTTTCCTTCATACTTCTAAGTGTAACGTCAAAAAGGAAAACTCAACGTCAAGTAGAGTTCATTGAACTTGTTGAGTTAGTACCGACCTAGCTTAGAACAGGCAAAAACATCTAATATCAGCTGTAGCTGTTTCTTGAGACAGTCCAATAGTTCGACTAAACGACGTACACGTATTCGTAATATGACCCGATAATCAAAATAATATCTCGTCTTCAGTAGGTAGGTATTCGCGCGGGATGTAATTTTGTCAAAGTACTCTTGTAGGTTCACTGGAGTCGGCTCGTTTTCCCTTCCTTGATAGGAAGTCGGCACTGTGAACTGTCTGAACATTCGAAGCCGTTGGAATCAGAGCCATCAGAGAATACGATGGGATATGCCTGTTCGGATATGTTTGCCGACGTCTATAGCACCTCTCACACTGTCATTGGCTAAAGCATACACACACACCATAATTATCCCAATACTCTTCGTTGGTGTATTGATAAAAGGCATCGTCACGATGAGCGATAAATAATAATCATCACTCGACGTGAGAGCGGTACGCGGAGCAGCGGCGGCGGGACGGTGCGACGTTCTTATCGCGCTGAACGCAGGTGGCGAACTGACTGCGTGACTTGTTGACCTTGTTGTTGACCCGAGAATCGCACGCACCCCCGCCCGAAACCCCTCAGACGCCGCCGCAGCCTTGCGCCTGCGCCGCGCGCCGTGTAGGCACAGATAGCTTACGCCCGGATTTGTTTATACCTACTAGCATTTGTTATGTGTCTGATTACATTAGTTTGTGGGACAATTTGGTCAAATTGTAAGGTATTGTTTTTATGACGTATTTGAGTCCAGTATCGCTTTCTGAATACCCCCTTGAAATATGTCCGTCGTCTAGAGAAACACCCTATATATACCGCTTGAATGTCTTCACGCAAAGATATGTTTTTTTTTATTGTTCAAAGGATCTTTATGTACCACCATTTATAATGCTGTATTATTTAGATCGAAATAGAAAAAAAACAATACGATTTAGTAATTTTAAACTCATTTTATTCTCGATTGGTCTTTGGTGCCAAGACCCCTAATATTTTTGCATAAGGTACCGCATAAGGTTCCTCTACTCTTCGATTCGAACTTCTTTCCTCTATCTGCAGCTGAGCGTACAATACTTGTGGTGTTGCCTGTAATATAAATAAAAGTAGGGTAATTTCCATTTTTGCCCATCGTTTACACAGCTAGCTCATCATAATGTTATAGATTTTTCAAGGTCATATAACTCTTATGCCTAATGTAATTCTGGCAATCATTTTGCTAAAATTAACGTAACAGGACCAAAACTTGTAATGGTTCTAACAGTAAAATAAAACCATTCTTCACTGGACTGTATTTCTTATTATTATTTCTTGCCTGCTCCGACCAGATGTGAAACAATGAATGCCTCTACAAGCAAACAGCGCCGTTTTAACAACAAAAGCCCGCTCGCTCATAGTCAAAAGTAAGGAAAAATATCGGTGTGTGTCAGTATTTTAGTATAGTTGACACGACCGTTGTACCTACATGAAATGTGAATACATTTTTTAAACGAATAATCGCTCTTGTATCTGTTTCAAGTCCGCACTCGACGGAACGTATTTTATGACTTTTTAAACTTTTGTGCTGTAATTAATTTATGATATAAGTAAAATTTGTTTAAGCAAAATATTTACGGCCATAGGTACACATAATAAGCTACAAATACAAATACAAATACAAATCATTTATTAATAACACCAAAGTTACAGGTCATTTTTCCATTCATATTTAAAAATTATTATCAAAATCATTACATATGTCAAAACAATGAAAATGAAAATGTCAATAAAGTAATATGTCACATATAAAATGTCAATAAAATTATGTCAATATAATTAAATGTCCATAAAAACAAAAATATTATAATTACTTACTAGTAATTCAATAATCTCTTAGTTTTAAATAATCGTCAAAGTCATAGAACAAGGTCTCTTGAAGCCAAGATCTTAGTTTGCTTCTAAAGCACGCGATGGAAGGTGCATCCCGGATGGAAGCGGGTACGCGATTGTAGACCGCGGGCCCCAGAATGTATACCGACCTCTCCGACTTGACGAGCCGATGCGACGGCGTTACTAGTTGGTCTTTCTTTTTATTACTGCGAAGATCCAACGTGCTGTGGATGCCCGGGCGTTGAAATTTATCTATGTTTGTATGAGTGTACAGGGCTACCTGGTAAACGAACTCACACGGTACTACGGTATACACTACTTTTCGTGGTTAGCGCGGACTGTTCACACGCGGAAAACCGCGGGTTGAAACCCTAACAATGAGCTTGAGCTGCTGGTGAAGGAAAACAACGTGAGGAAACCATAGCATGGTGGTAGGGTACTTTCTAGTATTCGGCTGGCTAGCTACTAGACGAAAGTTGAAAATGCTGCTGCCAAGCATCTTACAGTGCGATTCAGCAGCCTCACTTGATAGCCAGTACCATTCCAGGTTAGATGTGTTTACCATCTTCAACCACACTCGCTTATCATCAGGTGAGCTATAGTAAAACGCTTAGCCATAAATAACCAAAGGATACATACGTAAATTGGTTCAGGTGGCACATTTGCATTTCCTGTTTCTTGAAAAGTCTTTCGTTTCGTAAACTTGTGAATTAAAAGTATTGTAACAGCAACTAACACAACGCCGGCAACTGCCATGGCAATGTGTATTGTCGTCCGTGACGAAACTGGCGCCATATTATCTTCTGAAATGAAAAAAACTTGCAAATATAATCTAGCGTTACTTGGTAGTAGATCTCCTTAGCAGGAGGTCGTCAGGGTAGCTACCACCGTAGTACCAGATATTCTGCCGCCAAGCAGTAGTGTGTAAACATTACTGTGTTCCGGTTTGAAGGGTACTGCAGCGACATTACAGGGCTGTTGAGACTAAGCATCGCAAGTCTCAAAATTACAGCGATGTCCTGGACTTTGTTTTGTTACTCAAAGTTCTGTTCATTCTCATCAGAAGCCGTTCGTCTCATTACTTTAAACATTAAAAAAGGGTTTACTTTTCCATGGTCCAGTCATCTAGTCTAAAGGGTGATGAATGAAGTTATATAGAACAATGAGGTTTTGGCCCCAGAAAAAATTACATCCGATGCTGACCTGTGGACCCTGTGGTACCTTCATCCGGTATCCTTTTCTTTAATAATTGTGTTATATTGTAGATGTTTCTATAATTTACGTGTTCTTTTACTGTTTTACTGACGCAAAACAATAACAGTCCATAGTCATCTTCTGTCACATTAAACCCGTATTTGTGATTTATGATTATCATACTGTCATTTGGTGGTACGACAAACAGAGATGGCATCACGTCATCAAATTCTGAAATATGTCAAAAATATAAATTAGATATTGTAGCGTAACAGCCCGTCGTATCCGTGCGCGACAATGTTCGCTGACTGTACCGGTTACTTTAGTCATGCGCCGTGGCGTAAATGTACGATAATTATCATGCATGTACGATAATATCAAACTTGTACGATAAATATCACAATTGTACGATAATTGCAATCATGATGAATCACACTGACAGCTAATTGAAAGTATGATTATTTTTTTGCCGCCAGCGCCATCTGTTGGCTCATTTGTTTCTTAGGAACACACATCATGTCTCAATCATTTCCACAGACCTTTTAGATAAAGGTCGGTGATCATTTCATTGGTTATTATGATTATGAAATAATACCATTATACACCTATAAATACAAATTCAAAATTTAAACAAACTATTATATTAAAAATAGCTAAATTTGCAACATATTATTGTTACGTTTCATATGATTTTTTTATAATCCCACTAATATTGTAAATGTGAAAGTTTGGATGGATGTTTGTTACTCTTTCACGCAAAAACTACTGAACGGATTTGGATGAAATTTAGTAAGGAGGTAGCTGACACCCTGGATAACACATGGAATTTTTATTCCGAAAACATGTAGCGGGTAACACGGGGCGCAGCTAGTATAACATAAATTACCCTATAGTCATTATCCTGATGGGTACGATAACCAAACACGATATTTTTACCTGGTACGGACTGGTATGGTCCTGGTACGATAGCTGCCTGGCTTGAGGTTGTGGAATGCTCATGATTATACACTTACCGGGATTGCATGTCATTTGAAATGCATCGCCCACGTCGACTTCTTTCTCATTGTGAGAAAGCAGCGCAGCTGAAATTAGTTGTATTTTTTCGTAAATAAGCGGTATTATATTATGTAATTTTTTTTAATCTAAAAAGTAAAGAGACGAACGAGACGTTCTCCTGATGGTTAGAGATAACGCCTGTCCATGACCATTGCAGCGATATACAGAATCTGCCGCCAAGCATCTAACGGTGTGTTCTGGCAGCTTCACTTGAGCGCCAGTTCCATACCGGACTAGGTCACTTCACTATCAAATCTGCTGTTGTAAAATACCTAGCTTGTCAAACATAAAAAAGTGTGAAACATATTTTCCAAAATATAGCAGACCCCCAAATCTGCCGCCCTTACTCAAACTTACTAAGACTGCTGGTAAGCCCGCCACTGTTTGAGTGGTCGAATCGCACTTGTTTTGTTATAATACTCACAATTGCCTTTCAGACGCAGAGTTATTGTCAATGCAGTATTTTTATTCGTTATTTGTTCCACAGCTATACACGTCAATGTAGAGTTGGCGTCGAATCTGTACAGCTTCATAACTATTCTAGAAGTTTCTATTTCCTCATTTCCATAGAATATAGTATTCTCTGAAAACAAGATGTGGTGGTTGTAACGTCGCAATGCTACGTGGTCTATCCCACACGAGGGTCAGAACTGAGATGGTAGCAAGTTTACATAGTTCACTTTATTTTTACCTCGAACCCATTCATACCTAGATTAGTTTTTTTCTTTTTTCATAAATTCTGGTGGCCCCTGTGACAAAGTAACGCTACAAAATCTAGTTTGTTAATTGTAAGGTTTGATTAATTTATTCTAATGTAATTCAAGTTATGGTAATAAACAAATTTATTTATTTACATTTTTCGTTTTACTGATATCGCGATTTCGCGTTCTATTATCTCCAAAAAAACGGGATAATTTTTCTACAATAAACAATAAAGAAAAGACAAAATATCACGATATATTTACGCTATTTCGTTTGGTGATCTAGTTAGCTTCGAAACAGAGACAATGTGTTTTTTCTTTTTGTTATTTCATTTCAATATTAGTTATACTCTGATCACTTCATCTGTCTATCTATATCTATACTATTGTAAAGAGGAAAGACTTGATTGTTTGTTTGCATTGAATAGGCTCCGAAACTGCTGGACTAATTTCAAAAATTATTTCACCGTTGGGAAGCTACGCTATCCCCGGGTGACATAGGCTACTTTTTATTCCTATATTCTCACGGAAACGGGAACTACGCGGGTGAAACTGCGAGACGTCCGCTAGTACATAATAAATCTTAAATCGAAAAAGGCGTTTTCTGTAAATTTATGGTTTTTGAGATGTCACACTGTCCTCGCAAGCAGACAACATGCACTTATTTAACCAGAGTGGATTAACCCCAGACCTCCGAAAACGTATCTACTTTTTAAGCCCCGACGCAAAAGTGACAGGGTGTTGTAAGTTTGACGTGTCTGTGTGCTCGTGTGTCTGTGGCATATGGCGGATTACATATTTTTCCACAACTCCCTCAATATGGGTATCAAATGAAAGGGTTTAACTAGTAGAATAAATCCACTTGTCGGAGGTTTTTAAAATAAAAAAATCCAAATCGGTTCACCTGTTTGGAAGCTACGATGCCACAGACAGACACACACACAGACACGTCAAGGTAAAATATAACTATATGTGTACAGTTTTCACTATCGTTGTACACATGTACTCACGCTTCTTATGAATCCAATGAACTTTATTAGGGAGGGAATTTTTCGTCGGTTTCCAACATGTATAATTTAATATATCGCCTTCAGAGAAATGGATTGTTCGTGATGGGAAATCTGAATATTGTTGTGTATCTGGAAAGAGATGAAACTTGTTAGTATTGAATGGTATTGACATTTGGGTCATCGCGATAATAAGACGGGAAGCTATAGATACATTATTTGATCATTTTTTTAATTGGTTGTCGATCTCCTTAGCAGGAGGTCGTCTAGGTAGATACCACCGCAGTACCAGATATTCTGCCGCCAAGCAGTAGTGTTTAAAACATTACTGTGTTACGGTTTGAAGGGTACTGCAGCGAAATTACTGAGCTGTTGGTGACCATTGAAAGTCTCGAAAGTAATGAGCGCCAAAGCAGCAATGCCCTAGAGTTTGTCTTACTACACAAAGTTCTGTGTATTGCTGCAATGGTCATGGACATGCGTTATCTCTTACTATTAGGAGAGCGTCTCATTCGTCTCATTACTATTTACGTAAAAAATAGTTTTGTTCAAAAGTGACATTTTCAATATTAAAAAAGTTAATCTTCACTTTAATTATCAACATGATCATATCAATTGACAACAGCTTTTTAAAATAGCCACAATTTATTAATTAAAGAGATTATTTACCTCATTTATCTTATAGTTGTACTGGTTTGCGTTTCTGCTATGTAAACACTTTATATAGGTATGTATAATTATACTACGCACCTTTTTCGCCTATTATCCCTCCTGCAGCTTTTACAGTTGTCGCCATAATATCATCGGCTGATACGTCATCTTCTGTAAAAAAATACGCTTATAAGTCCACGTTTGAGCACTAACTGGCCCGATGGTAAGCGATGAAAGAGCTCGCAGACTTAGGAAATTCGTAATCACTCTGTCCTTGAAAATATATGAAATTTATTTTTTTACGGAACGCGATATAATAGTACGCACACAATATGGCAGCACAAATTTTCAAAACCAGAGTTTTTCGAGTGTTTCTGTTTACGTTTGTTTGTATTTTTAGTGTCAAAAAGATAATACAATCAATAATCATTTGGATAGAATGTATCTTTTTGTGCCGTTTGGTGTTGAAACTTTAGGTCCGTGGGGGCCGGCCGCTCTCGAACTGTATCGGGACCTGGCCAAACGTCTAGAGGAGGCTTCAGGTGACCAGAATCCTGGTATTTACTTTGGTCAAAAGCTAAGCATTGCCATCCAGCGTAGCAATGTTGCCAGCATTCTGGCCACATATCCCTCGTCTGACGGTTTTTTAGACTAAGTTTTTTGTATACATTTTGTAAATGGTATAATTTAAGGTATTTTTTATACAATCAATATCTAACTGTTTATTTATCTATTCTATGTTTAGTTTATCTATTCTTCCAACGTTTTAGTTTTAATACTTTTATTTTTTTAAATACAACTTTTTATTACTTTTGTATAATTTAAAGATGTCAAACATTTAAAATAACATATAATTTTATTTCATTTAATTGTATTGAAGAGTAGTAATAATATTTATAATAATAGTAGTAGTAGTAATTATAAAACTTACCTGACCCAAACGAAAAACTTATAAGTAAAAACACAGCACACAAAAACAAACTATGTTCCATATTTATGATTGACTACTTAATCCAATTGCAAATGGTTTGTTTATGACACAGTAATAATTATACAGGGTCATTTTTATTCGATCAGTTGAATCGTAAGCAGACTCACGACGCCATTGATAATAATTTTTGTTTTGCACGTAAAACTTTATTTAAGTTTTCTAATTTTGCTTCCGTAATGGGAGATAATTCATAAAACCGATAAAGATAACAAAATTGGGGGATACAGATTAATATTGCAGCTACATAATATCTATCATCTATGTACATCTGACATGTAATTACAAAGAAGGAAGGCGCAAAGAATTCGTTACATTGAGTGAAAACTTGAAACATGAAAATCCGAAAGAAATATCCGAAGAGTTGTTTAAATTTCTATTTAGTCAAACATTCTTAATTACGTTTGTGTTTTCACGAAGTTCTTTGGTAATCAATTCTAATAAAATTACATGATTTTATTCAATAGAACGTATCGTAACGTAGATCATTGACTTCATTCATCAAACCAGAAAAACGTTAGGTTTCCGTGACCAGCAGAAACTCTTGAATGCTTATCAGAAGTGCCAGGAAGCTCTGGTCCATGAAACTAGTGTTATTTCTAGTTTCATGACTCAGCTTTTTTCTAGACAAGTGTATTACATCCAAGATCGTAACTTCTCTTGATAACAGGTATGATGGTGGTTAAACGTGTACCTGTTGTTTTTGTATATTCATTTGTACAGGGATATTTTGGGAGAAGACATTTGTTTTATTTTTGGTTTTGTTGATGGTAAATTGTTTGTGGTTTTATACCTGTATTTTGCTTTACCAACAACTGCTTAGTAGAAGACCAGCGCTGGTCATACCACTTAGTATAATCAGCATTATGCTGAGGTGAGCCACTATTTTGTAACTGTCTCTTATTGACTTCTGTTTGGTTTTGTTACAAAATATATTTTTTCTTTTATTTACGGTGACCGGTTAGTAAAAATTACCCTGTATACACGACTATCTAATGACGTAATGTGGAATGGCCCTAACAAACGTGCGGAGTGTGTAAGCACTATATAAGGTAAACCACATGACTAAACCTTACCACATCGTGCAGATTACAAATACAAAATATTTTTATATTAATAAAAATTGTGTCCATTTAAATGTATAAACTTGTCTTTTGCTTTAGCTTATAGCTATAGAGCAGCAGCCAGTGTTATCCATTGTTAAATTATATACTTAAGCATCGTCTCAAAGTTATTGAACAGCAGAACTACATAATCAAATTTCCCCATGCACGTTTAACTATCGGACATCGTTTCATGGTTTTATGTCTCCCATAATTTGCCCGCAACCCTGACTTTAACTTCTCTTCAAGAAGATGTACTGGTTACTTAGGATAAGGTATATCTTCTCTTCTCGACACAGTATTAAACAAAGTCGCTGCCCACTGTCTGTACGCTAAAATCTTTTAAGCTACGCAACGGACTTTAATGCGGTTTCCATCAATAGACAGAGTGGAAAAGAAAGCGAAGCCAGGGTGTGTCGTTTCGTGATGTATAGTTTATTTGTTACTAACACATGTTTCATTTCTCTCGAAAGTTAACGTGGACGAAGTCGCGGTCTTAAGCTAGTGTTTGTATGAGGAAGGAAATTGGTTTATATTCTGTTATAGCTTATTTAATTTAGTTTTAGTATTTTTTCTTGTGGTGAATGTGTCAACAAGCAGTTCTATATATAACTAAACTAAATACTTTAGACTGCGATAATTATTTATTTATAACACTTAGATATAATAAACACACAAGAATTGACTTAAAATAAAATAACTTAAAATAATAACTACTCTAAAATACCGCTATCAATGGGAATAGTTCCCAAAACGCTGGCCCCATTGCCGCGTTGTATGGCAATACTCAAACGCTGAGCAAAATAAAGGCCAGCGTTTTGTTCACGTGTGGCGTCGACCAAACGAGATGACAATTCTTTAAAAATTTTTTTTGCTCCCGGCCCCCACGGTCCCAAAGTTTCAACCCCAAAAGGCTCAAATATGTACCCACTGTCCAGGGTGCTATATTTGCGCCTTTTGAGGTCTTCTGCAAATTCCGCCGCTGCGCCAGCCCTAATCTGAGTTCTTGGAAGATGTGACGGCGCAAATGTGTCAACGCAAGTGGCGTCCCATACTAAAGGCCGTCCCATCTTCCAGGGAATCAAAGTCATTCCGTCAGGTCTCTTACCATCATCTCTTATAAGGCCGCTCGGCTCTAAGATGGCTGCGCAATTGGCGGTGGTAAGAGCCCGGCGGATAATGTCATTAAGACTGGCGTGCCGCGGAATCCTGCCCGAGCTCCTTGTGCAGGAAAGACCGTGGTGACCGAGCTGGTCGACAGCCACGCCACATTGGCAGCGGTGTGGAGCGCCGCACGGTGTGCGATAACAAAAATAATATTTGTTCAGAGACTTCTATTTTTAACCCTCGGCGCAAAACGATGGGGTGTTATAAGTTTGACGTATCTGTCTGTGGCATCGTAGCTCCCGAACGGATGAATGAATTTATTTGAAAGGTGAATTAGTCGGGAGCTCGGGAGTGTTCTTAGCTATGTTTGATGAAAATCAGTCCAAGATGACCGCCGCCACAAAATGGTGGGTTACATATTTTTCACATCTCCTTCGATATGGGTATCAAATGAAAGGGCTTGACTAGTAAAATGCTGTACACAATGACATATTTTAAATCATGAAAGGATATGAGCATCTTGCACAAGTCTGATGAAGTCGAAATTTGCTGTTACTGGTTTCGGGGGTGTTTTATATTTTTAATTTATTTAGTGCTGTTGTCTGTGGACTGGTACCGAAATAAACAAATTAATAGTTATTATTATTATATATATATATATATACTTGGTAGATCTTATTTAGGGTCTCACAGGGATCAGTTGTCGGTCCATTATCGTTTAAGATTTATTTACGGTAAACCTAGACATTTTTTATACTTATAATTTCCATCAAGAGACAGAGTGATTCAAGAGGAAGGTTTAAATGTATAATACATACCTACGCACCACATTAGGTACATTATCTACATGGCAACCGTGAGAAGTCCGACGAAAGAAGTCTCCAAGCGACCTGTGGCGTACGTAATGGGAAAAATCTACTAAATAGGTGTCCCCAGGGAGGTATATCATGCGTGATAGGAAAAATCTACAAAACAGTTCTCCAACGTGCATAATATGAAAAATTGAACCCACACCTACAGCTATTGAAGAAGATACACTACGAAAGTTAACTTAAAGTACAGCGCAATCGTAGTGTCAATGTGATGCTATATGCAATTTACTATAATAAACTTTATTTAACTTTACATTTTGGATCATTACTGCGTTCTGAAATACACTAGTAGCACCAACGACGCTAATAACTCTAATATAAAACAACATACTTATTATGTTTTATATTGTTGTCTAGTCTTGGTTTTTCATAACAATATTGGTGTAGACGCAATAGGTATGTTTCGGATTCCTTTTGCACCAATGCGAACAATTTTCTTATATTTCAAATTTTGTTCTTCACATTCCAAAAATTCCTGATTTCTAATGTCGTCACCACTGTAAAATAGACATATACGGCATATAGGTATTTTCATATATTGTGTAAAACACAGTTTTATGAGATTTTTAAACGTATGTGCTGAAAGTACGAGATATTTGGCATGCCTGGTACGAGGAAAAAAATCGATATCTGGCAACCCTGCGCAATAGCCAATTTTATTTTTAGTTGGAGTTTGGCAAGAACGCGAAAAAGTTATACTGCCGCATTGTTTTATAAATTTAACAACACTTCGAGTCGTGAGATGAACTTTACATTACTAATCTGGCAAATACACAACGCGCGACGCCAAAAACAAAGAATAATATTTTTTGTAAAATTAAAAAATTGTTAGACTTGTAGTGTGGTTTTTAATCAGCTTGTAGTTAAATGGTTTTGGCGGGATCGCGGAAAGAGTCGTGCCGCCCCGTTGTATTTTTTTCCAAAACTAAGGTTTTGTCGAGTGTTTATGGATGAAAATGGTGGTGTTCTATACATAAAACGCCCAATCACAAGCGCGAGTGTGGGAAAATGATATAATGTGGTGAAATATGACTTTTCGCGTTGCTTCCTAAACTCCATCGAAGCTTTATAGTAAAGTCGCCAGTCGCCACTACTTCACTAAAGCATGAATGGACTTGACTGACATAGACTGTACTTGACAAATCATTATTTCTTGTTTTTTGAATTTTTTTATATTTCATGAACTTGCGATGAGTGATTTCGTTGTAAACATAAGAAGCTTTTAAATCACCGCGCTGTCTTCGAGTTATAGGCATAATATACGAACTTAATGTTATAACAAAAAGTGGATGGTTACTTTTGACATCAAAAATTACTATTTCATCTATTTTAGGCGATTTTGACTTAACTCGGCTGGCAACACTGCTAAGTTTATACATACATGGCAGGATTGGCAGGAGTTTTGGCGGGAACGCCAGAAGAGTCGTGTCGCTCCGTTGTATTTTTTCCAAAACTAGTGTTTTGTCGAGTGTTTATGCATAAAAATGGTGGTGTTCTATTCATAAAGTGCCGAATTACAAGCGCGAGTGTGGGAAAATGATATAATGTGGTGAAACATGAGTTTTCGTGTTGCTTCCAAAACTCCATCGAAGCTTTGTAGTAAAGTTGCTTACTAACGCATGACTGGAATTAACTGACATGAACTGGACTTGACTAAGACGACTTTGACGATAACCGTAGCTAAGATACAGCAGAAATAACACTTAAGACAAGGCAGTATGGCTTTATAGCTTTAGCCTGTCCGAAGGGGCAAATTATTTAAAAAAAAAAACATACATGGCATGGCCAGAATAAATTATTAAAAAAAAAATATACATACATGGATGATGGAAATAAAATAGCCTAAAATATTTATCTTATTATAAATAAACTAAAAGACAAGGCAAAGTGAACAATCACGCTTCTATTCTCGCTACGAAACAGGCAGTAAGTAATTAAAATGATTCCTCTTATGTACGATATTTTGTTTACGATTCGCCATTCAAGCCGATTAGAATTTTTTCAACCTCTTAATTTCTTATTTTTTAAGGCTGTATCAGCTCAAATTGTTACAGAAATGCCTTGTCCCGCAATGAACCTACGAAGTCGCAAAAAAGCTAAGAAAAAAAAGACTCGAAGTTTTCCCAAACGCCCATACAACTGCGATCTTTGTAAATATTCCACTTGCATACAAGATCGGATGGTAATGCATATAGTGAGGACTCATTTGGCTGGAAAACCTCTTTCATGCAACCAGTGTAGCTATAAGACTTCAGAGCGCAACGATTATAAAAAACATCTACGCTCACACGTCGGAGGAGGGCCCTACGAATGTAATGTTTGTGAATTTATAACCAACCAGGCAATGAGCTTAGAGAACCATTCAAAAATGCACACTAAAGAACAACCATATGGATGTGATCAGTGTGAGTTTAGAACATCCGAGCAGAACTCGTTGCTTATGCATTTAAAAACTCATAACATAGATAAGTCTCCATGTTTCTTGTGCGATAATGACAATGCATCGCTCCTATCATTCACAAAGAAGCGGAAAGGGTGCCGTCTATGTCGTTTACACTGCTGCGCTTGTTCCAACTTAACCACGCTGCATCTCTGCGCACTCTGCCAGAAAGACTGTATGGAACGCTGGAGCTACCGTCGTACTACTATACACTTGACCACTGACTCTAAATTATATTACAACTATGTAAACGGGGTGCTGAGTTGTAATATATGTGGGCGCACATTTAAAGCGAAGATTGGTTATTTTAGTCATATGCAAACTCATTTGAAAAACACCAGATGTCTAGCGTTAAGCCTCAATGCGCATAGAGAATATAGACTTAATAATTGTAGGTGACAAAATATGTGTTTAAGGTTACAGCAATAGAAAATGATTATGAAAAGTTCCAGTAATCTTATTCTAAACTTACAGTTATGGCTTGAATAAGAAAGAGGGATACATATCTTTCCCTCTTTCTATTGTTTGTCTGCTTTGGTTGTGTTCAAAAACATGTTTGGAAGTATTAGTTAATTCGTATAGTATACTGCTGGTTCTAATATTTTCAACATTTTTGGTGTACCTTATGTACAATTTGAGAGTTAGTTTTATTGTTTTCTTTGGGAGTAAAAAATTGTAATTGAGAACATACTGAAATCTGTCATGATTTCGTTTAGTCCAGTTATATCTGTTATTGTTGTTAATAAGATTCTCACAGATATTGCTCTCTAGGTAGATAGATGGATTAACTCATCACTGCTTTTTGTATCTGTAATCTTGTCAAATTATTTCAGTGTCGGAAAAATTGATACTCCACTATATAATATAGCATATCTAATATACTTTATATAAGTATGTATATTAGTTATATAATATTACCTATAATATACCATATTTATTATTTAACAGTGATAGCATAGATTCTATTCGTACGCAGGACTTTATATGCCATTCTAAGTATGTTTGTATTAATAAAATTATGTACTAGTACTGTTAATTATTCAATGGTATTGTATCACATATGTATAAAACCTTGTTATAAACTGTTCTCAAGCTACGATTTACAGAGAAAATTGTCTATAATGTGTAGGAATTATTTATTTAAAACAGAAATGTAATTTTCTGACTTCAAAAATGTTTTTTTAAGTTGTTATTTTTTTTATTTGCACAGTCAAATTAATCAAGGTACCTATGTTATTTAAAATTCTCAATTTTAGTAACAACCAAAGAATATGGATGGCAATAGAATTGCCCTTTTTCTAGGCATCTTTGATCTCATTCTCTATGGAAGTGCTTCAATGAAAGAGGCCACCATAGTTTGTTTTGTCGTTATAAATTAAAATAATAAACGTTTGTCCTATACAAGTTACCTTTTTTTTGTAGAATTTTGGCATTTCAATTTATTTTATGTGAATAAAATGTAAATAATAAAATGATTTAGATAACTGAAGAGCAAGTTACCTGTCCAGCCATATTGGGTATAAGAGCTGGTATGTCCAACAGGGTTTATAATGTAAAATAAGTTAATTCCATTTCTTGTGTTGGTAAAATCTTAATTTCTTCATTACTTGTGATGCATGGGCGTCCCAAAAATATTTTGTAGAATTACATTAGATATAAGGGGTCGTCCATTAATCGCATGATGTTTTTTAACAACTTTTTAACCCCCTCGTTTCCCCCAATCACATGTATTTATTTGGTACGAAAACTATATCGAAATTTTCAGAATATCTTTAAATACAAATATGATCTGATTAAATTTTGGACAATTAAATATAGTGATAAAATGTCCAGACAGGGTAACAAATCAAGGTTACACTCGACGTTTAGTGAACTGGAGCTTTCAACGAAAAATAAATACACGTGATATCTCATTAAATCCTCTCCCCCTGGTGATTTTTTCCCGAACGCCTTCCCCTCCTTTCGAGCCTTACGTGATTAATGGATGGTCCCTAAGTGAAAAGGCTGCACAGGATTTTAGTTGCATAAAAGTCTTTGATTTGTGTTTACCAACAAATTTTTATAATATTAACTTGTTTGAATTTATGTAGGATAAAAAATGTAATGAAACAATGGGATATTAATAGTCTTTTCACACGCTCCTGAAATTTAAAAAATCTAGTTCTAAGTGATACTCAATTAAGGTGGTTCGGTTTCCATACAAATAATGGCATTTATGTTGGTCTTTATTTGCGGTAAATCACAATTGCTTGAATAAAACAGTAGATTATTAGCATAAAATCAAATTTATGAATGTATGATTTTTTAATAAAACAGCAGATTATGCCAATAATCTACTGTTTTATTCCAGCAATTGTGATTTACCGCAAATAAAGACTAAAATAAACGCCAGTAGCTGTGATTTCACTGTAAAATTATGCTCCATTTGTGCATAAATGGCAAAAAATTATTTGTATGTAAATCGAACCACCTTAAGTCACGACTGCCATGGCTCATTTGGTAATTGTTCTGCTTTATGAGCTGTGGGCGTGGGTTGGATTCTTACCCAGAAGAAACATCGATGTGTTGAGCACAAATGTTTATTATATTGGGTGTTACTTTGTTCTAAATACATATATGTACAAAAAAAAGTATCTAAGTATTATATCTGTGACTTGGTTCCCATAGTACGCACTATGCTTAATTTAGGGCTATAATGGCGCTGAGTGAAATTGTCCTCCGATATTTATTTTAGGTATGATGCGGTAAATTCTGATCTTCATTTTGCGTCTTTAAACTCTGGTCATTTATCTATATTTATTTATAATTTCTGGTTTTAATCCATGTTTTTATACCCATATGGTATAATAAAGAAGGATTATTTATTGGTGTTTTGTTGGGAACGAGGTAAAATCATGTCACATTGTACTAATTTTGTGTTTACTTATAAAAATAGTGACATGTTTTCTATGAAGTGCCGATTTATGTGTGTTTGTGTGAAAGTAATAATAATATAATGTGGGGGCAACATAGTTTTTCGTGTAGGTTTTAAAACTTCGAGCACTTATCGGACTCTACCTTGATTTACTTTTTGTGACTTTGACTTACCTTGACACTGGTAAATGTCAAAAAGTGTGACAAAGGTAAACAAAGAAGAAGCATTGTTAGTCCAAGCTAACATCATTTTGTCCGTGTATTGTGCACTATACAGGGCCTATTCAATTAACCATTGAACATTCAAGTCCAGTTGCAGGAAATTCAAAACCTGTGTTGTAAACTTGACTGACTGATTGACTGACTTGTGACTTTCGACAAAAGTCAGACAGTCTATATATTTGAAATATGTATGAGTTTGGTTGTGTATTTAATAAATGTAATTTAATTATTGTCGTTTTCGAAAAGAGACAAAAAAATTATAGAATTTTAAGTTTATCAAAGGCACTACTAGTATGGCAATTAGATATAGAACTTTCAAGTTTTTGATGTCAAAATGTATACACAAAAAAATTATTGACGTCAATTCAACCCTGTTTCTGTGAACTAACCTGGCCAAGTGCGGATTGGGGAACTTCAAACATCTTCGAGAACTTTTTTTAAGTAGTAGTTTGCAATGATAACTTTCAAAGACAGATGCGTGAGGACGGAACCCAGGACCTCTAGTTTGGATAACAGTAAATTTTGACTGATATTTTTTTCTTTCATTAATTGCCAATCTAGAGCCTCAGAATATGTCGTAACGTGTAAAGCTGTATGTTACTAATAATAATGCATTAATAAAAAATACTTATATCGATGTGTATAAATATATCTTTGTACGCGAAATAAACATAACAAACATAATATATGTTCTATGTAATAGATTGGCTTCTTTAACATTTGTACGAAGCCGAGCGGAACTGATATACTAAATGGAGAGGAGGTCATTGTACTTAAGAATAATTAATTTTTGAAATTTAGGAAAAAAAAACTTTTTACATGGCTGCCCAAAAAAAGGTGTGTATGTTTTCAGAGTTCATGTACTTATGATAGATAGAAAGTCTTTACTGTGCAGAACAAAAATGGAAACCAAATAAATCCTATGAGCTAGTGCCACAAGTGACGGCCTTATCACGAAGAGCGATCTCTTCTAGGCAACCAAAAATGGAAAATACGATACAGGCTTTTTTTACGTGGGGCTGAGTTATGACGCCCGGCGTCATAACGCGGGCGCGGGTTCATTGAAAGGCGCCTCCTAACACCGCTGCGCCCGTTTGCAACGCACACCCTGTACTATAGGTAAAGCCACCTCTTATTCCAGGCTATGTGTGTTTAACTTCGACCACACCGTCGCTTAACATCAGGTGAGCTGTGGTCAATCACGTAGCCTGTCAGCCATAAAAAAAAACTATGGTCATAACTCTGATATCGCGAAAGAAATCAACAGTTACATTTTTCATTTTATACTTTTAGTGTAAAGTTGTGTTTAGGGTTGCCAGGTCGCCAAACCTAATAGCCGGACAGAGCAGCCAGTTTGGCCGGGGGTAGGTTTGACATTTGGGTAAAAAGGCCGGACACCCAACATTATTAAGGATATTGTGTCTCAGTATTAAAAGGAACGACGAAAACGCTCGGCCACGCTCGTTTGCGAAATGTAAACGTCGTAACTAACAAAAGTCGTTTATTTTAAGTAATGAGCGCCAAAGCAGTGATGCCCTGGACTTTGTTTTGTTACTTAAAGTTCTATGTATCGCTGTGATGGTCATGGACAGGCGTTATCTCTTACCATCAGGAGAGCATCTCGTTCGTCTCATTACTTTTTAAATAAAAAAAAATAATAAAAATTTGGCCGGACACGCAATCAAAACGCCTATGTCCAGCTTTATCCGGACGCTAGTTGTGTTCATAATAATGAGTACAATGACCCCCTTCTCCGTAATATACACGAAGCGTATAATCCTGTATACTATAGTTAGAGAATAAATATGTTTTTGTTAAAGCCTTTTGATTGACAGCCTCATCATAATACTGCAATAAAATATTTAAAAAATAAATTTGAACTATTTATTTTGTAGTGAGTGTAGAATATAATAGAATATAACTTTATTATACACCAGAAACACAGATCACAATTAATACAAATAGGAAACAAACAACAAACAAAAAAAAAGAAGACATAATAATATAACAAAACAATAGAATAGATGATGTATAAGGGCGGTTTTATCGCCTAGAGCGATTTCTTCCAGACAACCTTTGTATGGAAAGAAGAGTAAATAAATATAAGGTTGGTGTACAAAAGAAATAAAATAACAATACAATAAACGTATATACATAATTATGAGATACTAAATATATAGATTAGCAGGCTGATAAATAATGTTCATACACTAAATTATTAAAAATATAAATTGACTTAGTGAACACTCTCACGACAAATAAGCTAATAACTATAGATATTGGTTCACTGGCTCACCACTACACCAGCCCCGAGCGCAGGCGCACGTCCTATACACACGGCGTCTAACGCCCGACGGCCGCCCCCTCTACTGGTGTACATGAGACAATGTATAGTATCTATTATATAGATACTCTTACAAACACTACAGTGAGTAATATTTATATTAAATAAATATCATAGGACATTACACACAGCGCCATCTGACCCCAAACTAAGCAGAGCTTGTGCTATGGAAGACAGATAACTGATAGAATACCTTTTTTTTTTGTAAATACATACAAAACACCCAGACAGAAGCGATGATAGCTCTGTGGTTAGCGCGGTAGGTTCGCATGCCGAAGGGCGTGGGTTCAAACCCCAACAATGAGCTTGAGCTGCCGGTGAAGGAAAACATCGTGAGGAAACCAAAGCATGGTGGTAGAGTACTTTAGTACTCGGCTGGCTAGCTACCACCCTCAAGTTGAAAATCTGCCGCCAAGCATCTAACGGTGTGTTCCGGCAGCCTCACTTGAGAGCCAGTTGCATTCCAGGCTAGGTGTGCTTTACCATCTTCGGCCACACCTTCACTTGACATCAGGTGAGCTGTGGTCAAACAACTAGCCTGTCAACCATTAAAAAAAAAAAAGAACAAACATCGATGTTAGTCACACAAATGTTAGTCCTGAGTGGGAATCGAACCCATGCCCTTCAGCTCTTAAGGCAGATATGCTACCAATGAGCCAACAGGGCTGTCAAATATTTTATCATTACACGTTTAAACGAGAATCGAGACTGATTCTACGTTTTTTTTAAGATTCACAGGCTATGTGTTTGACCACAGCTCACTTCATGTTAAGTGACGGCTTGGTCGAAGACTGTAAACACCCCCGAGCTGCGCCCTGCGGTGTTACCCGCTACATGTTTTCGGGATAAAAAGTAGCCTATGTGTTAATCCAGGGTCTCAGCTACCTCCATACCAAATTTCATCCAAATCCGTTCAGTAGTTTTTGCGTGAAAGTTTTTTTTTTTTATGTGACAATTAATGCGACGAACGAGACGCTCTCCTGATGGTAAGAGATAACGCCTGTCCATGACCCTTACAGCGATACACAGAACTTTGAGTGACAAAACAAAGTCCAGGGCATCGCTGCTTTGGTGCTCATTACTTTGGGACTTTCGATGGTTAGTCTCAACAGCCCAGTAATTTCGCTGCAGTACCCTTCAAACCGGAACACAGTAATGTTTACACACTACTGCTTGGCGGCAGAATATCTGGTACTGCGGTGGTACCTACCTAGACGACCTCCTGCTAAGGAGATCTACCACCAAGAGTAACAAATATCCATCCAAACTTTCACATTTTTAATATTTGTGGGATGGCAGTATCCCGAAAAATGGAAAGAAAAAAACGAATTCACGAATTTGTTAATTTATTTTTTAAATCAAAAAGCCTTATCGAGTGGAACCTGTCGCAACACGGATTAAAATTTAAACAACAATTAATAATAATAATTTATTGCTTAAAATTAAAAAAAAAGAAATGTACAAATCGTGATTTCTCTATACTTCTTAGCTAAACAAAACCTATGACAATGCAGAACAATAGAACCATATAATTGTTTATTATTTACCCGACTACGAAAGAAAGAGGAGATTATGCGTTACTTTATTCCCTGTGATAACATAACTTAGACCCTAGGTGTGATTTATCATCTTCGACCACATCGTCACTTAACATCAAGTGAGCTGTAGTCAAACACCTAACTAGTTAAACATAAGAAGAAATTACAAAAGGATCAAAACGTCCAATGAAAAACTTAAAAAAAATTATTGCTGTACGTTAAATACGTTCCCAATAAAATAATTGTATTTGGCGTTTAATTACTTGTTGATACTAAAATTTCAAAAATGCAATAAAAACATTTAATATTCAATTATTGTTTCTTTTAACAGACTCAAAAAAGGAGGAGGTTCTCAATTTGAATGATTTTTTTTTTAAAATGTTTGTTACGCGATAATTCCACCAATTATGAATCGATTTTGATGATTCTTTTTTTTGCTTGGTAGGTCATACTTCAGAGATGGTCCCATATATATATCAATAAAGCGGTTTTTAAAAAATCGTAAGAAATGGTATACATCGATGATATTTTCGTTTGGTCGGAAACCTCGCTGTTTCATTGGAGCAGCGCGTTTAGTTGGCCTGAGGGTTATGGAGACGGTTTTTTTTAGTTGTAAATGTTGTATTTAAGATCGAGTGAGCAACAACTCAGGCAGCCTTATCGCCTTAAAAACCCCTTCAGGCACACTGATGTGATATTTTTCTATCAACTCAATCCATATCAAACTTAATAATAAGTTATCGTTTTCATATTTTGGAAAACAAAAATAAGACAAAAAGGGAGCAATTGAAATTTTAAATAAAAAATTCTGTAATGTAAATTTATTTAAAAAAAAAAAAAGTATATTTAATTTATTTTTTTAATAGATATATTATTTGCCATTTATACGTAGTCGGATTTTAGTTTTTAATTATATAAAATTACACGTGTTAGTAGTATTATGTCGATTGTATATATTTTATATACAGGGAGACTGTTAATCAGTCAGCATTCTTTTAAGGGCATATTTTTTACATTAAAACAAATAAACAACTTTTTGTCCTTTGCCAAAACACAATATCCCAAAAAAAAAAATACTTTTTGTGGTACTCTGTAACACTTTTTAGTTCTGTATTGCGTAGAAGCTTCATTCGTCGTAGTATCGTGCGAGTACCCCCCGCCCCCCGTGCCGCACTCCCTTTGGCCTTGAGTGACGTCATCGCGTTTGCTGCCGGCTCGCGTCACAATTTTTTTTTTTTTGGGATTTTATGGTTTGGCTACAAAGGCCTTTGAACCATGTCATTATTTGCGAAGAACGAATTCATGCCTTACATCTATAGTAAAAGTCTAGTATTGGTCAAGTCCAGTCCGTGTCAGTCAAGTCCAGTCATGCTTTAGTAAAGTAGAGACGACTTTACTTCAAGCTTCGCTGGAGTTTTGGAAGCAACACGAAAAGTCATGTTTCACCACATTATATCATTTTCCCACACTCGCGCTTGTGATTCGGCACTTTATGAATAAAACATCACCATTTTTATGCATAAACGCTCGACAAAACACAAGTTTTGGAAAAAATACAACGGAGCGACACGACTCTTCTCGCGTTCCCGCCAAAACTCGCTCGCGTCACAAAGTGCGCTGTTTGCATAGAGTTAATTTTGTTTAGACCGGACAAATATAATTTTTAAATATTGTATGAAAGAAATAAAATACGAATTATCAACAGGAGAACAAAAGATTCAATGTACTGAACATGCCATAAAAAGGATGCTGACTGATTACGAAAAACCCTGTATATATAAGACTGGACCGATTTTGATAAGATTTTTGTATGGGTCCATAGATGGTAATCTATATAAATCAAAATACAATGATGTTCGTTGGTAAGCGCATATTACACAATTGACCTCCATTCGGATCAATACTACCAATCTGCGTAACCTTGTATTTGAAAAAGAATCAACATACATAATAAAATTATAACTAATTTTATGATTCTATTGGCTAAAAAGAAGTTTCTCCACCTAAACAGCAAAATGCCAAACACACTAGAATTTCTCGCAATTTATTGCTGCAAGTTACTGTAAAGTTAAAAAAAAAAAACAATATAATGCTACTGAAATTGAAAACAATTTTCCTTTTTTCAAGATTTTTTTTACACTTCCATTTTTGGATAGATCAGAACCCACTAGTAAGATATTTTATCTGGTTAGTAAGACGTAAGACGTCAGAAGTTCTAGATAGTAAGAAGTTTTAAGACGCAAAAATTTCTAGGTAGTAAGAAGTTCTAGTGTATTTGGCATTAAAGTGTTGGCAATATATTCTACCGCTCCGTTCATCGGTCAATCTCTCCGAATACGACGTCGAGAGTGCCAATGATAGCCACGATATCTGCCAGCATGGAGTTGCGGCCGATCTTCTCTAGGGCCGCCAAGTGGGCGAAACCGGGCGCTTTGATCTTGCACCTAAAATAAAATATAATTATTATAATATCATTCATAAAATTATTTAAACTCGTATTATTAAGTTTATTAAGTGGTAATATCTTAAGCCAAGCAGTAAATTAATAAATGTCAATGTCAAATTATAAAATGTCAATTATTTTTTTAATTTCAAATAGACTTAACAATAGGTTGTCTTGATCGGTTTTTAAAAGTAGTGCTAATAAATTAATGTTTGGTATTTAGATTGCAATATACACCCAATAGAAATACATCGTACTTATTAATCTAGCGTTACTTGGTAGTAGATCTCCTTAGCAGGAGGTCGTCAAGGTAGCTACCACCGCAGTAATATTTAGTTTTTTAAGAAGTTTAATATTTTTTTATGTAAGACTTATTTTTCAAGTGTCAGTACCAATATCTGACATGTAAGACCTCATATTTGATCAGTAAGACTTCGTTTTCGCTGGTAAACCTCATTATTTGACAGGAAATACTTAGCTTCTACCAGTAAGTCCCATTATCTGAGATTACTATAAAAAAATTGTTTTCACTGGCAAACCAAGTACTTTGTGTCAAACAATGATATTTGACAGAAAACACTTCGTATCTCACCAGTAAGTCTTAGTATCTGATATTTCAGACCCGATATCTCACCAGCAAGATTTCATTTTCACTGGCAAAACAAGTATTTCGTATCAAACAATAACATATCTCACCAGTATATCTCAACACAAAATGCTTCATATCTCACCAGTAAACCCCAGTATCTGATATGTAAGACCCGATATCTCACCAGTAAGATTTAATATTCATAAGTAAACTTCAGTATTTGACACTAAAGACTTCGTATCTCACTAGTAAGACTGTTTTTTTTTTTTTTTTATATGGTTGACAGGCTAGTTGTTTGACCACAGCTCACCTGATGTTAAGTGAAGGTGTGGTCGAAGATGGTAAAGCACACCTAGCCTGGAATGGAACTGGCTCTCAAGTGAGGCTGCCGGAACACACCGATAGGTGCTTGGCGGCAGATTTTCAACTTGAGGGTGGTAGCTAGCCAGCCGAGTACTAGAGAGTACCCTACCACCATGGTATGGTTTCCTCACGATGTTTTCCTTCACCGGCAGCTCAAGCTCATTGTTGAGGTTTGAACCCCCGCCCTTCGGCATGCGAACCTACCGCGCTAACCACTGAGCTATCATCGCCACAGTAAGTGCCAGTATCTGACCTGTAAGGTTTGGATCCGCCATCGGAGACGAGGTAGAGGCCGAACTCCCCCTTGGGCGCCTCCACGGCGGTGTAGGTGGCGCCAGGCGGTACCTGGTACCCTTGTGTGAACAACTTGAAGTGGTGGATCAGGGCTTCCATAGAGGTCTGCCGAAAAAGAAAAAACAATTTTATTTAACTACTTGACATGTGGAACAGCAGACATTTCTCCGCGATTTCATTATATGTATATACTAGCTGCGCCCCGCGGTGTTACCCGCTACATGTTTTCGGGATAAAAAGTAGCGTATGTGTTAACCCAGAGTCTCAGCTACCTCCATACCAAATTTCGATCCAAATCCGTTCAGTAGTTTTTGCGTGAAAGAGTAACAAACATCCATCCAAACTTTCACATTTATAATATTAGTAGGATGTGCGTAGATGCGTGGATGCGTGTGTGTGTGGATGTGTGTTTGTTATGGATGTGTGTGTGTGTATATACCTTTAAGTTTTTTCTATGTTTTATGTTTATTGTTTATTTTTATTTTTTTGTATGTATGTATTGTAAATTATGTTGAAATGTGTTTTATGTCATAAATAAAGTGTTGTCTATTGTCTTATTGCCGACAACATCAAACGGTGTACGAAAACATCGTGAGGAAACCTACATGTGTGCCAACCCGCACTTGGCCAGCGTGGTGGACTATGGTCTGACCCTTCTCACAATGAGAAGAGGCCCACGCCCAGCAGTGGGACAGTTTATAAATAAATATCGCAGGATATTACACACAGCGCCATCTGACCCCAAACTAAGCAAAGCTTGTACTATGGCAGTCAGATAACTGATAGAATACTTCAATACTTTTTTTTTACAAACATATTATACATATAATAAATACAGTACACCCAGACACAGAACAAACATTTGTTTATGCGGCAAAGTTTGTCCTGGGACAAACATTAAACGAAATTAACTTGTTTTTTTTTTCCACTATTTTATCTGCAATTGTCTATTAGCCATAATCAAATCTTCTCTGCTATAATTTAGGGTGGGTGCAGTTCCATTAAACAGCACCGTATATGTCTACAAGAATCTGTTAAATAGTTTCTCTGGTCTAAATTTAGAAGCTTGAAAAATTAAGCTCAGCAATTTAGTATGGGACGGTGAGTGGAAGTTTTGTACCTTCATTTCCTCCCTGGAGGGCGGAGTCAGTTTTGCGTCGTCGGTTTTGACCTCGCCGGGTGGCATCTGGTTTAAACATTGATCGATGATGCGAAGCGACTGACGCATTTCTTCTAAACGACACAAATATCTAGAAACAAATTACAGACAAGAGTATGAATTAAAAAAAAACCCCACCATCTGTAATACACATAATACCAAATTTGGAATCGATCAGTGGTAAACACTCACATACATAAGAGCTGTTTATCTTCAAACAGCAATCTTCGAACAGACTTGCTTGAATCACTTTTGATCAAGTCACATTAAAAAAATATGTAATTTGCCATTTTGTGGTGGCAGCTATCTTGGATATAAAATTTCTTAATTTGATTATTCTAGCAGTGAAGCCCTTTCATTTGATACCCATATTGAGAAAGTTATAAAAAAATATGCAATCCGCCATTTTGTGGCGGCGGCCATCTTGGACTAATTCACCTTTCAAACAGTAAAACAACAAAATTAAAATCGGTTCATCCGTTCGGGAGCTACGACGCCACAGACAGACACGCACACAGACACGACAAACTTATAACACCCCGTCGTTTTTGCGTCGCGGGTTAAAAATGATTTTAAAAAACAAGCTTTTATCTGGGACTGACCTACACGCCCACTACCCGTTATATACCGTTCCCCTTACCTATCGTAGCAATCGCCGTTGGTGCCGATGGGGACGTCAAACTCGACCTTATCATATGCGTCGTAAGGCTGAGACTTGCGCAGGTCCCACTTGATGCCCGAACCTCGGAGCATCACCCCACTAGAAGAAGAAACATTATACAGTATGACTGGTGAAACACCTACGGTACTCGAGGACGTAATATTTGGCGATCATACGAAGAAAAAAAATAACATTAAAAATAAATATTAACTGATTATTAGGTAAATTATTTAACAGAAAGTTATGTAATTAATTACGTAACGCATGGACACCGCGCGGACGCACGAGCTGGACGTTGTGAGGACGCTCGCGCCGACGACGGGTGACAAGCACGTACTTGTCGCGTGAACAAAACATCGTTATCAGCGTCGGGAGTGTATCCACGCTTCATTTATTTATAGGGAAATTGGGGCAAAAAATGAAGTACCAAATTTTAACGAAAATTGAGTACCAAGTACTCTCCTTTAGTATCGTAGTCATGCTATATAGATAGACAGAAACTCTTTATTGTGCAGACCAAAAATAGATGCGAACCACCTTTTTTTTGAAGTCGGTTAAAAAGTACAGAAAATAATAGAATCTTATGCGTTAGAGCCATAAGTGCCATCATCGCTTTAAAAAATAATTACATGTAAATAAAAACAAAATGTCAAAATAAAGTACATAATATGTCGATATAAAAACATGTCAATATAAAAAAAAATTGACAATATAATAAAATGACATAAAAAATCGTAATAACTTCCTAGTAATTTAATAACCTATAAGTTTGAAATACTCGTCAATGTCATAAAACAAGGTCTCTAGCAGCCAAGATCTTAACTTGCTTCTGAAGCACGCGGTGTATGTACCTCGGCAGGTTTTTCCCACTAATATTATAAATGTAAAAATTTGGATGGATCGATGTTTGAGGGCGAGCGCGGAGAATGGTCGTATCCCAGCGAAGTTTGCAGTTCGCACGGGTTATATGTACTGATGGTTCTCTAAAGTCCCCCACCTGAATCCATAGTTGAGGGCGTCTTGCGCGCTCACGATGCCGATGTCCTTGGTCCTTTGCACCCAGATGCGGTTGGTTGTGAGAACGTCTTCCACTTCGTCCAAACGTTCGCTGAACTTGCTCGAGAATTCGTAGATGTCGTCCATCAAACCGAGAGGCATGTCCTGAATACGATAAGTTCATGGCTAGAGCAAACGTTACATTCCGTACCTTTGTTTCAATGTTTGGCAACATAAAAAAGGAAAACATTTTTTTGTAACATACTATACAGCATAACTGGTGAGACACCTACGATACTAAAGGAGAGTACTTGGTGCTCGAGTCTCGTTATAATTATGTAAAAAAATTAAGTACTTAATTTTTGACCAAATTTCCCTATAAATGGATACACTCCCGACGCTGATAACGACGTTTTGATCACACAACAAGCACGTGCTTATCCCGCTCGCCCGTCGTCGGCGCGAGCGTCCTGACAACGTGTAGCTCGTACGTCAGCGCGTTTCCATGCGTTATGTAATTAATTACATAACTTTCGGTTTCGGTTTCGGTTCGGTTTTTCGGTAACATTTATTTTTAATGCTATTTTTTTCTTCGTATATAAATAAATATCGTAAGACTATACACACAGCGCCATCTGGCCCCAAACTAAGCAGAGCTTGTGTGATGGAAGTCAGATAACTGATAGAATACATAAATACTTTTTTTTTTGTAAATACATACAGAACACCTAGACACAGAACAAACATTTGTTTATTCACAAAATGTTTGGCCTGAGTGGGAATCGAACCCACACCTTACAGCTCTCAAGGCAGAAGTACTACCAATGAGCCAACGGGGCTGTCTTTGTATGATCGCCTAATATCGTGTTCTCGAGTATCGTAGGTGTCTCACCAGTCATGCTGTATACTACAACGAATAACTACAGACAACACACACACAAATAAAAAGATTTAATCTAACATGCAGACACAACAAATTTTAAACATCAGTAAGAGCACGCTGTAGTGTCTAGTGCATTAATAATATATAAATTAACAATTTAAAAAAACCGACTCCATGACCCTTGGGTCAACTAAACGCGCTGCTCCAATGAAACAGCGAGGTTTCCGACCAAACAGAAATATTATCGATGTATACAACTTTTACATTTTTATTGATTTTTCAAAAATCACTCGATCGATTTCTATGAAATGTATATGGGAATTGTATGCCCGTCAATTTTCTTATGTAAAAATTGACCTTTTTTTTTTTTAATGATTGACAGGCTAGTTGTTTGACCACAGCTCACCTGATGTTAAGTGAAGGTGTGATCGAAGATGGTAAAGCACACCTAGCCTGGAATGGAACTGGCTCTCAAGTGAGGCTGCCGGAACACACCGTTAGATGCTTGGCGGCAGATTTTCAACTCTCGTGTGGTAGCTAGCCAGCCGAGTACCAGAAAGTACCCTACCATCATGCTATGGTTTTCTCACGATGTTTTCCTTCACCGGCAGCTCAAGACCTTTGACCAAACTTAAAAAACTTTAAACTGACAATAAAATTAGACAACACTTTATTTATGACACAAAACAAATTTCCATTACAATCAACACAGCTGCTGTGTTCGCAAAAAGAATACAACTGGAAGGCCCCGACGAGATTCGAACTCGTGATCTCCTGTTTACTAGACAGGCGCTTTAACCAACTAAGCCACGGCGCCGCACAAACGAGCGTCCAAATTAATTTTCACATTGTCGTTATCGGAAGGGTAATTTTAAAAAAGAATTTAATTGGTACGCATTTTTGAGTTGCATATTAAATTTGGCATAAAATAAATTTGCATATTAATAATAATTTGCTATAGTTACGTTTCGGCATACAGTTTTGTAATCGATGTTTTTTTTTTATGTAGAATAGGTTCGCGTTTGACCACATCCTGCAACGTTAAGCAACGTCTCAGTCGCGTTTTATGGGCAAATAGTTTTTCAAAGGGCAGTGAGGTCACTCGTGCGTCTGTGAGCGTTATGATGCCAACAGTGTTTAGGTTTTGTGTTTCAAGTTGTAAATATGCGATTTTCCCAAATGTTTAGCTTTTGTATTCCAAGTTATAAATTTGCGATTTTCCCAAATGTGTAGGTTTTGTGTTCCAAGTTGTAAATTTGCGATTTCCCCAAATGTTTAGGTTTTGTGTTCCACGTTGTAAATATGCGATTTTCCCAAATGTGTAGGTTTTGTGTTCCAAATTATAAATTTGCGATTTTCCCAAATGTTTAGCTTTTGTGTTCCAAATTATAAATTTGCGATTTTCTCAAATGTTTAGCTTTTGTGTTCCAAGTTGTAAATTTGCGATTTCCCCAAAACTTTAGGTTTTGTGTTCCAAGTTGTAAAATTGCGATTTTCCCAAATGTTTAGGTTTTGTGTTCCAAGTTGTAAATAGAAAAGTAAATTATCGATTTTCACTAACCTGTGAAATGTTAATCCATCGTGGTTTTTATGTTTTAGTAAACTGTTTTAGCAGTACCAGACTGTAGAGACAAAAGGAAATATTGGTTCAGGATAACGATTTTAAGACTCACCAAAGAGACGCCCCCTGGTCTTATGTAAGCAGCGTGCATTCTGGCCCCGCTCACTCGCTCGTAGAACTCCATCATCTTCTCTCTCTCCTCGAACAGCCAGAAGAACGGAGTGAGAGCACCGACGTCCAGGGCGTGCGTTCCGACCGCCATTATGTGATTGAGGAGACGGGTGATTTCAGCGAATAGAGCTGAAAAGAGAAAGTATTTCTCATCAAATATTACACTAGATTGACTTCTATGCCGTTAATATCAAAAATTTTATAATAATTAATAAATAAAATAAAATCCCAATACTACTTATACTTTATTTAACAATACTTGTTTTTTTAAATGTTTTATTGTATTGTGTAAATAAATATATATTTAAGTGTGTTAAGTTATTTTTGTTTCAATTATTATATATGATTCAATTACTAATGTAGGTTAATAAATAAATAAGATTTATGATATTAAGTAGTTATAAGTATATAATATGTACATACGTGTATGTTAGACGCCTGAGTAGCCTACACGTTCAAGCTTGTCAAGTTGCTCTTGGGTTAAGTCCAGATAGCAGACCAGATAATAATTAATGAGATAATAATGTTGCCTTGTATAGTTCTATTTTACTTACTTCTAATATATTTGGCCCGCAGTGGTATGTCGATGTTGAGCAGTTTTTCCACGGCTAAACTGTAGCATTGCTCGTTGCACATCATGGACACGTAGTCCAGACGGTCCATGTAAGGCAGGGCTTGGGTGAAGGTCTTGTACTCTATCAACTTTTCAGTACCACGGTGCAGCAGCCCAATGTGGGGATCCGCAGCTCGGACAGTCTGTGCCAGTCAACAACACATCAATATGTAGACGTCAAGTCTTATATATATAGACAGCCCCGTTGGCTCATTGGTAGTATATCTGTCTTGAGAGCTGTAGGGCGTGGGTTCGATTCCCACTCAGGGCAAACATTTTGTGAATAAACAAATGTTTGTTCTGTGTCTGGGTGTTCTGGGTGTTATGTTTTTTAAGTTACCTGAATTCTGTTAACTATTGTTATTATTGTTAATAAGAATCGTGTAAATTGCTGTACGTATTTAACCCTATCCACATGAAGTTGTTTCGTTGCAAAAATACTAATAAAAATTGTAATTATTTTTACTGCATATGAAAACAGCACGCAATGTAGCGTAAACTGTAAACATATACCTATACATGTACACGTTATTGTGTTACTAGGAATATGATTAAAAAATTACCTATGTATTACTACCAAATGAGCTCACAGCAGTCTTAACTTGTCATGTATTGTAAGTTTTTTAAGTTAAATTTAAATTAGATAACAAAATTTGTAAACCAAAACTTTTGGAAAATAAATTTTATTATACAGAACACGCAGACACAGAACAAACATATGTTTATTCACAAAATGTTTGCCCTGAGTGGGAATCGAACCCACGCCCTACAGCTCTCAAAGCAGATGTAATACCAATGAGCCAACGGGGCTGTATGGAGGTAGCTGACACCTGGAATTAACACGTAGGCTACTTTTTATCCCGAAAACATGTAGCGGGTAACACCGCGGGGCAGCTAGTTTACAATAGAGTAAGTATTCTATCTATATCGTGTATCTTTTTAAAATTAATATTTAGGCTTGCTTTTGACCGCTAACTCGCTTGTTGTTAAGCGGACTGTAAACTGCATCTACAGTGTGTTGTATCTGTAAAGTGAGTGTTAGTGACCTCTCCGTCGAGCTCGAGTACGAGTCGCAGCACGCCGTGGGCCGCCGGGTGCTGCGGGCCGAAGTTGAGAACCATGTTGCGGACCTGCTTTTCACTCGGGGCAACAATGCCTGGAACATTAGGGTTATTTCTTTAAATGTATATTATACATGTCGGAGATAGAAGAGGAAGAAGCAGAACGACATCAAGTGGGATGGCCGATCAACATCATGGTTACTGGGTTACTGGGCGAGGAGACAAACCACACAAATCAGCTATCTTGTACAAAGTTTAATCAGCACTTTACAACGACTTTAGTTTAAGAACGATTAGAACATTATAGACACTATTACATAGCTTGGGGACAAAACGTTCCGCTTAGCTCGCACTCTGCAACCGACCAACTCAATCTCCTCTCAAAGCAAGAATCAATGTTAATCTCTCCTCAACCAAAGCAAGAATGATCTCTCCACCTCAACA
Organism: Biston betularia; assembly: GCA_905404145.2. Lineage (NCBI taxonomy): Eukaryota > Metazoa > Arthropoda > Insecta > Lepidoptera > Geometridae > Biston > Biston betularia. Next base: position 614,748 of record FR989891.1, read on the forward strand.
TTCAACGCACGGCCGGCTCGCTTCACACAGCGCCCCTACCGGCCAACATCCGCAACTGCACCTTCTCTCATTGGTTGAAGTCAAAATACTTTACACGAATAACGACAAGCAGAGCACGGAACCAGTGTGACGTCAGAGGTGTCGCCATTCCACCTCTAGTCCACCGAAATTACGCAAGATGGCGCTAAACTAAATCAACCGACATACGTAATATGCGTATATTGGACAAATGTTTCCGTAGGTGAAGTAGGTGACCACTAAGAATTTTCAAAAATTCCACCCCTAAGGGATTTTTTTTTTTAATTTAAAAAGTAATGAGACGAACGAGACGCTCTCCTTATGGTAAGAGATAACGCCTGTCCATGACCATTGCAGCGATACACAGAACTCTGAGTAACAAAACAAAGTCCAGGGCATCGCTGCTTTGGCGCTCATTACTTTGAGACTTTCGATGGTTAGTCTCAACAACCTATAATTTCGCTGCAGTACCCTTCACAGTAATGTTTACACACTACTGCTTGGCGGCGGAATATCTGGTACTGCAGTGGTACCTAGACGACCTCCTGTTAAGGAAACCTACCACCAAGGGTGCAAAATTGGTGTTAAAAATTTGTATGAAAATTCGTTATTTTTGACACATTAGTATTTACATTGCACTCGTGCGAAACCGGGGCGGGTCCCTAGTATGTAAATATATCTCTACATAGTATAAAACAAAGTCGCTTCCCGCCGTCTGTACGCTTAGATCTTTTAAACTACGCAACGGATTTTAATGTGGTTTCCATCAATAGACAGAGTAATTCAAGAGGAAGGTTTATATGTATAATACATGCATATGCACCACATTAGTATCTACATTGCACCCGTGCGAAGCCGGGGCGGGTCGCTAGTCTCTACATAGTATAAAACAAAGTCGCTTCCCGCCGTCTGTACGCTTAGATCTTTTAAACTACGCACCGGATTTTAATGTGGTTTCCATCAATAGACAGAGTAATTCAAGAGGAAGGTTTATATGTATAATACATGCATATGAACTACGTTAGTATCTACATTGCACTCGTGCGAAGCCGGGGCAGGTCGCTAGTTTTTAATAAAAGTATTTATTCTTTGATAATAAAAATAATTGGGTACCCATCTAGAAACAGGAGCTAATTTATGAAGAATACCTTTCTAACAAAATAAAAATAAATATTACGTACTGTTGAAAGGTGTACGTTTGAGCATGGCGGTGATGTCGCTCGGGTACATGACTGCACCATCGAATTCCTTCACAAACTCTGCATCCGGCATCCATTTGGATGCGTTACGCTGGGAACTGAAAGTCAATAAATATTGTAGCACTATACACACAGTGCCATCTGGCCCCAAACTAAGCAGAGCTTGTGTGATGGAAGTCAGATAACTGATAGAATACATAAATACTTATTTTTTTGTCAATAATACATACATAACACCCAGACACAGAACAAACATGTTTTTTTCACAAAATTTTTGCCCTGAGTGGGGATCAAACCCACACCCTATTGCTCTCGAGGCAGATATACTACCAATGAGCCAACGGGGCTGTCTAAAGTACAACAAGTTTGCCATTACATGTGCTCCATCGATCCCTGTTTTTAATTAAGTTAATTAATTAATCAAACCTTATAATTATCAAACTAGATTCTGTAAAATTACTTGTGGACCCTGCACTAAGCAAGAACTTTCGCCACCAGAATTTATATAAACTTTTCTAGGTTTGAATAGGTTCAAGATAAAATTTAGTTTAAACAGAAAAGAGACAAATTATACATATTATATAAAATTAAATAACTTTGGTTCGTCTACGGATCTCCTCATTCCTGATTCGATCTCGTAGGGAAACTAATTAATTAATTACACCTATTAATTATGTTTATTTCTTTTGTATTGTATTATTTAATGTGTGCAATAAAGAGTTAATCAATATAGTTGACTATCGTAAAATACTTGGATAATAATAAAAAAAGATAAGGAACCATAGGTAGTTCAAATTATGGTAAATTTACTATGGTAAGTGGTATTGAACCAGTAAGTAAACAACTAATTGAACTAACAAAATATTATTTATTGTTATCCTACCTACCTAATAGGTGTAGGTGTTAGATGTATAGTACTTAATTCATAGCTTTAAACTCATAAAAGCGACAGGAAAGTAGTACTATTCACTATAATATTGAATATATGTTCTAAGACGTAACCTCAAAAGTTACATAATGTTATACACGAGATATCGCCGTTTATAGCATTATAATATAGATTTCCTTCGATTACACACTTACTTTACATTGTGTACAGCTGGTATATTCTTGAGAAGAGCGGCATTTTGGCCAATAGTTTGAGATTTTCGCAACAAAACATTCAATAGAGAGGCCATTTTGAGAACAACTGATGTTGACAGTTTAATTGACATTGACTAGTTAAATTTTTTTTTTTTAATAATTTGCCCCAACGGGCACGCTAAAGGTGTAAAGCCATACTGCCTCGTCCTACGTAAAATTGTATTCAAGTTGCAAGCAGACGTAAAAAATTATGTACCACCAAAATATGTCCATTATTTGATTAACAAAACCTTTTTTTCAGTGTTTGCCCTGAACTCAGGGAAATCATGTTATTCTACAGAAATATTTACTTTCTTATATTAACTCAAATATTAACTTTAACTTAAAAAAATAGCGGTTTTTTTTTTGGTAATATAGGAAATAAAATTGATATAATGTGGTGAAATTTGTATTGCTTCGTCCGTCAAACCTTGTAGTAAAGTTACCACTACTTTACTAAGGCATTGCTGAATTTGTTTATAACTTACTTTGTGTAACTTATTTCTATCGAATTTACATCAAATACCTGGAAATATTGAAAAGTAGTAGTTTTTGTTGTCGTATTTGATATTTGTGCCATACCAATGTATTATATTTTATAATTACTGTTCAACATTACCTAATCACATGCTTATTAAAGCGATAATTGTGTGTACTTATAGCATTACTATAACTTTAAGACTTAATGTAACCACAATTTAACGCGATTAAATGACTTGAACTTGAAATATCGAAATATTTGCCATTGGCAAATGCACAAAGTGCTATGCCAAAAACAAAGTACAAGAATGTCCATTGTATAATGTATTGTGATATTTGTGATGTTTATCTACAGATTAGTTTTTATTGAGACAGTTTTATTAGGTTTTATAATAAAGGTAAAAGTGGTGTGAGATTTTAGAAAACACAATCTTACCTCAAGTGAAAAGGAATCAGTCCCTAGACAATAATAAATCTTCAATTAGAAATTCAGAAAATATCTGGGTACAATATATCACGATAACAATTTATTAAATTTCTAATGCACTGTTCATGTACCTACTACTCTTCTAGTACTGATGTAAAATTACAGCTGAAATATCTTTCAGTGTGTTCTTTTCTCTAATCTTCAATTCCATATATTTTTTATCAATATGGCTAAAACCAGGCAAAGAAAAGCCACGATGGATACTTTAGACAAAATGAAAAGCTTAGAAAATGTAAACTCTCACAAGCCAATTCAGAACACATCAGGAAATCGGAGAAAAGTTGCCCAGAAAAAACATTTGAATGACAAAAAAATGCGCAGCAAAAAGAAAAACAGTGCGTTTTCTTGCGACAAATGTATATTTAAATCCAAGAAGTCTGAAACGCTCATACGCCACTTGGTAACGCACATTGATGAATCATTTCCAATATTAACAAGTTACTCTTGCAAAATCTGTGATAAAAAGTTTAGAAAACGTAGCCGCCTAGAACTGCATAAGATCAAAATGCACAGAATAAAAGATTTGTCAATAAGTAGTAAAGAACCAACTCTACAGCCATTGGAAGACTGCGAAGCTATTCTTGAATCACACGTAATACCACAGAATAAGTCTGAAGGTTGTGAAAGACTTGAAAACCATGAAAGACTTTATATCACTTCAGATAATAGTTGTGAAACTTTTCAAAACTCACTTAATGATGACAATGAAGGTATACCACAATGTCAAGAATCATCATCAGATTGTGAAAAACTAATTAAAGCTACTAAAATAACATATATAACACCAGACAATGACTATAAAATTTTTCACAAATTAGATAATTCTCTAAATGGTCACGAATTACAAGATAATGGTTGTGAACCACAAGATATGTCAGATGGTTATAAATGTCACAGCGATTCTCATCAAATAACAGAAAAGGCAATTATTCAACAAAACAAGAATGAAGATTGTGAAAAGCTTTTACCATTTGAAGTACTAGAGAACGCCACTAAAAAACATAACATTACTAAATCATCTAATAGTTTAACAAACAACATTTCAAGGAATACCAAAGAAAAAGAAATCTCTAGCAGCATAGAAACACCGATTAAATCAATGACATATAAAAATAATAAGATGGAAATCAAGAAAAAATCTGAAATAAAAAATAAAACTATAAAAGTACGTAAGAAGGTAAAAAGAGTCGATAAAGGGTTTGCATGTCAATTTTGTTCTTACAAAACTAAGATAAAAAACGTTCTGAAGGCACATATGATTAAACATTCCAAAGAACAACCGTTTTCATGCGATCAATGTGAGTTTAAGACGGGCTGGCGTAGTGCATTGAAGAAACATGTGATGATACATACAGATGAAAAGCCATACGCATGTGATAAGTGCGAGTACAGAGCATTTCAGTCAAGTAACCTCCGACGCCATATGAAAGTTCATTCTGGAACTAAAAGAAAATCACTTTCTTCTATACATAAAAGCGATCAGCGTAATTCAGAAAGTCGAATAGTTGAAAATCATAATTGTGACAAATGTACATTTAAAACGGGGCATCCAGAAATATTAGTGATGCATGCAAAAACACACGCAAAACAGTCATTCATATGTGACTTTTGTGAGTACAAAACCAGCAGTAAATTCCGTTTAATAAATCATTTTAGGAGACATACGAAAGAGCTCGCTTGCAGCGAATGCAAGTTCAAATGCAAGAATTTGGACACTTTCAACCGTCACAGGGGAATACACAAGCCTCAAACATACATACTTACATCTTACACATGCAATGTGTGTAACAAAAAGTTTAGAAAACTTGGTTTATTTGAATTACACAAAAATAAGCACATAACTAAGCTACATACAAACATTAAATATACTCAAGATCAAACGGAAGTGTTAAAATTTGAATGTGAACTTTGTGATTACAAATGTAAGAGGAAACATGACCTAGCAAAGCATAAGCGATCTCACACCGGTGAAAAACCATACGAGTGTGAGATTTGTACGTACAAAAGTTCAACGAGCAGCCATTTAGTTGTGCATATGAGAATACATACGGGTGAAAAACCTTATATATGCAAAAATTGTGGTTATAGATGTAAACAAATTGGTTTATTACAGAAACACATGAAAGTACATGGATGACTGGAATACTGGAAATAAATAGAGAAAATGCTATGAACACTTTCGATGAAATTTAGTTTATAAATAACTAGCGGACGCCTCGTGTTTTCACCCGCGTAGCTCCCGTTCCTATAAAAGTAGCCTGTGTCTCTTTATAATAGATAGATAGATTGTGCATACTCAAGTTGCGATTGACATAATTATTTTATATGTGAAACATTACTTCATTGACATTTTCATTTTTATTGTTTTGACATATATTATGATTTTGATATTTTTAAATATGAATGACCTGTAACTTTGGTGTTATTAATAAATGATTTGTATTTGATTGGTGTTAAAAAGAGGTTTTATACTTTTATCTGTTAATTTGAACAGGCTGGTTTTTGTATATTAATGTCATACACACTGTCAGTTAGATTTGAGATATAGTTTGTTATAGTGAAAAATATAAACATATTTCACATGATTCTCTGGATGTATTTATTGTAACACCAGTAATGTTACCACCACTAGCAAGACTCTGCTTAGCGTAGTATAACGGAAGATAGAGAGCTATCTACCAAACTCCTACAGGTTATGGCAACCGCACATGGTGATACCGGTGCTTTCAGTATGTCACCAACGGAATCAACGGGATTGCCGTCTATAGAGAAATTAGATGGCATTTCAAACTATAATACTTGGAAGTTTCTCATGGAATTATACCTTATTCACGAAAACTTATGGGAGTACACGAGCATTACTCCACAATCATCGGATGTTGTTGGTATTAAACGAGATCAGAGGGCTCGTGCGAAAATATGCCTTGCAGTCAAACCACATTGTCTCGTACACGTAAGACAAGCGAAAACCTCTTGCGACCAGTCTAGCCTTAAAACGTCTCTTATTTCCCGCCTCGTTTTTGATTCGAAGTACCCACTTTGAATCAATAACATTTTGTCCTTTCTCAGGTTTTACCAAAATCCATGTTTTGTTCTTTTTTAAAGCATCCAACTCCTCTTGGATAGCTTTACTCCATTCTTCTTTATGTTTACTATTCAGAGCTTCCTGAACATTTAAAGGTTCTTCGCATATTTCATTTCCAATTTTTGCTTCATAAAGCACATAATCTGGAAATTCTTTCTGCTTACGATCTCTCAGTGGATATCTTCTCTGTAGATTTTGTAATTCTTCTTCACTGATATTTGCATCCATTTCACAATCTTCAAAGTCATCTTCTTCGACAGATTCTCGACGTATCTCTTCTCGAGAAACTTCATCGACTCGAGTTTCTTCCACTCTAGGAATCTCATCTCTAGGAGCCTCTGCTCTTGCGTTTTCTGACGACTGTTGAATTTCAGTGTTTTCTTCATTCAGTGTAAACATCTCTCTAGAAAGCTCTTCTTTCTTTGGTTCAAGATACATCTGTTTTAAGAAGGCATACATAGTCTTCTTTTCCTTTCTCTGCAAATCCCTCTGGTTGAGCCATATAAAGCATAAATCCTTATATGGGTTAAAACAAGCTCCGAGGCAATGGAACTTAAAATTGAACGAGGTTCTGAATAAAATGAATTTTAAGAGACTTGAGAATGAACCTTGTATTTATATGAGAAAATCCAATAACAGTTGGACTATAATCGCTGTGTATGTGGATGATTTGCTAATATTCTGGAATAACGAAAAAGAGTTAGCAGAAATGAAGAGACAGTTGATGAAAAACTTTGAAATGAAAGACCTTGGAAAAGCTGAACTTGTACTTGGATTGAAAATTCATCAGACTGCAAACGGAATAAAAGTGGATCAAGAGGCGTATGTTGAGAAGCTTCTTAAAGAATTTGTAATGGAGGATTGCAAACCAGTTGCCATTCCATTAGTTCCGGGTCAACGGTTAACTAAGCCTGAAGAGGAAGGATATATGCAACCTAAGAATATACCCTACCAGAAGCTGATTGGATCACTGATGTATCTAGCTGTATGTACACGAGGAGATATTGCACATGCAGTTAGTTTCCTGAGTCAGTTTAACAACTGTTTTAAGGAGGAGCACTGGCAGGCAGCCAAAAGAGTATTACGGTACTTAAAAGGAACTAAGAATCGTGGTTTATTCTACAGAAAAACTGGAAGACAGATAGAAGGTTTTGCTGATGCAGATCATGGTGGAGGTCATGATAGAAAATCATACTCTGGGTGTGTTTTCCCGTTTGCTGGAGGAGCAATATCATGGGAGAGCAAAAAGCAGCAAGTGATTGCTCTGTCTAGTACAGAAGCTGAATATGTCAGCCTTACTCAAGCAGCTAAGGAAGCTATATTTTTGAGAAGATTGATGACTGAGATTTCAGGAACGAATAACAAAATTGTTATTTATTGTGACAGCCAGTCAGCTCTCGCAATTGCTGAGAATCCAGTTCATCATAGTCACACAAAACATATTGACTTGAAATATCACTTTGTTAGAGATTGTTTGCAAAATGAAGTGATTGGGTTAAAGTATTTAGAAAGCAAGAGAATGCCAGCAGATGCGCTCACAAAGGCTTTACCTAGAGAGAAGTTCGAATGGTGTGCTTCCTGGATGGTTAAGTGAGTGTATATGTGAGTGATTAAGTATTGAGTGTGTATGAGATGTATGTGTGTACAAATGAGTGAGACAAAACAGTTCAGTCTGTTATCAATTTAAGGAGGAGTGTTAAAAAGAGGTTTTATACTTTTATCTGTTAATTTGAACAGGCTGGTTTTTGTATATTAATGTCATACACACTGTCAGTTAGATTTGAGATATAGTTTGTTATAGTGAAAAATATAAACATATTTCACATGATTCTCTGGATGTATTTATTGTAACACCAGTAATGTTACCACCACTAGCAAGACTCTGCTTAGCGTAGTATAACGGAAGATAGAGAGCTATCTACCAAACTCCTACAATTGGGCTCGACCCCTTCCCCCCCTTTTTTTTTCTTTGGTTTTGGCGTCGCATTTTAGCATTTGCCAGTGTCAAGTATTTATCTATTTTCAAGTTAAATAAGTGTCCTCGTAGCTAGTTATAGTCAACGTCCAGTCTTAGTCAAGTCCAGCCCGCGCCAGTCAAGTCCAGTCATGCTTTAGTAAAGTAGTGGCGACTTTACTATAAAGCTTCGATGGAGTTTTGGAAGCAACACGAAAAGTCATGTTTCCCCACATTTTATCATTTTCCCACACTCGTGCTTGTAATTCGGCACTTTATGAATAAAACACCATCATTTTTATGCATAAACACTCGACAAAACACTAGTTTTGGAAAAAAATACAACGGAGCGACATGACTCTTCCCGCGTTCCCGTCAAAAACCCTTAAACGCCTTTCGTAATTACGAACGCCCCCTTTATAAACATGTTTGTAACACAATTGTAATCATGCAATTAATATAAATGTTGCTCATTCTGAACTTATGCTTAAAAAAGCTCAAATTTTTTAAGAAATGTTTTTGAGTAAAGCCTTCAATGTGGTCTAAACTGCTTCTGATACACAATTATCTGTTTGAAAAATAAAAAACAATCACAAACTCAACATTCCTTTTATTGTACACAATCACAATTTACTGTACTATTCTTTTTCCAGAATTTCAGGTAAATCACGATCGCTTTCTTGATTGAAATAATCTTCTGGTATCACGTAATTTTCTGGAGGTCTCATTGGACCGTATACCTTCTTTACATCTTTATGCTCTGTCTCATTCTTTAGCGAGTGTTCCTGATCTTTAGTCTTACTACGATTTGCTGTACTCATTTTATGTAATGTCTCTTCTGTTTCTAGATCTGTCTCACTATGTTCTTTATTTGTGTTTGGAGATTTCTCTTCTATTCTAGAAGATTCTGAATTTTCATCGTCCGAGTCAACTTCTTCAACGAATTCATCATCCTCTTGTTTCACAGTGGGTTTGGGCTTGGTTCGTTTTTCTGTGTCTTCTTTAAGTTTTATTCTGCAATATAAATTGTTATCAGTGTTCAAATATACAAATTGTTTTTTTTTTTTTTTTTATGGTTGACAGGCTAGTTGTTTGACCACAGCTCACCTGATGTTAAGTGATGGTGTGGTCGAAGATGGTAAAGCACACCTAGCCTGGAATGGAACTGGCTCTCAAGTGAGGCTGCCGGAACACACCGTTAGATGCTTGGCGGCAGATTTTCAACTTGAGGGTGGTAGCTAGCCCGCCGAGTACTAGAGAGTACGCTACCACCATGCTATGGTTTCCTCACGATGTTTTCCTTCACCGGCAGCTCAAGCTCATTGTTGGGGTTTGAACCCACGCCCTTCGGCATGCGAACCTACCGCGCTAACCACTGAGCTATCATCGCTACAACACACTTACGCTACACTTTTTTATGTGACAAATAATGAGACGAACGAGATGCTCTCCTGATGGTAAGAGATAACGCGTGTCCATGACCATTGCAGCGATACACAGAACTTTGAGTAACAAAACGCTGCAGTTCCCTTCAAACCGGAACACAGTAATGTTTACACACTACTGCTTGGCGGCAGAATATCTGGTACTGCGGTGGTACCTACCTAGACGACCTCCTGCTAAGGAGATCTACCACCAAGTGCTGCCTGTTGTCTGGAAGAAATCGCTCTAGGCGATAAGACCGCCCTTATACATCATGTATCTATTCTATTGTTTTGTTATATATCTTCTTTTTTTGTTTGTTTCCTATTTGTATAAATTGTGATCTGTGTTCCATTTTTGGTGTCATAATAAAGTTATATTGAGAGCCAGTTCCATTCCAGGCTAGGTGTGCTTTACCATCTTCGACCACACCTTCACTTAACATCAGGTGAGCTGTGGTCAAACAACTAGCCTGTCAACCATAAAAAAAAAAAAAAATTCTATTCTATGTACGGTTTTTTTTATTGACATGTTTTTGACATATTTAATGATTTATTTAAAACTAGGTATTTTTTCTGGGTAAGCGTGCTTCATCTTGGACTGCATCCTGCTTGGCATCAGGCAGGGTGTTGAAAATCTGCCGCCAAGCATCTAACGGTGTGTTCCGGCTGCCTCACTTGAGAGCCAGTTCCATTCCAGGCTAGGTGTGCTTTGCCATCTTCGACCACACCTTCACTTAACATCAGGTGAGCTGTGGTCAAACACCTGGCCTGTCAAACATTAAAAAAAAAAAAAAAGGGTGTAGTCAAACGCGAACCTATTATGTGTAAAAAAAAAAAAAAAAAATTATGTGTGTTATTAATAAAATATAGTGTAATTATATACCTTTTTCCATACACAACGGAGTTGTTGACTTTTACGACCAACTTAGTGTCCTGCTTGATGAGCGGGGGCAGATGCGCCGGTCGAGCTATCTCCGCCAAGCGATTCATCTTCGATAATTCAGCCTTTAACTTCTGTATACCCATCTGGGATCAGAATTAAACCAATAAATTACAAAACTTAATTATACAAAAAAAAAGAAATCAATATGAATAACTTATTTATATACATAAAAACATAATTTTTAACCGACCCCAAAAAGGAGGAGGTTCTCAATTCGACTGTGTTTTTTTTTGTTTGTTACGCGATAATTCCGCCAATTATGAATCGATTTTGATGATTCTTTTGTTTGTTTTTTAGAGGTGGTCTCATATCGATCGAGCGGTTTTGAAAATCAACAAAAATATAAAAAGTTGTATACATCGATGATATTTCCGTTTGGTCGGAAACCTCGCTGTTTCATTGGAGCAGCGCGTTTAGTTGGTCTAAGGGTCGTGGAGTCGATTTTTTTTAATTGTAAAAGTATTGAGACGAACGTGAGCTCTGATGGCAAGAGATAACGCCTGTCCATGACCATTGCAGCGATACACAGAACTTTGAGTGACAAAACTTTAAAATCGAAAACGGCCTCCAATATTTATTTAACTTTAAGAGAGTGAAAAAAAAATCACTAGTCTTTTTTATGTTAACAAGTTAGGTGTTAGACCACAGCTTACCTGATGTTAAGTAACCATCTAGTCTCAAAGTAATGAGCGCTAAAGCAGCGATGCCCTGGACGTTGTTTTGTTACTCAAAGTTCTGTGTATCGCTGCAGTGGTCATGGACAGGCGTTATCTCTTACCATCAGGAGAGCGTCTCGTTCGTCTCATTACTTTTACATAAAAAAAAGTGACGTTGTGGTCGAAGATGTTAAAGCACACCTAACCTAGAATGGAACTGGCTCTCAAGTGAGGCTGCCGGAACACACCGTTAGATGCTTGGCGGCAGATTTTCAACTCTCGCGTGGTAGCTAGCCAGCCGAGTACTAGAGAGTACGCTACCACCATGCTATGGTTTCCTCACGATGTTTTCCTTCACCGGCTTGTTGGGCATTTGAAACCGCGCCCTTCGGCGTGCGAACCGACACACTAACCACTGAGCTGTCACCAATAATAATCTTATAGTTTTTATGTATTTGTTTTTAGTTCATTATTATTTTGTCAATATTTTGAAATTGTATTTATTGTATATATTATAATTCTTGCATCAGTCCCCGGCCGGTGTGCGCTCGGGGCACTTTAACTTAAATTACTTATTTAACATAAGTAAAAACTTTTAAGGCTTTTGAATGTTAATTTATCTTCTATTTATTTATAAAGTTAGCAGCTGTTTGTTTTCCATGTAAAATAAAAATAAAATAAAATAAAAAAATTTAACAAAATCGTGTAACATCGTAACCCCTTTTCGTGTAGTCGGGTAAATACTTCACCTTAGTCCTAGATATGTCCGCTTTGACAGCCATGCTCTGTCCAGCGTTACTCAAACTATCCATATATGCGTCCAGGTCGTCAGTATCGTCTGTCTGTTTGTTCGCTTTGCTTGAAGCCCGCAAACGGTCTAAGCTTTTCTCTTCTGCTGATATCTTCGATTGGATGTCTTCTACACGTTTGAGCTGAAAAAGTTCGTTAAATAGATTTTTAGCGCATTTGAATGCATATGCACCGCATAAGTATAGTACTAGCGGACTCCTCGCGGTTTCACCCGCGTAGTTCCCGTTCCCGTGGGAATACAGGGATAAAAAGTAGCCTATGTCACCCGGGGATAGTGTAGCTTCCCAACGGTGAAAGAATTTTTGAAATCGGTCCAGTAGTTTCGGAGCCTATTCAATACAAACAAATCTTTCCTCTTTATAATAGTATAGATTTATGTAAATAGTTGGTTGCTAGTTATATGGTGCTAGGTGGTAGATCTCCTCAGCAGGAGGTCGTCTAGGTAGGTACCACCGCAGTACCAGATATTCTGCCGCCAAGCAATAGTGTGTAAACATTACTGTGAAGGGTACTGCAGCGAAATTACTGGGCTGTTGAGACTAACCATCGAAAGTCTCAAAGTAATGAGCGCCAAAGCAGCGATGCCCTGGACTTTGTTTTGTTACTCAAAGTTCTGTGTATCGCTGCAATGGTCATGGACAGGCGTTATCTCTAACCATCAGGAGAGCGTCTCGTTCGTCTCATTACTTTTTACATAAAAAAAACTTCCCAAAGAAACCACTAACCAAGTTTCATAGTTGGGGATGACAGCTCAGTGGTTAGCGCGGTGGGTTCGCATGCCGAAGGGCGTGGGTTCAAACCCCAACAATGAGCTTGAGCTGCCGGTGAAGGAAAACATCGTGAGGAAACCACAGCATGGTGGTAGCGTACTCTCTAGTACTCGGCTGGCTAGCTACCACCCTCAAGTTGAAAATCTGCCGCCAAGCATCTAACAGTGTGTTCCGGCAGCCTCACTCGAGAGCCAGTTCCATTCCAGGCTAGGTGTGCTTTACCATCTTCAACCACGCCTTCACTTAACATCAGGTGAGCTGTGGTCAAACACCTAGCCTGTCAACCATTAAAAAAAAAAAAAGGGATCGTAGTACATCAGATCATAGTTACGAGTGTATATTTATTTATATTTTACTAGCTGCGCCCCGCGGTGTTACCCGCTACATGTTTTCCGGATAAAAAGTAGCCTATGTGTTAATCCAGGGTGTCAGCTACCTCCATACCAAATTTCATCCAAATCCGTTCAGTAGTTTTTGCGTGAAAGAGTAACAAACAAACATCCTAACTTTCACATTTATAATGTTAGTGTTAAGATCTTACCAAATCGTCGTAACTGAGTGGGCTCTCATTTTCTTGTGTCTCGACGCCGTGTTTCTGCATGCGCTGTTTCCGCTTCCGCTCCACGTGACCGGTGCGGTCGAGGAAGGTGTCATCGTCGGAATCGTAGTAGTCGTCTGCGCTCCAATCGCGCGCCTTCCTCTGACGTGACTCTATGATAAACAATGTTTTTTTTAAACCTCCGACGCCAAAACGACGGGGTGTTTTAAGTTTGACGTGTCTGTCTGTGGCGTCGTAGCTCCCGAACGGATGAAACGATTTTGATTTTCGTTTGAAAGGTGAATTAGTCGCGAGTGTTCTTAGCTATGTTTGATGAAAATCGGTCCAAGATGGCCGCCGCCACAAAATGGCGGATTACATATTTCTTCACAACTCCCTCAATATGGGTATCAAATGAAAGGGTTCGACTAGTAGAATACTATACACTACTAGCTGCGCCCCGTGGTGTTACCCGCTACATGTTTTCGGGATAAAAAGTAGCCTATGTGTTAATCCACGGTCTCAACTACCTCCATAACAAATATCATCCAAATCCGTTAAGTAGTTTTTGGCGGTTATTTATAGGCGATAGGCTTGGTGTTTGACCACTGCGCACCTGATTTTAAGTGACGGTGTGATCAAAGACAGTAAACACATTTAGCCTGGAATGGGGCTGGATTTACAACTTGAGGGTACGTAGCCAGCCACTCACTAGAAAGTGCCCTACCACCATGCTATGGTTTCTTGACAGCTCTGTTGGTTCATTGGTAGTATGTCTGCTCCAAGAGCTGAAGGGCGTGGGTTCGATTCCCACCCAGGACAATCATTTTGTGGGATAAATAAAATGTTTGTTCTGTCTCTGGGTGTTCTGTATGTATTAGGTATAAGTAGGTATGTATTTGCAAAAAAAAAAGTATTTTATAAGTTACTTGACTTCTACAGTACAAGCTTTGCTTAGTTTCGTGTCAGGTGGCGCTGTGTGTCCTAATACTTATTTTATTACTACTCAAAAAGTTCCAAAATTGGCACTTGGTGAAAAAAAACTGGCAACACTGCTAGCCAGCCAATCACTAGAAACTACCACCATGCATTGGTTTCCTCGAAATGTCGAATACATTATTAATATTTGAACCCACACCCTTGCGATCCGATCTATACTGCCACTCACCATGTTTAGCTTGTCTCAGAACGCCAGCTCGATCGAGTATCCGACAGGCCTCCAAAGCGCAGGCTATCACCGCTTCCTTCTTCTTTCCCGTGTGTATTGCTTCCGCCATTACAGGCCGCCCCCTAGCGTCGTCCATTGGCAACTCTACTCTGAAAACGGATAGATAGATATGACATTACGTAAATTAAAAGGGTTTCCACAGCACGTTGAACCTTTGCAGTAATAAAAAGAAAGACCAGCTAGTAAAGTTCTGTGTATCGCTGCAATGGGCGTGGACAGGCGTTATCTCTTACCATCAGGAGAGCGTCTCATTCGTCTCAATACTTTTGACATTAAAAAAAATATTGTGGCAGCCTTATCGCTAACAGCGATCTCTTCCAGGCAACCAAGAAAATAAAAACACGATAGATAACATAAGAAACAGACGGGAGATGTAACACTAATAAGAAAAATAAATTAAAATAATACATATAGACGGATTTTTTATGACAGGCCTTAGTGGTAGATTTTAATGAATATGTAAAATCGCAAAATACATAGTGAAAATTTATTAATATTGAAAAAAATAACAAATTTTTGAGTCATTAATATATAATTTGTGTTGTTTCCAAAACAATAAAAGGTTATATATAAGTCAAGACTACTTTACAGGGGTACGGACTGGACTTGACTATGACATACTTTATATGACTGTGACTTATTTTGAGACACTTGACAATATAAACTATTGACACTGGCAAACTGCACAAGCGCAATGCTTAATACAGAAAAAAAAATCCGTAACACAGTAATTTTTCAAACTACTGCTTGGCACATAAATCTGTACCAATGACCTGCTTAGGAGGTCATCAGTACTGATTTGGTATCTGGTAAAGTTACCTGCAGATATACTGTCCTTGCCCTCGTTCTTCACAGTCGTAATTGAGCTCATGACCTTCCCTCTCGAAGTACCCTCGCAGCGTCTTCTTGGGATCGTCTAAGTACAGCTCCTCGTTCGTCGTCACCGCGAACGGATTATCAGCTAAATCTGGTTCCTCTTCTGCATCTTCGCCTGGAATGTAAGTTGTATTAGTAATATTTGTAGGAATATCTCCTAAACCCCATATCTCACCAGATTCGTCTTTAGGAGAAACGTCAGCTACTGAATGCTTACGTTGAACTATAACGAGACTGAAAACAGTATGGGTGCCTTCAAATCTAGCGTAAATAAGTTTGTTCTAGTAAGCGTGCTCCATCTTAGATCACACTACTGCTTAACATTAGGCAGTGTGGTCAAACGCAAACCTACTTGAATTAAAAAAAAAGTGTCATCATCATCTACTGCTTGACAAAGGCCTTTCCCATTGACTTCCATAATGGAAGCGGCTCTATATTATCTCTCTATTATGTATTTCCTATTAAAAGATCATGGCATACTAAGAAATGAAAACTAATTGTTGGAAGAGGCAGCCAAAGCAACATTAATAGGATTTAAAAAAGAAATCAAGTAAAACAGATCTGATATATAGAGACGTTGTAAATAATGACTTACCCATCCCCCAATCAATGCCTTGATTATCTCTCTTCTTCTCTTCCTCTAATCTACTTCTCTCCCTCTGCTCTTTAGCCTCTTGTATCATTCTGTCTCTTTCTACCCTCATCACTTCCGCTCTCTGCTTGATTTCTGTCACAGTTAACTCTGATTCTCCCTCACAGTCGAAATCTGGACCCTGAATTATAGAATTTTCAAATTATAATACATAAAATTTCTTTTCGTGTCCTGAATTTTAAAACATCCAAAACTCAAAAAAAAAATAGTTTCTAGCAAAGCGTGCTACATCGTAGACTGCACCACATCTTCACTTAACATTAGGCAAGATGATTATCAAACACAAGCTTATTCATTAAGAAAAAAAATTAGGATACAGAAAAGCTATTATCTGATTCTGCTCATATCTGAACAACTGACTTGCAATAGGAATTGGGAGTTCAACAAGGGTCCCATCTAAGACCATTATTACTCCCAACATTCACTTACCAATAAGACATAAGTTCGTGTGCTGTTTCCAAACTTGATTTGATGTCCGACACGCACCCTGGTGTAGCGAGCAGCCTTTAACGGTATCTTGTTAATAAAGGTACCATGTGTGGAGCCCAGCTCGTACATGTACCACCCAGGAGGTTGGTCTGTTTCAGAGGCAGCTGCTTTGTATTGAAGGACTGAATGGTGCCTGTAAATTGAAATTTTATTTTTAAGTAAAAGTTATGAGACAAACAATGATGGTAAGAGATAATGCCTGTCAATCACCATTACAGCGATACAAAGAACTGTGAGTACTGTATCAAAGTCCAGGGCACTGGTACTGCAGTAATACCTACCAGACCATTTCTTGTTAAGGAGATCAAACACCTAGTAAAGGTGGAGCCACATCACCATGCAGGGTTCACAGAGTAAAA
The DNA here is from genome assembly GCA_905404145.2 of Biston betularia. Lineage (NCBI taxonomy): Eukaryota > Metazoa > Arthropoda > Insecta > Lepidoptera > Geometridae > Biston > Biston betularia. The sequence continues at coordinate 631,838 of FR989891.1, forward strand.
GTGGAATCATACTTAACTAATACCTGGATATAGTAGGATGTGCCATGATAACGTCGCAGTTGGCCAGCCTCCCAAAAACATAGTATGGCTTGATGGTGAGATCTATCCGTTCCAATATACAGCCCGACTTTAAAACTTCCAGGGCATATCCTGACCCTTGAAAATATAAAAACATCATATTCATATTCATATTCATATTCATTTATTTCATAAATAGTATTTACATGTCATAATTAAATTAAATTAAATCAGATTATAATAATATACAATAATAATAAAATAAAAGGAATTTATTGTACAATTGTACCTATATTCCTAGGCTTTATGGTCAAGGAAATCATTGTAACTGTAAAACGTCTGATCGACAAGCCAGCGCTTCAAGCGGGACTTGAAGCAAGCCACACTCGGAGCGGCGACTATTTCACTCGGTAGTTTATTATACACTGTCGGGCCCATGACATGAGTGAGCTTGTCAGACTTCGCCAGGTTCCTGGGAATCTGTTTGAGCTGTCCTGCTCGTCTCGTGGGGACTGTAGAAAGGTCTCCAAAGGCCGTGTATGTGTGCAAGTTGTTCCTCACATACAGCGCCACTTGTAAGATTACAATGCAGGGCAGCGTGAGGATTCCCAATTTCTTAAAGTGAGGGGCAACGGATTGGTCACTTCTAATGCCTACTATGGCTCGTACAGCCCGTTTTTGCATGCGGAACGCGCGCTCCCAGTCGGCGGCGCGGCCGTACAGCTCAGCGCCGTTCTGCAGAAGCGAGTGCACCGTAGCGAAGTAGCACGCGCGCGCCTCGTGCGCCGGCACTACTCGCGCCACACGCCGCAGCGCATAGCAAGCACTCCCGATTTTACCGGATATTTTGTGTATGTGGTTTTCCCACGTCAAGGCGGTATCAACTTCAAACCCGAGAAAATTTGTGACATCTGATTGTTGTATTTCGATATCATTTATCAAGACTTTTAGACGTCTATGTCTTCGGCCCGATAGGTTGAAGTGGGCATAGTGGGTTTTCTTCAAATTTAGCGCCAGGCCGTTGACTCTAAACCAACTATCAAATTGGGCACTGACGCCATTCAATTTTGCTTCCAATTCTTCTACTGTGTGAGCGGTGACTAGCGCCGCCACATCATCAGCATACAATAGGATTTCAGCTGATGTTATTGCATCGGGCAGATCGTTTAGCAGTAGCGAAAACAGGATATTCGAGACTGAGGATCCCTGCGCGACGCCCATATATGAGCGCAAAGGGTCTGACCTCACTTTGCCTCCGTTCCCAACAACGATTTGAGATCTATCCTGCAGTATGCTTGTTGTCAGCGCCAGCGTTGCGCCCCCCAGCCCATAATGGTGCAGCTTGCCGGCGAGCACGTCGTGATCGGCGACGTCGAACGCTTTTGACAAGTCGCAGCAGATAACGGCGACTTGTTGCTTTTTCTCGCGAGCGTCGACAATGCGGCGAACCAGGTCTCGAGTCAAGGTGATCGTGGACCGTTTCGCCCGATATGCGTGCTGCCTGTCCGAAAGTTGGTCGGTGTCCTCGAGAAATGTCATGAGCCGCGAGCTAAGGCCATTTTCAAAAATCTTCGCTACTGCGGGTATAATCGACACGGGCCTGTAGCCGTCCACATCCTCCCTTTTACCTTTTCCCTTAAATATTGGTGTCACTTTTGCAGCTTTCAGTACCTCGGGATAGGTTCCTTGCCGTATGCAGATGTTAAATAGTTCGGCTAGTACTGGAGCGAGTGGGATCGCCGCCACCCTAAACATTTTCATGTTCAAACCGTAGATATCTTTAGAATTTTTGGGAGGGATCCGCGCAGTGATGAGTCGGTAGACTTCTTCCGCAGTGAACAGGCGGATCCGCAGCGAGCGGTCGGAGGGCGCGCGCGCCGCGCGCAGCGCGTCAAGAGCGCGCGTGACGTCGGCGCGCGGCGCGCCGCACGCCGCCGCCGCGCTCAGGAATCTTGCATTCACAGCATCCACGGCAGCTTTTTTGCTAGGGAATAGAGTGCCGTCACTACTCTTAATGACGTCAGTAAAATCCAGGTCGGTGAAGTTGTATTTCCCTCTTTCTAAATTCACCACATTCCACATGGCTTTGCAGGAGTTTCCACCCTTATTAATTATATTAGCATAATAATTTGATTTTGTAGATTTTAATAAATTGTCATATTTTTCTCTCATGTCACACATAATAGAATTAATACATTCATTGTTAGGATTCAATTTTTTTACTTCCATGATGTCAAATAGAAGCGATTTAAAATTTTTGATGTCAGGCGATACCCAAGTCGGACGACTCCTACAGTTTGTTTTCCGTAATGGGAAACATGCCTCAAATTTATTTTGAATTATAGTAATTACTGAGCTAGCTATCTCCGCAGCAGTCTTATAGCGTAGTAATAATTCGCTCCAATCAATACTCTGGAGTGACGACAGGAAGCTATCGTTGTTTTCCTTAGAGAACGTTCTCGTATAGAACGTATTCTGCCTAGATACTATCCTTTCACATGTCAGCTCGACTCTGACGCCGAGGTGGTCACTCAGATTAGTGGAGACAGCCGATGTGCGGACAGATCCGGCTGGGAAGTTACTATACGCCTGATCTAGGCACGTAGATGTGCTCTCAGTCACTCTAGTTGGAAAGTCAACCTCAGCTACCATACCATGAGCCGACAGCACGTCGCACAATTTGAGCCACTCAGAGCTCACCTTGCCTAAACTGTTTACGTTCGTATCACCTACTATCAAACAATCCAAGCCTAAATCACTAATCTTGTCGATCAGACGTTCAAAGTACTCCAAAAAGCTTTTAATATTAACTAGATTGGTCCTATAAATACAAACAATCGTCAACTGATAATCAATCAAGTCAATAGCGGATACCTCGCAGTATCTCTCGACACTCAAATTAACTAAATCTAGATTTTCAGCACATCGTACATCGTCCCTAATAAAAATACACGAGCCACCGTGTTCTACCTCCGTTCTACAGAAATGCGAAGCTAGTTTGTAGCCACTTAAATAAACGCATTTTAACTTATCGGTTGTCAGCCAATGCTCTGTTAAAGCTAAGGCAGTGCACTTAAATTCACTCTGTAGTAGTACCTCGAGTCGTTGTGATTTACTCACTCCTAGCGACGCGATATTTTGGTGACATACAATTACGTTACGTGAACCGTTGTTTACATTCGGCGATGCATCATTCTTCGCTAAGTCAGACGTGTGCGCGCCGCGGCGGGTCGGCACGAATGGCGCAGGCGCGAGGGCGCTCCATGCGCGCGGCTGCCTGCTCGCCCCGCTCACCGCGGGGCTTCCTCGGAAACCACCACTCTGCCAGCTTTACACGCGGTGGCCATACAAATGGATCGCACAGTTTATCATATAGACTTTCGGGGACGCTTATCACAAATGCGGCGTGTAGGCTATCATAGTTTTAGATAATTATTTATTTATTCATTTAATGATCTTAGGACTATACACACATCGCCATCTGGCCCCAAACTAAGCAGAGCTTGTGTGATGGAAGTCAGGTAACTGATAGAATACATAAATACTTTTTTGTATTTCCAAAAAAAGTATTCAGTTCAATTATATTTAGTAGTATAATTTCATGCAGAGCTGATGGCTGATGGGGCTACAAAGTTCTAGAGTGGAGACCGAAGATGCGACAGCATAGGATGTCCACCCACAAGGTGGACAGACAACCTAAAAAAGACAGCAGGAACACTCTGAATGCAAACCACTTCCAACCGGTCTATATGGAAGTCAATAGGGGAGGCCTATGGCTGAAATGATAATAATAATGAGATTTCAGTAACCATTTCTAACAATGCATTCTGGCAGCCTCACTTGAAAGCCAGTTCCAATTTAAACTAAGTGTGTTAACTATGTTCAACAACACCATGATTTCATATAAGGTGAGGTGAGCGGTGGTCAAACATAAAAATATATATTTTCCAAAACATTTTTTTAAGCTATTGCATATATTGCTTCTATCGCTGGCCTTGAGCGTGGACACCGATTCCAGAAATTCCGTAACGAAAATAACCTAACACCCCCCACTTCCACCAGCACAGCAGTGATACTTTATAGTTTTGCCATCTATCGATGAATAGCAGAACTTTTAATGACTTTTTTTAAATATCACACTTGTCTCTTTAGTTTAGCAACTCGCCTCTAGGTGGTATTAGTTGTATCGGCGTAAAAATGCTATGCAATTTACCGCGGCCGTCCCCGAGTGCCACATGTCTTTTTTTTATTTTTTTAACTTAACAAATGTGGCCGAACAATGTTAATGTGACAAACAGCCAAAGGACTATTCTTGGTAGAAAAGGTGCAAGGAAATAGTAAATCTTTGCAAACAACATCAGCGATAGAATTCAGACGAAGTAAGACATCAGTTCTAGACCTATCACCCCCTTTCTGAATAACAACAAAAAACTAATGAGAGTTAGTTATTCTATACATAATGTACATATTATAATCTTATTTATTTATAGTACCTACCAAAGTTTTAGTTTCAATTAAACAAAATAAAATAACTTAAAATAATAACTACTCTAAAAGACCTTTTGAGGTCTTCTGCAAATTCCGCCGCTGCGCCAGCCCTAATCTGAGTTCTTGGAAGATGTGACGGCGCAAAAGTGTCAACGCAAGTGGTGTCCCATACTAAAGGCCGTCCCATAATTATATATAAAGTAAAAAATGCTATAATTACTATTTTAATAAATTGGATTTCCTAGTGTTGTATTTTATAAGAGTATTGTATAACTGTGTATGATATTCTTTTATTTTTAACTTATTCGCTGCTTCTTTGCCTCTGCAGGTTAATAAGTTGTCAAAAATTATGATAAGGACAATTTTTTTTAAAAACAACTTTTATTTCTACCTATTTGATTCTCGTGATTCACTTACCATCCGGGCATATCCCTGACCATTTCGGCTCCTTATAAGGTATCGGCACAGATAATTCTTTCAGCAAGACTGCTGGAGGCAACAAACTCTTAGACCCTGAATCTTTAGTTTGGATATTTATTTGAATTTCTTTCGGTTTTTCTTCAATAGTCTCTTCTGTGACATTATCAGCGATACTTTTAGCCTTTTTTGGTAACTTCCCTACCTTTCCTATGAGAACTGGTTTTTTAAACTCTGGCTGGGGATCTTTTTTAGCGTCTTGTGGTGGTTCGTCAGCCATTTTAGGTTAACTACAATCGTATAACTCTCTTCAAATCTACAACAACACACAGCTATTCATCGCAATATACTTTGATATTTGCTACTTTTGCTATTCACGTAGTTTTAAATTACGTACTACAAAACTTGAAAACTTAAAACTCCTCTTTCCTTCCACAAATACCTATTCCACAACTTTTTATTTTTTTTATTTTGTTGTTCAAATGCCGAACGACAACGACATTGACATTTGACATTCATACGAGTATTGACTAAACTTTTTTCGATGTGTCTGGCATCGCAGGTACTGTAATATGCCCGCGTACTTGACAGCATATGTCATGCAAAATAATTTTTGCATGACAAAAGGTATTTTTTATTTTGTTTAATAAATAAAATTAGAAATTTGTAGTTCAATTTGTAGTAGTTGCAAAATAATATACTATTATCTTAAAAAGAAAGTTCGTGATAATATTGGATATGACACGTAAAAACAGGTTTCACCACGTTAAATCAATTTCATGCGTAACTTGGGATTGTGTCAATAAAACATCATTTTTTAAATTATATAATCATAAAAACACAGCTTTTGATCATTATACAATACTTATTTAAGACATATAAACAACAAAAATGGACAAAAAATCTGAAGAAAAGAAAATATAATAAACTCATGAACTGAGTTCATGAGTTTAATTCATCAGCTTTAAATCAGTACAAGTACCGACGAAAGACCGGCTCTAGGTGGGTACAGGCAGTACTAATTTTCCGTTTCACAATGCAAAATACAATTCAGCGACATGATTTTTTCCGCGTTCTCCCTAAAACATAAGTCTGAATAAACAAATGAAAAATCCGAGAGTTTTGGCGGGAACGCGGGAAGAGTCGTGTCGCTCCGTTGTATTTTTTTCCAAAACTAGTGTTTTGTCGAGTGTTTATGCATATGTGGTGTTTTATTCATAAAGTGCCGAATTACAAGCGCGAGTGTGGGAAAATGATATAATGTGGTGAAACATGAGTTTTCGTGTTGCTTCCAAAACTCCATCGAAGCTTTGTAATAAAGTTGCCACTACTTTACTAAAGCATGACTGGAATTAACTGACACGAACTGGACTTGACAAAGACGACTTTGACTAAAACTAGCTACGATGGCACTTATTTAACTTTTGAAACTTGAAAATATATAATTACTTGACACTGGCAAATGCTAAAACGCGACGCCAAAACCAAAGAAAAAAAAAAAAAATGAAAAATCCAACAGATTTTTAATATAATAATAGATGCCAATAATTTAACAAAAAAAATGTAGGATGTAGGATCAGCAGAAATTTTTAATCTGTAATATGTTAAATGTCAAGGCTGCCATATTGAGAAATTTTCTCGAGATTTTAGGTATATACCAAAAATGAATATTAAGGAGTATTTCAATTAAAGTTATAAAATTGTATACATTCTCATGAGTTTATGTATAAAAACATTATAACTAAAATATATTGGGAAAAATGTTTTAATCTGATTGAAAGTCTCAACACAGGGATCTTTTTTGTTCGGTAGCATGTAAGTTTAGAACTGAAACGAGGAGATAAAGGTAAAGTGAAAGCTACCAGATAGTTTTTTTCAGGAAAAAGTAAAGTTGATTCTAAGCAAAAAATATTAAATTTAGGGAAATATGTTTAAATAAACCTGACAACCCTGAAACACCTCTCCCGTCCCCGTCGATTGCCAATGCCAAATGCCAACAGACGTCGACTTCTGATATTTTTCAAACGTTTACTCTCGTTGTAAATTGCTGTGAAACTGCATCGCGCGCGAGTTAATTTGTTCTTGTTTTACACGATAGGACAGAGTTAAATATGTGAACAAGTGCTTCAGTGACCATATTGTTGTATTGAGACGCGACTCTGAAACAAAGATAGTGGTAGTTATTTACATTTTCCATAAGTTCTTATCACATTTTACCTGTGTATAGTGATTTCACCGCAATGCTGACGCCCGTCGCTACGTAATTTAGCCCAGGTGAGCGTAATTCTATGTTAGAAAACGAAATTATTAGTGTAGGAAACACCTTAATTTTTTTCGATATTGTATGCGGGAGTCTCGTTATTCCCTTTCGAGATATGATCTTTTTCGTATAATTGAACTGGTGAAAGTATGATTCTCCGAATCGTAACAAGCTATTGTTTTGGTATTTTTAATTTTATGGTTATAAAGTTGCTTTGATGGCATTGATTTTGAAGGAAAATGAGTTCTCAGAAATTTAAACTGGTTATTTGGCTATTTGTTTCAACACAAGATTCTATGTCTAATTCGATTTCTTAGTAAGGCATTTGTAAATTAATTATTCTTTCCATAAGATATTAGAGTTTTGAACTCGAATTCTATCCTACTATTATTATAAACGCGAAAGTTTGTATGTGTGTTTGTTACTCTTTCACGCCAAAATTACAGGATGGATTTTGATGAAATTTGGTATGGAGTTAGCTAAGACCCTAGATTAACACATAGGCTACTATTTATCCCGAAAACATGTAGCGGGTGACACAGTGGGGTGCAGCTAGTACATACATAAAGTCTATACCTATAATACCAGATATTTTCCTGAAACATCACACTTACTTACTATTGGTAAGGTTGTGGGTAGACAGTATTTCTTACCATCCCAAGACTGTATTGTTCATCTCAATCTTTGTGTCAAAATTTAAAATGACTATTTATTAAAGTACTTGAAGATATCAGAATCAAAATAAGCCTTATTGTATTATACTACTTTGTCGCGTTAACTTTATAATTAGGAAATTTATATTATTTAATATATATACATATACTTATATATATATTCACTACATAGACACAGAGGTCCATGACCTTTGTTAACTTTTTAATTACTTTGTATGTATATAATACAGGTAGAGGGAAATATAGAAGAGGGTAGAATTAGTTTCAGAGGTAAATAAAACATGTGTAATTATCAAATAAGTAATAGCCATTATCTTATTAGATTAATGTAATAAACTATATTATTAAGTGTGTCAAATTTCATCTAAATTTATTCAGCTGTTTTTGTATGATTAAATAACAAACATTCAAACATCCAAACAAACAAACTTTCACATTTATAATACTAGTAGGATTGCATACAAATATATGTCAAACCATACAATTTATGAGAGGGCTATGGTATGGTTACTAGGTAGGTAAATACATTTCAAATACTCAGTTATTAATTCATAAACAAAGACTACAGTAATGACATTCTTTTATAAGGATATTTAACTGAATAAATAAATAAATATTACCTTGTTTACACTTAGTCCTTATTTAGTCTCAAATTCTCATAATACAAGTTTATTATGAGAATTAGATGATTGATTTAATACTTACATACTTTTTTGTAAATACATACATACTTATAATTTATAATACATTTGGAACACATACACCACAGGCTGCCGGAACACACCGTTAGATGCTTGGCGGCAGATTTTCAACTCTTGTGTGGTAGCTAGCCAGCCGAGTACTAGAGAGTATCCTACCACATTGCTGTGGTTTCCCCACGATGTTTTCCTTCACCGGCAGCTCAAGCTAATTATTGGGTCCACAAGTCCTTCAGTGTGTTCCTTGCTCCTTGTAAAGGACATTATATAAAATAGTAATAGTAAATTATATGGATTTTCATTATTGTCTGATTAAAGTAGCCTATGCCACCCGGGGATAGTGAAGCTTCCCAACGCTGATAGAATTTTTTAAATCGGTTCGGTAGTTTCGGAGCCTATTCAATACAAACAAATAATCAAATCTTTTCTCTTTATAATAGTACAGATAGATAAAATTAATAATTGTAGGACATTACACACAGCGCCACCTGACCCCAAACTAAGCAAAGCTTGTGTGATGGAAGTCAGATAACTGACAGAATATGTATACAGTTTTTTTTTAAATATACTTATAATACACACAGTACACCCAGACAAAGAACAAACATTGAGGAAAGAGGCTCTGGGCCGCTGGCATAGAGCATAGAGCAGCCCAGAGCAGACCAGCATAGAGAGCTGGTGAGATGGAAGTGTTAGCAATGATGAAATGCGGTCTATGCGATACTATTGGTAAAATACATTAATTTATTATTCTATGTAATACATAATTATCTTACTAGGAAGTATAGAATGTACCAATGTGCTTGGCCAACCTGTTGTTTCAGTTTAGTTGCAATTGTCTGCATGCATACATTGGATTTCTATGTTTGTCAATAACATATTGGCCTCAATAATAATTCTTTAATGTAATATTAATACGCGGACAAATACAATATGATATTTTCCTTGTAAAAGCTTATGAAAAGTACATAACTGCTTATTAAAAAAAATCCCGCTAATATTATAAATGTGAAATTTTGGATGTTTGTTTGTTACTCTTTCACGCAAAAACTACTAAACAGATTTGGATGAAATTTAGTATGGAGGTAGCCGATAGCCTGGATTGACACATACATAGACTACTTTTTATGATGTTTTTTTTTATTATGATGTAAATTTTGTCAAATTATTTTAATTATACAAAAATACAAATCTTTCCTCTTTATAATATTAATTAGTGTAAATTAGTAGAAACTATAGCACAAGCTTTGCTTAGATTGGCTCTAGGTGGAAATGTGGAAAAATATAAATAAAATAAATAAATATCGTAGGACATTACACACAGCGCCATCTGGCCCCAAACTAAGTAAAGCTTGTGTGATGGAAGTCAGATAACTGATAGAATACATAAATACTTTTTTTTTTGTAAATGCATACTTATAATACATAGAGAACACCCAGACACAGAACAAATATTTGTTGATACATAAAATGTTTGCCCTGAGTGGGAATCGAACCCACGGCCTACAGGTCTTAAGACAGATATGCTACCAATGAGCCAATAGGGCTGTCAAAATACTTAAATACTTTGTCTTATTTTTTTATTTTTAATCGTTGACAAGCTAGGTTTTTTTTTTTTATATTGAATAGGTTCGCGCTTGACCACATCCTGCCTGATGTGAAGCATCGATGCGGTCTAAGATGGAACACGCTTACCTAGAAGGAACCTGTTTACTCTTGACTTGAAGACACTCATATTGTACCTTTCGGGAAACACAGACTCCGGCAAAGAGTTCCACATCCTTGCTGTGCGAATAAAGAATGTGGACTCAAAGCGTTTAGTGCGCACATGGGGAACATCCACCATGTACGGGTGTCGCCTCGGTCGCGTTTGTCTGTCTAGGTGTTTGGACCACAGCTTACCTTAAGTGACGGTGTGGTCGAAGATGGTAAAGCACACCTAGCCTGGAGTGGAACTGGCTCTCAAGTGAGGCTGCCGGATCCTTTCATATTTTAAACCATAATATTATCTACTATCTCTACGTCAAATGCTCGTGCATGGCTTTGACTGATAAATAAATCAATTATTCAAAGATTTCATTTCACAATTACTTATCTATAGGATTGTTGATAAGATATAAATAAATGCAGTAGTATCGATTCAACCTTATCTCTGTTAACAATGATTTTTGATAATAATTATTAATAATAATAATAATTAGGGTTCAATTCAATTCTTGATGAATGGCCTTTGCGGAGGTTCTCCACAATTCCGCCAATGTCACGTAGAATGATAGACTGCCACACAAAGAGATTGGACTATGAATCGACTATTATTTTTGTATATACAGTACAGTTTACAGAGTTTTGTGTTTTTCCTTTTCTGAAACAAAGTATTAAGATCTAACTATAGACAAACACAGGACGAACACAAATATAAACAAACACATATATATGTATACAAACAAACATTCATTATAAATATCACATATTTACAGTTTTATTTTATTTTTTTTAATATATTTACATAAAATATGTACAAATGGGGTGAATGCAAGGGAAAGGAGACATTTAAGGGAAGTAGGACGGGGAATTTCAGGAGGAATAATTAGGGTTACATACCGACGTCAGTGCAGAACTTTCCCGCCTCACTTCAAATAAAAGTGTAGTACACACATACGAAACTAAACGGCAAAGCTAGTCATAAAAAACCCGGCCAAGTGCGAGTCGGAATCGCGCACGAAGGGTTCCGTACCATCTAAACTATTGTAAAGAGGAAAGATTTGTTTGTTTGTATTGAATAGGCTCCGAAACTACTGGACCGATTTCAAAAATTCTTTCACCGTTGGAAAGCTACACTATCTCCGGGTGACATAGGATACTTTTTATCCCTGTATTCGGACGGGAACGAGAACTACGCGGGTAAAACCGCGAGGCGTCCGCTTGTCTATCTATACTATTATAAAGAGGAAAGATTTGATTGTTTGTTTGTTTGTATCGAATACTAGGTTATAATATTTAGTTAGGTTAGAAGGTTATGTGTTCAATATAATATTATAAATAGTGAGGTTGTATTGTATACTACTGGACCGATTTCGAAAATTCTTTCACCGTTGGGAAGCTACACTATCTTTGAGTGAGATAGGCTACTTTTTATCCCTATATTCCCACGGGAACGGGAACGAGGCGGGTGAAACCGCGAGGCGTCCGCTTGTCGATGATATTTTCGTTAGATCCGAAACCTCGCTGTCTCATTGGAGCATCAGCAGAACCGTTTAGTCGGGCTAAGGGTCATGGAGTCGGTTTTTTTAAATTGTAAATTTTGAAAGAAAGAATAATGTTTAATTTTGTAACAAGCACAAAAACAAACAAACAGAGACAGACAAAAGTTACAAAATATGGGCTCACCTCAGCATAATGCTGGTCATACTAAGCGGTATGACCAGCGCTGGTCTTCCGGTGAGCCCTTGTAGTTTATACAACCAAAAAAAAAAATATATGTATATCCAGACGAATCACAGATTATATATTAATGATGTTAACGTTTAGTGCCATTTATGAGTTTGTATTATATCAGGATGTGCTTATTAAGAATACTTTTATAGGGTTTTAAATAAAATAATTAGTTAATACTCACATTTCACTGTTTTATTCACATGATTCAAAATATTCACCAACTATGTATTAAGTGGAGTTGTCTCGAACGCTGGCACTCAACTGCCTGTGAGACGCGGCTTTGCTCAGAGGTAAAAACCCCACTCTGTCTACTTCTCTCTCCACTAGCGTCCTATTGGTTGAAGTCGCGCTCACAGACAACTAGTGCCACGTCTAGTCAATACAACAATTATTATATTCATTTGAAAGAAACAGTATACAATCCAAATTAAATACTTTAATTTCGCTAACAATACTAATAACTACTAATACTAATTTTGTATTTTACGCAGTTAGATTTTCGTTTCAAATATCCGTTTCAACGATGTCATGGTAACAAGAATTCTTAAACACATGAATACGTGATTCTGTGGTATTTTAATTTATTCAATTGCGGATTTACTCCAAAGTGATGGGACGACCTTCGCGCGATTCTATACGCAGATCATAAAACTGCAGATGGTAAGGTTAGTCTACCTCACAACCCCACATACCAGTGTTAGACTAATTACTATACTATAAACAGCAATATAATATATATAGTATAGTAATTATAATATTCATGTTTTTTGACATTTAATTGTATAAAATAATTCAAATGTCAAAAATAATTGCAAAATTACTGTCAATTCACACGTACACTAAAATACATTGGACAAACAAATACAATAAAATGTCCATTACACATCATCATCATCCACAGCCTTCTTTATCCCACTGCTGGGTATAGGCCTCTCTCTTTACATGCCATCTGCCTCGGTCCTGTGCCAATCTGGTCCAGGTTCGACCCCATTACACAATAATTGCTTATTCGAATAAAATAAAATTAAAATAAATGATGAGTCAAAAAATTCCCCACCCCTGACTGTTTAATTATGTTGACATAGTTATTTTATATGTGACATATTATTTCATTGACGTTTTCATTGTTTTGACATATGTTATGATTTTGACATTTTTAAATATGAATGGAAAAATGATTTGTAACTTTGGTGTTAGTAATAAAAGATTTGTATTTGTATTTGCCCTGTTGGTTCATTGGTAGAATGTCTGCTTCAAGAGCTGAAGGGCGTGGGTTCGATTCCCACCCAGGACAAACTTTGTGGCTTGTTCTGTGTCTGGGTGTTCTGTATTTATCATAAGTATGCATTTTACAAAAAAAATGTATTTGAGTATTCTATCAGTTATCTGACTTCCATAGTACAAGTTTTGCTTAGTTTGGGGTCAGATGGCGCTGTGTGTAATGTCCTGCGATATTTATTTATTATATTTCTTTTATTTTTGAAGTCACACTTTGTGTTTGCTGCCAGCTCGTCCCGGCTTCCCACGGGAAAACAAAATTCGATTAACAATTTATAAATATAGTCTATGTCACTCAGTGATAATGTAGCATTCTAATGATGAAATTATTCAGATCGATCCAGTAGTTTCGGAGCCATTCCATTGCATGCTATGTGTGCTTTATCATCTTCGACCGCGCCGTCGCTTAACATCAGGTGAGCTGTGGTCAAACAACTAGCTTGTCAAACTCCACCGAGTAAAATACACAACATCGCAAACATCGCAGCCGTTCGCATCGCTAAATCAATTCAAGCCAATATGCTTCAATTGTAAGAGTACATGGTAGAACAAAAAGATGTCTCCTCATTTTTTTCCCGTCTGTCACGGTAACGGGTCGACCACTAGGTTCTTGGTAGTTACCCTACAAACACACTGACACACACTCGCGTGTGGGAGTCTGACCACAATTACCAGTTATAACCTGTAACCTGTTGTAGCGATGATAGCACAGTGGTTAGCGCGGTAGGTTCGCATGCCGAAGGGCGTGGGTTCAAACCCCAACAATGAGCTTGAGCTGCCGATGAAGGAAAACATCGTGAGGAAACCATAGCATGGTGGTAGGGTACTTTCTAGTACTCGGCTGGCTAGCTACCACCCTCAAGTTGAAAATCTGCCGCCAAGTATCTAACGGTGTGTTCCGGCAGCCTCACATGAGAGCCAGTTCCATTCCGAGCTAGGTGTGCTTTACCATCGACCACTTAAAATCAGGTGAGCTGTGGTCAAACAACTAGCCAGTCAACCATAAAAAAAAAAAAAAAGTTATTACGGACCGATACAACTCAAATGTTCTTAGGTAATAAATACGTAACAGCGGCGGCCTTAGCTGTTGCGAGGCCCGGGGCGACAGATCATTGTGAGGCCCTTTTTCTCTGAGTCCGTTTTTCTAAAAAATGAGTTCGAGTGCTCGAGTGGCCGTAACATGCTTGCACTAATAATGAAAGCGTGCGTTCATGAGGGGTTTTGTTAAGTGCGAGGCGCGAGATATACATACATATTATATGGTAAAGATTTTTTCTACGACGCGAGGCCCCTGCAAGAGCGAGGCCCCGGCCGGTTGCCCTGCTTGCCACACCTTGAGGCCGCCACTGATACGTAATGGAACGAATGAAACGTTCTCGTCTCGGTAAGCGATACGGTTGCCCACGACCAATGTGACCATTTTAGTTTACAATCTACAATCGCGTACCCGGTTCCGTCCGGGATGCAGCTTCCATCGCGACTTTGGATGTCCACAATTTATTTATTAAAAATAATTATACACCTTATATGTATTTTTGTATATCAAAATGGAAAATTTTGGTTCAAAATGGTTCTGATTGCTTGCATAGAAGTATTATACTATTTTGCCCTCTAGAGGGCGCTTTATTCAATGTAACGTGACGCCTATAACAAGCGGACAAATAAGACGCTTTCAACGTATAAAGGACCTTGCCTTCTATCTCAGAAATGAAACAACAATAAGTTTTTTACAACTTGGTTTCTTTACTTTTTACGTTAAGACTAACTACTAATCGAGATGGCCGCGGTGACGAGTATCTGTATTTACCCCCATATCGCTTCGGTGTCAATAACGCACGTCTATTCTAGTATTTATAAACGTCAGTGTCGCGCGCAATACTACTGTCGATGTCAACAGATGCTCGTCACCACAGAGTATAATATTAGTCGATTTTAAAAAAAATCGACTAATGCTATGTATACGAGTACGAGTCTCTGTGTAGTGATTTTTTTTTTTTTTTTCTATAGTTACATTCAAAGTCTAGCGTTGGTCAAGTCTAGTCCATGTCAGTCAAGTCCAGTCATGCTTTAGTAAAGTAGTGGCGACTTTACTTTAAGCTTCGATGGAGTTTTGGAAGCGACACGAAAAGTCGTGTTTCACCACATTATATCATTTTCCCACACTCGCGCTTGTAATTCGGCACTTTATGAATAAAACACCACCATTTTTAAGCATAAACACTCGACAAAACACTAGTTTTGGAAAAAAATACAACGGAGCGACACGACTCTTCCCGCGTTCCCGCCAAAACTCCTATCATTAGTCGAGTATCTCACAAACGGTACCTCATTTGTCAAATTATTTATTATAAGTAGTTTAGAAGTTATGAGGAAACCGATGTACATACACACACATACCGGTTAAAAACATAAGGGTTATGTCTTTGCTTCGCCGTAGTCGGGTAAAGAGAGATATGGTCCACAATCCTCTGTATTTGAATACTGTATACTTGTATGGCTTTGTTATCATGGCGTCGTTAAATTTTTATCATTGTCATTGCATTGGCAATTGGTTATTCATAAACAGCATCCTGTCTTTGTATAGCTAATCATGTGGAAACGTTATTACCTACTGTTACCACTTCATATTGGATTCGGTGCATTCGCGACAGTAGACCACCATAACAGAAAATCAGAAGTAAGGCTTCATGTTTTATCTTCCAAAAACTGGAAGTGAACGGCGTAATTCCACCATTTTTTTAAATAAATAGATCTCTCTTTTATTACCTACTGTTATCACTTAATATTGGATTCGGTGCATTCGCGACAGTAGACCACCATCGAAGAATGATCAGAAAATTAGAAGCAACGCTTCATGTTTTATCTTCCAAAAACCAGAGTGAATCGGTTTCTTCTAGGCGAGCGTGCTCCACCGTAGACCGCATCTTCGCTTAACATCAGGCGGGATGGCGGTCAAACGCAAGCCTATCTACAATAAAAAAAAAAAATCGATTCCACTATAGAGTGATATCTATCTTTTCAATCGGTCCCTCATTTCTGAGGATCGTGGTCACTGGAACCTCTTAGACGGACAATCTGCCTTCCATTGACTCCGGTCCAAAGTAGGCCTCACCACCTGGTAGAATTTAGAAGAGGGGGTGGCTTCTTTCACTTGGTCAGACCATCGTGATGGCGAACGGCCTCGTGTTATCTTGAAAAGCTGGTCATTGCCAACAATGGCCAGCTTTTGAAGGCTGCCATCCAATCTTTATTGTGCACACCAAAAACAGAAAACAAAAGAATCTTATGAGGTAGTGCCACAAGTGGCGGCCTTATCGCTAAGAGCGATCCCGGCAACCAAGAATGGAAAACACGATACAGATTAGGAACAGACGATTTTAATGTAAAAATAATGAGACGCTCTCCTGATAGTAAGAGATAACTCTGTCCATGACCATTGCAGCGATACACAGAACTTTGTGTAGCAAAATAAAGTCCGGGGCATCGCTGCGTTTGCATTCTTAATTTGAGACTTTCGATGGTTAGTTGCTGCAGTACCTACCCTTCAAACCGGAACGCAGTAATGTTTACACACTACTGCTTGCGGGCAGAATATTTGGTACTGCGGTGGTACCTACCTAGACGACCTCCTGCTAAGGAGATATACCACCGAGTTAACTGGATCTCAAGTGAGGTGCTTGGTGGCAGATTGTCAACTCGAGGGTAGTTAGTCCAATGTTTACACATTACTGCTTGGGGGCATTTTGTTTCATTCCAGGCTAAGTGTGCTTTACCATCGTCGATCACACCGTCACTTAACATCAGTTGAGCTGTGGTCAAAAGCCTGGCTTGTCCACCATGAAAAAAATCTAGGAATCGACGAGGGTGGTAAAAATTTAACAATACCTAGGCAATGTGTCAATTCGCTACTAGCCATATCGCGAAGCAAAATCCATTGCAGCAACTTCCAAGATCATTAGACATTCTTTTCCTATACCATCACAATGGGATCGTTGACGCAACTTGTGTTCGCCATTGTGTAATTCGATGTGTCTTGGAGATACATCGAATACTCGACATACTCGACTCTTCGAAGTGTTTTTGCAAGTTACGCCTTGCATTTTGCAATGTTTGGTTACTACGCGCAAGAATCTATCTAGAGGTATTTCGTATACCGTAAAATGTTTCGACAGCCCTGTTGGTTCATTGGTAGTATGTCTGCTCTGTCTGTCTGGTCGCGGGTTCGATTCCTGTTTTGTGTACATTTGTGTAGGTATATCACAAGCTACTTGGTGGTAGATTTCCTTAGCAGGAAGTCGTCTAGGTAGGTACCATCGCAGTACCAGATATTGTGCCGCCAAGCAGTGGTGTGTAAACATTACTGTGTTCCAGTTTGAAGGGTATTGCAGCTAGCGAAATTACTGGGCTGTTGAGACTAACTCTATCAAAAGTCTCAAAGTAATGAGCGCCAAAGCAGTGATGCCCTGGACTTTGTTTTGTTACTTAAAGTTCTGTGTATCGCTGCGATGGTCATGGACAGGCGTTATCTCTTACCATCAGGAGAGCGTCTCGTTCGTCTCATTACTTTTTACATAAAAAAAAAAACAAGTTGTTCCCGAGATTGGAATCTGGGACCTTTAAATGTTCGCCCATGTAAATCATTCCAAAATGTTTTAGCACTTTCATTTTCAAGATGTAAGATCGAGGCCCCCTTGCGAAATGGAGATGTCATGATATTGGTGCATTGGTTTCCTCATACTATGCGATCTACGCATTAACAGATACCAAAAACGTTTTTTATTCGAGCCAAGAATACGCCCGCGTTAGTCGAAAACTAGAATCCTAACTAATATTATCTACTAATTATAAAGAGGAAATGTGTTTATTGAGATTTAATTATATTGACATAATTATTTTATATGTGACATATTACTGACAGCCCCGTTGGCTCATAGTATATCTGCCTTAAGAGCTGTAGGGCGTGGGTTCGATTCCCACTCAGGGCAAACATTTTGTGAATAAACAAATGTTTGTTCTGTGTCTGGCAAGAGAAAGGCATTTGCCCAGTAGTGGGACAAAGTGGGTTAAAATAAAAATAAAATACCGGCCAAATGCGAGTCGGACTCACACACGTAGGGTTCCGTAACATTATCTATAATAAAACTAAATATTCTGTGAATAGTTAAAAGCGTCTACCTGTCACCGTTATTAGTATCGAGCAAGAAACGGTAAAAAAATCAAGTTTGTTGTATGGGAGCCCCCCTTAAATATTTATTTTATTTTTAGTATTTGTTGTTATAGCGGCAATAGAAATCATCATCTGTGAAAATTCCAACTGTCTAGCTATCACCGTTCTTGAGATACAGCCTGGTGACACACGGACGGACAGCGAAGTCACAGTAATGGGGTCCCGTTTTTACCCTTTGGGTACGGAACCCTGAACGTTTGTAGCGATGATAGCTCAGTGGTTAGCGCGGTAGGTTCGCATGCCGAAGGGCGTGGGTTCAACCCCAACAATGAGCTTGAGCTGCCGGTGAAGGAAAACATCGTGAGGAAACCATAGCATGGTGGTAGGGTACTCTCTAGTACTCGGCTGGCTAGCTACCACCCTCAAGTTGAAAATCTGCCGCCAAACAGGTAACGGTGTGTTCCGGCAGCCTCACTTGAGAGCCAGTTCCATTCCAGGCTAGGTGTGCTTTACCACCTTCGACCACACCTTCACTTAACATCAGGTGAGCTGTGGTCAAACAACTAGCCTATCAACCATAAAAAAAAAACCCTAAAAAATTAAGTTGATTATGCCCTTGTCTGTACGGGTCTTAAAAACTGTACCGAAATCTGAATAGTCGAATCAATCGGATGGCTCGGGTCCATTGTTCACGCGCAATTTGTTCGACGGAGGCGCGTTGTACCCGTCGTGCTCCATTTGCCTCTAATATACATCGCCTGATCATATTCAGGGACTCGTCACTGTTCATCTTGGGTGGGGTTCTTTTGAGATTAAATTGTCTACTGTCTGGGATGTGTTTAGTTAAGATAGCATCCTTTATAAATACGCATTCTTGTTTTTAACCCCCGATGCAAAAACGACGAGGGTGTTATCAGTTTGACGTGTCTGTGCTTTTTATGTTTAACAGGCTAGGTATTTGACCACATCTCACCTGATGTTAAGTGAAGGTGTGGTCGAAGATGGTAAAGCACACCTAGCCTGGAATGGAGCTGGCTCTCAAGTGAGGCTGCCAGAACACACCGTTAGATGCTTGGCGGCAGATTTTCAACTTGAGGGTGGTAGCTAGCCAGCCGAGTACTAAAGTACCTACCCTACCACCATGCTTTGGTTTCCTCACGATGTTTTCCTTCACCGGCAGCTCGTGCTCATTGTTGGGGTTTGAACCCACGCCCTTCGGAATGCTAACCTCGCGCTAAGGGCGTGGGTTCAAACCCCAACAATGAGCTTGAGCCGCAGGTGAAGGAAAACATCGTAAGGAAACCATAGCATGGTGGTAGCGTGCTTTCTAGTACTCGGCTGGCTAGCTACCACCCTCAAGTTGAAAATCTGCCGCCAAGCATCTAACGGTGTGTTCCGGCAGCCTCACTTGAGAGCCAGTTCCATTCCAAGCTAGGTGTGCTTTAGAATCTTCGACCACGCCTTCACTAAACATCAGGTGAGCTGTGGTCAAACACCTGGCCTGTCAGCCATAAACAAAAAACTTTTACCATCAGGAGAGTGTCTCGCTCGCCTCATTATAATTACATAAAAATAACTTTTTTGTAAATGCATTGTTAACGAATCGAATGACACCTCGTTTAGAAAAAATCGAATAGTTTCGGTGCTACGGCGGAACACACAAACAAACATGCATACATGCAAAGATTGCTAAAAACAGCTGCCTTTTAGCTTTGCCGTAGTCGGATAAAAAGGTGTCTACTTAGTTAAATTCCCTTGAACTTTCCCCTATTATTATACTTTGCAGAATTTCCGAATTATATTAAATAGTAGCCGGCGACCTTCGACCCGCATTTACTTTGCAAGAAAGGCCACGGAAGGTCATAGGTATAGTAGTTAAGTTAATTACGATTTAACATATTTACTTGGTGGTAGATCTCCTTAGCAGGAGGTCGTCTAGGTAGGTACCACCGCAGTACCAGATATTCTGCCGCCAGGCAGTAGTGTGTAAACATTACTGTGTTCCGGTTTGAAGGGTACTGCAGCTAGCGAAATTACTGGGCTGTTGAGACTAACCATCGAAAGTCTCAAAGTAATGAGCACCAAAGCAGCGATGCCCTGGACTTTGTTTTATTACTCAAAGTTCTGTTTATCGCTGCAATGGTCATGGACAGGCGTTATCTCTTACCGTCAGGAGAGCGACTCGTTCGTCTCATTATTTTTCAAATTAAAAAAAAAAAAAAAAACATGGGCATCTTTTTGAAACTCATATTAGTTTCGACTCGCAGCTCGCAGAAGTTCACCCGCGTAGTTACCGTTCCCGTGAGAATACAGAGATAAAAAGTAGCCTATGTCACCCGGGGATAGTGTAGCTTCCCAACAGTGAAAGAATTTTTGAAATCGGTCCAGTAGTTTCGGAGCCTATTTAATACAAACAAACAAACAATCAAATCTTTCCTCTTGATAATAGTACAAGCGGACGTCTCGCGGTTTCACCCGCGTAGTTCCCGTTCCCGTGGGAAGACAGGGATAAAAAGTAGCCTATGTCACCCGGGGATAGTGTAGCTTCCCAACGGTGAAAGAATTTTTGAAATCGGTCCAGTAGTGTCGTAGCCTATTCAATACAAACAATCAAATCGTTCCTCTTTATAATAGTATACCTAGATTAATTTTATAATTAAAAGTCCAATACATTCAGTTAAATTGTAAACTGACTGAGATCTATAGTTTTTTTTATTATGTAAAAAGTAATGAGACGAACGAGACGCTCTCCTGATGGTAAGGGATAACGCCTGTCCATGACGATTGCAGCGATACACAGAACTTTAAGTAACAAAACAAAGTTCAGAGCGTCGCTGCTTTGGCGCTCTTTACTTTGAGACTTTCGATGGTTAGTCTCAACAGCCAAGTAATTTCGCTAGCTGCAGTACCCTTCGAACCGGAACACAGTAATGTAAACAGATTAAAACTATTTAAGTATTTTATCAGTTATCTGACTTTCGTAGCACAAGCTTTGCTTAGTTTGGGGTCAGATGGCGCTGTGTGTAATATCCTATGATATTTGTTTATAGATGCTAGGATCGAAAATGATCGGTAAAATTGAAAATTTTCCATTTGCCCTGTTCTTACGATGTAATATTTAAAAGTCAACGGTCCGCCCTAATCTATTTTAAGGCCGCTCTACCGGTTTTGCCGCATCGGACTCCGCGTCGCCGGTTAAAACCTATTGAAGGGACCGAACTACTATCAATAACCATAAGCAATATTAAACATTTTGAAAAATCCCACTACGGTTAAAAAGTAATTGAATAAAAACTGGCCAAGTGCGAGTCTGACTCGCGCACGAAGGGTTCCGTACCATTATCTATGAAAACGGCAAAAAGTCACGTTTGTTGTACGGGAGCGCCTCTAAACGGCGAAAACCTCTTTCATTGTATGGGAGCCCCCCTTAAATATTTATTTTATTTTATTTTTAGTATTTGTTGTTATAGCGGCAATAGAAATACATCATCTGTGAAATTTTCAACTGTCTAGCTATCACCGTTCTTGAGATACAGCCTGGTGACAGACGGACGGACGGACGAACGGACAGCGAAGTCTCAGTCATAGAGTCCCGTTTTTACCCTTTGAGTACGGAACCCTAAAAAGGATCAAATGAAAACTGCATCAAAATCGGACTTGTAGTTTTGTAGAAAAGTGGCAACATGGATTTGCACAAACAAACATGCTCTCACCCCAAACGCATATACCGTTTCCGTTCCGTCCGTTTCGTGCGTATTATCTCTTCTCTAAATAACATAAAACAAAGTCTTCAGGCGAAATGATAGTGAAACACAAGCCAATTATATAACAAAAGATAATTAATTAGAAATTGTCACTCAAGAGATTCCTACGTAGAGCCTTAATCTGCGTGTACTGTACGTGCTTTACCTAGTTAATAATTGTAGATAACGCACACGTGTATGCAACCATGATTTGCACGTTCGTGATGACAAACACGCCGTTTGCGTGCTGAATTCATTATGGCACGATTATTTATAAAAAATATCGTAGATATTAAACAGCTCCATCTACCCCTAAACTAAGCAAAACTCGCACTATAGGAACTAGGAAACTGATAGATTATTTAAAATACTTTTTTTCTTCTTTTGCTTTAAACAGCTCTTAAAGCAGATATACCTACTACCAATGAGCCGACATGACTATCAAAGAAGTGTAGTATTTTCAGGGTTCATGTACGTTGATTATTATAATCATGGCAATGGGTAGGACACATAGCACGCAGAACTGATGGCCGACGGCGCTGCTAAGTTCTGGAGTGGAGACCACGGACCGGCAAGCGCAGCGTAGGACGTCCAACCCACAAGGTAGACAGACGACCTTGTAAAGACCGCAGGCACGCGCTGGATGCGAGCCGCTTCCAACCGGTCTTTGTGGAAGTCAATGGGGGAGGCCTATGTCCAGCAGTGGACGTGCTACGGATGATAATGGCTATCATAATAATATCAATATGCGATGCGATCATTAATTAAGACCAAAACAAAATCAATAAAATATAATATGTAATAATAATTGATTGATTCTGGTGTTACTTTGCGGAAGTTCATTTTCCATATTCAAAGTTTATTTCCGCTTAACAGTCGTTTCAGTTACAACACGATGACGAGAACTTTAAATTTAAAAAGTTTATCCGAAACTTTACTTAATATCTAAAACTTTAATAATTAATAAATAAATAAATATCGTAGGACTATACACACAGCGCCATCTGGCCTTCAAACTAAGCAGAGCTTGTGTGATGGAAGGCAGATAACTGATAGAATACATAAATACTTTTTTTGTAAATACATACTTATAATACATACAGTACACCCAGACACAGAACAAACATATTGTTTATTCACAAAATGTTTGCCTTGAGTGGGAATTGAACCCACAGCCCTACAGCTCTGAAGGCAGATATACTACCAATGAGCCAACGGGGCTGTCTATTTGACATAAACTTAAAAACTAAAACAAATTACTACCACAGAGTATAAATATTGTTACTTTTAGTTAGTAAATAGTTTTATAATACTTTTAATAGTAATACTCCGCTTGTGTTTAACTTTTTTTTTTACAATAATCGTTATTGTTATTTCTTGTCAGTTGTAAATCGAGGTTGTTAACAGTAAAAAAACTATGTTACCATAACTAACGTAATCAAAGCTCCTAAATTTGGAATAATCGAATGAATAATCGCGGAAGTACCGAGCATCCTCAACATTTCTCTCGATACGCGTCGCTGGCGCGCCGTGTAATCGATCAATCTATTCAATAATCGCATCGTGTTTTGTCGATTATCGATACAATTATCATGATGTTTTAAATTTTAATCTTCCTACTTTTGCGTTTCCGGTCTAGATGTTGCAAAAGTAGTTCACTTGACTTCACGAATTTTGTCTTTTAGACTTATCTAAACTAAAATTATTATAATTGACTGCCCTGTTGGGTCATTTAGTACTAGCTCTACTTCCTAAGCTGTTCAAGGTTCAAGGAAACCATAGCATGGTGGTAGGGTACTTTAGTACTCGGCTGGCTAGCTACCACCCTCAAGTTGAAAATCTGCCGCCAAGCATCTAACGGTGTGTTCCGGCAGCCTCACTTGAGAGCCAGTTCCATTCCAGGCTAGGTGTGCTTTACCATCTTCGGCCACACCTTCGCTTAACATCAGGTGAGCTGTGGTCAAAAACCTACCTGTCAACCGTAAAAAAAACCTTTAGTTCTGATGGCGATACAATTTTTTCCTATTGAGGTACGGAAGACGCAACAATAAAAACAAAAAAAATAATTGTGATGGTAACCAGTTAGAGCTGTCGTTGGCAATAGATCTAAAGGCATGTCTCCACGTATGCAACAGTTAGCCATCCATTATTAATGAAGTGAACAAACAAATGCTTATGCAAAGCTGATGTTAATGTGGTTTTGTCGCAAGCAGCGATACCTACTTCTACATGTAACGCATAGCTCGGTCGAATGCGACAGAAGGCCGGGGGCATATCTCCTACATGAGCCCTTAAGGATCCCCTTCTGTTTAATGTTTGACAGACTAGACTAGTGTTTGACCACAGCTCACCTGATGTCAAGTGACGATGTGCTCGAAGATGGTAAACACACAATTTTTTTTTCTTTTTCAAATTAAATAAATAAATATGGTAGGACTATACACACAGCGCCATCTGACCCCAAACTAAGCAGAGCTTGTGTGATGGAAGCCAGATAACTGATAGATAGATTTACATAAACACACACACACACATAGGGCTCACCGGAAGACCAGCGCTGGTCATACCGCTTAGTATGACCAGTATTACGCTGAGGTGAGCCCCTATTTTGTAACTGTTTGTCTCTATTTGTTGTTATTTTTGTTTTTTTTTCTTGTATTGTTGCAAAATAAAATTATTTTCTTTCTTTCTTCTTTCTTTCATAAATACCTTTTTTTTTGTAAATACATACAGAACACCCAGTTACAGAACAAACATTTGTTTATTCACAAAATGTTTGCCCTGAGTGGGAATCGAACCCACGCCCTACAGCTCTCAAGGCAGATACACTACCAATGAGCCAACGGGGCTGTCAATTGAATACCTATAGGCTTGCGTTTGACCGCCAACTCGCCTCATGTCAAGCGATGATGCGGTCTACGATGGAGCACGCTCGCCTAGAAGAAACCGATTCACTCGCGACTTGAAGGCAAAAATAGAAAATTACTTTATTATACACCAAAACAAAACACAACATACAAATATGAAACATAAAAAAGAGATAATTAACATAACAATAGAATACATACTTGGTGTATAAGGGCGGTCTTGTCGCCTAGAGCGATTTCTTCCAGACAACCTTTGGATGGAAAGAAAAACAGAAATAGATATTAGGATGACGTTTAAAAAAACCGGCCAAGTGCGAGTCGGACTCGCGCACGAAGGGTTCCGTACCATAATCTATAAAAACGGCAAACAAATCACGTTTGTTGTATGCGAGCCCCCCTTAAATATTTATTTTTAGTATTTGTTGTTATAGCGGCAATAGAAATACATCATCTGTGAAAATTTCAACTGTCTAGCTATCACCGTTCTTGAGATACAGCCTGGTGACAGACGGACGGACGGACGAACGGACAGCGAAGTCTCAGTCATAGAGTCCCGTTTTTACCCTTTGGGTACGGAACCCTAATAATAAAAAATCGAGTTATCTAACTAGATCTACGAGTAAAGTGTTTTGGCGCCAAATTCTTAAGATAAAAAGTATTAACACTAAGAACTGGGATTAGAGTATCTGTTAGGCTTATGTAGATACTGATAAATAGATAAAAATACGAGCAGTAGTAGCATTTTGTAACTAGGACTTATGCTAGCTTGTAACTTGTAACCAGCGTCTGTAGCGATGACAGCTCAGATGATTAATCATTACCAATTTTTTATTTAAAAAAAACGTATTAATAGTACAAAACTGAAACTAAAAATTAAAATATAGAGTACCTTCATGTTAAAAGTTGTAGTGATTGTTTAAAAAAAATTGCCCTTGTATAGGTTATTAAAAACAATTACGCTAATTATCACTGTATGGCCTTGATGGGTATCTCACAGGACGTACGAAAAACTTGTCCAAAGACATATACGGAGAAATAGGAAACTAAAATATTTCTTAGCGATACTCAAATTTATTCAAAACTTACAATAGTGGCTCCTCAATTTGAGTACATGAGTAAATTGGTCGTGATTTATGATAAAATTACTATCACGATTAAGAAAACCGGCCCCCATTCATGACGTTTGTCATTTACTTTAATATCTCTCTTTCTTTCACAGATAACGGCAATGAACGAGACGGCATACATGCTACTCAGCCGTCCTTCCCGCCAATATTTTTTTTAGTTTATAAAAAACATCGCTTGAAATTCCGTTCCAAAAATGCTCAAGTTTTAAAAAGTGCTCAAAAAAGTTCCTTCAATTATGGCTGGTGATTAATGGCGTCCATTTAAATTAAAGAAAAGAATATATAATTTTTAATTATCGTGGAATTGATTAGGTTTTGTTGTGATATGTGATATAAACGTACCCCATTACAAGTGCGTCAGTGTCAGTGGGTAATTGAATATAACGCCATCTGTTGACGCGTGGTGATAATGCGTTGATGCTATGGAAGCGGGGTATATACCGGTGACGGGCGGCGCAGGGGCCGGCGCGCCTCCCCCGTCCGCCGTGGTGGCGCCACCAGCGAACGTCGTCCGCGCGCCGGGATTGAAGCGCGGGAAAATGGAAGAGGCGATATCGGATCGGGTGAGTTTTCTTCTTTTATGATTTTGGCTTTTCACTTTGTGCATTTGCCAGTGTCAAGTACTGCGATGCTAGTTGTTCAAATATCACGTGACACCAAGGTAGGTCTTTGCTTATTTGTGTACCCATATCATGACGTAATAAATGCCTAAATTAAATAAATAATGTTTAATAATTAATGTTAAATTGTAGCGATGATAGCTCAGTGGTTAGCGCGGTAGGTTCGCATGCCGAAGGGCGTGGGTTCTAACCCCAACAATGAGCTTGAGCTGCCGGTGATGGAAAACATCGTGAGGAAACCATAGCATGGTGGTAGGGTACTTTCTAGTACTCGGCTGGCTAGCTGCCACCCTCAAGTTGAAAATCTGCCGCCAAGCATCTAACGGTGTGTTCCGGCAGCCTCACTTGAGAGCCAGTTCCATTCCAGGCTAGGTGTGCTTTACCATCTTCGACCACGCCTTCACTTAACATCAAGTGAGCTGTGGTCAAACACCTAGCCTGTCAAACATAAAAAAAAAAAAAATATCGTAGGACGTTACACACAGCGCCATCTGGCCCCAAACTAAGCAGAGCTCGTGTGATGGAAGTCAGATAACTGATAGAATACATAAATTTTTTTTTTTTTTTGTAAATTCATACAGAACACCCAGACACAGAACAAACACTTGTTTATTCACAAAATGTTTGCCCTGAGTGAGAATCGAACCCACGCCCTACAGCTCTCAAGGCAGATATACTACCAATGAGCCAACGGGGCTGCTGTAATTATAATATTATTATATGTCATTACCCTATTCACAATATTACGATCTCAAGAAATGATAAAGATTTTTTTGTAAGTGGGTATCTCTATTTCTGGGAAACCTTCATCTTTTAAAATGTTCAAAAGGCTATTCGTATTTCCTTTTGAGAAATTCTTAGCGCTCGCGCGAAGCCCCCTTCGTTCTCTCAAAGGCCTTTTACTTTCCGACGTATAATCTTTTATATTTTCCCTTTGACATATACACAGGTAAAACAGCCCTGTTGGTTCATTGGTAGTATGTCTGCTCTAAGAGCTGAAGGGCGTGGGTTCGATTCCCACCCAGGACAAGCATTTTGCGATATAAACAAATGTTTTTTCTGTCTGGGTGTACTGTATGTATTTACAAAAAAAAGTATTCTATCAGTTACCTGACTTCCATAGCACAAGCTTTGCTTAGTTTGGGGTCAGATGGCGCTGTGTGTAGTGTCATATGGTATTTATTTCTACACTAATTATAAAGGGGAAAGTTTTTTTTTTTATTGTTGACAGGCTAGGTGTTTGGCTACAGCTCACCTGATGTTAAGTGAAGGTGTAGTCGTAGATGGTAAAGCACACCTAGCCTGGAATGGCCGGAACACACCGTTAGATGCTTGGCGGCAGATTTTCAACTCTCGTGTGGTAGCTAGCCAGCCGAGTGCTAGAGAGTACGCTACCACCATGCTGTGGTTTCCTCACGATGTTTTCCTTCACCGGCAACTCGAGCTCATTGATTTGTATTGAACAGGATCCGAAACTACTGGAGCGATCTGAATAATTGTTTCATCATTAGAATGGTACATTATCACTGAGTGACATAAATTAGCCTATATTTATAAATTGTTAATCGAGTTTTGTTTTCCCGTGCGAAGCCGGGACGGACGGCTTGTACATTATAAACTAGCTGCGCCCCGCGGTGTTACCCGCTAGATGTTTTCGTGATAAAAAGTAGCTTATGCGTTAATCCAGGGTGTCAGCTACCTCCATACCAAATTTCATCCAAATCCGTTCAGTAGTTTTTGCGTGAAAGAGTTACAAACATCCATCCAAACTTTCACATTTATAATATTAGTGGTACCCTTAACTTTATACAGACATCGCAACTAGGTGCGAACTTTGTATAAGTGGTGTCAATTGGTGACAGCTGTCATACCAATACAATATGAAAGTGAACACAGCGGGTGTCAAGTGTTGATGAACGCGCCTTTGTTTACATTTTCTGCAATTCCAAATACTGAACGTGGGTTTTAAAACGCTCATTGGTGGGAATCGATTGTGTTGTGTTTATTTGATTGTGATGTTTTTTTGTGGGTCGACGATATCGTCACCGTCGCGGGTCGAACCCGCACCAGATTGGCACAGGACCGAGGCAGATGGCATGACAAGTGGGAGGCCTATACCCAGCAGTAGGATAAAGAAGGCTGTGGATGATGATTTTTTGTGATAACTGGAGAACTTTAATAACCAATGCTATCCTATCCATCCTAAGGTTGCCTGGAAGGGATCGCTTTTAGCGATAAGGTTGTCAGTTACACCTACATTTTAAGTTTTTTTTTTACTTTTAATAGATCTACGTTTGGCCACCAACTCGCCTAGTGCAAAGCGACGGTGTGGCCGAAGATGGAGCACGCTGATCCAGAAATCTTTTTTTTTTTTTTTTTTTTTATGTGAAAAATAATGAGACGAACGAGACGCTCTCCTGATGGTAAGAGACAACGCCTGTCCATGACCATTGCAGCGATACACAGAACTTTGAGTGGCGAAACAAAGTCCAGGGCATCACTGCTTTGGCGCTCATTACTTTGAGACTTTCAATGGTTAATCCCATGGCCCAGTAATTTCGCTAGCTGCAGTACCCTTCAAACCGGAACACAGCAATGTATACACACTACTGCTTGGCGGCAGAATATCTGATACTGCGGTGGTACCTACCTAGACGACCCCCTGCTAAGGAGATCTACCACCAAGTAAATCTATTCGCTCTAGCCTTAAAAACGTCCAAATTGTAATTTATGGGAAACAGGGAAGCCGGCAATGAGTTCCATTCGTGGGCCGTGCGCATCAAAAAAGTAGAGCGGAATCGCTGCGTATCGCTGCTCGGAATTCTTCTGTTTTCTGTATTTTAGTGTGTACAATAAAGTGTTATTTAATCAATCAATCAAATTTTTGAAGTACCTTCTGTAAAGCCTTAACTGACCAATGGGATTGGTGTAGAAATGCTGATAGCACTTTCGACAAAGTCACAAAAGTTTTTAAAAAAGTTGCATATGTGTTAATCCAAGGTCTCGGCTACCTCCATACCAAATTTCATACAAATCCGTTCAGTAGTTTTTGCGTGAAAGAGTAATAAACATACATCCATCCAAACTCACATTTATAATACTAGCTGCGCCCCGCGGTGTTACCCGCTACATGTTTTCGGGATAAGAAGTAACCTACGTGTTAATCCAGGATCTTAGCTACCTCCATACCAAATTCCATCCAAATCTGTTCAGTAGTTTTTGCGTGAAAGAGTAACAAACATACATGCATCCAAACTCTCACATTTATAATACTAGCTGCGCCCCGCGGTGTTACCCGCTACATGTTTTCGGGATAAGAAGTAACCTACGTGTTAATCCAGGATCTCAGCTACCTCCATACCAAATTTCATCCAAATCCGTTCAGTAGTTTTTGCGTGAAAGAGTAACAAACATACATCCATCCAAACTCTCACATTTATAATACTAGCTGCGCCCCGCGGCGTTACCCGCTACATGTTTTCGGGATAAGAAGTAACCTACGTGTTAATCCAGGATCTCAGCTACCTCCATACCAAATTTCATCCAAATCCGTTCAGTAGTTTTTGCGTGAAAGTGTAACAAACATTCATCCATCCATCCAAACTCTCACATCACTACATACTATAAAACAAAGTCGCTCCCCTCTGTCCCTATGTACGCTTAGATATTTAAAACTACGCAACGGATTTTGATGCGGTTTTTTTTAATAGATAGAGTGATTCAAGAGGAAGGTTTACATGTATAATACTTGCATAAATAAATAAATAAATAAATATCATAGGACATTACACACAGCGCCATCTGACCCCAAACTAAGCAGAGCTTGTGCGATGGAAGACAGATAACTGATAGAATACTTAAATACTTTTTTTTTTTTGTAAATACATACTTATAATACATACAGTACACCCAGACACAGAACAAACATCGATGTTAGTCACACAAATGTTAGTCCTGAGTGGGAATCGAACCCACGCCCTTCAGCTCTCGAAGCAGACACACTACCAATGAACCAACAGGGCTGTCTATCATGTCTGTCATATGCACCACATTAGTATCTATATTGCACCCGTGCGAAGCCGGAGCGGGTCGCTAGTTTATAATATTAGTGGGATCAGTAGGATAGGATTTGTTATTATTTCTCTTGAAATGCACAAGGTATTGATATTATCTAATTAAGTAAGGTGGTTCGATTTCCATACAAATAATTTTTTGCCATTCATGGACAAACGGAGCATAATTTTACAGTGAAATCACAGCTACTGGTCTTTATTTGCGGTAACTCGCAACTGCTTGAATAAAACAGTAGATTATATTAGCATAAATCTACTGTTTCATTAAAAAAATCATAAATTCATAAATACTTCATAAATTTGATTTTATGTTATTGATCTACTGTTTTATTCAAGCAATTGTGATTTACCGCAAATAAAGAGCAAAATAAATGCCAGTAGCTGTGATTTCACTGTAAAATTATGCTCCATTTGTCCATAAATAGCTAAAATATATTTGTATGGAAATCAAGCAAAATTACTAGTATTCATTATGTATAATTGAACTAGTATTTTTTAATTGATTAAGTAACACAATTGATCAATTTAACGCTCCACATGGTTTCGGATGGCGTGTCCCGTCAATAAAATTGACCAGCACAAACATGCAATAATGTATGTTTAGATTTTGCACAGATCTGAACGCGATTGTAAGTTTCTGTTTTATGTACAAGTAGCGGACGCCTCGCGGTTTCACCCGCGTAGGTCCCGTTCCCGTGGGAACACAGGGATAAAAAGTAGCCTATGTCACCCGGGGATAGTGTAGCTTCATAACGGTGAAAGAATTTTTGAAATGGTCCAAGTAGTTTTTGAAATATATGAAAATCCAAAAGTACAAATCTTTCCTCTTTATAATATTGAAAGAAAGAAAAAAGAAAAACATTTTATTGTGTAACTTAAAGACACAAAAACGAACAAACAGAGACAAACAGTTACAAAATAAGGGCTCACCTCAGCATAATGCTGGTGATACTAAGTATGACCAGCGCTGGTCTTCCGGTGAGCCCTTGTAGTTGAAAATCAAAGTGTGTGTGTGTGCGTGGGTTTTTGTGTGCGTATTAGTGTAGGCTATACATGTTAGTGCAGACTAGCTTTACGAATAATGTGGCATTTTAAAAATATATTTATAATTAATAAAAAAAATAATATAAAATATAAATAAAAAAATAATAATAATAAAAATATATAAAAAAAAAATAATAATAATAATATAAAAAAAAATATTTAAAATAATATAATAATATAATTATATTTAATAATATAATAATATTAAATTTTTTTTTTTTTATCTTTTTGTGTTTACCCTTAAATGTAATAAAGAAGGGAACCGCAATTGATTCTGTCTATAGTTCGACTCAGTGGCGGCCTTAGGGGGTGGCAAGCAGGGCAACCGCCCGGGGCCTCGCGTCCTCGTAGAAAGTCTTTACCATATATGTATGTGTATCTCGCGCCTCGCACTTTTTTTCTTTTATGTAAAAAGTAATGAGACGAACGAGACGCTCTCCTGATGGTAAGAGATAACGCCTGTCCATGACCATTGCAGCGATACACAGAACTTTAAGTAACAAAACAAAGTCCAGGGCATCGCCGCTTTGGCGCTCATTACTTTGAGACTTGATAGATTTTGTCTCAACAGCCCAGTAATTTCGCTAGCTGCAGTACCCTTCAAACCGGAACACAGTAATGCTTACACACTACTGCTTAGCGGCAGAATAACTGGTACTGCGGTGGTACCTACCTAGACGACCTCCTGCTAAGGAGATCTACCACCAATCAAACAAAACCCCCCCTGAACGCACGGTTTCATTATTAGTGCAAGCATGTTACGGCCACTCGAGCACTCGAACTCATTTTTTAGTAAAACGGACTCAAAGAAAAAGGGCCTCACAATGATATGTCGCCCCGGGCCTCGCGACAGCTAAGGCCGCCGTTGGTTCGACTGCTCCCATCTCTAACATTGAATAACATTGAGTGACTTATTTGTTTGTACTTGAACTGTGCTATCGATGTATTTTCCCCATGATGAAAATGGAAATCTTTCTCCATCCCGTTTGTCCAATTCCGTTGGTTTGGTTCTGTACGTTTGCAATCCAATCTGCGTGACCTAATTCCGCACTGTTGATTCTTATATCATTTCATTTACTCTGCATTAATTTATCAAGCAATAAAATATATTTTTTTCTGTTTTCATTTAATTTATCGTTTCATTATGTTATTTTTTCGGCCAGCCAGGAGCTCCGAGAAGCGACACCGCTTCATGGTTGATTTTCCAAAAACCAAAACGGTTTGATTCCACCTTCATTGAAGACATCACTTATAGTAACAGACACACAAAATGTCACTTTATTCTATTGTCAATAGTTGTCGCTGCGCATGCTAAGTAAGGGGTTTTTTCAAATTTTTCACAGCTTGGGTTTGAATTTTTCCATACGGATCCCTAATTTTTTTTAAATAAAATATAGCCTATGTCCATCACGGATAATGAAGCATTCTACTAATGAAAGAATTGTTAAGATCAGTCCAGTAGTTTCGGAGCCTATTCGTAAAAGTAATGAGACGATCGAGGCGCTCTCCTGATGGTAAGAGATAACGCCTGTCCATGTCCATTGCAGCGATACACAGAACTTTGAGTAACAAAACAAAGTCCGGGGCATCGCTGCTTTGGCGCTCATTACTTTGAGACTTTCGATGGTTAGTCTCTACAGCCCAGTAATGTCGCTGCAGTACCATTCAAACCGGAACACAGTAATGTTTACACACTACTGCTTGGCGGCAGAATATCTGGTACTGCGGTGGTACCTAGCTCCTGCTAAGGAAATCTACCACCAAGTAAAATTATAAGTAGGTATGAATTTACAAAAAAAAAAATGTATTCTAACAGTAGTATCTGACTTCCATAGCACAAGTTTTGCTTAGTTTGGAGTCAGATGACGCAGTATGTAATGTTCTACAATATTTATTTATTTATAATAGTATCATCATCATCATCATCATCATCAGCCCGTCGCTGTCCACTGCTGGACGTAGGCCTCTCCCAATGCACGCCACTGTCCATTGTTTTCCCGCCGCTTTACGCAGGTCGTCACACCACCTGGCCGCAGGGTGCCCCACACTAAATTCAAATGTTTTATTTGCATAAATAGGTACAGTCAGGTCGAAAATAAAATATAAAGGCATCCCAATATTCAGCCTTCACAAGGCGTGCAAAAATAAAAATGAAAATAAATTTACAGAAAATAAAATAAATGTCAAAGAGAGATTCACAATGTCAAGTTTTTAAAAAAATATATACTGTCACAAATTATTACCAATTATTATTATTATTAACATTTAAACATTTTTGTCAACTACTATAATAGTATAGATAGATAGATATGTAAGTCCATTGCAAGTTAAATAAAAGCCTTGTAGTATATCACGACGGCAGCTCCTGAACAGTGCGGCAAGCATCCACTTTATTCGAATCACATTCCTAGTTCCCACCCACACCTTACTCCATGCCATCAGTGTGGCCAACGTAGGCTATCTGTCGCAGTTTAGGCTGAATCGGCGATGTAAATATCTGAAAGGGGACTGGGCGCCTATTAGCCCACTACAGAGGCAAGCTTTTTAAATTTGCCAACCTACAAATGAACGTAAGCTTTTAACAATCTTGGACATGCTGGTGTCGTGGGTTCGAGTTATGCATGGGACAATACGTTTTTGGACTCAAACTAAAATACATACTAGGTAAATTATAAATTCGTTAAGGCTACTTTAGGCTACAGAAGCTTTTTTTTTAATGCTTGACAGGCTAGTTGTTAAACCACAGCTCACCTGATGTTAAGTGACGGTATGGTCGAAGATGGTAAAGCACACCTAGCCTGGAATGGAACTGGCTCTCATGTGAGGCTGCCGGTACACACCGTTAGATGCTTGGCGGCAGATTTTCAACTTGAAGGTGGTAGGTACCCAGCCGAGTACTAGAAAGTACTCTACCACCATGCGATGGTTTCCTCACGACGTTTTCCTTCACCGGCAGCTCAAGCTCATTGTTGGGGTTTGAACCCACGCCCTTCGGCATGCCAACCGACCGCGCTAACCACTGAGCTATCATCGCTACAATAAAATAATAATCATCATCATCATCATCATTATCAGCCTATATTAGTCCACTGCTGGACATAGGTCTCTCCCAAGACACGCCACTCAGCCCTATCTTCGGCTTTTCGCTTTCTAATAAAATTATACAAGCTGAAATTCAAATTGGGCTACATTAGGCTACTCAT
Organism: Biston betularia; assembly: GCA_905404145.2. NCBI lineage: Eukaryota > Metazoa > Arthropoda > Insecta > Lepidoptera > Geometridae > Biston > Biston betularia. The sequence continues at coordinate 666,950 of FR989891.1, forward strand.
GCTGAGAAAAATAGCGACATCAGGCGCGGCGTTGTTGGCAACACTAGATGCATCTAATGTCATCAGTTGAGTGGGGAACGGCACACGTTCCGCACGCGTCTAACGCGTCCGCTAATCGGAGAACTCGAACGATTTTCTCTCCAATACGAGAGTAGTTCCACGTTTTTGTTCAACTTTGTACACTGAAAATATTTCGTTTGTTATTTTCTTTTAATGAAAAGTGTAAGTGACAAGTGATACTTGTGTTTACATTACAAATGGAGGCTCGTTATGTAGGTATGGAGGTGTTGTTACGAGGTCGGAATTTTTTTTTTTGTTGTATTATAACTTTGTATATATAACGCAATGTTATTTGCATAAAATGTATTGTTGGTTGGATTCCTAACGCTTCTCGAGACGAGGTTTGTTGTTCACGGTTGTGTTTTGAATTTAAAGTTGTGCCAGCTATCTGTATGAAGGTTTTTTTGTTTCAATCTTTGTTATGCGTGAAAACTATTTGCGTGTTGGTTTTGTTATGTATATCTGTGGTGATTACGGTATGAAGTGATGTTTTAAAATTTGACAAAAAATATTTTTTTTATGGTTGACGTTGAGCTAAGTGTTTGACCACAGCTCACTTGATATTAAGCGCACTGGAATGGAAGTACCTTCCAAATTAAAACGCCGTTAGGTGCTTGACGGCAGATTTTCAACTTGAGGGTGTTTATTAAAAAAATGAAGCACTTTCGTGTACTAGTATATTGATGAATAGAAGTCATTAGTAGTAACTTTTGTTGCTATTATAGCACAGTGGTTAACGCGGTCGGTTCACACGCTAAAAGCCGTGGGTTCAAACCCCAACATGCGCTTGAAGGAAAACATCGTGAGGAAGTCAGATCAGTTGGTAGGGCTGGCTCTTTTTTTTTATGGTTGACAGGCCAGGTGTTTGACCACAGCTCACCTGATGTTAAGTGACGATGTGGTCGAAGACTGTAAAACACACCGTTAGATGCTTGGCGGCAGATGTTCAACTCTCGTGTGGTAGCTAGCCAGCCGATTACTAGAGAGTACGCTACCACCATGCTGTGGTATCCTCGCGATGTTTTCCTTCACCGGCAGCTCAAGCTCATTGTTGGGGTTTTAACCCACGCCCTTCGGTATGCGAACCGATCGCGCTAACCCCGAGCTATCATCGCTACATCCGTTCGCTATCATCCAAATCAGTTTTGCGTGAAAGAGTAACAAACATCCATCCAAACTTTCACATTTATGATATTAGTGGGATGGTACGGAACCCGAGTCCGACTCGCACTTGGGCGGTTTTTTTGGATTCGCCGCAGTCCACTGAAAAGCGAATTTCGTGCTGGCAGCAGTTTTCTACCCGACACAAGCTACGTTAACCGAAAGACGAGTAATTGAGATCCCCAGTCGTCACTCGTACTATCTCTGTTATCTCTGTAATCTCTATAATTTCCGTTTTGCATTTCTACATTACCTACGTGTCCGCAATTAAAACGACTAATCTACAAACACACAGTTCGTGACACACACATAGTTCTACCTAGCTTTTACCCGCGACGGAACGGAGACGGTACATGTGAAAACATGCACCAATCAAACCCGAACCCATAACTGACAACTGCATTAAAATCTGACTAGTAGTTTTGGAGAAATTTGGCAACATATATTTGCACAAACAAACATCCTCTCACCCCAAACGCATATACCGTCTCCGTTCCGTCGCGGGTAAAAAAAACCCTAAGGAGATCTACCACCTAACTCAAAACAGACTTCATCATCTGACGTCGGTCAGGTCGTCATAACATTGACACAAATACCGACCAAATAATGATGCAATGACGCGCAGTAGGTAATCTTTAAATATTCGAGTAACCGCCGACCGGTTTCTTAGAATATCCGACCACATATTTTATTGTGTTACAACAAACGGCACTACACAAATACGCAACGAGGGAAGTTACCAGTTCTGGTGGTACGATTTCCATACAAATATTTTTTTGCCATTTATGGGCAAATGGAGCATAATTTTGCAGTGAAATCACAGCTATTGGCATTTATTTTCGTCTTTATTTGCGGTAAATCACAATTGCTTCAATAAAACAGTAGATTATTAGCACAATCTAATGTTTTATTAAAAAATCATAAATTCATAAATTAAAAAAAAAAATCGTGGGATATACACACAGCGCCATCTGACCCCAAACTAAGCAAAGCTTGTGTGATGGAAGTCAGATAACTGATAGAATACATAAATACTTTTTTTTTGTAAATACATACTTATAATACATACAGAACACCCAGACACAGAACAAACATGATTGTGTTTATTCACAAAATGTTTGCCCTGAGTGGGAATCGAACCCACGCCCTACAGCACTCAAGGCAGATATACCAATGAGCCAACGAGGCTGTCAAAAAAATTGTATGCTAATAATCTACTGTTTTATTCAAGCAATTGTGATTTACCGCAAATAAAGACCAAAATAAATGCCAGTAGCTGTGATTTCACTGTAAAATTATGCTCCATTTGTCCATAAATGGCAAAACATTACTTGTATGGAAATCGAACCACCTTCAGTATGATAATCCATAATCATCATCATCGGTGAAAAGTGTTTGTTATACGTGAAACACCAACAAGTTTCCCACGACAAAATTTATGAATGGGCATTGTTTTAGTGAGTGATATCATCGTATATCATCGATATGATAATACTATATATGTATAATTCATAGTAAACGACACCTTGAAATGAGATATCATTGTCAAATATCAATTTAACGCAACGACTTCGTAACTCATAGACGCCGCTGTCAAATGCAGTCAACGCATTGGCGTGTATATACCAATGTCATGTAAGGAAACCATAGCTTGGTGGTAGTGTACCCTCTAATACTCGGCTGGCTAGCTACCACCCCAAGTTAAATTATGAGAACATGTATACACTATGTTCTCATAATTTTTTTTAATGTGAAATGTTTAGTTATTTTTAATCGACTTAAAAAGGGTGGGTTCTCAATTCGACTGTATGTTTTTTTTTTAATGTAAAAAGTAATGGAGATGAACGTGACGTACCTAAGTGATAACGCCTGCCCATGACCATTGCAGCGATACACAGAACTTTGAGCAACAAAACAAAGTCCGGGGCATCACTGCTTTGGCGCTCATTACTTTGAGACTTTCGATGGTTAGTCTCAACAGCCCAGTAATTTCGCTAGCTGCAGTACCCTTCAAACCGGAACACAGTAATGTTTACACACTAATGCTTAGCGGCAGAATAACTGGTACTGCGGTGGTACCTATTTTAATGTATGTTTTTTTTTGAATTTTTTTTTTATTGATATTAGGGAAATGGCCAATTAAAAATTTCCACAAACAATTCAATATACATAATTATATGTGTACGGTACGTAGATGCACTCATACTCTTACTGTTTGAAGAACGCGTCAACAATTAACCGCCTAAGCTGCGCGACAGACGTAATAAACAAATCAATGTCGTGCAGCGCTGCGAACTCATTAAAACTGCGGCTCGCTCTCAGTGCATATATGCGTTCTGCCTGTAGTTAGTGTTGGCCCGCGGGACATGCAGCGAGCACGGCCGCCTGTACGGATCTGCGGTTACTTTTAGGCCTATTTTGTTACGCGATAATTCCACCAATTATGATGATTCTTTTTTTTGCTTGGTAGATCATACTTCAGAGGTGGTCCCATATCAATTTTATCGAAATCGATCGAGCGGTTTTTAAAAAATCAATAAAAATGTAAAGAAATGGTATACATCGATGATATTTTCGTTTGGTCGGAAACCTCGCTGTTTCATTGGAGCAGCGCGTTTAGTTGGCCCGAGGGTCATGGAGTTGGTTGTAAATTTATATGTATATATTTTTTATAATTTTGTGACACGATTGTAAAAATGTGTGTCGTTTTTATGTCAATAAAATAACTTTAATTGAAAGCTGAAATTCTGCCGTCAAGCATCTAACAGTGTGTTCCGACAGCTACGCTTGAGAGCTAGTTCCATTTTATGCTAGGCGTGTTTACCATCTTTGACCACGCAGTCACTTAACAACAGGTGTGTGAGCTGTGGCTAAACACATAGCCTGTCAAAAAAAAGTACATCTTTAAATATATCTAAAAATATAAGTTCATAAAAAGGTCTATCTGCAATATATGAAGTCGTTGGTTCAACATATCGAGTTCATGGCTGCGCCGCCCGCGATGAGATTCGCGAAACATGTAGGCCGACGTTTGGGACGGGAGGTCGGCTATGATGTAAAGGTGACTCGGTTTCCTAATTCAGACGCGGCCTGGCTTATAGGCGAGATGGCCTTATGGTGCCTTTTTAACCGACTACGCAAAAAAGACGATAATACCTAATTTCATAATAAGGTCACATCTTCGACCACAGTCACTTAACATTATGTTACTTTTTTCCGGGTAGGGTAAGACTTTTGTTAACTAGACACAAAAGGGCGGTCCTGTCGCTAAAAGCGATTTCTTCCAGACCACCCTTGGATTATTTGTCGTATCGTCGTAACCATGTAAATCATGTTTTGACAATTAACTTTTGTCTAAAATTAACTTTGTAGCGATGATAGCTCAGTGGTTAGCGCGGTAGGTTCGCATGCCGAAAGGCGTGGGTTCAAACCCCAACAATGAGCTCGAGCTGCCGGTGAAGGAAAACATCGTGAGGAAACCACAGCATGGTGGTAGCGTACTCTCTAGTACTCGGCTGGCTAGCTACCACAAGAGAGTTGAAAATCTGCCGCCAAGCATCTAACGGTGTGTTCCGGCAGCCTCACATGAGAGCCAGTTCCATTCCGAGCTAGGTGTGCTTTACCATCGACCACTTAAAATCAGGTGAGCTGTGGTCAAACACCTAGCCTGTCAACCATAAAAAAATAAAAGAACTTATTATTGATGGCCCCTTAGGAACACATTCTTTTGTACCAGTTCTTGTACTACCAAACGGGACGTCAGCGCGAGACACGTCGCCCCCCCCCCTTTCGATTATGAACGGTACAGTCGGAAGGAACATGATATATCTGACTTGGCATATAACAGAGATACACACAACTATTTCCATAAATCCGTGCACAAGACAGGAAATAAGGCAGCCTTTTCCGTGCAACCGTACAAGGAGTTGTCGTTTCACCGCATGACGACTCGATTTGAAAGATACATTTTTTTTTTTGCTTGATTTGTGTACAACACCGCGGTGTTACCCGCTACATGTTTTCAGGATAAAAAGTAGCCTATGTGCTAATCCAGAGTCTCATCTACCTTCATACGAAATTCCATAACGAATAAACTTAAAAAATACATAGTAATTTGTTATGTTTGTTTTTTTTTTTTTTTTTTTTATGTAAAAGTAATGAGACGATCGAGGCGCACTCCTGATGTTAAGAGATAACGCCTGTCCATGACCATTGCAGCGATACACAGAACTTTGAGTAACAAAACAACGTCCAGGGCATCGCTGCTTTGGCGCTCATTACTTTGAGACTAGATGGTTAGTCTCAACAGCCCAGTAATTTCGCTAGCTGCAGCACCCTTCAAACCGGAACACAGTAATGTTTGCACACTACTGCTTGGCGGCAGAATATCTGGTACTGCGGTGGTACCTATCTAGACGACCTCCTGCTAAGGAAATCTACCACCGAGTAAATGTTTGTTTTGTTTGACCGACAAGGGGAAGGAAAGACCAGCGCTGGTCATACCACTTAGTGTGACCAGTATTATGCTGAGGTGAGCCCCTATTCTGTAACTGTTTGTCTCTATTTGTTGTTATTTTTGCTGTGTTCTATGTTACAAAATAAAATTATTTTCTTTCAAAAACTGCTGGACCGATTTTGAAAATTCTTTCATTATCAGAAAGCTGCATTATCCGTGATGGACATAGGCTATATTTTATTTAAAAAAATCAGTTCCGGATCCGTATGGTAACTTCAATAATGTAACCCAAGCTGTGAAAAATTTGAAAAAAATCCTTACTTAGCATGCGCTGCGAAAACTATTGACAATAGAATAAAGTGACGTTTTATAGCAAAGTGACAAAGTTTCCCGTGCGAAGCCGGGGAGAGCTGCTAGTACTATTATAAAAAGGAAAGATTTGAGCCAGCCGAGTGCTAGAGAGTACGCTACCACCATGCTATGGTTTCCTCACGATGTTTTCCTTCACCGGCAGCTTCCTTCAAGCTTATTGTTGGGGGTTGAACCCACGCCCTTCGGCATGCGAACGTACCGCGCTAGCCACTGAGCTATCTTGCTACAATCGCTATTTTAGAGGATAAAAAAATTACAATTAAAATTGCACAAAGTCACAGAAAATTGTCTTACAATACTTCAGTTGTTATTGATAAATATAAATCGCATGTGGTGCACAGACGGCCTTAATCTTGCCCCGCGTGTACTGCTGGTTATAACCTTGTTACGTCATCGCTCGGGGGCAGAAGGTCATTGCAAATATTGCTATAAGCGATTAAAGTAATAATTGAACATGCTTTGATGTTCACGAGCGTTTATGGAGAGAGGGAAGAAGTGAGGAAGAAGGCGGAAAGAAACTACGATGTACATTTTTTTTAGCTGACAGGCTGTTTTTTTTTTAATGTAAAAAGTAAGGAGACGATCGAGACGGTCTTTTGATGGTAAGAGATAACGCCTTTACAGCGATACACAGAACTTTAAGTACCAAAACAATGTCCAGGGCATCGCTGCATTGGCGCTCATTTCTTTGAGACTTTCGATGGTTAGTCTCAACAGCCCAGTAATTTCGCTGCACTACCCTTCGAACCGGAACAAAGTAATGTTTACGGGGCGTTCTACTTTTCTACCGACAATGACGTGTCTCCTCAGGAAAAAAAAATCTGTATCCGTCCTAAATTGCAGTTTCTCAAATTTTATTGTCACAAGATTTTTTGGACCATATAGTCATTATAATAACACTAAAATCCCGTTTTTATTGTTTTTGCTTTTTACAAAATTATTGTGACATAGTATTCGAAACGTGTGACAGAGGTGTTTTACATACAAATAAAGCGTGTCCCTTTACGCTGCCTAATGTTACAAAATGATGTCGCTTAAAAAAATCATATAGGACCCTATAATATAAAATTATTTATTGAAATGCTGAAATATTGTCTTTAGATTAATAAAAATATAATAAACGTAAAGGTTCATACTATTAAGCAAAAAAATATTTTATCCTTGGGTACGGCTGCATATGTTTTTTCTTGCTATCTTCCGTCACGCATTTCGCAAAACAAAAAACACGCCTTAGCTGTTTGATCTTCAACACTAAACAACAGCACGGTTTCCTTCTCCTCTCGGCTTTAAGCCTTGAGACCCCACCCTGGAGCGAGCCGAGTTAGGCGCCCGCTGGTAGTGAACTAGAGGTGCGTGTGTTTATTCGGCGACCGCTCTGTCACGTAAGTTACTACTTTAAAATATTATTGTAATTCCCATTTATTTACGTAATATTATTATTTCCCAGTATATCTGTCATATTTACTCACTTTTACGAACAATTTGTAATTTTATGAACGTTGAAATCCTCGAACACTGTTATTTTACACCTCTGTCACGAGGCACCTCTGTCACAAAATAACTGTGACGGGAGTAGTATAGCTCGTGACGGAGTGGTATTTTTTGTCAGAAACTTTGCCGTAATTGATTTTCACAATAGTTAATTGATATCTTTTGTATTCTATATATTACATTATCAATTATTTTATTCATTTAAGGTATTATCATCAGGGTAATTAAATAATAGCGTTATCTGCGACGGAAAAGCAGTGACGTTGTCGTGAAAAAAGGAAACAGGACCCTGAAAAAGTCGTAGAAGTGAAATGATAAGACTTAGAAAGATACCATGCTTGCAAAAAGCTAGTCAAAGATCTGACACCAAGAGTACACAGACAAATGAAAATAAAATGGCAAGTTAGAAACAAAAAGAGAACAACAGAAAGCTTTGCAGAACGTTCTAATGAATACTCGACTTCCACACCTGTTCCTTCAAACCCCAGGTTACTCCTTTAATTCCTAGATCTCGTTCACTAACTCCAACCTCATCCGCTGCTAGAGCAAGGGGAAGAGAAAGAGTTAGCCGAGACAGATCGAAAATTTATAGGCAAAATATGAAACTTCAAGGCCATGTAAAATTAATTATAGAAAAATACGAAAATACAAGGAAAGACTTCATCGCCAAAAAAATTAAAGAAGACAGCTTATTACATAATATACCCAAACCAAAAAATTAAGATAAATTTAAAAGCGCCGAATAAAGAAGAAAAAAGAAAATACATATAGTATTTTGACAAATGCCATTAAGGAACATTACAAAAACATTAAAAACAAAAACAAAATGAAACACTGCTCCAAAACAATCCTATCCTTTCCTACAAGACACAACAATTAACCGTTCGGGACTAAAACTTCAACTGTTTCAAGAGACTTTGGTAATAAAAAAATGCTGCACAACAAATATTATTTGCTAGCTTTATTTTTATTAAGTTGCTCTTTATAAAAGTAAAGCTAGGTAGGTAGTTAAGCCCAACCTCAGATTAAAAAGAACCATTGGCTGATATAAATAAACAACATAATAATTAGAGCTCCTACAAAGAGATTTTATGAGACTGTTGTATAACATTGTATCATCTTCATCTTCTGAAGTAGTATTACTACTTCAGAAGATGATCAGCCTCTTCAGCCTCTCGTTAATCAGAAAAAACCTGTGCACATAAAACCAGGTGCTTCATGTGACCTATCTGGAGACCCATTATTAATAAAAAATGGTATTATGTCAGTAAAAGTACCCAGTAGAAACTAAGTGGAGTACACCTACTTAGGAGTTGAAAAAAGTTGTGTGGATGCAGATGGAGATGTTCAGGTGATATTTTATAAAACTGTTGTTGACACTGACAAAATATTTAAATTAGTAAAATCAGATGTATCAGATGTGATGTTTGAAAACTTGATAAAAATGATTACGGTTAAAAGAGGAAGGCGTGTTATAGAAGTATTTGAAAAGTCGAATAAGAGAAAAGAAAAGATTAGTCTGATTTTACGTGCACCAAATAATGATTATACCAAGAAATAATATCTTATGTAGCATTGTAAGAGAAGCCTTATGTTTTGTTATCCTTTTTAAAAACTTTCAAAACCTTAAAGGATTAAGTTTAAATGTTGGCCTATTAATATCTACCATTCTGTCATACTCTAGCACAATTTTGTCCCCCTTGTAATTAAGCATTAAAGCAGCATATGTTCAGTTTATTGAAAACATATACACTAAAATAACGTATTATATTATTATATATTGACCATAAAAGGTAGTAACAGAATTTCAGCTATGTTTATTTCAATTATTTGCAAAATATTTCAAAGTTTGTTGTCTTAATGAGCAAAAATGTGACAGAGTGGTATTAAATGTCATTTTTTATATTATATTTGTAACAAGAATTGGGATAAATCGTGTTCGATAATAATAAATGCTTGTATTCTAGTTATGCCAAGTTAAAAAAACTGTAAATTTGATTTGACATAATAATTAATAAATATATTAGTTTGTGACAGAGGTGTTTATTTTTTCCAACTATTCCGATAAAACTTAAAATAAATAAAAAGTAAATAACAAAACTTCGATGCACTATACATATCTGAAATCTTCGATAACTGGACAATAATGTAAAAATACATTTTTTTGAAGAATTACACTTTTATTTTTTTTTGAAATCTAAAAATTTATCACTCAGATTGTCGGTAGAAAAGTAGAACGCCCCTTACACACTACTGCTTGGCGGCAGAATAACTGGTACTGCGGTGGTACCTACCTAGACGACCTCCTGCTAAGGAGATCTACCACAATGTGTTTGACCACAGTTCACCTGATGTTAAGTGACGGTGTGGTCGAAGATAGTAAAGCACACCTAGCCTGGAATGGAACTGGCTCTCGAGTGAGGCTGCCGGAACACACCGTTAGATGCTTGGCGGCAGATTTCCAACTCTCGTGTGGTAGCTAGCCAGCCGAGTACTAGAGAGTACGCTACCACCATGCTGTGGTTTCCTTCACCGACAGCGCAAGCTGATTATTGGGGTTTGAACCCACGCTCTTTAGCGTGAGAATGGTTTGTAGTTAGAGCTATCTCTTAGTTTAAGACGATGATGTAGCATTTCAACGTTTCTGACATGAAACTTCTTAAGATCTAGAGTCGTAAAGCAATTACTGAAAAAAGATATGACCTAACCGACTGTTTAGGTTTGTTATCTTGCTCTGCCTACATCTGAGTGGTGACGTCATTGACAGTTTGTGCTGCTCGTCAAGCTGAACCGAAATAACAATGCTATCTTAGTTTTTTACTTTTTTTTACTTAATTTTACTTGGTGGTAGATTTTTTTTTTTTTTTTTTATACATAATAGGTTCGCGTTTGACCACACCCTGCCTGATGTTAAGCAGGATGCAGTCCAAGATGAAGCACGCTTACCTAGAAAAAAACCTGTTTACTATAGATTTGAAGACACCCAAATTGTACTTCGCGGGAAAAACAGACGCTGGCAGAGAGTTCCACATCCTCGCTGTGCGTATGAAGAATGTGGAATCGAAGCGCTTAGTCCGTACGTGGGGAATGTCCACCATGTATGGATGGCGCTTAGGCCTAGTCTGCCTTGCCGTCCGGTAATAAAAAGGGGCTGGCGGAACCAAATTATGCAATTCCGTGGCACACTCCCCGAAATGTATCCGATAGAAGACAGACAAGCAAGCGACTTTCCATTTCTTTAGCAGGAAGTTGTCTAGGTAGGTACCACCGCAGTGCCAGATATTCTGCCACCAAGCGGTAGTGTGTAAACATTACTGTGTTTCGGTTTGAAGGGTACTGCAGCGACATTACTGGGCTGTTGAGATTAACCGTCGAAAGTCTTAAAGTAATGAGCGCCAAAGCAGTGATGCCCCGGACTTTGTTTTGTTACTCAAAGTTCTGTGTATCGCTGCAATGGTCATGGACAGGCGTTATCTCTTACCATCAGAAGAGCGCATCGTTCGTCTCATTACATTTACATTTTTTTTAAAAAGTCCATTGAAATGTTATTTTTTTTGGGCTTAGCGTGCTTAGGAAGCAATTTTATTTTTTATATGTCAAGTTAAATCAAATTTGTGGGGTTGCAACCCTTGTCCCACGGCCGCCATCTTGGAAAAAGGGGTGCAAATGGGGTTTAAGGTTTATCTGACATACCATAGTTGTCACAAAAAAAAATAGTAATTTTTAGGCGTTCAAACCAATTGTAGGTAAATGTATTATGTAAATTACTCTATTAACGTGGTTCGATTTCCATACAAATTAATTTTTGTCATTTATAGACAGATGCAGCATAATTTTACTGTGAAATCACAGCTACTGGCATTTATTTTGGTGTTAGATCAAGCTTATTGTTGGGGCTTGAACCCACGCCCTTCGGCATGCGAACCTACCGCGCTAACCACTGCTATCATCGCTACAAAATTGTCTGTTATTTTTCTTTGTGCATAATACAGAATGAGGGTATACGTTATGTGCGGAGCGAACGTGGGTTTGTTTTTGTGAGATTTCCTTTGTAAACAAAATGCTATTTCCACTTTTCTTCATCAAAAAAGTTTTCTATGTATAAAGGTATATTTTCAATCTCGCTAAAGTTTAACAATGACTTTATTGTTATGGCTGAGCCTTGGACGAAGCCGTAAAGCTAACTTTGTGTTTGCGCGACTTTGAAGCAATGTTTATATAGTTGTTTTGCTTTGAATTTGCTAATCGTTGTCGGAGCGTTGGTCGTCCAGCCGCGAGATGGGTCGACGATATCTTCACCGTCGCGGGTCGAACCTGGACCAGATTGGCACAGGACCGAGGCAGATGGCGTGACAAGAGAGAGGCCTATACCCAGCAGTGGGATAAAGAAGGCTGTGGATGATGATGAATCGTGCGCTGGATGCGAGCCGCTCCCTACCGGTCTTGGTGGAAGACAATGGGGGAGGCCTATGTCCAGCAGTGGGCGTCCTACGGCTGAAATGATGATGACTAGCCACCCCCTGCGATGGTATTTTTATTACTTGAGTTTAGTAGACAAGCAAAAGACATATCAACTTTTTTTGATTTTTTAGTTTGAAATGTAAAAGTAATGAGAGGAACGAGACGCTCTCCTGATGGTAAGAGATAACGCCTGTCCATGACCATTGCAGCGATACACAGAACTTTGAGTAACAAAACAAAGTCCAGGCATCGCTGCTTTGATGCTCATTACTTTGAGACCAATGGTTAGTCTCAACTGCCCTGTAATTTAAATAGATAAATATCGTAGGACTTTACATACAGCGCCACCTGACCCCAAACTAAGCAGAGCTTGTGCGATGGAAGTCAGATAACTGATAGAATACTTAAATACTTTTTTTTGTAATTACATACTTATAATACATACAGAACACCCAGACAAAGAAGCATGATTGTGTTTGCCCTGAGTGGGAATCGAACCCACGCCCTACAGCTCTCAAGGCAGATATACTACCAATGAGCCAACGGGGCTGTCAGGCTGTTTCGCTGCAGTACCCTTCGAACCAGAACACAGTAATGTTTGCACACTACTGTTTAGCGGCAGAATAACTGGTACTGCGGTGGTACCTACCTAGACGACTTTCTGCTAAGGAGATCTAACACCAAGTAGGTTCGGTAGGTACCTTTGTGGAAGTCAATGGGTGAGGCCTATGTCCAGCAGTGGACGTCCTACGGCTGAAATGATGAATGTCACCTTGAATCTCTGTACTTGATAATATAATTATGTAGGTGAGTACATATAATCGCTATCGTATACATTGCTATAAAGTAATTTACGCTCGGATAACTGGAATGATGTCATTTGACTCGGTTATGCTGTTTAGCATGTCGTGATACGTGGTTATTTGAATAGTGTATGCCAGTCGAAAGGAGGTAATGTCTTACTAATCATTAGCAAGAACAACGTCTACTTGGTGGTAGATCTCCTTAGCAGGAGATCGTCTAGGTAGGTACCACCGCAGTACCAGTTATTCTGCCGCCAAGGAATAGTGTGTAAACATTACTGTGTTCCGGTTAACCATCGCAAGTCTCAAAGTAATGAGCGTCAAAGCAGCGATGCCTGGGCTTTGTTTTGTTTCTCAAAGTTCTGTGTATCGCTGCAATGGTCATGGACAGGCGTTATCTCTTACCATCAGGAGAGCGTCTCGTTCGTCTCATTATTTTTCACATAAAAAAAAAACTTACCCATGAAATACGTGGTAAAAAAGGTGTTTCAAAATCTGAATAAATGTAAATGTTTGTGTGTTTGGATGTTTGTTACTCAATCACGCAACAACGGCTGAACGGATTTGGATGATATTTGGCACGCAGCTAGTTTTTTTTGGGTTCCGTACTCAAAGGGGTATTAGAAAGACTCCGCTATCCGTCCGTCTGTCTTTTTTATTTTATTTTTAATGTTTGACAGGCCAGGTGTTTTGACCACAGCTCACCTGATGTTAAGTGGCGGTGTGGCCGAAGATTGTAAAGAAAGAAAGAAAGAAAACATTTATTTTGACACACACAACACTACAACAACAAAAAACACTACAAATAAAAGATTAGAAAAAAAATATGAAAAATAACATTAATAATGTGTAGAAAGTTGTCGTAAGTCGAAAGTTGTTGTAGTAGTTGTTGTTGTTGAAAGTTGATATGTAGTTGTTGTTGTTGTTAAAACACACTTTGGAATAGAATTGGCACACGAGTGAAGCTATCGGAATCCACTGTTAGATGCTTGGCTTGAGTGCTAGAGAGCACGCTACCACCATGCTATGGTTTCCTCGCGATGTTTTCCTTCACCGGCAGCTCAAGCTCATTGTTGGGATCGGGTAAGGTTTTTCTGAATCATCCTATATAGCGTGGCAACTATGAGCGTGTCAGTGGTTATACTGCAGTTTGTACAGTGTTATCATTTGATAAGTGACGCAAAAAAGAACAATTTTGTAGTGATGATAGCTAAGTGGTTAGCGCGGTAGGTTCGCACGCCGAAGGGCGTGGGTTCAAACCCCAACAATGAGCTTGAGCTGCCTGTGAAGGAAAAACATCACGAGGAAACCATAGTTTGGTGGTAGCGCACTCTCTAGTACTCTGCTGGCTAGCTACCACACGAGAGTTGGAAATCTGCCGCCAAGCATCTAACGGTGTGTTCCGGCAGCCTCACTTGAGAGCCAGTTCCATTCCAGGCTTGCTGTGCTTTACAGTCTTCGACCACGCCTTCACTTAACATCAGGTGAGCTGTGGTCAAACACCTAGCCTGTCAAGTATAAAAAAAGAACGAGTGAAATTTGCTGTCGCCTAAAATATCACGTTTAGGGAGAGTTGAAAATTCGCCAAAATCGCCTCAAGTTAAATTAATGGACGCCCCCTTTCTTAAGTGAGCCCTAGCAACAAACCTCGCATCTCGACACCTCAAAAAAAAATTTACATACAATAGATAAGTAGGTACCTACCACCGCTTGTCTCCTTACAAATAATTATAAATATTCGCACAATAATGATTGCGAAACTGATGTATTTTTCCATACGCCCACTTTGAAATTATATCTTTTATTTACATAACATCTACATAATTCAAGAAACGTTTGACGTCGAAATGAATGCGAGTTACTTGCGTCGTGATTGTAAACTCTTTATCGTAATACAAGCGGGCCGGCCCGGCTTCGCACGGGTAAACAAAACTCTATTAACAATGTAGCCTATGTTACTCAGTGATCATGTAGCATTCTAATAATGAAAGAATTATTAAGATCAGTCTAGTTGTTTTTTTTTTTTTTATAGTTGACAGGCTTGGTGTTTGACCACAGCTCACCTGATGTTAAGTGACGGTGTGGTCGAAGATGGTAAAGCGCACCTAGCCTGGAATGCAACTGGCTCTCAAGTGAGGCTGCCGGAACACACCGTTAGGTGCTTGGCGGCAGATTTTTAACTTGAGGGTGGTAGCTAGCCAGTCGAGTGCTAGAGAGTACGCTACCACCATGCCATGGTTTCCTCACGATGTTTTCCTTCACCGGCAGCTCAAGCTCATTGTTGGGGTTTGAATCCACGCCCTTCGGCATGCGAACCAACCACGCTAACCACTGAGCTATCATCGCTACAAAGTTTCGGAGCCTATTCAATACAAACAAACAAACAAACAATCAAATCTTTCCTCTTTATAATAGTACAGATACATAGATAGACTAGATACTAGCTGACCTGAAACGTTGTCCTGTCATTGCTTCATCAAACGCGCGATGTTAAAATTGTCGTTAAATTATCTGAAATTTTCCAATTTTCTGCGCAATTTTCTTAACTTTTCTGTCCGTAAGAACCTTCTACAACGTACCAGGAAACTTGAGAAAAAACATGAATGAAATCGGTTAAGTCGTGCCCAAGTTATGGCGTGACCAAGGGAAACAGATGATTACAGTGATTTATCTCTACATAGTATAAAACAAAGTCGCTTCCCGCCGTCTGTACGCTTAGATCTTTTAAACCACGCAACGGATTTTAATGCGGTTTCCATCAATAGACAGAGTGATTCAAAAGGAAGGTTTATATGTATAATACATGCATATGCACCACGTTAGTATCTACATTGCACCCGTGGGAAGCCGGGGCGGGTCGCTAGTCTCTACATAGTATAAAACAAAGTCGCTTCCCGCCGTCTGTACGCTTAGATCTTTTAAACTCCGCAACGAATTTTAATGCGGTTTCCATCAATAGACAGAGTGATTCAAGAGGAAGGTTTATATGTATAATACATGCATATGCACCACGTTAGTATCTACATTGCACCCGTGGGAAGCCGGGGCGGGTCGCTAGTCTCTACATAGTATAAAACAAAGTCGCTTCCCGCCGTCTGTACGCTTAGATCTTTTAAACTCCGCAACGAATTTTAATGCGGTTTCCATCAATAGACAGAGTGATTCAAGAGGAAGGTTTATATGTATAATACATGCATATGCACCACGTTAGTATCTACATTGCACCCGTGGGAAGCCGGGGCGGGTCGCTAGTCTCTACATAGTATAAAACAAAGTCGCTTCCCGCCGTCTGTACGCTTAGATCTTTTAAACTCCGCAACGGATTTTAATGCGGTTTCCATCAATAGACAGAGTGATTCAAGAGGAAGGTTTATATGTATAATACATGCATATGCACCACGTTAGTATCTACATTGCACCCGTGGGAAGCCGGGGCGGGTCGCTAGTCTCTACATAGTATAAAACAAAGTCGCTTCCCGCCGTCTGTACGCTTAGATCTTTTAAACTCCGCAACGGATTTTAATGCGGTTTCCATCAATAGACAGAGTGATTCAAGAGGAAGGTTTATATGTATAATACATGCATATGCACCACGTTAGTATCTACATTGCACCCGTGGGAAGCCGGGGCGGGTCGCTAGTCTCTACATAGTATAAAACAAAGTCGCTTCCCGCCGTCTGTACGCTTAGATCTTTTAAACTACGCAACGGATTTTAATGCGGTTTCCATCAATAGACAGAGCGATTCAAGAGGAATGTTTATATGTATAATACATGCATACGCACCATATTAGTATCTACATTGCACCCGTGCCAAGCCGGGGCTTATGGCTATGTGGTATAATGTTAAAAGAACGTGTCTTAGTTGAGAAGGCCTTGCGTGGGCTACAATGACAAAAGATCATGTCTGGTCACACGTCGCGGCTAAAGAGGACGTGAATTCACGCGTGCTATTATTTCATTTGGCCATTGAGACATATTAATAACTGGCTCCGCGTTGCGGTGTTGCCCGCTACATTTTTTCGGGATAAAAAGTAGTCCATGTGTTAAACCAGGATGGCGGCTACGTGCGTACCAAATTTCATAAAAATTGGCCCAGCCAAGAAGAAATAATAAATATACAAACACATCTCACAAACTTTATGATAATAAATATCGTAAGACATTACACACAGCGCCATCTGACCTCAAACTAAGCAAAGCTTGTACTATGGAAGTCAACTGATAGAATACTTAAATACTTTGTTTTTGTAAATACAAATATAGAATATTAGTGTGATCTTCCTTTGTATTGAAACGAACGCAACACTCTCCTGATGGTAAGAGATAACGCCTGTCCATGATCATTAAATAAATTAAATATATAAATACTGCAGGACATTACACACAGCGCCATCTGACCACAAACTAAGCAAGGTTGTGCTATGGAAGTCATTTGACTTCCATAGCACAACTGATGGATAACTTAATTTTTTTTTTTTTTTAAATACATGCTTATAATAAATACAGAATACCCAGACACAGAACAAACATTTGTTTATACTACAAAGTTGGTTCTGGATGGGAATCGAACCCACGCCCTTCAGCTCTTGAGGCAGACATTTTACCGATGAACCAACAGGGCTGTCTGCAGTGAACGCAGAATTTTGAATTTAGAACATCGCTGGTTTAGCGCTCATACTTTGAGACATCAGATGGTTAGTTGGTTGGTTATATCTACCATGTTATAAACTACTTCCCTTTAAATAACATCAGTTGACTGTTATGGTGATACAATTAACTTCAGCATGGCGGCTCTATTTCCCGCCGAAGTTCCGCGTATAACCGTCCAAGATGGCCGCTTCCGGTCTGGCGCCTTCTAACACCCATACATGGCAACACTGACTTTTTAAAAGAGTATTAAATAAAATTGGCTTCCAACTGTTCTGTCGTTAATTTATATGCCATTATGTTTAGAAAGGTAACGGGATACGGCTATAAAATGACGTAATTTATAGCTTTTGCTTTGACCTAGTGAAGGTCACGTAGATCGTATGCCTATAATATTTTTTTATCGACTCAAAAAAGTTCTCAATTCGACTGTTTTTTTTTAATTTTTGTTACGCGATAATTCCGCCAATTATGAATCGATTTTGATGATTCTTTTTTTGCTCGGTAGGTCATACTTCAGAGGTGGTGACATAAAATTTTTATACAAATCGAACGAGCTGTTTTTAAAAAAATCAACAAAAAATTGTTGTTAATTTCGTTGGAGCAGTGCGTTTAGTTGGCCCAAGGGGTGTGGAGTCGGTTTTTTTTAAATTTGTATATTGTTATGTGTTAATTCCGTTAAATGTTTGGTTAAATCTTAGACATATACTGTTAATGCGAAATTTAAGTTTCAGCTATTTTTAGCTGTTTCAGTTATTTACTAAAATTATTTTAAAATTGATTTTTATTTCTAAAGTAGAAAAGTAGTTTGAAAGGTGAATTAGTCGGGATATTCCCACGATGCAACGCGACGTGTCGTGTTTGTGTACGAGCCCTTATCGCTAAAAGCGATCTCTCCCATGCAACGTTAGGATGGAAATAATTAAAGGAAGAAGACGGTGTCTGTCAATAATTAGGATGTACATTTTTTTTTTTGTTTTTTATGATTGACAGGCTAGGTGTTTGACCACAGTTCACCTGACGTCAAGTGAAGGTGTGGTCGAAGATGGTAAAGCACACCTAGCCTGGAATGCAACTGGCTCTCAAGTGAGGCTGCCGGAACACACCGTTAGATGCTTGGTGGCAGATTTTCAACTTGAGGGTGGTAGCTAGCCAGCCGAGTACTAGAAAGTACCCTACCACCATGCAAAATTAATAAGATTTCGTGCGGTAATGTATGCAGTGTTTATGAATCATATTGAACCGGTATGGCTTATTAGCGTCTGCTTTCAGACTCGGAGATTACAGGTTTTATTCGGTTCCAAATATATATCATGTATATATTTTTTGCAATTCAAATGAATATGGAAATGTGTTAAATAAATTATTTCGTAATATAATAATTATTATTTCCAACCGGTCTTTATGGAAGTCAATGGGGGAGGCCTATGTCCAGCAGTGGACGTCCTACGGCTGAAATGATGATGATGATGATGAAATTATTTCGTGGACCGTTTATTTTTTTGCTTAAATCTACATGATCCAATTCCATTCTGCCCGTTATAATCTGACTCTTTTTTTAATTTTAATCGGCTAATATTTATGTTTTTAGGGTTCCGTACCCAAAGGGTAAAAACGGGACCCTATTACTGAGACTTCGCTGTCCGTCCGTCCGTCAGTCTGTCACCAGGCTGTATCTCAAGAACGGTGATAGCTAGACAGTTGAAATTTTCACAGATGATGTATTTCTATTGTCGCTATAACAACAAATACTAAAAATAAATTAAAATAAATATTTAAAATAAAAATTTCCCATACAACAAACTTGATTTTTTTACCGTTTCTTGCTCGATACTAATAACGGTGACAGGTAGACGCTTTTAACTATTCACAGAATATTTAGTTTTATTATAGATAATGGTATGGAACCCTACGTGTGTGAGTCCGACTCGCACTTGGCCGGTATTTTTTAAAATTATTTTTCACTGAAAATGAACACATGTTTAATTACACATAATATTCTTGCAAATGTCTGAATTCGACGATGGTTTTTTTTTTAGCGACAAAAAACAAGATCCCTTTACTAAATGCAAGTTAAGTATGTGTGGCAGAAGAACGCAAAATCGATTAAAGTTTCACCCATTCGATGGTAAATACAAATACAAATACAAATACTTTATTGATAACACCAATGTTACAAGTCACTTCAAAATTTTAAACATGTCATTAAATGGGTTTTAAAACACTGATTACATGTCAAAATAAGGTATGTCAATATCCAAACATGTCAATATAAAAAATATTGTCAATATAAAAATACTGTCAATACAAAATATGTCAATATAGAAATATGTCAATACCAAAACAATATTGTCAATATATTAAAACGACATGACAAAAAAATCATAATTACTTACTAGTAATTCAATAATCTTTAAGTTTGAAATACTCGTCAATGTCATAAAACAAGGTTTCTAGCAGCCAAGATCTTAACTTGGTTCTGAAACACGCGGTGGAAGATGCATCCCGCACGGAGGCGGGTACGCGGTTGTAGACCGCGGGCCCCAAAATGGTAACAAATCGATTAGCGTTATCGTATAATCGATTAAACAATTTATTGAGGCGGAGATGTCCTCCGGGCACGAGGTATTCGGAGAAAGTATGCGATAGCAATCTTTGTAAAGAGCTTAAGTGCTCGCCAATTGCAACCAATTTGATCCTAACTTAGTTCTAAACTACTGCATACTAGTATATAAAATATTAATGTATAATAAATTGCCAAAATATATTACAGAATTAAATCATACCGAATTTAAAAAAACCATAAAATTTTTTTTTGAAAACAATCCATTTTACAAATTAAGTGAATATATGTCAATGAGGTTCTCGGAATCCTCATTTATGTGCAGCACGTGAACGGAGCCTCCGCTGCAGTATGCTCGTTGTTAATTACTCGTGTAGGTATAGCTTCATTCATTAAAGTGTAATCGTAAGGTTTTTTTTGTGCATGTGACTTGCCTTTAACATTATTGTTATTTATGGCCAATAAATATTACTGATTTACTGATTTACTGATATAATATCTATACTATTTGGATTAAATTTAGGCCTTAAGCAGGAGTCTGGCAGGGATGTTAGGTGGCCATTCTGAAATCCTTGTACCAGCTGGCTCCAAGAGGCTAAGAAGCTGGTATTAAAGACGGAAAACTGGTACCAGGGCTGCCAGATGTCGAAATAAAAAAAAAGGTTAAAATATATTTCCGCCGATACGTACCGGAAATGATACACTGTTACAATGAGGAAAGTCGCGCGAAAAGAGATCGCGCCGGCGGTCGCGGGTGGCTGCGGTTGCGGGATGTGTGGAATGTGAGATGTTTGTCTGTTATAGCTTACTAGATCTATTGTTGCAAGCTGTTAATAATTTTTCAAGCAGTTTTGTGATCATATATAGGAATCAGAATTACTCGCCGCAGAGCTGGTTCAAATTCCAATAAATAAATTTCGTGGGACATTTTGCACAGCACCATCTAGCCCCAAATTAAGCAAAGCTTTTGTACTACAGGAACAACAAATGTTAGTCATGAGTGGGAATCGATCCCACACTCTTCAGCTCTCGAAACAGAACTACTACCATTGCAACCGTGCGAAGCCAGGCGGGTCGCTGGTGTCTACAAAGTATAAAACAAAGTCGCTTCCCGCCGTATGTACGCTTAGATCTTTTAAACTACGCACCGGATTTTAATGCGGCTTGCATCAATAGACAGAGCGATTCAAGAGGAAGGTTTATATGTATAATACATGCATATGCACCACATTAGTATCTACATTGCGCCCGTTCGAAGCCAGGCGGGTCGCTGGTCTCTACATAGTATAAAACAAAGTCGCTTCCCGCCGTCTGTACGCTTAGATCTTTTAAACTACGCACCGGATTTCAATGCGGTTTCCATCAATAGACAGAGTGGTTCAAGAGGAAGGTTTATATGTGTAATACATGCATACGTACCACATTGGTATCGTTATTGCACCCGTGCGAAGTCGGGGCGTTGTTGTATTATATTTAGTATGGATGAGGAATAGCAATAAATATATACTGGTACGTGAGGAATTACTTTTGGGACGTGTCTGTATCTCTTTTAAATCCAATTTGGTAAATTGATTTTGTTTTTTTGACAGCCCCGTTGGCTCATTGGTAGTATATCTCAGTTTAAAGACATTTATTTTCTCAAAAGAATTTCAATTTAATTCGCTTATTTGAGAATTATGTACGTAGTATTTTGTTGCTTTGACATTGATATATAAGTACATCATTTATAATTGTTAAATTATAAATGATGCACTTAATCATATTACACACGTAATTATCTAACTATAGACTAACTAATTACTATTACCATTTAGCATTAGCATTAAAAAAAAAAGTATTTAAGTATTGTATCAGTTATCTGACTTCCATAGTACAAGCTTTGCTTAGTTTGGGGTCAGATGGCGCTGTGTGTAATGTCCTACGATATTTATTTATTTATTTATTTAAGAATAGAATAGAATATAACTAAGACGACCAATAACATCACATGAACACATAACAACTGACGGAGCCATACATCGCACCGTTAGCCGTCTCGTCCCCGGTGCTACTGCCGTAAAATGATAACATATCTGCCTTAAGAGCTGTAGGGTGTGGGTTCGATTCCCACTCTGGGCAAAACATTTTGTGAATAAACGCAATCATGTTTGTCCTGTGTCTGGGTGTTCTGTATGTATTTACAAAAAAATAAAGTATCTATGTATTCTATCAGTTATCTGACTTCCATAGTACAAGCTCTGCTTAGTTTGGGGTCAGATGGCGCTGTGTGTGTAGTCCCACGATATTTATTTATTTATTTATTAATTATTTTTTGCGTATGTGACTTCATTCCGAGTGATATTTATGTTCGACATAATAAATTGTTACAATAAACCTAATTCATATTTTAAACGCAAACATCTTCCGAGCTCACTGGAGCATGTGCTATTCAGGTGTTCGCTGCTAAAGGCTAGGTTTCACCAACATTTCCGAGTTGAGCATACATTACTGTTTCGAGCGGGCCCTTCAACTTCTTGACCTGTCGCCGGCAGTCGATTGTTCGAGAACAATGTCGAAGTAACGTTGAGCGGTTGTTCAACGTTTGGCATTGTATACTGAAATTTGTGAATATCTGAAGCCTAAAATTTTTAACTATTTCTAAGTATGTAGGTTTTATAAATAAATAAATAAATATCGTAGGACATTACACTCAGCGCCATCTGACCCCAAACTAAGCAAAGCTTGTACTATGGGAATCAGATAACTGATAAAATACTTAAATACTTTCTTTTTTTTTGTAAATACATACAGTACACCCAGACACAGAACAAACATTTGGTTTTATATCACAAAATGCTTGTCCTGGGTGGGAATCGAACCCACGCCCTACAGCTCTTGAAGCAGACACGCTACCAATGAGCCAACAGGGATGTCAATCCCTGTTATGTTTTGGAACACTTCGCACGTACGTCAAAAGTGTTTAGATTTCACGTTTTATGGTTTTTACAAGTTACTTGAAAGATCTCGTCATATACGTTCAGTTCGTTACATAACAGCGCCCGCGGTCGTGCAAGATAACAATCGGTCGTGCTAACGGCATAACGCCGTAACGATATCGACAATATCGTTTTTGTCGTTACAACTGATGTGAAAGTGTGAAAGTGCTGAGATAGGTCTTGACGGATGTTACAAATGTATAAAGCAATCTCAAGAA
This sequence comes from Biston betularia, assembly GCA_905404145.2. Classification (NCBI taxonomy): domain Eukaryota; kingdom Metazoa; phylum Arthropoda; class Insecta; order Lepidoptera; family Geometridae; genus Biston; species Biston betularia. The sequence continues at coordinate 690,159 of FR989891.1, forward strand.
GGATTTGAAACCGTCTCCTTTTTACTACAAGACAAGTCGAAAGACGACCCACTACCCAAATATTGTGGAATTTCCTTGGGCACGTTTAGGCACTTAGCGATGATAGCCCAGTGGTTAGCGCGGTGGGTTCGCATGCCGAAGGGCGTGGGTTCAAACCCCAACAATGAGCTTGAGCTGCCGGTGAAGGAAAAACATCGTGAGGAAACCATAGCATGGTGGTAGCGTACTCTCTAGTACTCGGCTGGCTAGCTACCACACGAGAGTTGAAAATCTGCCGCCAAGCATCTAACGGTATGTTCCGGCAGCATCACTCGAGAGCCAGTTCCATTCCAGGCTAGGTGTGCTTTACCATCTTCGACCACACCGTCACTTAACATCAGGTGAGCCGTGGTCAAACAACTAGCCTGTCAAACACTAAAAAAAAAAAAAAAAAACTTTGTAAGTATGTATACAGATCACCCAGACACAGAACAAACATTTTTTTTATTCCACAAAATGCCCTTCAGAGTTCAGTTCAGTTCAGTCTTTCCACCACCTTCTTGATATGGCGTGGTGAAGATTGGCCTCGAAGATTTCTCCCCATTGCCAAAGCTGGAGGCCAGAGGCCCCTAGGGAGATTGCTCGCCGCGAGTGGCAGTTCTTACTCAGCTGCTTCTCAGCGGCAACCCTTCAGATCTTGGAGCAGACATACTACCAATGAGCCAACAGAGCTGTCAAAGTTTCACGGTTTTTATGTAATCTATCTGTCTTTATTATACTACTATTAAGAGGAAAGATTTGATTGTTTGTATTGAATAGGCTCCGAAACTACTGGACCGATTTCAAAAATTCTTTCACCGTTGGGAAGCTACACTATCCCCGGGTGACATAAGATACTTTCTATCCCTGTATTCCCGCGGGAACGGGAACTACGCGGGTGAAACCGCGAGGCGTCCGCTATTCTTATTCGGAATGGGGGCGATGAGACCTGCATTGACGTCCCGCTCGGGGGTTTTTTTTATGGTTGACAGGCTAGGTGTTTTGACCACAGCTCACCTGATGTTAAGTGACGGTGTGGTCGAAGATGGTAAAGCACACCTAGCCTGGAATGGAACTGGCTATCAAGTGAGGTTGCCGGAACACACCGTTAGATGCTTGGCGTCAGATTTTCAACTTGAGGGTGGTAGCTAGCCAGCCGAGTACTAAAGAGTACGCTACCACCATGCTATGGTTTCCTCACGATGTTTTCCTTCACCGGCAGCTCAAGCTCATTGTTGGGGTTTGAACTCACGCCCTTCGGCATGCGAACCTGCCGCGCTAACCACTGAGCTATCATCGCTACAAAAAATTTTGTAGCGATGATTCGGGGTGTATTGTGCATTTCCCCCTGCCAGCGTCTACCCGAGCCAGCCCAGCTCCTTGAAGTGCCGGAGCGAGGCTCTGGCCCGCTGGCATAGTAGCTCCATCCGCTAGTGGCTTTATTTAATCGTAACAATAAAATATCGATAAACATAAACTATAGAAAGTATTGGTGAGTAATTAAAGTGTACATTTCTCCGGTGAAAGCGAGATAGGGCTACCAGATACCTTTTATAGTTCTGTCAGATAATGTTACATGTACCCCTCATTTATCATTTTACAGTGGAGCCGGTTAGAAATCAACAACTTCTACGGAATAAGCTAACAAACCACTGTAGACCAGATATGGAAACGGATAAATGTCGGTGTTATTTTGTAGACCGCGAATTGGCAAACGTAGTAATGGGATTAGGTCAGGATAGAATGAGACTCCACAGTTTCACAATTCACTCTTGATTTCTTAATGATCCCCTCTTGCTTATCCTCCTCCTCATCCTTTTATCACAATCCTTCCTATCCTCGCTCCCCGCTTCCAACCCATGACCTGACCTGACATTATAAACAATAAATATCGTAGGACTATACACACAGCGCCATCTGGCCCCAAACTAAGCAGAGCTTGTGTGATGGAAGTCAGATAACTGATAGAATACATGAATACTTTTTTTTCCGTAAATACATACTTATAATACATACAGAACACCCAGACACAGAACAAACATTTGTTTATTCACAAAATGTTTGCCCTGAGCGGGAATCGAACCCACGCCCTACAGCTCTCAAGGCAGATATACTACCAATGAGCCAACGGGGCTGTCAAACGGGGCTGTTATATTTTAATTTGACATTTTATTTTGAATTTAGTTTGTTGTTTTATAATTTTGTGACATAAATGTAATTGTTTAATCGTTTTTGTGTCAATAATAAATAATTTGAATAATTTGTTTTTTTTTTAACCGATCTATCCGTCCGTCCGAACCTCGCCCGATCGCCGTCCCTACGTCAGTGGCCGTGATTGGACGACGCTCGTCATTGGCCGGAGTCTCACAACTTCCGTAAAACTAAACAATTTACTAAGTTTAAATAATCGTAGAAACATGTATTCTTACAACATAAATAATTTACTATATTCACATTTCTATTTGTAGAGAATTATACAACTCAATCCGTATTTTAATAATAAAACTAGCTGAAACCTAACAGTAGCGACTTTGATAGGTTGATGATGATGATGATGATCCAAAGGGTAAAACGGGACCCTAGTACTAAGACTCCGCTGTCCGTCCGTCGCCAGGCTGTATCTCATGAGCCGTGATAGTTAGACAGTTGACATTTTCACAGATGATGTATTTCTGTTGCCGCTATAACAGCAAATACTAAAAAACAGAATAAAATAAATATTTAAGGCGGCTCCCATACAACAAACGTAATTATTTTTTTTACCGTTTTTATAGATAAATTGTATGGACTTTCACACTTGGCCGGTTTTTTTATGATTGATAGGCTCGGTGTTTGACCACAGCTCACCTGATGTTAAATGAAGGTGTGGTCGAAGATGGTAAAGCACACCTAGCCTGGAATGGAAGTGGCTCTCAAGTGAGGCTGCCGGAACACACCGTTAGATGCTTGGCGGCAGATTTTCAACTTGAGGGTGGTAGCTAGCCAGCCGAGTAGTTAAATGAAGGTGTGGTCGAAGGTGGGCCACACTCCAAGTGAGGAACTGGCACTCCAAGTGAGGCTGCCTTTTTGCGGTTTTATGGTATCCAAACGACCTTTGCAATAGAGGCTAACAACCAAGTAAATATCCTTGCACATGCGGAAGTGTATCTGAAAACAGCTGTGTCGCCCAAACATCGTATCGCTTCCAAACCCAGTGTTACCATAGCGCAAGGTCGCAATTAGCGGACACCGGAACGCTATTTCATATGCTAAATAACTTGCTAATTATTTACTTACTAGCTGCGCCCTGCGGTGTTACCCGCTAAATGTGGGTTCGATTCCCACCCAGGACAAGCATTTTATGATATAAAACCAAATGTTTGTTCTGTGTCTGGGTGTACTGTATGTATTATAAGTATGCAAAAAAAAAGTATTTAAGTATTCTATCAGTTATCTGACTCCCATAGTACAAGCTTTGCTTAGTTTCGGGTCAGATGGCGCTGTGTGTACAGTCCTACGATATTATTTATTTATTATTTAAAAAGATTATTAAATGTTTTCGGGATAAAAAGTAGCCTATGTGTTAATCCAGGGCGTCAGCTATCTCCATACGAAATTTCGTCCGAATCCGTTCTGTTGTTTTTGCGTGAAAGAGTAACAAACATCCATCCAAACTCTCACATTTACAATGTTAGTGGGATGGGATTTCTAACCTTTTTATCGGGCAGCTTTACAACTGACAGATTTGTTATGGACAAGAATAAATTAAAAAAAGACATATTATGTTGGAATTTTGGCGTGAACGCGAAAAGAGTCCTTTCGCCCCATTGTATGTCTTTTCTTTTTATAAACTGCTGATGTTTTTTTATAAAGTATATACGCGAATACTTACTATATACTTGACATTTCGTGTTGTTCCAAAACCCTATTGAAGCTAGGAAGATAGTGAAGTCGCCACTACTTTACTAAGCCATGACTGGACTTGGACGGCACGGACTGGACTTGTCTGTAACTAACGATGTTAAACATAATTTGGATTAAAAAAAATCGATGCAACCGTTATTCTCGAGTGACACGATCAACCATGTTATTTTTAGTTTTAATATTATGCAATATTTTACCTCGTAATAACATACTTCAATAATTGTGAATTTTCCTTCAAAAACAGCACTATTGAAAAATATATAAAAAATAGCGTGTGAGTTGGCAGTAACAGAAACAATAACAAAAGTTTCTGCCCATAAAGAAAAAAAAATGGAACGCGAACAGTGACATTAAACGATAGAAGTGTCAAAGTTTCTTTTTTTTTACTTTAGCTTCACACAGTTCGTGTATTGAGCCAGTGTCAGCAGTGATTGGCGGTGTGTGATTTCGTTACAAGTTTGACGTTTTGTGCATGTTTTAAAATGAGAACATGGCGTTCATTGGGCCGAGGAACAGCGCGCCCATCATTAGGGATAGTCTCCATACTCCCGCATACGAGGTAAGTGTACCATAATAAATGTTTTTTTTTTTAATGGTGGACATGCTAGGTGTTTGACCACAGCACACCTGATGTTGAAGCAAACTAAGATCTTGTTTTATGACTGACGATGGTTTAAAAATAAGAGATTATTGAATTACTAGTAAGTAGTGATATTATTTTTGTTTTTATTAACATTTAATTACCTATATTGACATAATTATTTTATATGTACATATTATTTCATTGACATTTTCATTGTATTGACACATGTTATGATTTTGATATTTTTAAATATGAATGGAAAAATGGCCTGTAAGGCCCCTACAAACACGGCACATGAATACATGATAATTTCACGTTTCAGCAAAAAAAAAAAAAAGTTTACAAGGTGAGTTGCCGTAAAAAAAAAGTTATAGGCCCCAGTTTAGTGATGAAATTAAAAATTCACGCCTCACTCACTGTTTATTACTAAAGCAGCCAAGAAAAAAAGTAAAATGTCACCTTGACAGTTACATCACGTAAATGCTAATATTGACACCTCTGCCGTGGTGGTCAAACGGTAAATTGCCATCACACGCCCATTCTATTCAGGCTAAAGTGTTTTTAGGTTGAACCCTATCGCTTCATGATTAATATTCTAAAAACTAAAACAAAGCGGTTTGATTCCACTTTATTCGTACGAACCGCTAGACATTTTTTTTTTTTTTTTGACATTACACACAGCGCCATCTGACCCCAAACTAAGCAAAGCTTGTACTATGGGAGTCAGATAACTGATAGAATACTTAAATACTTTTTTTTTTTGTAAATACATACTTATAATACATACAGTACACCCAGACACAGAACAAACATTTGTTTTTGTATCACAAAATGCTTGTCCTGGGTGGGAATCGAGAGAAAAGCTAGCATATTTTTTTATTTATTTATTCCTTAATCTCACACCATCCTTACAGGGTTTCCCTAATGCGATGGTGCTAGTAAATATACAATTATAAAAATTAAAAATGTCAAAAAAATTAAATTAAAAAGTCAAACAATAAAAAATTAAAATCATAAAAATCATAAATTAAAATGTCAAACAAAAAATAAAAATCATAAATAAAAACCTTAAATTACTATGTCAAATTATAGCATGCGTCATGCGTCTATTCAACCATCATGGAGTGATTTAATTTTCTATATATCTATTCACTCTGACTTTAAAAAGTTGTAAACATGAACTTTCATGAAGTCAGGAAATAAATCTGTAGCTTTTGCCAGCAAATAAATCTGTAGCTTTTTCCAGCTTTGATTCCGTTTGACTTATCAAAAGTCCGTCCGGGAATAAAAAGGGGCAGATGAAATTACCTTGTGCAACACTAGGACACATACTCTCTGTAATGTGAAATTATATTTCAATTATGATTATTGACATATTATTTTAACCTATCATTCATTTAAAAAACATGAACTCCTCAATGTACAATCGTACACTCCTTCAAAACACTCAACTTTAAGTAGCGACAAACTTAAAAGAATTGCCTAAATCATGAAACTAAAGTTCTCCACGGTCGTGCCGTCAGTTTAGTTTGGAACTGCGACGGTGTCGCCCCCATTTCACTGTTAAATAAATTGGTCTTACTGTAAGTGAGTAGTTGCAAATTTAGCTTAATTATTCAAATTAATTCCCTCGGTGTTGCCAGCCGCAAAAAACATGGATTCTATCACGTAATGCCGGTTCAGTCACCCCGTGGCCAGTGTGTGTTACGGGTTATTCAAGGATTAGCGCTTGCTACACGGAACGATGTGCCTAAGCAAACTTTGTATTTCATACCTACTAGGTAGTTGACTTCCTTAGCAGGAAGCCGTCTAGGCAAGCAGTAATGTGTAAACATTTTTAAACAGCGGACTGCACATTATTTAAGCCTAACCATCGATTATCTTTAGTAATGATGCCCTGTACTTTTTTTGATTTAAAGTCCCGGACAAGGATCAGGCGTTATCTCTTACCATCAGTTGAGCGTTTAGTTTGTCTTATTCCTTTCACATTAAAGCAAAATAATATATACGGTTACGTAGTCGAAGTGTGTCGTGACGACATTGTAATTCCTTGACAATTGTTTACAATAATCGTCAAGCCATGTCGGTGACCTTCGAAAGTCGTATTAATTCTGATTCCAACACTAGGTCTTACCGCTGATATGTAAACTGTAGACAATTATTATTATCGTCGTATACAGGTACTAGCGACCCGCCCCGGCTTCGCACGGGTGCAATATATATGCTAATGTGGTGCATATGCACGTATTGTACAATGTACATGTAAACCTTCCTCTTGAATCACTTTGTCTATTGATGGGAACCGTATTAAAATCCGTTGCGTAGTTTGAAAGATCTAAGCGTACAGACGGCGGGAAGCGACTGTTTTATACTATGTAGAGATGTAGTTCGAGTCGCTAGCTGCCAACATTAGATTTCATTGTCTATTAGGCAGCCTCGGCACAGAGGTCTGTCCGTAGCTCTGATTTTATGTCCGCAGCTACGATTTTGTGACCGTAGCTCTGGTTTTGTGTCCGTAGCTACGATTTTATGTCCGCAACTCCGAATTTGTGTCCATAGCTTCCGATTTTGTGACCGTAGCTACGGTTTTGTGACCGTAGGCTCCGATTTTATGTCCGTAGCTACGATTTTGTGACCGTAGCTACGATTTTGTGACCGTAGCTACGATTTTGTGACCGTAGCTTTGATTTTGTGTACGTAGCCGCCAATTTTGTGGCAGTAGCTCTGGTTTTATGTCCCTTATTCCGATTTTCTGTTCGTAGCTCCAATTTAGTGTCCATAGCTCGAGTATTTGTGCCTTTGTGTAGGCTGCCGTGACTTTACATGCGTAATTATGTGCGTGAATTATCATGATGAGACAACTAATTTTAACATAAAACATTTATAATTATTATGTATGTTTATTAGCATAATACTAATTATAATAATATGTTAAAACAATAGATTTAATGTTGAAATTAACAGATGCTAATAATTGTTTTTTCATATCTCGTTTTTTCGTGAATCAAATTATTGTTACGCCGCCGACGAGTAGTGTAAAAAGTAACAACAAAAAAAGGAGCGAGTAATTTATTATAATATACCCGGAATTATGAGATTTTTGCTATATTTTTTTTTTTTCTATTATTAATACGGATGATGTTGAAGGAAGTTATAAAGTGGTCTTAATTAACTGTTATTTTTTATTAAGTTTCGACTGACCTGCTGTTTCAGATCTTTTGAAAATCTGAAAATCTGTCGCCAAGCATCTAACGGTGTGTTCCGGCAGCCTCACTTGAGAGCCAGTTCCATTCCAGGCTAGGTGTGCTTTACCATCTTCGACCACGCCTTCACTTAACGTCAGGTGAGCTGTGGTCTAACACCTAGCCTGTCAACCATAAAAAAAAAACTACTAAACAGAGAGCACGAAGAGTTCCGTACCATATCAATAATATTATCAATGTGAAAGTTTGGATGGATGTTTGTTACTCTTTTACGCAAAAACTACTAAACAGATTTGGATGAAATTTGGTATGGAGGTAACCGAGACTCTGGATTGACACATAGGCTACTTTTATCCCGAAAACATGTAGCGGGTAACACCGCGGGATACAGCTAGTAAAACTAAATTAAGCGTGTAGAGTCTCAAATGAGTGTTGTATCTTCTTGAGCAAGGTGCGAGCAATTTGCCTCCCACGCAGCGCTGGCGTCCAATTGTGGACGTCATCTTAAGTTATATGGACCAATCTAGCCGGGTAATGGGTTTCAATGAGCTCACCCACATTACGTGGTTGTAGAGAAGTACATCATATTTAAAAAAAACCGGCCAAGTGCGAGTTTCGTAGCGATGATAGCTCAGTGGTTAGCGCGGTAGATTCGCATGCCAAAGGGCGTGGATTCAAACATTTCAAACCCCAACAATGAGCTTGAGCTGCCGGTGAAGGAAAACATCGTGAGGAAACCATAGCATGGTGGTAGCGTACTCTCTAGTACTCGGCTGGCTAGCTACCACACGAGAGTTGAAAATCTGCCGCCAAGCATCTAACGGTGTGTTCCGGCAGCCTCACTTGAGAGCCAGTTCCATTCCAGGCTAGGTGTGCTTTACCATCTTCGACCACACCTTCATTTAACATCAGGTGAGCTGTGGTCAAGCAAATAGCCTGTCATCCATTAAAAAAAAAAAAAGAGTCGGACGGCACGAAGGATTTCGTACCATCCCACTAACATTATATTTATTTGTGCATATCCTCGTTATTGACACACCCCGTATTTTTCTTCCTCTGATCTCTGGCCGTCCTAAGGTTGCCTGGAAAAGATCGCTTTTAGCGATAAGGTCGCCAGTTGTTACACCTATTAATTAATTTAATTTCTTCTGTATTGTTTGTTTTTGTGTGTTAATCAATCAATATTATAAACGTGAATGTATGTTTGTTACTCTTTCACGCAAAAACTACTGAACGGCATAATGCTGGTCATACTAAGCGGTATGACCAGCGCTGGTTACTTTTTACACGACTGCCCGACAAAGGAGAGTAATGTTTTTAAGGTTCATGTATGAGTTTCTTTATTCCACCAATAGCTGCGCCCCGCGGTGTTACCCGCCACATGTTTTCGGGATAAAAAGTAGCCTATGCGTTAACCCAGGGTGTCAGCTATCTTCTTTTTTTTATGTAAAATATAATGAGACGAACGAGACTCTCTCCTGATAGTAAGAGATAACACCTGTCCATGACCATTGCAGCAATACACAGAACCTTGAGTAACAAAACAAAGTTCAGGGCATCGCTGCTTTGGCACTCATTACTTTGAGACTTTTGATAGAGTTAGTCTCAACAGCCCAGTAATTTCGCTAGCTGCAGTACCCTTCAAACCGGAACACAGTAATGCTTACACACTACTGCTTGGCGGCAGAATAACTGTACTACGGTGGTACCCACCTAGACGACCTCCTACTAAGGAAATCTACCACCAAATAATGTACCACGTACGTTAGCGTATTGTTACCAATATGTAAACTAGAATTTCGATCATTGCATGTAGTAGCTTTCAATACTAAGATTGTATCTTTCTCGAATCTGGACATATCTATTTAATCTCTGTGGTCAGTCCCATGTTCAATAGACATTGATTGCTGTACAGAATCTGCGATGTAATGATGTTATTATTTAGTTATTAGTGTTAATATGTGTTCCGGTTTGAAGGGTACTGCAGCGAAATTACTGGGCTGTTGAGAGTAACCATCGAAAGTCTCCAAAGTAATGAGCGCCAAAGCAGTGATGCCCCGGACTTTGTTTTGTTACTCAAAGTTCTGTGTATCGCTGCAATGGTCATGGACAGGCGTTATCTCTTACCATCAGGAGAGCGTCTCGTTCGTATCGTTACTTTTTACATAAATTGATTAACTTTAACAACAGAACAGACAAGTTTTTGAAGAAACTTTGGAAGCACAACCTTTGTCGGGCTAACTAGTTAAAAAAAAAAGTGTACCAGACGTCGCCACAGGGCGTGTTGTAAAAGCAATCCAGTTATAATAGAGACCATGAAAATATCGCAACGTATCACATGTTGTAGCGAAAGAGAACAGGTTTGAAGCGAGATTGAAAGTGTGGGATGAAATCGAAAGTAGACAGTGGAAGCCGTAGGCCTGATTCTATACGCACGATGTAGATTACGACCACAGAAATGTGTAGAGATGACAGCCCAGTGTTTAGCGCGGTCGGTTCGCATGCCGAAGGGCGTGGGTTCAAATCCCAATAATGAGCTCGAGCTGTCGGTGAAGGAAAACATCGTGAGGAAACCATGTGCGTGTGCTTTACCATCTTCGACCACGCCTTCACTTAGCATCAGGTGTGATGTGGTCAAACACCTAGCCTGTCATATTGTTGACAGGCTAGGTGTTTGAAAAAAATGTGTTTCGTTACTCAAAATTCTGGGTATCGCTCCTATGGCCTTATGGCAGGCGTTTTCCCTTACCATCAGGTGAGCGTCTTGTTCCTCATTTCAGCTTTTTTTACATAAAACAATGTATTGTACTTTTAAAAATTATGAATGTCAATAAAAAGTAGGTATATCAATATAAAAAACCGGCCAAGTTCGAGTCGGACTCGCGCACGAAGGGTTCCGTACCATAATCTACAAAAACGGCAAACAAATCACGTTTTTTTGTCACGCCTGTCCATGACAATCGCAGCAATACACAGAACTTTAAGTAACAATACAAAGTCCAGGGCATCACTGCTTTGGCGCTCATTACTTTGAGACTTTTGATAGAGTTAGTCTCAACAGCCCAGTAATTTAAAATACATCATCTGTGAAAATTTCAACTGTCTAGCTATCGCCGTTCTTGAGATACAGCCTGGTGACAGACGGACGGACGGACGGACAGCGAAGTCTCAGTAATAGGGTCCCGGTTTTACCCTTTGGGTACGGAACCCTAAACAAATAAAAGTGATAATGTCAAAAAGAATCATAGTTACTTATTCGTAATTTAAAAATCTGACGACGTACCTATATATATGGTAGACAACTGCATACAGTTGACTCGAGCACCGAGTCTTTGCGCTTATCTGTAGAACATATTCTCTGTGGTTACAACGTTGGAAGGTACTTTGTTGAACTTATAAGTTATGCACTTCCTCCTTTCATACCTGATGGAAATGTTTTCATTTTCTGTTTTATAGTAATCATCATCATCATCATTTCAGGCCTCTCAGATATAGGCCTCCCCCATTGACTTCCACAAAGACCGGTTGGAAGCGGCTCGCATTCAGCGCGTTCCTGCGCTCTTTACTAGGTCGTCTGTCCACCTTGTGGGTGGACGTCCTACGCTGCGCTTGCCGGGCCGTGGTCTCCACTCCAGAACTGTGCAGCCCCATCGGCCATCAGTTCTGCGTGCTATGTGCCCTGGCACTTCACCTTGCTGATTCTCTGGGCTATGTCGGTAACTTGGGTTCGTGTACGGATCTCCTCATTTCTGATTGGCTCTCGTAGGGAAACTCCGAGCATAGCCCTCGCATAGCTCGTTGTGCTACTTTGAGCTTTATGGTAACAAATATACGTAAAACTATAGTATAGAGAGATAAGATTTTAAATGTTTTTACTATGTACGTGAATCCCATCATGAATCTTCTTAGCAGTATTTTAAAATGCCTATTTGTAGCGATGATAGCTCAGTGGTTAGCGCGGTAGGTTCGCATGCCGAAGGGCGTGGGCTCAAACCCCAACAATGAGCTTGAGCTGCAGGTGAAGGGAAACATCGCGAGGAAACCATAGCATGGATCTCACTTCTTTTGTCGTTAAGGTGTCGTACAAAGAAATTTTTGCCATTTATGGACAAACGGAGCATAATTTTGAAGTAAAATCACAGCTACTGGCATTTATTTTGGTCTTTATTTGCGGTAAATTACAATTGCTTGAATAAAACAGTAGATTATGCTAATAATCTACTGTTTTATTCAAGCAATTGTGATTGACCGCAAATAAAGACCAAAATAAATGCCAGTAGCTGTGATTTCACTGTAAAATTATGCTCCATTTGTCCATAAATGGCAAAAATTTCTTTGTATGGAAATCGTACCACCTTAAAGTCAAGAAAGGCATATAATATTAAACTTGGCTCTCATATCACATTTATGTTTTTAATAGGGTTAACCTTTCTATAATTAATAGTACCTACTTTTACTTGGTGGTAGAACTCCTTAGCAGGAGGTCGTCTAGGTAGGTACCACCGCAGTACCAGTTATTCTGCCGCTAAGCAGTAGTGTGTAAACGTTACTGTGTTCCGGTTCGAAGGGTACTGCAGCGAAATTACTGGGCTGTTGAGACTAACCATCGAAAGTCTCAAAGCAGTGATGCCCCTGGACTTTGTTTTGTTACTCAAAGTTCTGTGTATCGCTGCAATGGTCATGGATAGGCGTTATCTCTTACCATCAGGAGAGCGTCTCGTTCGTCTCATTACTTCTTACATAAAAAAAAAACCTAGGGACTCTGGGACCGAGTAGCAGAAAATGGGACAGTCTGGTTCAAAACTGGACGGTATGGTCACGTTATGTATGACGTATCAACTCCAAAAGGAACAAAAACAATGTCACAAATGACACACAAATTAATGACATGCTATCTACGTCTTGACAACTTACCTGTGACTAATTAGTACGAACATAATAATTATGTTTGTCACTAGATATGATATGCGTTCTTATTTTTGTGAATCACTTTTTGAGCTGTCTGTGTCTAACCCTCTTCATGGATTGTGTGAAAGGGGATTGAAATTGTAACGTTCGAGTCGATGTTACAAGTCGGTATGTAAAGTTGTTTTTTTTGTATTTATTTTAGTATCTGTAGCGATGATAGCTCAGTGGTTAGCGCGGTAGGTTCGCATGCCGAAGGGCGTGGGTTCAAACCCCAACAATGAGCTCGAGCTGCCGGTGAAGGAAAAACATCGTTAGGAAACCATAGCATGGTGGTAGCGTACTCTCTAGTACTCGGCTGGCTAGCTACCACACGAGAGTTGAAAATCTGCCCCCAAGCATCTAACGGTGTGTTCCGGCAGCCTCACTTGCATTTACAAATTAAATTTTATTTTACAAAAAAAAAAAGTATTTAAGTATTCTATCAGTTATCTGTCTTCCATAGTACAAGCTCTGCTTAGTTTGGGGCCAGATGGCGCTGTGTGTAATGTCCTATGATATTTATTTATTTATTTATTTTATTTAGGGTCTCAGCTACACCACTAGGTAGGTACCACCGCAGTACCAGTTATTCTGCCGCCAAGCAGTAGTGTGTAAACATTACTGTGTTCCGGTTAGAAGGGTACTGCAGCTAGCGAAATGACTGGGCTGTTGAGACTAACCATCGAAAGTCTCAAAGTAATGAGCGCCAAAGCAGTGAGGCCTTTGTTTTGCTACTCAAAGTTCTGTGTATCGTTGCAATGGTCATGGACAGGCGTTATCTCTTACCTTTCGTCTCATTACTTTTTACACAAAAAAAAAAACCAAAACAAATTTTATCCAAATATGTTCAGTAATTTTTGCGTGAAAGAGTAACAAACAAACTTACAAACTTTCGCATATACTCATGCTCAATACTTTATTGCAACATATGTACAGTAGAGATCCTTCTGCTTATAAATTTAACAATGTTGTACCTAGCACATACGACCCCGTTAGGGTATGACAAACAATTTAAATCAAATGATTTAAATAATAATAACTACAGAACATTTTAAATGCGATTTAAATGAAAAATACAAAATAAAATTAATAGGGTTTGTTCTAATATAGAGTTATCGCTGCAATCGGTGCCGTGTGGTAATGTTACAGTTTCGACACCGCATTCCGTCCGTGGTCAACCTAAGCCGTTCGCCCACAGCCAACCGTGTGAAATGTCTTTATCTACGTGCTTCTAAGTCTGTGCAAAAATCCGGTTTGGCTTCAAACTTGTGTCGCCTCTGTGGATTTCCTCAAAATCACTTAAATAATAAAATAATAAATATCGTAGGACATCACACGCAGCGCCATCTGACCCCAAACTAAGAAAAGCTTGTACTGTGGAAGTCAGATAACTGATAGAATACATAAATACATTATTTTTTTTAATACATACTTATAATGAATACAGAACACTTGGCTGGTTTTTAGGGTTCCGTACCCAAAGGGTAAAAACGGGACCCTATTACTGAGACTTCGCTGTCCGTCCGTCCGTCTGTCACCAGGCTGTATCTCAAGAACCGTGATAGTTAGACAGTTGCAATTTTCACAGATGATGTATTTCTATTGCCGCTATAACAACAAATACTAAAAAACAATAAAATAAATATTTAAGGATATGGGCTCCCATACAACAAACTTGATTTTTGTATAGATAGATAATGGTACGGAACCCTTCGTGCGTGAATCCGAATCGCACTTGGCCGTATTTTAATTATATTTTTCGGTGTGCACAATCTATCTATCTAATCTTTAGCAGTGAAAAATAGTTGACAAAACTTAAAATTGGTTTACTTACCGTAACAGATTGTAAAATAAAATACTTTTAATAATAAGCAATATTATTTATCTCTATCATAATGAAATAATCAACTTCTGCGGCGAAAGTGAAAGTACAGATTCGTTACGTTAAAACTATTAATGGAGTTAACAGTTCAATAATAATCATTTAATCATACAAATCGAATGTTGCTGAACGGTGTTTAACTTTTTAATTTTGTTTTCCGAAAAGTTATGCAACGCTCGGGCCGGTCGGGTTTTGGATGGGTGGCCGTTTGTTGAGAAGCGATAAGGGGCCAACCATAAATTGCGTCACACGTTAAGGGGGAGGGAGGGGGTCGACGAAGTGTGACGTTGTGTGACAAGGGGGGGGGGGGGTACTTACTTATTATTAACGTGTTACTCGTATAGGTATAGCTTCATTCATTAAAGTGCAATCGTTTGTAGCGATGATAGCTCAGTGGTTAGCGTAGTAGGTTCGCATGCCGAAGGGCGTGGGTTTAAACCCCAACAATGAGCTTGAGCTGCCGGTGAAGGAAAACATCGTGAGGAAACCATAGCATGGTGGTAGGGTACTTTCTAGTACTCGGCTGGCTAGCTACCACCCTCAAGTTGAAAATCTGTCGCCAAGCACCTAACGGTGTGTTCCGGCAGCCTCACTTGAGAGCCAGTTCCCTTCCAGGCTAGGTGTGCTTTACCTTCTTCGACCACACCGTCACTTAACATCAGGTGAGCTGTGGCCAAACACCTAGCCAGTAAACCACTAAAAAAAAAACAGTTCTCATAGCACAAGCTTTACTTAATTTGGACCTAGATGGCGCTGTATGACATGTCATCAAATATTTGGTCATTTGGTCGTAAGGTTTTTTTTTGTATAAGTGATTTGCCTGTTTTTTTTTTTATAGTAGATAGGCTTGCGTTTGACCGCCATCCCGCCTGATGTTAAGCGAAGATGCGGTCTACGGTGGAGCACGCTGATGGTAAGAGATAACGCCTGTCCATGACCATTGCAGCGATACACAAAACTTTGAGTAACAAAACAAAGTCAAGGGCATCACTGCTTTGGCGCTCATTACTTTGAGACTTTCGATGGTTAGTCTTAACAGCCCAGTAATTTCGCTAGCTGCAGTACCCTTCGAACCGGAACACAGTAATGTTTACACACTACTGCTTAGCGGCAGAATAACTGGTACTGCGGTGGTACCTACCTAGACGACTTCCTGCTAAGGAGATCTACCACCAAGTAAAGAAGCAATAAGAAGCTCAGAGTCAGTTATTTCCTAGAAATATAATTCGTTTTGGACTTGACTGTATTTCTTTTAACAATATCTGTGAGGCCCTTCATCATCGTCATCATCATTTCAGCCGTAGGACGTCCACTGCTGGACATAGGCCTCCCCCATTGACTTCCACAAAGACCGGTTGGAAGCGGCTCGCATCCAGCGCGTTCCTGCGGTCTTTGCTAGGTCGTCTGTCCACCTTGTGGGTGAACGTGCTACGCTGCGCTTGCCGGTCCGTGGTCTCCACTCCAGAACTTTGCAGCCCCATCGGCCATCAGTTCTGCGTGCTATGTGCGCTGCCCACTGCCACTTCAACTTGCTAATCCGCTGGGCTATGTCGGTAACTTTGGTTCGTCTACGGATCTCCTCATTCCTGATTCGATCTCGCAGGGAAACTCCGAGCATAGCCCTCTCCATAGCGCGTTGTGCTACTTTGAGCTTACCAAGAAGGCACACAGTCAGAGACCACGTTTCAGCGCCATAAGTCATCACTGGTAACACACACCTTGAGGCCCTTGGTTTCACTAAAAACAAGCGTTCCTTATCGCAAGTTTCTAGGATATTTGTCTACAATCTAGCACAACCTTGCGGAGTGTTTAGTTAGTCAGTTAGTACAAACTGTGTTTGTTCAAAGATTAGAACAGTTTTAAGGAAGTGCCTACTTATGTTACTGTGAGGTGACAGCTAAAGGTTTTTTTTTAATGTTTGACAAGCTAGGTTTGACCACAGCTCACCTGATGTTGAGTCACGGTGTGGTCGAAGATGGTAAAGCACACCTAGCTTGGAATAGAACTGGCATACCCTAGAAACATGCACAATTTTTTTTTTTACATATTTTCATTATTTTATATTGACATACCTTATTTTGACATTTTGATGTTATTTTTTAAATACAAAAATGTAAAATTGTAAAACTCATATAATGACATAGTCTTGATGAAACTATACAGCATGGTGGTAGGGTATTTTCTAGCTAACTTTCAAGTTGAAAATCTGCCGCCAAGCATCTAACGGTGTGTTCCGGCAGCCTCACTTGAGAACCAGTTCCATTCCAGGCTAGGTGTGCTTCACCATCTTCGACCACACCGTCACTAAACATCAGGTGAGCTGTGGTCAAACACCTAAGGGTACTGCTGCTAGCGAAATTACTGGGCTGTTGAGACTAACCATCGAAAGTCTCAAAGTAATGAGCGCCAAAGCAGCGATGCCCTGGACTTTGTTTTGTTACTCAAAGTTCTGTGTATCGCTGTAATGGTCGTGGACAGGCGTTATCTCTTACCATCAGGAGAGCGTCTCGTTGGTCTCATTATTTGTCACATAAAAAAAAAAAAAAAAAAAAACCTAGCCTTTCAACTATAAAAAAAAACCTACACCTAAACCAAATCGGCGCCACTGATGCTGAGAACTAACCTTTTTTGTCGCACTGCACACTACAGCGACAACTTTCTACATATTATTATTTGTAGTGTTTTTTTGTTGTTGTAGTGTTGTGTGTGTGTGACAAAATAAATGTTTCTTTCTTTCTTTCAAAACGAAATCTTTAAACTACAATTTTATTTATTTTATTGATATAGGTACAGTTACAGACCTTAGGCTACTTAGTATATGTAGTGTATTATATAATTAAGATATCGTAGTGAGCCTAAGGCCCAATTACAACTATACACAACTTATATTGTAAATATAAACCGACTTATGT
This sequence comes from Biston betularia, assembly GCA_905404145.2. Lineage (NCBI taxonomy): Eukaryota > Metazoa > Arthropoda > Insecta > Lepidoptera > Geometridae > Biston > Biston betularia. The sequence continues at coordinate 707,607 of FR989891.1, forward strand.
GTTACTACTTAAATAAGTAATACAATTTATTGGAAAGCTTTACAGACATTAAGCTTAAAGGAAAAGAAGTTACATGAGAATATGTCTCTGGGATCCCTTAAACCATCATATGTGCGGCACATCCTTGCAAGAGGGTTGTTTTGTGATACATTATTGTAAGCAGGCGGGATGCTAAATAGTTTAAAATTGCGTACGGAACGTGTGGGTACTTTAATATTATTACGCTCCTACAATGCTTCACTGTATGTGCCGTTGACAATCTTGTGCAGAGCACAAAGGTCTGTGATTGTTCTGCGGCCTTCAAGACTCTTCATTTTAAATTTGTCCAACCTGTCCGAGTATTCCTACATTATCATTACTTCCGAGTATTAATTACAGTATGCCACTTAATTTTTCGGATTCCATTTTGTTAATATAAATAACTAGCTGACCCGGCGAACTTTGTTCCGCCTTAGAGGTTATAAATGAGCAGACTTTTAATTTTATCAAGTTATTTTTTTTATTTGGATAATTAATGTAGATAAATAAAAAGAGCAAGTATTTTAAGGATTCTTTATTGGCCATGTATTTTAGTGCGTGGGTTCCACTTTTTGTTGAATCACCTTGTGATAGACCACATTTTTGTTTTATTATCTGGTGCAAGAACAAATAACGCAGATGGTCTTCCGACCCGTGAACATGCCACATATAATTGACCATGGGAAAAACATGGATTTTCTAGATTCAGACCACAAACTTTGAAGCATTAGCCTCTTTTTACTTTTTACAGTGTAACGATGATCTCATTCTGAATTATTAAGTTTAAGTCATCTGCATATTTATTCTTAGCCGCCAAAATTGCTCGCTCACTCAACCATTGATTATTTTTGTTGCGTTTTGTTATAAACGTGATAAAAAGTATCCTATGTCCTTCTCCTGGTACTAAGCTACCTCCCTACCAATTTTCAGCCAAATCAGTTCAGCCGTTATTGAGTTCTAAATAGTGTAACTAACACGACTTGCTTTTATGTTTTATGGTTGACAGGCTAGGTGTTAGACCACAGCTCACCTGATGTTAAGTGAAGGTGTGGTCGAAGATGGTAAAGCACACCTAGCCTGGAATGGAACTGGCTCTCAAGTGAGGCTGCCGGAACACACCGTTAGGTGCTTGGCGGCAGATTTTCAACTTGAGGGTGGTAGCTAGCCAGCCGAGTACTAAAGTACCCTACCACCATGCTATGGTTTCCTCACGATGTTTTCCTTCACCGGCAGCTCAAGCTCATTGTTGGGGTTTAAACCCGCGCCCTTCGGCATGCGAACCTACCGCACTAACCACTGAGCTATCATCGCTACTTTTAAATAGATATATATATATTAAACACCATAATTTTAAGTTAAGCCTCTAATATTGCATGTTCGCGCTGAACGTAGCTGTTGCTCTACCTATATATTAAGACCTTAATGTAAACAGCATAGCGATGAACTATACTTTGACTTTGAACTAGCTAGGTAAAAAGTTACGAGGACCGTATTCAGCGTGTTGTCTTTCGCGACGCTGTCAAGGCCGCTTGACACTTGATACAAGACGGAGCGCGTCCTTGCGGCGAGGAAGCCCGATCTTTGAACCGGTACGGCAGCGAACCGGTTCCACGGGCCTTGGAGGAACGACCTTGCGAACGTTATGCCTTTATAATATATTTACTTGCGGACGCCTCGCGGTTTCACGCGCGTAGTTCCCGTTCCCTTGGGAATACAGGGATAAAAATAGCCTATGTCACCCGGGGATAGTGTAGCTTCCCAACAGTGAAAGAATTTTTGACATCGGTCCAGTAGTTTCGGAGCCTATTCAATACAAACAAACAAAAAAATTAACATTTCTTATTTTTAAGGTGTAGATGACAACTGTAATAGTTCGACATATTATTATGATATCGCGGACTTATTTGTAGCTGTCAATTTGCTATAAAACGTCACTTTATTCTATTGTCAATAGTTTTCGCAGCGCATGCTAAGTAAGGGTTTTTTCAAATTTTTCATAGCTTGGGTTACATTATTGAATTTTCCATACGGATCCCTAATTGTTTTTTAAATAAAATATAGCCTATGCCCATCACGGATAATGTAGCATTCTAATAATGAAAGAATTATTAAGATCGAGTCCAAGTTTCGGAGCCCATTCAATACAAACAAACAATCAAATCTTTCCTCTTTATAATAGTATAGATAGATACATTCTGGGGCCCGCGGTCTACAGCCGCGTACCCGCTGTATCGCTTTGTAGCGATGATAGAGTGTGGGTGTAGCGGGTAGCACCGCGGAGCGCAGCTAGTACTAAAATAAATGTATTAGGAAACTTTTCTGATTCTTGCAGCGCCATGATGTTCTTTCATCTTTGTCCCCAGATTAAATTGGAGAGCGTCTTGGGGCTGACTGTCGGCAGCAATGCAGCCCTCGACTGCGACCCCAACACCGAGCTGGTGGCGTACCCGGCTGGGTGAGTACTTCGACCATTTCACACTGATAGACAAAAAAATTATATCGTAGGACATTACACACAGCGCCATCTGACCCCAAACTAAGCAAAGCTTGTACTATGGAAATCAACTTTTGTAAATCATCATCATCATCCACAGGCTTCTTTATCCCACTGCTGGGTATAGGGCTCTCTTGCAATGTCATCTGCCTCGGTCCTGTGCCAATCTGGTGCGGGTTCGTCCCGCGACGGTGACAAATCGACCCATCTTGCGGCTGGACGACCAACGCTCCGCTTACCTTATACATACTTATATGTATTGTAAATTATGTTGAAATGTGTTTTATGTCATAAATAAAGTGTTGTCTATTGTCTATTGTCTTTGTCTACTATTATAAAGAGGAAAGATTTGTTTGTATTGAATAGGCTCCGAAACTGCTAGACAAATTTAAAAATTCTTTCACCGTTGTGAAGCTACACTGTCCCCGGGTGACATAGGCTACTTTTTATCCTTGTATTCCCACGGGAACTGGAACTATGCGGATGAAACCGCGAGGCGTCCGCTAGTATATAATATTTCTGTGATTTTTCACCAAATTCACGTGCCGTGAACTACTTTCAGTGCATAAATATCATTTCATATGTACCTATTTGTTCTTTTTTTTGTGTCTGTCGTATTGTGGTGCGTTTTCCACCCCATATTTTTCTACAATGGCAACCCTTAATCGATAAAAAGGTATGGCCACACCGCGCCCCAGGGTGTAAAGGTGCGGTCCCAGCGTGTTGATTTATGTTCAATCTAATTTTAAAGTTCATTGCCATTTCCCGCTTCCCCTATTGTGAGTGAATTACATACAGACATGACAGGACAAAGGAAATTGGAAAAAATACAAGTCAGCCATACAGGGTGCTAAATAAAGGGGGTTATTGTACTCATTGTTATGAATCAGTTGATATATACAATTATTCATATTTACATATATATTTTTTTAATAATTATGTCGTTTTATGTTATGTCGATTTCCATACAAATAAATTTTTGCCATTTATGGACAAATGGAGCATAATTTTACAGTGAAATCATAGCTTTATTTTGGTCTTTATTTGCGGTCAATCACAATTGCTTGAATAAAACATGATAAAGTCATAAATTTGATTTTATGCTATGATGATGATGGGATGGATGGATGTGTGTTACTCTTTCACACAAAAACTACAAAACGGATTTGGATAAAATTTGGTATGGATGTAGTTGAGATCCTGGATTAACACATAGGCTACTTTTTATCCCGAAAACATGTAGCGGGTAACACCGTGGGGTGCAGCTAGTCGAACTAATATTATAAATGTGAAAGTTTGGATGGATGAATGGATGGATGGATGGATGTATCCAAATAGAAGTAATTTTAGCACATCACTTCCTGCAAACTTCCATTCCATATGAAAAGTCACCTTATAATAAATCATTGAAGTTAAACACAATGACATAGAGTTCATATTTGCTCACAGAAAATCATTATTTCATTGGAAAAATCGCCTCATACAAATTATAAATCAACAATGCAATTTGAAATTTAAACTGCTTGATTATAAAGTTCACATTTGCGTTACGTCCTAAGTTATGATGTAACCTGCCCTTTCGTGTCTGTATGTAATTCCACGTAATAGGAACTGTTGTTATTCTGTGTTACTTAACACATTCAGTGCCGTCGACACGCCTGCCGTGCCCTCACGAATTCCTATCAGATGCCGCGAGCGCGCCAGGCGAGCTCTCGATTTTGCATGGATTTGGGCATATTTTTCTATCTGAAGTCGAAATACGGCTTTTTTTGATTTCACCTTTTTTTGTGGTTGACAGGCTTGGTGTTTGACTACAGCTTAGCTTGTATGGTGTAAGGTGTGGTCGAATTTGTGGTTGAGCTAGCCAGCCGAGTACTAGAGAGTACGCTACCACCATGCTATGGTTTCCTCACGATGTTTTCCTTCACCGGCAGCTCAAGCTCATTGTTGGGGTTTGAGCCCACGCCCTTCGGCATGCGAACCTACCGCGCTAACCACTGAGCTATCATCGCTACAAATAGGCATTTTAAAATACTGCTAAGAAGATTCATGATGGGATTCACGTACATAGTAAAAACATTTAAAATCTTATCTCTCTATACTATAGTTTTACGTATATTTGTTACCATAAAGCTCAAAGTAGCACAACGAGCTATGCGAGGGCTATGCTCGGAGTTTCCCTACGAGAGCCAATCAGAAATGAGGAGATCCGTACACGAACCCAAGTTACCGACATAGCCCAGAGAATCAGCAAGGTGAAGTGGCAGGGCACATAGCACGCAGAACTGATGGCCGATGGGGCTGCACAGTTCTGGAGTGGAGACCACGGACCGGCAAGCGCAGCGTAGGACGTCTACCCACAAGGTGGACAGACGACCTAGTAAAGAGCGCAGGAACGCGCTGAATGCGAGCCGCTTCCAACCGGTCTTTGTGGAAGTCAATGGGGGACGCTAACCACTGAGCTATCATTGCTACAAAATACAGTGCCAGGGAACACGCCTAGCGTGCCCATGTCATTTCATCTTGCAGTGCCGAGTGCGCGCCTAGCGGCTCGGGGAACTACTCGAAAATAGTGGTAGCAATGAAAGTGTTAACAGGCCGAAGTCGTGAAGTTATGTTTAGCTTTAAACGGGGTTGTGGTAATGTCTCTTTTTAACCTCCGCTCCGACGCAAAAACGACGGGGTGTTATAAGTTTGACGTGTCTGTGGCATCGTAGCTCCCGAATGGATGAAACGATTTTGTTTTTTTTTTTTGTTTGAAAGGTGAATTAGTTGGGAGCGTTCTTAGCTATGTTTGATGAAAATCGGTCCAAGATGGCCGCCGCCACAAAATGGCGGATTCCATATTTTATCACAACTCCCTCAATGCGGGTATCAAATGAAAGGGCTCGACTAGTAGAATACTATACACCTGTCGGGTGTTTTTTAGATTTTTAATTTATACTTGTTAAAACTGGCATTCTGGTTTCTATGCCACAAGGTATTTAGGGACACAAAAACCCTAACCAAAGCCTTACGTAAGTTTTATAAGTAATACACACTAACAAAGATCAAACGTTAGTTTTTTGGCGGGAACGCGGAAAGAGTCGTGTCGCCCCGTTGTATTTTATTTCCAAAAGTAGTGTTTTTTCGGGTGTTTATGCATATAAAAAGCAAAATTAAAATTTTTGAAAAAACCCACGACGGTTAAATATGATATAATAATTTAAAACCCCCCGACTTAAACCTACCTATAGGTGTTAGTGATCAATCAATCGAAGGTGACCATCTTCGACCACATCGTCACTTAACATCAGGAGAGCTGTGGTCAAAACCTAGCTCATCAAACATTTAAAAAAATGTTAATAAATCCTTTTTTTAACCAACTCAAAAAAGGGGAGGTTCTCAATTCGACTGTATTATATGTTTTTTTTAAAGAAAGACATAAAATAGTTTTATTTTGTAACTCAAGCACTAAAACAAAAACAAACAGAGACAGTATGTATGTATATTGCGCGATAAAAAGTTCTGTGTACCTATCGCTGCGATGGTCATGGTCAGGCGTTATCTCTTACCATCAGGAGAGCGTCTCGTTCGTCTCATTACATTTTACATAAAAATCATAATCGATTTTGATGATAATTTTTTTGCTTGGTGGATCATATATTATTTTTTTTAATTATGATTTGGTCCGCGCTCCAAACCGCTATATCGGATTCTTCCGACGGCGCGCCGTGACCGGAAAATTGCACCGAGCGGCGCGTGAAATGTGCTGGAGACTGGCTGACGTATATTTCAATACTTAATAGTGTTTCTCGTTTCTCGTTATTTATATGGGACCACCTACCACCACCAGTATAATCTAGGCTGTGCTTTACCATCTTCGACCACAGCGTCACTTTTTCTTTTTTTTTTTATGGTTGACAGGCTAGTTGTTTGACCACAGTTCACCTGATGTTAAGTGAAAGTGTGGTCGAAGATGGTAAAGCACACCTACACTGGAATGGACACTTAACATCAGGTGAGCTGTTTGTATTGGAACGGGACTACGGGAACGGGAACTACGCGGCTGAACCCGCGAGACGTCCGCTAGTAATACAATAAAGATATAATTTAAAAAAAAAAACCAAGAAGCAAAAAAAAAAATCATCAAAATCGATTCATAATTGGCAGAATGATCACGTAACATACACACAAAAAAAAACATACGATCAAATTGAGAACTTCCTCCTTTTTTGAGTCTGTTAAAAAGGGCTGTTAATCTATTAAGGTGGTTCGATTTCCATACAAATATTTTTTTTTCCATTTATTGACAAATGGAGCATAATTTTACAGTGAAATCACAGCTACTGCAATTCATTTTGGTCTTTATTTGCGGTAAATCACAAATGCTTGAATAAAACAGTGGATTATTAGCATAAAATCAAATTTATGAATTTATGATTTTTTAACTAAAAATACAACAAAATTGGGACCTCCTCCTTTTTTTGAAGTCGGTTAAAATGAGATAAACCTTGTTTCCTATTCCGTGAGATAAATGGTGTTTGGTAAAGGGCACTTCCATTGCTATCCTATTTCTTTGAATGGAGCAACAATCACTGCGCGCGCGCACCGGAACCGGAAACGGGTACAGTTGCGCGGGGTCGCCGACCGCGCCTCAGTTGACAGTTCGCGCTGACATTCCCACTTGACATTGGGGCTTGGTCAATGAATAGTTAATGAGGACTCGTTCCGAAATGACATAATAATTGGTGACCTAACTTTTTTTATGACAGACTAGACATGCGTTCATCCCACAAAGTCTCAAGGCAAAAGTCTTCAATCAGTGCGTTCTACCTGTCATGAGCTACGGAGCTGAAACGTGGACACTCACAGTGGGAATGGTCCGTAAGCTCAAAGTCGCTCAGCGAGCTATGGAAAGAGCTATGCTCGGCATTTATCTGAGGAACTGTATCCGAAACGAAGTAATTCGCCAGAGAACGAAAGTCACAGACATAGCTCAGCGTATTAGCAAGCTGAAGTGGCAGTACTGGACATATCTGTCGCACAACCGATAACCGCTGACGTGTTCTGGAGTGGAGACCGCGAATTGGCAAACGTAGCTTAGGACGCCCTGAGACTCGATAATGTGACGATATACGTAGGACAGCTGGCGGTGGATGGAAGCGAAAAGCCGAAGGAGGAGCCGAGAGGCGTGTCTTTGGAGAGGCCTATGTCCAGCAGTGGACTTCGATAGGATGATGATGATGATGAGGCATGCGTTCGGAAAACTGCGGAAAGTTTTCTCGCCCGAATTGCCTCAGTCGAAAGTCTTCGACCAGTGTGTGTTATCGGTGATGGTTTATGGGTCATAAGTCATAAGTAATGGCGCTGAAACGTGGTCTCTGACTGTGTGCCTTCTTGGTAAGCTCAAAGTGGCACAACGAGCTATGGAGAGGGCTATGCTCGGAGTTTCCCTACGAGATCCAATCAGAAATGAGGGCTAACGTCAAAGTCATAATATATAAATTTACATATGAATAAAACCGACTCCATGACCCTTAGGTCAAATAACCGCACTGCTTTAGCGATGATGGCTCAGTGGTTAGCGCGGTAGGTTCGCATGCCGAAGGGCGTGGGTTCAAACCCCAACAATGAGCTTGAGCTGCCGGTGAAGGGCAACATCGTGAGGAAACCATAGCATGGTGGTAGCGTACTCTCTAGTACTCGGCTGGCTGGTTCTAAAATAAAACAATAGGCCTGTACTTTGGTGCGCGAGTGTACCCAAGCACAAACACTTTCCTCCAGCGTTCTTTTCACATGATGCATACTGTAGTAGGTCCTTGGACCCTCAAACAAAAAGAGGAGGTTCTCAATTCGGCTCTATGTTTTTACGCGCTAATTCCGCCAATTATGAATCGATTTTGACGATTCTTTTTTTGCTTGGTAGATCATACTTCAGATGACGCGACCTGTAGCTGTAGTTTCCATAGGATTGGGGTAATATCGAAGGTGCTGCGTCCTTCATTAATGCTGGCGAATTACGATCTATGTTATTCGTACACCATTAGAATACTAACTACAACAAGCAACGCAAGCAACGATGACAATAGAACCTTCCGCTTGTCGTCACGACACCTTGTTTGTATGTGTGAGGTGTCGCACGTGACGGGGCTTTTCTCACGGCCGTGGAGATTCCATGCCTTTTCAACTGACTTCGGAATCGGTATCTTTTTTTTTGGGAATGTTCCTCGATTACTCGAAGACGCCTGATTCGAGAAATTATTTTTTTGTTTCAAAGGGTATAACTACACAGGTGGTTCCATTGGCGCCAAGTCAGGGTCTGATGATGGGATCCCAGAAAAATCGAAGGCAACCCTCAAATTTTATGGGGACGCATAATGTGTTTTATGTATTTTCTAAAACTATTCAAGTACTAGCTGCGCCCCGCGGTGTTACCTGCTACATGTTTTCGGGATAAAAAGTCGCCTGTGTGTTAATTCAGGGTGTCAGCTACATATCATACCAAATTTCATCCAAATCCCTTTAGTAATTTTTGCGTGAAAAAGTAACAACCATCCATCCATCCTGTTGGATTCCAGGTGTACGGTGGTGCTGTACAACGTGCGCAAGAACAGACAGACGCATGTGCTCAACGTGTCCCGGAAGAGCATCACTTGTGTCGCGTTCTCGCCGGACGGACGGTACCTCGCCACTGGGGAGTGCGGCCATGCTCCGGCGGTCAGGATTTGGGATTTGCAGGTACTAAGTTTTTACTGGTTTTACTTTGGCCCATCAATAACTGATTTAGTTTCACAAGCTCAACATGATTTAGACACTCTTTACGAATGGTTTCAGTACAATCTATTAACAATCAACATCACTAAAACTAGCTATCTTATATTTAAAGCCAAAAATAAGCCTATACCTTCTTATACCCCACTCAAAATTAAAAACATTGTACTTGAACAAAAAACACATGAAAGATACTTAGGTTTGCACATGGATACTCAATTAAACTGGTATAATCATATTGATCATATTAAAAGTAAATTAGTAGCATTACGAGGCGTACTCCGTAACATGTCACGATGCATTCCACACAAACTACGTTTTACTATTTACAACACCTTAGTAAAGCCGCATCTAACTTATCTGGTGGAAATCTGGGGCAGTGCGTCAAAAACGAGATTAGACAAACTTCAACGAACACAGAATAAAATTATAAAAACACTCTTTAACTATCATTACTTAACTCCGACTAGCAAAATTTACGACGAAACAAAATTAATGAATATAAAAAAAATATATAAATATAACGTTTGCATTTTTATACGGAAAACTTTAACGGGCAAGTCTTGTGAAATAAGGCAATCGATGTGTTTTTGTCAACATTTTTGTGCCGTTATACATCATGTGGAAGTTTGAAATTAATGAATACTATAGTACATATCCTGAATTATTATGCTTGGAGAAAAAATAGTTTCAAACGCTTTTCGTTTCTTGAAATTATGAAATAGAATATGGCCAAATTATTTTTAATCCGTAATCTTGACATCAAAATAATTATAGGAAAGGCGCAATTTTATAGATGCTAACTTTGATGCAGATACATTTAAGGCTTAGACCTTTTATTGTACGTTTTGTTTATTCTATTAGCAGATAAGTACGGATAGTTTGATGAAAATTTCTGATAGTGCCTGCTGAAAATCTCTTTTCTGCGTTACGTCTGTTGCTGTTTTATTTTGGTAGGCGCTACAAACCATCGAGAACATCGAGATATGACAAGTATGGAGGTCTCGTATTCAATTTGAAACAAACAACATATAGTTGTTACTGCTTTATCTTACACAAGTTTGACGTCTGATAGAAAGAGACGCAATCATACAGAAACTATCGTCTTGAACGACGTGAAGCCACGTTTAACTTGTAAAAGTGACCAGCTGGTGACTTGCTGTGTTTTCGAAAATTGTGATTTATTTTTGTTTAGGAAGTGATTAGGTGTGAAATAATTTGTTGTATGAACACTTAAAACCATTTTGTTGTGATGGCTTGTGTAGCTTATGGTTGTCACAGCCACAGTTCAAAGAAAACTGAAGAAAATCGAAGCATATCATTTCACCGGTAAGAGTTTTTTGGAATTTTCTGTGGAACCACTTAAAATTTCCATGAAATATTTGAATATGTTTAAATTCATTGTTTTGAGCCTGATATAAAAACATAATAATGTCTATCCGATCTCAAAATTCTTGTCAATTCCAGAAAGTAATTTCGTTGTTGGATTATAGTGATGTTCCTTGACGTAGGTACCTACATTGTTACCGATTCGTTTTTGTAAAACTTGCGGTAGTAGTTTCTTGAAATATACCTACCTTATACAGCACCACTGTTTTTAAGAGATTGTTTTATATGATAAATAGGTATTATAAAAATAACTAAAGATTGTTGTGCCTGTTTCACACAAAATATTATTTTTTTCAGAATACTATATGAATCTATTTAACTATTAAAGTTCTTATATTTTCCTAGTAACTATTTAAAAATATTTTACAGGTTTCCTTTAGATGACAATTTAAGGAAGATTTGGATTAAAGCTTTGAGGCGCGACAATTGGGAACCCACTAAGTATTCCCGTCTCTGCTCGAATCACTTTACAGCTGAATGTTATATTCAAGGGTCGATAATCAATCAATCAATGGAGTCAATGGAGAGTCGATAATCACCGAAATTTAATTATTAAATCTATCGCTGAAACATACTTTATCACGAGAATCCATTATATAACAAAACTTCTAGTTCAACCCGAAGAGCGTGTACGTAATTATTTGAACAAAACAGTATTGTTTAAAGGACAATAAATAAACATAAATATTTTGTACTTATTATTTTATTTAATGTACTTTTTATTTGAATGTCCTGCTCAACTTTATTTTTGTACCTTGAAGGGCGTCCCACAACAGCCATAACCAGGGACCGCAAAAAGTAGCTTGATTAGCACATCATTTTGAATATATTATGGGAATTTGCCGAGCTCTCAAAGCAATAGCCAGTATGCATGTATTTTGCGTGTTCCCAAGATTAGTGCGACCAACGGGAATTTCTGTTCCCAGTGGTGGTCACTGTCAACTTACCGAACTTGCGTTGCCTCGGAGGGGGATTACAGACTGTTTTATCCCAGATTTATCACTGGGAACAACAAGTTCTGTTGGTCTGACTAACATAAGAACCAATCTGAAACTGGGAAACAAATTTTGACCACCAGGTAAAGTATTGCCTGGTCCACGAGTTTATCTATCGTTAGGTACTATTATTTTGAAAAAATATTACTGTAACGAATTCTCAAAAAGTATTAAGTGATTTTTCTAAGGTAGGTTTAATTAAAATTCATTTATTTCAGGTACCAATAGTACCCATGTGCATATAAATTTTACTGAATTTGACATGCATTTATATTGAAATAATACTAAACATATCCGAATAAAAATTATTTAAATTTAATTGAAATAATATAATTTAGATAAATAATGTTAATAAAATGAAGGTACGACAGTAAATTGGCCAAGCTACATTGATTGACCTTAAAAAAAGAACGATATTTCCGATTCATAAACCGATAAATTTTGTCACATCACTATAATACTCAATACATAACAATAGTGATTCTATAGCAAACTCGGCTTCATAGGCATTTCAAGAAAGGGCAGATTGTGTATTTCTTTCTCCTCCTCCCTTGTTGCGTGGTAAATAAGAAAAACACGATCGGATATATTGTAAGTGTTCAATTCAACACGATTCCTCCATGCTTGTGATTCCTCGAAGGTCATAATGTAACAGATAATCAATGTAAAATCCGCTTCCGGCAATAGGAATAAACATTCTGTCTCCTTCTTGCTCGTGACTATAGTAATTTAACTCTCCTTATCTATTTTAGCGTGACGTCAATGTATTCAAATCTAACGTCAGACGTATGTACGTCTGTGTGAGTGGAAAATATCAATGTAGGTGTTCAAGCAGAAGTTCCCACGGTCGAGGACTTGGCCCTTAAACAAAAATATTCACACTAGTCTAACTTTCTCAAAGCGGCCGAATGTTGACAACCGCCGAACTCGGCGAGCGAGCTACCTCGTCATACCGAGTCACCGCACAAATCACGGCAAGACGATGATAACAACTGAAGGAGCACGACTTTTTAACAAGTTACCCTCACACTTAAAAAACATAAGCTCGTTCAATGCATTTAAGAAACATTTGGCTCACCATATTGCCAACGAAAAGTAGTTAATTACCTGCTTTTCGTTGGTAATATGGGGGTGAAATCTAAGTGCGTGGAACGGGCCTTGTTCATTCTAATCTTTTGCCTCAAATCTTGTAAAGCCATGATAGTTTATTTATTTATATTATTTTCATTAAATTTAAGACTGAATGTAATTACATATATACCTTTTAAGTCCAATCATGTTATCACATAAGTGACAGCAATGTCTTATTGATAATAAAGTTTCTTTAAACCTAAACCTAAAACTATAACATGACCATAGAGAACGCGGAAAGAGTCGAATAAAAAAAATACAATAGGGGTGTCGCCCCTATTGTATTTTTTCCAAACCTAGTGTTTTGTCGCGTGTTTATGCATAAAAATTATCATAAAGTGCCGAATCACAAGCGCGAGTGTGGAAAAATTATATAATGTGGCACATGACTTGTGTGTGTGTACATGACTTTTCGTGTCGCTTCCAAAACTCCATCGAAGCCTACTTTATGAAAGCATGACTGGACTTGACTGACACGGACTGTACTTGACCAAGACTGGCCTTTGACTATAGCTATAGCTACGAGGCAACTTATTTAACTTATGAAACTTGAAAATATAAAACACTTGACACTGACAAATGCTCAAAATGCGACGTCAAAACCAAAGGAAAAAAAACATGACCATGAGGATATGTGAAATGAAAAGAGGTCGCTGTCAAAAATAATCTTTATGGCCCGCAGGTGTGCTAGGTGTTGTTTTTTTTAAATTGTTTCACTAGACTGGCCGTTACAAAAAAAAAACTGTAAACATTTATTTTGTGAAAAGCAAAAATTGTTATGCGCGACCTTCTAGTGAACACTGCTTGCAGAATAATTACGTTAAGGGCCAAGTCCTCGACCGTGGGAACTTCTGCTTGAACATCTACATAGATATTTTCTACTCACACAGACGTACATACGTCTGACGTTAGATTTGAATACATTGACGTCACGCTAAAATAGATAAGGAGAGTTAAATTACTATAGCCACGAGCAAGAAGGAGACAGAATGTTTATTCCTATTGCCGGAAGCGGATTTTACATTGATTATCTGTTACATTATGACAGAAGTTTTTTTTTTTTGTTTTGGCATCGCGTTTTGAATATTTGATAGTGTCAAGTGTTTTATATTTTCAAGTTTCATAAAGCAACCGTGGGAACTTATGATTACATTGAAATTTTCGCTCTGGAAACGAATAAATCTACCTTCGGTGTTTCGTACAAATTAAATGTTCATCACGACTTCGTATTCGTATGACGTTTGATGAAAGTCACAGAGAACACGAATGTATTTAGTAATAGTTAGTTGCATCGCGTAGCCTGCGGGCACGTAGCAAGTAGGCAGCATAGGGTGGGGCGTAGATGGAGAAAACAATGGGGCCGATGGGTTTTTGAGATATTAAATGAAAACCGTTTTAATATCGGGCACCATCTTTATTCACCGTTCAGAACCGACGCCTTCCCATAGACCACACGATTCAACATTTTCCATAGAGTAAGGTGGACCGCACACGGATAAGGCTTACTACATACATTACAATATATTTAACATGGGTTAGCTAGTCTACACTAATAATATTGTTATAATCATCGAATTATCGATGAATATAATATTGTAAAGGTTCTGTCATTTTTTGTTTATCTACGTTAGTATTGCATGTACATGAACATGATTATTTTTGCACGGCGCAATGCAGAATATGGCGCTCTTTGAGTTTTTAAATATCCATTGTACCCATTTACGCAATAGGTATGAATTATGAAAAACTTCTGGACCCATTTTAAAAAAGTAGTTTAGAGTAATTACTATGAGGCTATATTTATTACTAGAATTTAATTAAAAAATAAATGTCCACCCGTGCGAAGCCGGGACGGGCCACTAGTTAATTATAAATACAAACAAAAAGATAATAATTAAACTACTGAAGCGTGTAGAGGTAACAAACAAACACAGACATTTTCTTTTCCGTCTTTGCTTGTTTCTCATTTTTATAATATTATGTACACAAGATGAATAATAAAAAATAAACAAAAAAGCGTCTGTGCACTAATCACTGATTCACTCCACTAAATTACATAAAAGCGTCAATATCGTGGTAACGTATCATTTACTCAAACTAAAGAGGTAAGACAACAAAATAATACGACCGAGCGCGGTCGGTCGGTATTTAGTTGCACACTAGAAGAATCAAAATACAAAACGGCCGGGAAGCATGCGCGCGGTGCTCGGTACCGCCGCCGCCGCGCGCCCACCTCTTGCGGCCTCTCGCGACATGCTATAGGTACACGTGCCTCGTGACGTCAGATTCGTCAGAGAGATTGATTCTTCGAAGAGAGAGATGGTTTGTAGCGCCTACCAAAATAAAACAGCAACAGACGTAACGCAGAAAAGAGGTTTTCAGCAGGCACTATCAGAAATTTTCATCAAACTATCCGTACTTATCTGCTAATAGAATAAACAAAACGTACAATAAAAGGTCTAAGCCTTAAATGTATCTGCATCAAAGTTAGCATCTATAAAATTGCGCCTTTCCTATAATTTTTTTGATATCAAGATTACGGTTTAAAAATAATTTGGCCATATTCTATTTCATAATTTCAAGAAACGAAAAGCGTTTGAAACAATTTTTTCTCCAAGCATAATAATTCAGGATATGTACTATAGTATTCATTAATTTCAAACTTCCACATGATGTATAACGTCACAAAAAGATTGACAAAAACACATCGATTGCCTTATTTCACAAGACTTGCCCGTTAAGTCGATTTGGTTTTTTTTTGTTTGAAATATTAACGGGCAAGTCTTGTGAAATAAGGCAATCGATGTGTTTTTGTCAATCTTTTTGTGACGTTATACATCATGTGGAAGTTTGAAATTAATGAATACTATAATACATATCCTGAATTATTATGCTTGGAGAAAAAATAGTTTCAAACGCTTTTCGTTTCTTGAAATTATGAAATAGAATATGGCCAAATTATTTTTAAACCGTAATCTTGATATCAAAAAAATTATAGGAAAGGCGCAATTTTATAGATGCTAACTTTGATGCAGATACATTTAAGGCTTAGACCTTTTATTGTACGTTTTGTTTATTCTATTAGCAGATAAGTACGGATAGTTTGATGAAAATTTCTGATAGTGCCTGCTGAAAACCTCTTTTCTGCGTTACGTCTGTTGCTGTTTTATTTTGGTAGGCGCTACAAACCATCTCTCTCTTCGAAGAATCAATCTCTCTGACGAATCTGACGTCACGAGGCACGTGTACCTATAGCATGTCGCGAGAGGCCGCAAGAGGTGGGCGCGCGGCGGCGGCGGTACCGAGCACCGCGCGCATGCTTCCCGGCCGTTTTGTATTTTGATTCTTCTAGTGTGCAACTAAATACCGACCGACCGCGCTCGGTCGTATTATTTTGTTGTCTTACCTCTTTAGTTTGAGTAAATGATACGTTACCGCGATATTGACGCTTTTATGTAATTTAGTGGAGCGAATCAGTGATTAGTGCACAGACGCTTTTTTGTTTATTTTTTATTATTCATCTTGTGTACATAATATTATAAAAATGGGAAACAAGCAAGGACGGAAAAGAAAATGTCTGTGTTTGTTTGTTACCTCTACACGCTTCAGTAGTTTAATTATTATCTTTTTGTTTGTATTTATAATTAACTAGTGGCCCGTCCCGGCTTCGCACGGGTGGACATTTATTTTTTAATTAAATTCTAGTAATAAATATAGCCTCATAGTAATTACTCTAAACTACTTTTTTAAAATGGGTCCAGAAGTTTTTCATAATTCATACGTATTGCGTAAATGGGTATAAAATGGATAAATGGATATTAAAAAACTCAAAGAGCGCCATATTCTGCATTGCGCCGTGCAAAAATAATCATGTTCTTGTACATGCAATACTAACGTAGATAAACAAAAAATGACAGAACCTTTACAATATTATATTCATCGATAATTCGATGATTATAACAATATTATTAGTGTAGACTAGCTAACCCATGTTAAATATATTGTAATGTATGTAGTAAGCCTTATCCGTGTGCGGTCCACCTTACTCTATGGAAAATGTTGAATCGTGTGGTCTATGGGAAGGCGTCGGTTCTGAACGGTGAATAAAGATGGTGCCCGATATTAAAACGGTTTTCATTTAATATCTCAAAAACCCATTGGCCCCATTGTTTTCTCCATCTACGCCCCACCCTATGCTGCCTACTTGCTACGTGCCCGCAGGCTACGCGATGCAACTAACTATTACTAAATACATTCGTGTTCTCTGTGACTTTCATCAAACGTCATACGAATACGAAGTCGTGATGAACATTTAATTTGTACGAAACACCGAAGGTAGATTTATTCGTTTCCAGAGCGAAAATTTCAATGTAATCATAAGTTCCCACGGTTGCTTTATGAAACTTGAAAATATAAAACACTTGACACTGTCAAATATTCAAAACGCGATGCCAAAACAAAAAAAAAAACTTCTGTCATAATGTAACAGATAATCAATGTAAAATCCGCTTTCGGCAATAGGAATAAACATTCTGTCTCCTTCTTGCTCGTGGCTATAGTAATTTAACTCTCCTTATCTATTTTAGCGTGACGTCAATGTATTCAAATCTAACGTCAGACGTATGTACGTCTGTGTGAGTAGAAAATATCAATGTAGATGTTCAAGCAGAAGTTCCCACGGTCGAGGACTTGGCCCTTAAAGCAAAATTACTAGAAAAAATATGTCATCTAAGTTTTGTTTTCATGGTGACAGGCTAGGTGTTCGACCACAGCTCACCTGATGTAAACGAAATTGCGTTTTACTGTGCTTTTCAGTGATGTTTACAATCGCTAGAATAGTCCCAATGAACTGCCTACCTTCCGGCTTCATCATCCGACGATAATAGGCAACTTATACAGCATGACTGGTGATACACCTACGATACTCAAGGACGTGATATTTAGCGATCATAAATATAACATTAAAATTAAATATTAACGGACTACTGAACTGAAACTAAACCGAAAGTAATGTTATCAATTACGCAACGCATGGACACCGCGGGGACGCACGAGCTGGACGTTGTGAGGACGCTCGCGCCGACGAGTGACAAGCACGTACTTGTCGCGTGAACAAAACATCGTTATCAGCGTCGGGAGTGTATCCACGCTTCATTTATTCGTAGGGAAATTTGGCCAAAATTATGTACTTAATTTCATTACAAATAATTATAACGAGAATCTAGTACCGAGTAGGTACTCTCCTTTAGTATCTTAGGCGTCTCACCAGTCATGCTGTATATAGATCAATGGTATGTATTAATGGTATTAATGGCAAGTGGAGTCAGTTGTTTTTTTTATAAAAAATTATACTTGTTTTTTTTTAATTTCCAGGATCCGACGGCTTCGGGCGCAGTGCAAATCGCCGAGTTTCCGGGACACACGCACGGAGTCGGTTGTGTGGTGAGGATACGCTTTAAAATATGCAGATAATATTATTTATAACATGTTTACTTTTAATCGATGTCAGCTCAGTGGTTAACACAGTCAGATCACAAGCCGAAGGGCGTAGGTTTTTTTTAATGTTTGACAGGCTGGGTGTTTGAAAGAAAGAAAGAATAACGTTTAATTTTGCAACAAGCATAAAAACAAAAACAAACAAACAGAGACAGACAAAAGTTACAGAATAGTTGCTCACCTCAGCATAATACTGGTCACACTAAGTGGTATGACCGGCGCCGGTCTTCCGGTGAGCCCTTGTTGTTTAAACAAAAAAAATATATATATTTGTTGCTGTGGTGTTGTGTGTGTTAAAATAAATGTTTTATTTCTTTCTTCCTTTCAAATATCGTAGGACTATTCACACAGCGCCATCTGGCCCCAAACTAAGCAGAGCTTGTGTGATGGAAGTCAGATAACTGATATGTGGGATGTTGATTCGACGATCATTGCCCCGATAGTAGTCACGGTAAACGGTCTTATAGCGAAGAGCCTCGATCTCAAGAGACTCTCGCTAGACGGTTGGGTCAAGGGTCAGCTTCAGATGGCAGTGATCCTTGACACGGCGCGCATTGTGAGGAAGTCCTCACTCTGCAGCGCTAACCACTGGCAGCTTGAGCCCTGCCCCGCTGCCTAGTTTTTAAGTTTTTTATATTATATATGTTTTATATACCTATATGTAATGATAATAAGTACTATACTTTATATGTTTTCTGTTTTATTTTTCAGGCGTTCTCAACTTCGTCCAAATACCTAGTCTCGGTGGGATCTCAACACGATATGATCGTCAATGTCTGGGATTGGCGGGCCAACCTCAAACTAGCTAGCAATAAGGTATTACTGGTGTTAACTTTCAGTTTGATTTCGCGGGCAAGTGGAGTACTTTACTTAGCCTATGAATTAATACCGAAGCGTCACGATAAATAATAAATTAATAAATAAATATCGTAAGACATTACACACAGCGCCATCTGCCCCCAAACTAAGCAAAGCTTGTACTATGGGAGTCAGATAACTGATAGAATACTTAAATTTTTTTGTTTTTGTTAATACATACTTATAATACATACAGTACACCCAGACAGAACAAACATTTCAAAATGCTTGTCCTGGGTGGGTATCGAACCCACGCCCCACAGCTCTTGAAGCAGACATGCTACCAATGAGCCAACAGGGCTGTCACGATAGGTGGCGCCAGGGGAGATAGAGGGAACTGTTTTTTTTTTTTTTTTTTTTTATTGTTATTATACGCTCCACAGACGCTGGGGTCCGTGACCTTTGTCAACTTTAGTTACAATTTTTTTTTTTTTTTTACAATAGAGAGGGAACTGTTTAAAAATGGATGAAAAGAGGTGGATCGATAGAATAAAACAAGGGCCTATAGGGATGATGAAGAGGTTGTTATTACTATATCGTAAACATAAACTTGATTTAGTTTCTTATATGTAAGAGTAATGAGACGAACGGGACGCTCTCCTGATGGTAAGAGATAGAATATTACTTGATTTTAAAGCGAGTACGTACATGCGAGACACCCTACCGGACAATTTTACGAAGGTAACGGAATTAATCGCCGATTTATTGTATCAATGAATTGTTTTAGATTTTATTTAGCATATATTATGACATAAATTATTTCATTAAAAAAAATACAAAGTCATACTTTATTGTACACCAAAAACAAATTACAATGAATTACAAATTATTATTATTATTTAGCCCATTTTGTCCCACTGCTGGGCAAAGGCCTCTCTCCCCCCCTTCCACACCTCTCTGTTGTGTGCTATTGAGGTCCACTCCTTGTTGTAGGCATCGAGCTCATCTTTCCACCGCCTTCTAGGCCGGCCTGGTGGCCGTTTCACCTCCGGGACCCAGTCGGTGGTGGTTTCCGCCCACAGCTCCTGGCATTCGGCAGACGTGTCCAGCCCAGTGAATTACAAATATGAAACAAAAAACAAAAAGATATATGACATTGCAAAACAATATAATAGATATTTGATGTAGGGCGGTCTTATCGCCTGCAGCGATTTCTCCCAGACAACCTTTGGATGGAAAGAAAAGCAAATAAATATTAGGATTTTATTTTTAGATGGTATATAGTTAACCCCTGCCCATGACCATTGCAGAGATACACAGAACTTTGAGTAGCAAAACAAAGTCCTGGGCTTCGCTGCTTTGGCGCTCATTACTTTGAGACTAGATGGTCAGTCTCAACAGCCCAGTAATTTCGCTAGCTGCAGTACCCTTCAAACCGGAACACAGTAATGTGTACAAACTACAGATTTCTATTCTATTCTATCTCTTACCATCAGGAGAGCGTCTCGTTCGTCTCATTTTTTATTTCGTTTTGTTTATTTGTTGTTGGTAAAATTTGTTATGTTTGTCTTGTTTGAACGACAAGGGCTCACCGGAAGACCAGCGCTGGTCATACCAATTAGTATGACCAGTATTATGCTGAGGTGAGCCCCTATTTTGTAACTGTTTGCCTCTGTTTGTTTGTTTGTTTTTTTTTTTTGTTTTGCAAAATAAAAATTATTTTCTTTCTTTTCTTTCTTTCTTTCATTACTTTTTACATAAAAATAAGTAAAAATAAAATGATTATGGCCACATCCGGTGGCCTTCTTCATGGATTCATAGTTGAGTGCAACGCGCGTGTAGGCAGCGGTTGGTCCGCGTGCGCGTGCAAAAGCGAAGAAATGCTTTCTTTCTTTTTTATTATTATGTAAATACATATACGTTTCAGGTGTCGTCCCGAGTGAAGGCCGTGTGCTTTTCGGAGAATGGGAACTATTTCGTGACCGTCGGCTTCAGACACGTCAAGTTCTGGTATCTGGAGTACTCGAGGAATGCCAAGGTAAGTGAGAAACCATGCGACCCGCCCCGGCTTCGCACGGGTGCAATGTAGATACTAATGTGGTACATATGCATGTATTATACATATAAACCTTCCTCTTGAACCACTCTGTCTATTGATGGAAACCGCATTAAAATCCGTTGCGTAGTTTAAAAGATCTAAGCGTACAGACGGCGGGAAGCGACTTTGTTTTATACTATGTAGAGACTAGCGACCCGCCCCGGCTTCGCACGGGTGCAATGTAGATACTAATTTTTTTATCTTAAAAATCTTTCAAATTTGTTTCAGTCGTCTGTGGTATGTAAGGGTCATTTATTACGAATTTTGAAGTCATATTTTCCTAACTAGGTAAGTTGGTGAAAAAAAAAACCGGCCAAGTGCTAGTCGGACTCGCGCACAAAGGGTTTCGTACCATTATCTATAAAAACGGCAAAAAAAATCACGTATGTTGTATGGGAGCCCCCTTAAATATGTATTTCTTTTATTCTGTTTTTTAGTATTTGCTGTTATAGCGGCAACAGAAATACATCATCTGTGAAAATGTCAACTGTCTGACTATCACGGCGCATGAGATACAGCCTGGTGACGGACGGACAGCGGAGTCTTAGTAATAGGGGCCCGTTTTACCATTTGGGTACTGTATGGTACTTTTGGGTAGGTGTTATAGTTTCAATTGTAAATTTTTTTTATTTCTTTTTTTTTCTAGTTCAAAGAACCAGTCCCTCTTATGGGCCGCTCTGCGATACTTGGCGAGCAAAAGGACAACGAGTTCTGTGACGTCGTGTGCGGCCGGGGCGAAGCCTCCGACAGCACGTACGCCATCACCAGGGGAGGCCTACTCTGCGAATTCAACAGTAGGCGGCTGTTGGACAAATGGGTGGAACTGCGGGTAAGTTTGTTTTACCGCCATCTGTTGAGTTAATACTGGAACTAAGCGCCAAGGCGAGACTTGTAAGTTTGTTGCTATGATAGCTCAGTGGTTATCGGGGTTGGTTCACACGCCGAAGGACGTGGGTTCAAACCCTAACAATGAGCTTTAGCTGCCAGTGATGGAAATCACAGCATGGTGGTAGGACACTTTCTTGTACTCTGCTGGGTTAACCAGCAGAGATAAACTCAAAGATTAGATAGGTAGAGATAGAGGTTTAGATTAGGTTAGATTTTCAACTCGAGTGTGGTAGTTAATACCACACTCGAGTTGAAAATCTACCGCCAAGTATCTAATGATGAGTACCGGCGTTTGAGAGCCGGTTCCATTCCAGGCTAAGTTTGCTTTACCATCTTTGACCACACAGTCACTTAACATCTGGTGAGCTGTAGTCAAATACCTCGTCAACCATACAAAACAGGGTAATATCCAATACGGAAAGGGGGCCGTCGTACTCAATATTCTGAATAACTTTTAGTGAGACCACAATTTAAATCGTGAAAAAAACGGCTGCTCTATAGAAAAAATTGACAATAGACAACACTTTATTTGAGACATAAAACACATTTCAACATAACTAACAATACATACATACAAGATAAAATAAACAATAAACATAAGACAAAGAAAAAATAACTTATAGGTATGTATATAGTATGTATAAATAAAAAAAAAATTAAACAAAAAAAAAAAAGGTTGAAATATATTTTATGTCACAAACCGACCACACTTGACCGAATATATTAGTTGTAGCCATAGGACAAGTTATTCATAATGTTTATTACACTAACCCCCTTTCGACTTAGCATGCACCAAGCTTATAATCCTGTAAAGACGTTCATATACAGGTTTACATTTTAAAGAAAGAAAGAAAGAAAATAATTTCAGTTTGTAACAAGCACAGAAACTAACAGTTACAAAATAGGGGCTCACCTCAGCATAATGCTTGTCATACTAAGCGGTGTGACCAGCGCTGGTCTTCCGGTGAGCGCTTATAGTTTAAAACCAAAAAACACTAATTACACACATCGACTAAGTATGTGTAATTAGTGTTATTATGTAGATTTTTTTTTTATGTCAAAAATAATGAGACGAACGAGACGCTCTCCTGATGGTAAGAGATAACACATGTCCATGACCATTGCAGCGATACACAGAACTTTGAGTAACAAAACAAAGTCCAGAGGATCGCTGCTTTGGCGCTCATTACTTTGAGACTTTCGATGATGGTTAGATGACGGATATTGTAAAATACATATTTTAACTGATTTTAGACGACATCGGCGAATTGCATGGCCATCGGCTCCAACTATATATTCGTGGGATGTGCGGAGGGAATAGTGCGGTGCTTCGACCCCGATTCGCTGCGGTACATCACTACTCTGCCGCGGACACACTACCTGGGCGTCGATGTTGCCCAGGGGCATAGTATCAAGTAAGGATTCCTACTTCAGTCATTGTATATTATCCTTATCATCCTCATCAATATTTTAAACACGTATTCGGCTTAATCTTCTAACCACTTAATCGACCTTAGCTAACCCCGTAATCAGTCTAAGCTAACCCCGTAATCAGTCTAAGCTAACCCCGTAATCGGCCTAAGCTAACACCGTAATCGGTCTAAGCTATCCCCGTAATCAGTATAAGCTAATCCCGTAATCGGTCTAAGGTAATCCCGTAATCGAGATTACTTCTTAACCAGCCTAAGCTAAGCATAAACATATTTTGTATGCTAAACTTGGAAATACATTTATCTAAGTTAAGTAGATCCAACGATATTGGATAATAGGTCAAACTCAAAAATATTTTTTTTTGCTTTTTCGCGATTAGTGCACTGCACCCAGTCGAGGACAAAAGGTTCAAAAATATCTAGCCGCTTCTTAAGCCGACGTATGGTAAACAAATTGGGATGGGTATAACGGAATCTATACCAGTGTTTGTATGTTTGTTGACAGCCACATGTTTAGCCAACCTGCCAACGCGCGGTACCCTGACGCGATAGCACTCACGTACGACGACAGGAACCACAAGTTGACGTGCGTCTACAACGACCACAGTCTGTACGTGTGGGACGTGAGAGACATCAAACGGGTGAGTCACGTGAATCGAAATAATACATTAAAAAAAACAAAAAAGTATTTTTTTAATCAGGCTTTTTGTCTGGGACAATGAACTTAAGGTGGTTCGATTTCCATACAAATAAATTTTTGCCATTTATGGACAAACTGAGCATAATTTTACAGTGAAATCACAGCTACTGGCATTTGTTTTGTGGTCTTTATTTGCGGTAAATTACAAGTGCTTGAATAAAACAGTAGATTATTTGCATAATATACTGTTTTATCCAAAAATCATAAACTTATAAATTTGATTTATTCAAGCACTTGTGATATGCCGCAAATAAAGACCAAAATAAATGCCAGTAGATAGATAGATATAACTCTTTATTGTGCACATCATAAATAGTAAAGAGTACAGAGAACAAAAAACCTTATTAACTAGTGCCACAAGTGGCGGCCTTATCGCTAACAGCGATCTCTTCCAGGCAACCAAGAAAAGAAAAATACGATAGAAAGCATAAGACACAGACGGGAGATGTAACACTAATAAGAAATAAAAATAAAATAAAAATTAAACATAATATAGGAAGTATATAAAAAATAATCATATCAGTAGCTGTGATTTCACTGTAAAATTGTGCTCCATTTATCCATAAATGGCAAAAAAATATTTGTATGGAAATCGAACCACCTTAATAAGATTTAAAAACAAATTCTTACAAGTATTTGGCGTATAGGCATATCTATAATAATACTTATTGTAAAGAGCCAAAATTTGTTTGTTTATTTGTAATGAACAGGCTCCGTAACTACTGGACCGATCTGAATAATTCTTTGATCATTAGAATGCTACATTATCACTGAGTGACATAGCCTATATTTATATTGTTAAGCGAGTTTTGTTTTCCCGTGCGAAGCCGGGGCAAGCTGTTAGTATGTTATATGGTTCATAACAAATTTAAGATCACACCTGCCTATGTTTCAGTTCTTTGATTTTGACGTCACATTTTGAGCATTTGCCAGTGTCAATTTTTTTTTACTCTCGCAAATGTTTTGATATTACCATGTCTCTTAAGTAAAAATGTAGTCACAGTCCAGTCCGTGTCAGTCAAATCCAGTCAAGCTCTTGTTGTGGTGACTTTATTGTAAGATTTTTTTTTTTAATTTTTATCGAATGTTTATTTGTTATCTCATTTATAAAAAATAAGGGTTTTCATTTATTTAAGGTCTCCACAGTTTTAGTTTCAATTAAACAAAACAAAATAACTTAAAAAAATAACTACTCTAAAAGGTCGCTATCAATGGGAATAGTTCCCAGAACGCGCCCCCTTGCCGCGTTGTATGGCAATACTCAAACGCTGAGCAAAATAAAGGCCAGCGTTTTGTTCACGTGTGGCGTCGACCAGACGAGATGCCAAGTCTTTAAAAACATTTTTTTTTTATTTTTTTTTATGTAATATAAAATTTATCCCGCAATTTTTGAACGTGCCTTTCGTCCGACACGTAATGTGCGTGTAATAAATATAACTTCGTCTATTTTTTTATTCTTCCCTACTAAAATATTATTATATACTTTTTTATAGATAATTGATTGATTCAGGCGTTACTTTGCGGAAGTTCATTTTGAATGTTCTCAATGTTCATATTTAGTTTAACAGTCGTTCCAGTTCCAACAGTGACGAGGAGACTTAAATTAAACTAATTTTACACAGCTTATTAATTAAAAACCCTAATCTTACTTTAAATCTAGAACTCATAAACTTAGAAATATTCTTAATTTGACAAAAATTAAATTAAAACTACAATAAATCTAATTAAAATAATCAAGAATCCTCCTCTCTGCAGTAACCACTTTGTCGACACGTGTTTCACCTCTACACGAGGCATCCTCAGGACTTGTTGACTCTTCGAGCGCTTGGTCGAGACTGAGTAAAAAAACTACTTTTTTATAGTTTTTTTTTTAAAATACTAAGTTCAGAAATGTTGGCAACCCTAGATGTAAATGATAGATATATTGCTAAGCTGCAACACCAAACTGTATTCCACGATTTTGTTATCATCAGTTTTCTGAATTGCTTCTTGCTATGGAAGCTAATTTAAACACGTATTTACATTGCTCTTTTTCTGTAACAAAAAAAGACTTAAATTGTTTTCCCCCTAGGTCGGTAAGTCTCATTCGGCCCTGTACCACTCGGCTTGCATATGGGGCGTGGACATGTCTCTCGGGGAGGGGCCTCTACCCCCCGCGACGTTCCTCACATGCTCTAGCGACGACACTGTGCGTCTTTGGAAACTGCACTCGCCGCCTAACAACATTTACAGCAATGTAAGTTAGCATTTATTATAATGTAAGTCAACATTTTTCGTGATGTAAGTCAACATTTATAGCAATGTAAGTCAACATTTATAGTGATGTAAGTTAACATTTATTATGATGATAGTTACCATTTAAATCAAAGTAAGTTAACATTTATAGCAACGTAAGTTAACATTTATTGTTATGTAAGTCAACATTTATAGTGATGTAAGTTAACATTGTTTACATTTACACTAATGTGGGTTAACAATTATTGTGTTGTAAGTTAACATGTACAGTAATTTAAGTTACATTTATAGTGATGTAAATTAACATTTATACCAATTAACAATTGTTAATTATAGGTAACATTTATTACATTTAAAGTGATTACATGTGGTTGCATTAATTGTTTTTAGGAATTGATGAAAACTTTATACATTGATCCGGAACTGAAGTTTCTAAAGGACGTTGACCTCACAGCGACTAATGATAAGGACAAATCGAAGACCTACGACGAAAGAACTGGAGTCAGGTGAGTGAAATAAGACTTTGTAATAAGATACACTAAATAAGTAAAAAAAAAAAAACTTCCCCCCCCGACAGGGATCTAATAATCGAGCCCTTTAATTTGATACCCATAATAAGGGAGTTGTGAAAAATATGTAATCCGCCATTTTGTGGCGGGCGTCATCTTGGGCCGATTTTCATCAACGTAAAATCGATGATTTTACGTTGATCAAAACACGACATCTCACCAGGGGGAGAGGGAGGGAGGGAAGAAGGAGGAGTCGTTTGCCAAAATCACCTCACGTAATGAACGGATGTCCCGTTAGATGCGTCCGGCTATCTCCCGATGGAGCCCACATAGCGTCCGGTGATCGAGCGGGGAATATCTGGATACATTCCACGTCGGGGACACTGCTGCACACGCTGGAAGCCCACGACGCCGAAGTGCTGTGTCTGGAATATTCTTCGAAGCCGCGACTGCTCGCTTCCGCGTCGAGGGATCGACTCATTCATGTCTTCCTCGTAGATAGGGTAAGTAATCGAAACCTTTTTACGTCACTGCCTAAATAACAAAACACCCCTGACACCAGTAACAGCATACCAAATTTCGACTCGACCTGTGGAAGATGCTCACATCCCTTCATGACTTGAAATTTGTCATTGTGCAGCCCTTTCATTTGATATCCATATTGAGGGAGTTGTGAAAAAAAATATGTGGTCCGCCATTTTGTGGCGGCGGCCGATATCTTGGACCGATTTTCATCAAACTTAAAAAATAATAATTTAAAAAATTATCGTAGGACTATACAGTACACACAGCGCCATCTGGCCCCAAACTAAGCAGAGCTTGTGCGATGGAAGTCAGATAACTGATAGAATACATAAATACTTTTTTTTTGTAAAATACATACTTATAATACATACAGAACACCCAGACACAGAACAAACATTTGTTTATTCACAAAATGTTTTGCCCTGAGTGGGAATCGAACCCACGCCCTACAGCTCTCAAGGCAGATATACTACCAATGAGCCAGCGGGGCTGTCAATCGTTACTATTTTCCCCCCTTTGACGTTGTTTTTCTGACATTTACTATTACGTAATATTTTACTATGGAAACTGACGTGGTTTTGACACTCTTGTATATTTAAAATTCTCTATGATCATCATTTTGTGTTCCAGGGTTACCAGATACTCCAAACGTTAGACGAGCACTCGTCCTCGATCACGGCGGTCCGGTTTCTTAGTTCCGGCGGTAATCTGCAGATGGTGTCGTGTGGTGCAGATAAAACGATACTCTTCAGACAGCTGCGGACAGTATGTACTTTAGTATTTACAATACAATACAATACAATATAATATACCACATTTTTTATACAGATAAGTCCGCGTATGACCACCAGCTGGCCTGATGATAAGGGACCGTTCAAGTATTACGTATTATTTTGTAGCTATGATAGCTCAGTGGGCGAAGTGGCCGAAGGGCGTGGGTTCAAACCCCAACAATGAGCTTGAGCTGTCGGTGAAGGAAAACATCGTGAGGAAACCATAGCAAGGTGGTAGGGTACTTTAGTACCCGGCTGGCTAGCTACCACGCGAGAGTTGAAAATCTGCCGCCAAGCATCTAACGGTGTGTTCCGGCAGCCTCACTGGAAAGCCAGTTTCATTCCAGGCTAGGTGTGCGTTACCATCTTCGACCACACCTTCACTAAACATCAGATGAGCTGTGGTCAAACACTTAGCCTGCCAACCATAAAAAAAACGTAAGCACCGGTTTGGGGTGTACTATTTTCCTTTTTATGGGCACACGTCGTTTTCTAAAACCCTCTCCATAATATAATAAGCTTACCTGGAAGAGATCGCTTTTAACGGTAATGCTGCTAGTTAAACCAATGTACGTAAGCATAGGAGGGGTAGAGTAAGAACTTTGCTTACTTATGCTGACAAGGGGGAGGGAGGGGTTAATAATAATTACTTAAAATTATGAGAAAACACTTTAGAAAATTAAATAGCAATTTTGTCTATAAGCAATGCGAAAATTTTTATTTTCAGGCACAAGACGGTAGTTATCAATTCGCTCGAGGTCAGAACGTTTCGGGTCGGACTACATTATATGACATGGAAGTGGATGCCGGTGGCAGACATATACTTACTGCTTGTCAGGTGAGTCTTACATACACTTACTGTTCATTAGAGCACTTTGCCATGTACTTACTGATTGTTAGGAAAGTTAAACATTTTCTTACTTCTTGCTAAATGAATCTTAAATATGTTAATTTGTTATTTACATACACTTACTGCTCATTAGGGAACTTTATCATACTTACGAATTGTTAGGATAGTTGAACATGTTCTTACTTCTTGTCAGAAGAGTCTCAAATACATTTTCTGCTTATTAGTTTAATGTTTTCTTACTGATCGTTGAGGAAGTTTTTTTTTTTTAATGGTTGACAGGCTAGGTGTTTGACCACATCTCACCTGATGTTAAGTGAAGGTGTGGTCGAAGATGGTAAAGCACACCTAGTCTGGAATGGAACTGGCTCTCAAGTGAGGCTGCCGGACCACAGTGTGATGCTTGGCGGCAGATTTTCAACTTGAGGGTGGTAGCTAGCCAGCCGAGTACTAGAAAGTACCCTACCACCATGCTATGGTTTCCTCACGATGTTTTCCTTCACCGGCAGCTCAAGCTCATTGTTGGGGTTTGAACCCACGCCCTTCGGCATGCGCACCGACCGCGCTAACCACTGGGCTATCATCGCTACTAAGTATTATGTATATCTAAGATATCTCAGTTGAGATTTACATACACTCACTGCTCGTTAGGGAACTTTGACATACTTACTGATTGTTAGGACAGTTGAACATGTTCTTACTTCTAGCCAAATGATTCTTAAATGTATTAACTTGTTTTTTACATACACTTACTGCTCATTAGGGAACTTTGTCGTTTATTTACTAATTGTTAGTAAAGCTGAACATGTTTTTTAATTCTCGTCAGAAGAGTCTTAAACGCATATATTTATCACTTATTAGTTGAACATGTTCTTACTTGTTGCAAGATAGTGTCGTACCGTTAGATGCTTGGCGGCAGATTTTCAACTTGAGGGTGGTAGCTAGCCAGCCGAGCTTCATCCATTTTATATACAGTGTAAACTCTATATAGCGACGCTGAGGGGACTGCGTATTTTCTGGCGTTATAGAGAGTTGTCGTTATATGGAGAAGAAAGTTTGTGAGAAACTAAGAATATGATAACGTGTTGAAAATGCATAATAATAACCTAACGACAGTCTAGCAACTGAGGCAAACACGTGCAAAGTAACAAAAGAACGAATTTCTTAGAATCTCTGGTTCGTATGATGCCGACAGTCGAGGTGAATACGGGCCAGACAATAAAACAACAAAATGACAAACAAAAGAACGTACTCAACTGCTGTTCTTATCAATTTCGGCAACTTAGAAACAAACAAACAGTAGGTGCTTTATTAGTTCCCGAAATTACTTGCTTTATAACGACATATTGTGGTCGTTATGTAGAGTGTGCGTGGTGCTACATAGAGTGCATCATTGTATGGACAACAAGGCAAACCAACCAAAGTCGAGTAATTCCGACGTTTTAAGGAGTTTGACGTTAAATCGAGTGACGTTACATGGAGTTTACACTGTATGTTTATCTACCTATATTGTATTTGTATTTTTTTTTCAATTCCCTTTGCTTTGTTTTCTCTTACCATTAATTAAGAGGTAAGAATATTTTTTGTGCTTTTTTTTCATTTGTTACCATAAAAATGTTTTGTATGTTTGTGTGTATGAATTTGTGTGTATTGTTACAGGACCGTAATGTGCGAGTGTATAGCGCGGCGCACGGCCGACACACGAAAACATTCCGAGGGACCACGGCCGAAGACGGGACTCTTATTAAAGTGAGATTAAATCTAGTAATGTCAGTATATTTAGTATAAAATATTTATGTAATAAAAAAACCGACTGCATGACCCTTAAGCCAATTACACGCGCTGCTCCAATGAAACAGAGAGGTTTCCGACCAAACAAAAATATCATCCATGTATACATTTTTGACAGCCCTGTTGGCTCATTGGTAGTATATCTGCCTTAAGAGCTGAAGGGCGTGCGTTCGATTCCTGCTCTGGGAGTTCTGTATGTATTATAAGTATGCATTTACAAAAAAAAAAGTATATATGTATTCTATCAGTTATCTGACTTCCATCACACAAGCTCTGCTTAGTTTGGAGTCAGATGGCGCTGTGTGTAATGTCCTACGATATTTATTTATTTTTTAGATTTTTGTTGAAATTAGTCCTAGATATTAAGTAAGATTAGGTTTTTAGATAGATAGATAGATATATAACTCTTTATTGTGCACATCATAAATAGAAAAGAGTACAGAGAACAAAAAACCTTATTAACAAATAAGGTTTTTAATAAATAAGTTGTGTCAAATTATTTATTATTTCATATGTGACATATCATTTTATTGACATTTTCATTGCTTTGACATATGTTATGATTTTGATATTTTTAAATATGAATGGGAAAATTACCTGTAACTTTGGTGTTATTAATAAATGATTTAAATTTAAGTCCTCATCACTGTTGTAACTGGAACGACTGTTAAGCGGAAATAAACTAAATATATACTTTGAATATTCATAATGAACTTCCGCAAAGTAACGCCTGAAACAATCTTTTTTTTTTTTAATGGATGACAGGCTAGGTGTTTGACCACAGCTCACCTGATGTTAAGTGAAGGTGTAGTCGAAGATGGTAAAGCACACCTAGCCTGGAATGGAACTGGCTCCCAAGTGAGGCTGCCGGAATACACCGTTAGATGCTTGGCGGCAGATTTTCAACTTGAGGGTGGTAGCTAGCCAGCCGAGTACTAGAAAGTACCCTACCACCATGCTATGGTTTCCATCACCGGCAGCTCAAGCTCATTGTTGGGGTTTGAACCCACGCCCTTCGGCATGCGAACCTACCGCGCTAACCACTGAGCTATCATCGCTACAAAATTTGATTCATTATCGCGTAAAAAACATAGTATTGTATTGTATTGTATTTGTATTGTATTTTATTTACATTCCATTGGGACATTAAGAACACTTGGACATGTCAGGTTACAAAAAATTTAGCAAATAAATAATTAATAAAATACTAAATAAGCTGCTGTAAAGAGGCATTGTCAATAATATAAATAATAAAATATTAAATTAGCTGCTGTAAAGAGGCATTGTCAATAATATAAATAATAAAATATTAAATTAGCTGCTGTAAAGAGGCATTGTCAATAATATACATAATAAAATATTAAATTAGCTGCTGTAAAGAGGCATTGTCAATAATATAAATAATAAAATATTAAATTAGCTGCTGTAAAGAGGCATTGTCAATAATATAAATAATAAAATATTAAATTAGCTGCTGTAAAGAGGCATTGTCAATAATATACATAATAAAATATTAAATTAGCTGCTGTAAAGAGGCATTGTCAATAATATAAATAATAAAATATTAAATTAGCTGCTGTAAAGAGGCATTGTCAATAATATAAATAATAAAATATTAAATTAGCTGCTGTAAAGAGGCATTGTCAATAATATAAATAATAAAATATTAAATTAGCTGCTGTAAAGAGGCATTGTCAATAATATAAATAATAAAATATTAAATTAGCTGCTGTAAAGAGGCATTGTCAATAATATAAATAATAAAATATTAAATTAGCTGCTGTAAAGAGGCATTGTCAATAATATAAATAATAAAATATTAAATTAGCTGCTGTAAAGAGGCATTGTCAATAATATAAATAATAAAATATTAAATTAGCTGCTGTAAAGAGGCATTGTCAATAATATACATAATAAAATATTAAATTAGCTGCTGTAAAGAGGCATTGTCAATAATATAAATAATAAAATATTAAATTAGCTGCTGTAAAGAGGCATTGTCAATAATATACATAATAAAATATTAAATTAGCTGCTGTAAAGAGGCATTGTCAATAATATACATAATAAAATATTAAATTAGCTGCTGTAAAGAGGCATTGTCAATAATATAAATAATAAAATATTAAATTAGCTGCTGTAAAGAGGCATTGTCAATAATATAAATAATAAAATATTAAATTAGCTGCTGTAAAGAGGCATTGTCAATAATATAAATAATAAAATATTAAATTAGCTGCTGTAAAGAGTCATTGTCAATAATATAAATAATAAAATATTAAATTAGCTGCTGTAAAGAGGCATTGTCAATAATATACATAATAAAATATTAAATTAGCTGCTGTAAAGAGGCATTGTCAATAATATAAATAATAAAATATTAAATTAGCTGCTGTAAAGAGGCATTGTCAATAATATAAATAATAAAATATTAAATTAGCTGCTGTAAAGAGGCATTGTCAATAATATAAATAATAAAATATTAAATTAGCTGCTGTAAAGAGGCATTGTCAATAATATACATAATAAAATATTAAATTAGCTGCTGTAAAGAGGCATTGTCAATAATATAAATAATAAAATATTAAATTAGCTGCTGTAAAGAGGCATTGTCAATAATATACATAATAAAATATTAAATTAGCTGCTGTAAAGAGGCATTGTCAATAATATACATAATAAAATATTAAATTAGCTGCTGTAAAGAGGCATTGTCAATAATATACATAATAAAATATTAAATTAGCTGCTGTAAAGAGGCATTGTCAATAATATACATAATAAAATATTAAATTAGCTGCTGTAAAGAGGCATTGTCAATAATATACATAATAAAATATTAAATTAGCTGCTGTAAAGAGTCATTGTCAATAATATAAATAATAAAATATTAAATTAGCTGCTGTAAAGAGGCATTGTCAATAATATACATAATAAAATATTAAATTAGCTGCTGTAAAGAGGCATTGTCAATAATATGCATAATAAAATATTAAATTAGCTGCTGTAAAGAGGCATTGTCAATAATATACATAATAAAATATTAAATTAGCTGCTGTAAAGAGTCATTGTCAATAATATAAATAATAAAATATTAAATTAGCTGCTGTAAAGAGGCATTGTCAATAATATACATAATAAAATATTAAATTAGCTGCTGTAAAGAGGCATTGTCAATAATATACATAATAAAATATTAAATTAGCTGCTGTAAAGAGGCATTGTCAATAATATAAATAATAAAATATTAAATTAGCTGCTGTAAAGAGGCATTGTCAATAATATAAATAATAAAATATTAAATTAGCTGCTGTAAAGAGGCATTGTCAATAATATAAATAATAAAATATTAAATTAGCTGCTGTAAAGAGGCATTGTCAATAATATACATAATAAAATATTAGATTAGCTGCTGTAAAGAGGCATTGTCAATAATATACATAATAAAATATTAAATTAGCTGCTGTAAAGAGGCATTGTCAATAATATACATAATAAAATATTAAATTAGCTGCTGTAAAGAGGCATTGTCAATAATATAAATAATAAAATATTAAATTAGCTGCTGTAAAGAGGCATTGTCAATAATATAAATAATAAAATATTAAATTAGCTGCTGTAAAGAGGCATTGTCAATAATATACATAATAAAATATTAAATTAGCTGCTGTAAAGAGTCATTGTCAATAATATAAATAATAAAATATTAAATTAGCTGCTGTAAAGAGGCATTGTCAATAATATAAATAATAAAATATTAAATTAGCTGCTGTAAAGAGTCATTGTCAATAATATAAATAATAAAATATTAAATTAGCTGCTGTAAAGAGGCATTGTCAATAATATAAATAATAAAATATTAAATTAGCTGCTGTAAAGAGGCATTGTCAATATTATACACTTTAGCGAGTTACAATTATTTTTAATCTTTCTAGATTTACTCGTTCAGAGCTAGACAGCTTCCATGCGTTTCTGTCTTCAGTGTAGTCTTTTAATTTATAGTACGCCTTACTACATAAAAACTCTTTTATAAATTTTTTAAAGCCTATTTCGTTAAGCTCCAATATTTCTTTAGGGACGTCATTATAGAAGCGTATTGCATTGCCCAAAAATCCCTTGCTACTTTTCTGCAATCTAAATCGAGGAAACAATAATTTATCTTTATAGCGTGTGTTCAAGCAATGAACATCGCTTCGTTTGGTTAGCGTACTTAAATTTTTGCGAGCAAATATTATATTTTCATATATATATAAAGAGTGAACCGTTAGAATTTTTGCTTCTCTGAAAACATCAACTAGCGAAGTTTGAGGTTTGAAGTTATAAATAGCTCGTATAGCACGTTTCTGCAGCACAAAAATTTCGTCAATATTCGCAGCCGCTCCCCATAGCAGTACACCATAGCTCATTATGCTATGAAAGTAAGCATAGTACACCAGAGTTGCGGTTACTACGTCCGTAATTTTACGGATTCGTCTGATAGCATGAACTGCAGAAGCGAGTTTCCTTGCGAGTGTCGTTATGTGGGGGCTCCATTGCAATTTTGCGTCAATTGTTAATCCGAGAAATAGAGTTGAATCTACCAGCTTCAGTTTTTTATTTAGAAGATAAATCTCAGGGTCTACCTTAACAACATTCGAATTGAGAACCTTTTTTGAGTCTGATAAAAAAACGTGTGACCGATGAATTCGTAGCTGTAAGATTGTCATTGTTTCAAAAAGTATAATATTACTTTGTTCCGGCAGGTGGCGCTAGACAATAGCGGTATCTACCTCGCGACGTCGAGCACGGATAAGATACTTAGCGTGTACGACTATTATTCAGGGGAGTGTATGGCGACCATGTACGGCCACTCGGAGATCGTCACTGGACTCAGGTAACGCTTCACAAGCCAAACGGACATGATGATGGGAAGAGATAACTCATGTCCATGACCATTGCAGCGATACACAGAACTTTGACTTGTAGAACAAAGTCCGAGGCATCGCTGCTTTGGCGCTCATTACTTTGAGACTTTCGATGGTTAGTCCCAACAGCGCAGTAATGTCGCTGCAGTACCCTTCTAACCGGAACACAGTAATTTTTACACACTACTGCTTGGCGGCAGAATATCTGATACTGCGGTGGTATCTACCTTGACGACTTCCTGCTAAGGAAATCTACCACCAAGTAAAGTACACGACTCTCTAGTACTCGACTGGCTAGCTACCACACGAGAGTTGAAAATATGCCGCCACGCATCGAAAGATGTGTTCCGGCAGCCTCATTAGAGAGCCAGTTCTATTCCAGGCTTTGTCATCTTCGAGCACACGTCACTTTATATTAGGTGAGCTGTGGTCAAACACTGCGCTTGAAAACTATTGACAATAGAATAAAGTGACGTTTTATAGCAAAGTGACGGCTGCAAGTAAGTCCGCGATATCATATGTCTAACTATTACAGATGTCATCTACATCTCTTCTTCGTTGGTTCTTTTGTTCTCTGTATTTTTTTTCTGTTTACGGTGTGCAAAATAAAAAGTTTTATTTATCTGTCTACACTAATTATAAAGAGGAAAGATTTGTGTTTTTTTTTTTTATGGTTGACAAGCTAGTTGTTTGACCACAGCTCACCTGATGTTAAGTGAAGGCGTGGTCGAAGATGGTATAGCACACCTAGCCTGGAATGGAACTGGCTCTCAAGTGAGGCTGCCGGAACACACCGTTAGATGCTTGGCGGCAGATCTTCAACTCTCGTGTGGTAGCTAGCCAGCCGAGTACTAGAGAGTACGCTACCACCATGCTATGGTTTCCTCACGATGTTTTCCTTCACCGGCAGCTCAAGCTCATTGTTGGGGTTTGAACCCACGCCCTTCGGCATGCGAACCTACCGCGCTAACCACTGGGCTATCATCGCTACGCTGTTTGTTTGTATTGAACAGGCTCCGAAACTACTGGAGCGATCTGAATAATTGTTTCACCATTAGAATGGTACATTATCACTGAGTGACATAGGCTTTATTTATATTGTTAATCGAGTTTTGTTTTCCCGTGCGAAGCCGGGACGGTCTGCTCGTCGCTAAATATAATTTGCAGGTAAATGTGTTGTGTTCTTAGAGTGATGATACCCTTGTGCAGGTTCACGTCGGACAGCCAGCACCTGGTGTCGGCCAGCGGCGACGGCTGCGTGTTCATCTGGCGCGTGCCGCACGACATGGTCGTCACCATGCGCGCCCGCCTCGCGCAGCAGGCCATCCGCACCGGCAAGTATGTATACGCACACGCACTAAGTTGTATGTACATCTCCCTTCGTATCCTATCCTTTTCGTACTCTCCTTCTATCTCCCTCTATGATGTTTTTTAAATGAGACGTACGAGACGCTCTCCTGATGGTAAGAGATAACGCCTGTCCATGACCATTGCAGCGATACACAGAACTTTGAGTAACAAAACAAAGTCCAGGGCATCACTGCTTTGGCGCTCATTACTTTGAGACTTTTGATAGAGTTATTTTGTAACTGTTTGTCTCTGGTTGTTTGTTTTTGTGTTTGACAAACACAAAAACATACCTACATAACCCATATTGAGGGAGTTGTGAAAAAATATGTAATCCGCCATTTTGTGGCGGCGGCCATCTTGGACCGATTTTCATCAAACATAGCTAAGAACACTCCCGACTAATTCACCTTTCAAACAAAATCAAAATCGGTTCATCCGTTCGGGAGCCACGATGCCACAGACAAACACACAACATACACAAACACGTCAAACTTATAACATCCCGTTGTTTTTGCGTCGGGTGTTAAAAAAGTTTTTGCCATCAGGAGAGCGTACCGTTCGTCTCATTACTTTTACATAATTTTTTTCTTCTGTGTTATCCTGCGATCGGCTCCACAAGCCCCTAGCAGATTTCTTGAGGTTGTTGATTGTCAGGTAGTAGCTGTTCCTCCTGTGAGGAAGCTGTCCTTTATTTCAGTTCAACAAAGTCCCATATGTGTTGCCTTGTGAGCCTTCTACCTTCTACATAGCGGTTTGCATAACGCAGTTGCTAGGGTATTTGTGTGTTTCTTTATTCGGCTTTGATATGCAATTGCTCTGGGTTCCACTTCTTCCTTGATTGTTTTTATTTCTGTGTACTCATGCAATTCACTGTTCTTAATAAACATTGGTGCATTGGTTATGATTTCGAGGGCTTTATTCTGGAACCGTTGTAAAATTTCCATGTTGCAATTTTTTGTTGATCCCCATAACTCAATTCCATAAGTCCAAATGGGTTTAATTATAGTTTTATAGATGAGTATCTTATTTTCCATGGTGACGTTTGATCTTCTGCCTATTAGCCAATAAAAATAAATGAGGTAACAGGGCAGTCTTAGTTTATTTCTTGTATGTGGTTTCCAGGAAAGTGTCTGCGACGAACGGCATGTCCGGGTTGGACAGTGAAAGCGACTCACATTTCGGCTCGCCGCCGCGCGAGCTGCCCTACGACGCGAAGGACTTCGCCGCGCCCGTCGTCCAGGACTACACGTGAGCATACCTGACCCCTGATTGACTCACACACTCTAACTCACATGACAACACGAGCTTTTGACACCTCGTCACGTTTTTAACAGACTTCAAAAAGGGGGTAGGTTCTTAATTCAGTTTTTTTTTGGTACATCATAACAAAATCTTTAAGGATGATGATTCTAGAGCAAAGCAAGCATGTAAATTCATGATATGAGGGATTTATTACTGAGCAAGGATAGAGCAGGACGGCTTCAGACACTTTTCTATTTAACCAAATAACATCCCACTATCGTAGCATCTCTTTTTTTTCACACAGCGCCATCTGACCCCAAACTAAGCAAAGCGTGTACTATGGAAGTCAGATAACTGATAGAGTACTTAAATACTTTTTTTTTGTAAATACATACTTACAATATACAATATAAATACAAGTCTACTTGGTGGTAGATTTCCTTAGCAGGAAGTCGTCTAGGTAGGTACCACCGCAGTACGAGATATTCTGCCGCCAAGCAGTAGTGTGCAAACATTACTGTGTTCCGGTTTGAAGGGTACTGCAGCGAAATTACTGGGCTGTTGAGACTAACCATCTAGTCTCAAAGTAATGAGCGCCAAAGCAGCGATGCCCTGGACGTTGTTTTGTTACTCAAAGTTCTGTGTATCGCTGCAACGGTCATGGACAGGCGTTATCTCTTAACATCAGGAGAGCGCCTCTATCGTCTCATTACTTTTATATAAAAAAAAAAAGTTCACCCAGACACAGAACAAACGTTTGTTTATACCAGAAACTTTTTGTCCTGGTTGGGAATCGAACCCACGCTCTTTGGCTCTTGAAGCAAACATACTACCAATGAACCAACAGGGCTGTTAAATTTATTTTTTTTTTTTTTTAATGGTTGACAGGCTTGGTGTTTGACCACAGCTCACCTGATGTTAAGTGAAGGTGTGGTCGAAGATGGTAAAGCACACCTAGCCTGGAATGGAACTGGCTCTCAAGTGAGGCTGCCGGAACACACCGTTAGATGCTTGGCGGCAGATTTTCAACTTGAGGGTGGTAGCTAGCCAGCCGAGTACTAGAAAGTACCCTACCACCATGCTATGGTTTCCTCACGATGTTTTCCTTCACCGGCAGCTCAAGCTCATTGTTGGGGTTTGAACCCACGCCCTTCGGCATGCGAACCTACCGCGCTAACCACTGAGCTATCATCACTGAAAATCCACAGCATAGTCACAATAGCTTACCGGAAAATTGAGTAATTCAATCACCTTACATATCGCTTATTACATAATCTGGTTTGTGTTTTTCAGTCTCCGCATCGGCAAGCTGCCGTCGTGGGCGAAGCGCGGGCTTGGAGACGAGGCGGCGGCGCCCGACACGCCCGCACCGGAGCCTCCGGCGCGGGGCAAGTGGGCATCCAGGATACACCCCGCCGGTAAGTTAAGTTAAAAACAAAATTGGTCGTCACGGGAAACCCAACACCTCGGTGGGCGAGTCTCAATCACAATTCGGTATGTAAAGAAAAGAAACTTTACTGATTCCAAAACCATTTCGAAATAGTGCATTTCTGTACAATATTTTTACGTTTAAAACTCTGTAAACTATGTGATGGGGTTTATTTTAATAAAATACATAAATCAAACTTGACTTTCAAATGTCTCATGACGTCACCTAGTAGGGCAACTTTCCTAGACTAAACAAGCAATGGCAAACCAAAACAAAATCTGTCAATGTCAAGTCATCGGCGGTCATAATAATCTGTTCAATACACGTACGTCGAGTTGTTTTGGTATACTTTTTTGTTTTATATGGCAAAGGCATATTCTACATATTCAGCCGACCTCATGACGTCATAACTATAAAAAGTTTGAAAACGTATTAAAATTAAACTACCGCATAGAAAGCCAAAATATTCAAATTAGTTTCATAAAATAAAGTTTACTATCAGTAAAAAATATAAAATAAATACAAAAAAAAAAAACTTTATATACCGAATTGTCTTGTGTTTTTTTCCGAGATTCATGTTCTTGTTAAGGATTAAATAAACATTTATCATGTATGTTATTTCAGAGAAACGTGTAGACTCGGACGGTTCCAAAGACAGCTCTATAGACAGCGGAACCGACACCCGATACATAGACAAAAGACGAGAGAACACGCCCAAACAGGTGAGTGAACCTTGGTGTGGGTGTGTGCATATGTGTG
This sequence comes from Biston betularia, assembly GCA_905404145.2. Lineage (NCBI taxonomy): Eukaryota > Metazoa > Arthropoda > Insecta > Lepidoptera > Geometridae > Biston > Biston betularia. Next base: position 748,161 of record FR989891.1, read on the forward strand.
TGTGGGTGTATTGAAATATCTACTAAAGTTGCTGAGGGGTTTTAAATCGTTTTAGACTGACAGGTTTGACAAGGGCTGCCTCCTTGGTGTAGATAGGTCTTTAACCCTAAGCTCTGAATCTAAGGACTTAGAATACGGCTTCGGTCAATCCCCTCTGTCTATCGTGACATGTGATTTATAGGGACCTTCGGTGTTACGGGAGGTTAGATTTGATCTGTGATCCATTTGTTTAATTACTTTCGCGCTCATTACTTAGTGATAGATATAATAGAATTAGAATATCTGGTACTGCGGTGGTATCTACTTAGACGATGTTATGGTTAGGGCATCTACCACCAATTAACATAGCATAACCTAGCTGTATTGAGATGTTGTACGCACTAACAATCCAAGGCACGGGTAGTGTTCCTTAGTTTATTTTTATAATTGACAGGCTAAGCGTTTCACCATAGCTCACGGTGTGGCCAAAGGTAGAAAATACACCTAGCCTGGAATGTAACTGACTCTCAAGTGAGGCTGTCGGAATAAACCGTTTTTGTAGCGATGATAGCTCAGTGATTAGCGCGGTCAGTTCACACGCCGAAGGGCGTGGGTTCAAAGCTCCGCAATGATGAATGATGAATGAATGATTCGTCGCTTACAATAAGGCGAGTTGGCGTATTAAAAAAAAAAAATGAGCTTGCTAGTTTAGTTTTTTATTTTATAACAAATACATGTTACATGTCAACATTAGATAATTATAAATACATTATTTAAAACAATAATGATACAATTTAAATTAAAAATAATTTTAACAAAATTTGAATCATAGTAATAAAATAAAATAAATAATAAATAAATATCGTAGGACATTACACACAGCGCCATCCGGCCCCAAACAAGCTGAGAGCTCGTGTGATGGAAGTCAGATAACTGATAGAATACATAAGTACTTTTTTTTTTGTAAAAACATACTTATAATACATACAGAACACCTAGACACAGAACAAACATTTGTTTATTCACAAAATGTTTGCCCTGAGTGGGAATCGAACCCACGCCCTACAGCTCTCAAGGCAGATATACTACCAATGAGCCAACGGGGCTGTCGAAAATTAACAATAGATAAAAAAGAAAAAAAATTTAATCGAATTAAAATAAAATTGATGTACAAAAGGTTGTATAATAATAATTAGTCACAATATTGCAAATGTCATTATTATAATTGTACATAAATGGTTAATAATGGTCAGTTGGAAATTTTCTCTGAATACAGATCGCCTGTGAATTATAAAAGAACTATAGAAGACCGACCACCAGTGGCTTGGGATTGTTAGTGGGTACAATCTCTCTTCGATAGATAGATAGCCCCAACGGCGTAGTCCGGTATCTTTGAAAATTTACCCCTCGTCAGTAAAAAAGATATTAGTTCTCTGCCTATTTATACAAACTTTTCTCTTTGTATCCGGGCTCACATATTTCAATACGCTTACACGGTGATCGTTGTATTTAACTCAAGTATTCACGTCTCTCTCACATCGGTGTTGGTTTCTCCGGTGTTGGTTTTTGTGATAACGTGTAAAGAAACTGTTTTTACTTATATTTTTTAATCAGAAATTGTGATCAATATTTTGATACAGTGACCAATAAGTTGACCAAGTTTCATCGCAATAGAATGAATGGTAGAGCGTATAAAATAGGGTCAAACAACTGAACTTGGTGGTAGATCTCCTTGACAAGGGAGGTACCACCGCAGTATCATATATTCTGCCGCCAAGCAGTAGTATGTATTCCGGTTTGAAGGGTACTGCAGCTAGCGAAATTACAGGGCTGTTGAGAGTAACTATTGAAAGTCTCAAAGTAATGAGAACCAAAGCAGCGATATCCTGGACTTTGTTTTGTTACTCAAAGTTCTGTGTATCGCTGGGCATCGCTTTGGCGCTCCTTTATTTGACCTCTCTTTGACCTTGTCCTTTACCGGGCCGAGTAAAAAAAACAATTCAAAATATTGATCACTTGTTCTGAATTTATTTTCCTTCTGTTTGATATAATTTCAATTTTAATTTTTGTGGATGATTCAGTTTTTTTTTTGTTTTTTTTTTCCTGTCTACCTGCTAATAAACCGTAAGTTTGTATGGAGAGTTTTGTACGTGTGAAACGGAAATCTAATAGCATTTTTAGACCTTTTATTTTCATTTAGTGTCTGATTAATAAGGGAGACAGAGATATAATATATTTGCCTCTCTTTTGCTATAGATGATCCGTCGTGATCGGGTTCGCAAATCTGTCCATGCCGTTAAATATTTGCTTCAACTCAAATAAGAAATAGTAAAAACTGTAAATGTTTAATTTAATTGTACGTCTTGGAGTTGTTGAAAAATAAATTGAAAACGTTCCGTTACAAGTAATAAAAAGCGTGACTTAAAAAAATGGTCTAAACTGTTTTTAGAGTAAAAATAAATAAAAATTGAATCATCTTCAGTCTGTTTAATTTCAATACAAATTAATTTTTGCCATTTATAGACAAATGGAGCATAATTTTACAGTGAAATCACAGCTACTGGCATTTATTTTGGTCTTTATTTGCGGCAAATCACAATTGCTTGAATAAAACAGTAGATTATTAGCATGATGATTTTTGCATAATCTACCGTTTTATTCAAGCAATTGTGATTTGCCGCAAATAAAGACCAAAATAAATGCCAGTAGCTGTGATTTCACTGTAAAATTATGCTCCGTTTGTCCGTAAATGGCAAAAATTTATTTGTATGGAAATCGAACCACCTTAAACTATAAAATGTGTCGGTAAGGGTGTTTTTTCACTGCCAGCGTCCCAAGTCCCTCAACTTATCTCAACTGACGCGCGTCGAAGCGATATTTCGAAACTTCGACGCGAACATGCGGAAAACTTACGACATACTCACTATATCGCCGAGGGTGGAGAAGGTTTTTGATTGTTTTCAATATTTTTAGTTCGTTTGTTTTCGTACACATTTCCTTTTTCGTACATTTCGTTCGCATTTTGTATTGTTGTGTCACATTTTTGTCATTTTTTTTTGTTTGTATTGTACGCATGTAGTTTTCGTTATGTGTGTGCATTTTTCTTTTTACAGCATATTTTTTTTTTTATATATTTTTTTGTGCACCTTGAATACTCAAATTAATTTTAGATTTACAAAACAAATTATAAATCAAACGTACAATTACAATATTGGGATTTTTTTTTTTTTTTTTATTATTATTATACGCTCCACAGACGCTGGGGTCCGTGACCTTTGTCAACTTTAGTTACAAATTTTTTTTTTTTTTTACAATTTTACATGACAAAATGAGGAGAGGTTAGTAGGATCTTAATCTAAGGTTAAAGTAGGTACTAGATTGTGTGTATACCGCGAGCAGACCAGCGACCCGCAAGCAGCACCCGATCACGAGTATTATTGGGAATAGTACTCGTAGTAAGTAATATTGGGATTAATCTTTTTTTATTATTTATAAGTAACGAGATGAGACGAACGATATGCTCTGCTGATGGTAAGATATAACGCCTGTCCGTCACCATTGCAGCGATACACAGAACTTTGAGTAGCAAAACAAAATCATCGCTGCTTTGGCGCTCATTACTTTGAGACTTGCGATGGTTAGTCTCAACAGCCCTGTATTGTCGCTGCAGTACCCTTCAAACCGGAACACAGTAATGACTAATTTTGCGTCGGAATAACTGGTACTGCGGTGGTATCTACCTAGACGACCTCCTGCTAAGGAGATGTAGGCTATCTCAAGATTGGAAAATATCATCATCACCATTTTTCATCACATTGCATCTTGAGTTTGTTTGTATGTGTTATGCCTTATTCACCTTCGGAGCCATCCATCAATTACGTCACACCAATTTCATAATCCCTTTTGTGTGACCTACCGATTACCTAGTATGATGTCACATATTTTGCAATTTTACAGACCTTTATGAAATATATAAACTATTATATTATTAAGATTTTTTTTTAATTATTTTTTTTATATTGGTTCACTAAACTGGCCGTTACATAAAATACGAATTTCGGTAAACATTCATGAGAAGTAAACAATGTTATGCACGACCTTCTCGAAGTGAACACTGCATGCATGTGAATAATTACATTAAGGTACAATGTACTGCAATGCAATGTATTTTATTTGACATAATGGATTATATAATTGACATTAACAATAATTGACTTTAACATGTACGTAACAAAAATATAATTTACTATTTACTAACAATATTGCATTAGGATGAAAACCTGTAATGATAATTGTAGTTTTTTGAAAATAAACGAGATTTATTTTGAAAATATGTGATGTCACAAAATTCGGGACCCCTTGTCACACAATGTCACACTTCGTCGACCCCCTGATTAACGTGTGACGTAATTTATGAATGGCCCCTTCCCATTAATTATATTATTTTGCTATACCGCTTTATTTACCAATGTTCGGAAAACTAGTTTATCAACTTCTTGCTAATAAATAGAGTGTCTTTAGCAAAATTAACATGGGTCATTCTAGCTTGAATGTCTTTTGAACATTTTTTGAATGTGAGGGGATCATATCGTCATTTCAAATATCTTTGTTTGTTGCATTTTTGTTTGGTATTGAATGCTTGCCTGTACAATAGTTATAGTTCCATATTTTATTATTATAGAGCGCTCTGTGTGAATTGTGAACAAATAGACCACACTACTGCTTAACATCAAGCAGTGGTCAAACGCGAACCTATACTGAATAAAAAAAATTTAAATCTATAACATCATAAACAAGCTGAAGAGACTCACTACGAGACTGTCTATGACTCGGCTGCGAAAATACTTTTTTGACCAATCTATTATTCCTAATTTTATTTAAACATGTTTTATTAATTTCCTTAATTTAGATACTCTACTTGATAGGTTAGGTTATTGTTTTTGTATTTCGCGCCAAAAATCCACAACTTTTTTTTTAAACCTGTGTGGTTTTGGACTAAGGCCACTTGGGTTATTGAGACTAATCTAACGATACCTTAATTGTCGTAATACATTCGGCCGTATGGAAGATACGAAGTTATGAATACAAATACAAATCATTTATTAATAACACCAAAGATACAATTTATTTTTCCATTCATTTTTTAAAATATTAACATCATAACATATGTCAGAACAATAAAAATGGAAATGTCAATGAATTAATATGTCACATATAAAATAATTATGTCAATATAATTAAATGTCCATAAAATCAAAAATATTATAATTACTTACAAACTCAACAATATTATAATTACTTAAAATTACATACATACAAGATACGCGCGACTAACATAACTCTACAAAATACAATTACAAATATTTTATTGATAACACCATTGTTACAAGTCAGTTATAAATTTTAAACATGTCATTAAATGGGTTTTAAAACACTGATTACATGTCAAAATATGTCAATATGTCTATATCCAAACATGTCAATATAAAATAAAAAATCTCTTCCTTGGCAGTCGGGTAAAAAGGAATATACGAATGAAATCGCCATGTTCTACCGCTACGCGTATAATGTATTTGCTATCTCAGAAGTTAATTTGATAAATTCACACAGGGCGTTTCGCTTTCATTTATTTTATTTTATTTATTTGTTATTTTATTTTGCGTGTAGGTAACGATAGTGGCGAAGCCCCGGCCCGATACAAGGACCAGGCACCACACGGACGATTCCTCGCTCGGCAGTTTGAGATACGAGGTGGGAGCGCTTTTTAATTTTATTTTTTTTCATTTATTTTGACTTATCTTGTTTTATTTATTTTATTTCTGCACTCCTTATCGATGTTTTAAACAGTGTATAACCTAAACATATCGAGTTCTGTGCATACAAACCACGATTTGTGACAGCGATGACAGCTGAGTCGTTAGCGCGGTCGGTTTGCAAGCCGAAGAACGTGGGTTCAAACCCGAACAATGAGCTTGAGTTGCCGGTGAAGGAAAACATCGCGAGGAAACCATAGCATGGTGGTAGCGTACTCTAGTACTCGGCTGGCTACTGAACATCGTAAAGTAAAATATACATTAAGAAAATCTCAAATGTACATACAAAAAGAAGTGATTCCGGCCAGGATCGAACTGGCGGCCTTCTGCGTGTAAAGCAGATGTGATAACCACTACACCACGGAACCAGTTATGAGAGCCAACGAAAAACTTCAACGTGTAACATTGTTTTCATTCAAGGTTATATTGATTCATAACACTTGAGTATACATTTACATCAACTAAAATTTACATTATTTATGGTCATGTATTAAAAATATTTATTTCAAAGACGGCCCTGTTGGCTCATTGGTAGTATATCTGCCTGAGCGTGGGTTCGATTCTCACTCAGGGCAAACATTTTGTGGTATAAACAAATGTTTGTTATGTGTCTGGGTTGTAAGAATGTAATTACAAAAAAATATATATATTTAAGTATTCTATCAGTTATCTGATTTCCATAGTTTGCTTTGCTTAGTTTGGGGCAGATGGCGCTGTGTCTTACGATTTTGAAGAAAGAAAGAAAGCAAGATTTTTTTTTTTCTTTTTTGTAACAAGATTCAAGATTTATTGATTCCATACAGTACAAGTACAGTACAGTTCTGGAGTGGAGACCACGGACCGGCAAGCGCAGCGTAGGACGTCCACCCACAAGGTGGACAGACGACCTAGTAAAGACCACAGGAACGCGCTGGATGCGAGCCGCTTCCAACCGGTCTTTATGGAAGTCAATGGGGGCCTATGTTCAGCAGTGGACGTCCTACGGCTGAAATGATGATGATGATGATGATGATGATACAGTACAAGATGTTTTAAATACAAAGGAGAATACAGACAAATATGGTCCCTGTCAAGCATAGCAACGTTTAGAAGAGAGGAGGGAGGGATTCATATAAGTCAACAGTTTTATTTCTAGATGTCATATTCAATTCATTCTGCCGCTAAGTGTGTAAACATTACTGTGTTCAGGTTTGCAGGGTGCTGTAGCTAGCGAAATTACTGGGCTGTTGAGACTAACCATCGCAAGTCTCAAAGTAATGAGCGCCAAAGCAGCGATGCCCTGGACTTTGTTCTGTTACTCAAAGTTCTGTGTATCGCTGCAATGGTCATGGACAGGCGTTATCTCTTACCATCAGGAGAGCGATGATAGCGTTGAGCGATGATAGCATTTCGTAGCGTTGATAGCTCAGTGGTTAGCGCGGTAGGTTCGCATGCCGTAGGGCGTGGGTTCAAACCCCAACAATGAGCTTGAGCTGCCGGTGAAGGAAAACATCGTGAGGAAACCATAGCATGGTGGTAGGGTACTTTCTAGTACTCGGCTGGCTAGCTACCACACGAGAGTTGAAAATCTGCCGCCAAGCATCTAACGGTGTGTTCCGGCAGCCTCACTTGAGAGTCAGTTCCATTCCAGGCTAGGTGTGCTTTACCATCTACGACCACACCTTCACTTAACATCAGGTGAGCTGTGGTCAAACAACTAGCCTGTCAACCATAAAAAAAAGAGCGTCTCGTTCGTCTCATAATTTTTTACATTAAAAAAAATATTCAAATACAAGCACAAAAGCAAACAAACAGTTACAGAATAGGGGCTCACCTCAGCATAATGCTGGTCACACTAAGCGGTGTGACCAGCGCTGGTCTTCCGGTGAGCGCTTGTAGTTTAAAACGAAAGCGTGCGTTTTTTCCCCCCTTTAATTTTATAGCTATTTTGTTCGAAATCGGGTTATGATTTTGTAAACTCTTTAGCTTGTTGTTTTTTTTTAATTCCAGGACGTGGAGTCGACGGAACACGACGGTGACATCGAGGATATATCCGATGGAGAGAGAACCTCTTCGTCGGAAAGCAGAAACAGACCGACCTATTACCCCGGGAACAATGACGACGACACGCCTGGGTGAGTTTTTTTATTAATTTTATAGGGGGTGGCAAGCAGGACAACCGCCCGGGAACTCGCTCCTGCAGGGGCCTCGCGTCCGTGTATCTCGCGCCTCGCACTTAACAAAACCCCAAATACTTCCATAAGTTGATGTTTTGTGCGACGTATTTGTTTATAAGGGCAAGAAGTCTCCACTCAGTGGCGGCCTTAGGGGGTGGCAAGCAGGGCAACCGCCCGGGGCCTCGCTCTTGCAGGGGCCTCGCGTCCGTGTATCTCGCGCCTCGCACTTAACTAAACCCCCCCTGAACGCACGGTTTCATTATTAGTGCAAGCATGTTACGCCCACTCGAACACTCGAATTAATTTTTTAGAAAAAAGGGCCTCACAATGATCTGTCGCCTCGGGCCTCGCAACAGCTAAGGCCGCCGCTGTTGATAGGTGTTTCCTAAGTATCGCTCGGGACACTGCCTATACAAGGTATTGTCATTGAAACTCACTGTATAGGCGAATGTTGATGATTTGATCAGTGAAACGTATGAATGCAGTTTGTGCGATAAATAAGTAGTACAATGTAATGTAGTAGTGTTCGCGTTGCTTCCAGAACATCATGGAAACTTGTACTTTTTTATTATTATTTCTTTTTGCACTTGACGTTGACAGTAACCAAGCAAAACGTCAGACACTCATAGATTTTTGGCGGGAACGCGTAAAGGTCTTTGCTTCAACAATAGGCTAGGTCTAGTCGGTAACTTGTTGAGACGAGCCAAAAAGTACAATTTACAAAATTTCGCAGTTTTAAAGAGCTACAAAATTTTTGTTTTAATGCCGCAACTTTACATGGAGAGAGCCGCATGCGGCTCACGAGCCGTAGGTTGCCGACCGTAGCGCCAAAGCGGCGACGCTCTGGACTTTGTTTTGTTACTTAAAGTTCTGTGTATCGACGCAATGGTCATGAACAGGCGTTATCTCTTACCATCAGGAGTGCGTCACTCGTTTCATAACCTTTACATTAAAAAAAAAGTATTGAAGTATTCTATCAGTTATCTGACTTCTATAGTACAAGCTTTGCTTAGTTTGGGGTCAGATAGCGCTGTGTGTAATGTTCTGCAATATTTATTTTATTTATTTCGTTAAAAAATAATATCATTTCTTTAATTTTGTCGTAGCGAGTTCACTGTGAATGCCATGGACGCGGTCGAGCTGCGGCAGTCCGTGCGGCGCTCGAAGCGCTGGGCGGCCGACTCGGTGCGGCTCGACATCCCGCCGCGCGCCGACCTCAGCGGCTCCGGCCACGACAGCGATGACGATGAGGTAGCGTGAACCGGCAGGCGTGGCGGTTTTATGTCAAATAAAATAATAATCATTAAGAATTATTATTATTTTATTTGACATAATGAATTATATAATTGACTTTAACATGTACAATGTACTACATACCAAAAATATAATTGACTCTTTACTAACAATATTGCATTAGGATAAAAAACCTGTAATGATAATTGTAGTTTTTTGAAAAGAAATTTATTTATTTAGTCAATTAGCACCGTCAATTTCCGAATTACACTAAAGACAACATTAAAAATAACTTATTTAAGCTATGAACAAAATAGAAATCAAAATATCAAAACAGAGAAAAATTAAATAACTAGGAATAATAATAATATTTATAAATAAAGAAGAAAATAATTAAAAAATATATATATATATATAAGTATATTAATGTAATTATTTTTAAATACTAGATAGCCTTTTTGAGGTTGTCTCACAGTATTTGAGACAATCGGCCATTATATATTACGTTTCATTTCATCGAAATGAAATGAAATGAAAATTTGTAAACCAAAATAAGTTGATAACGATGTCATCCAGGTGTCTACTCCGTCCGGCGACAACACGGAGCGCAACCCGCTGTCCGGGTCCTGCGAGTCGCTGGACACGGCGGCGCGCAGGGAGAAATACCTCAAGTCTGCCTTCGACAGCCTCACGGCCGACGCGGACAACACCGCGGGTAAAACTACTTACTAATTATACGAACGTAGACCAACTAAAGTAACCGACATAGCCCAGAGAATCAGCAAGGTGAAGTGGCAGTGGGCAGGGCACATAGCTCGCAGAACGAAAGAACAAAGACAGGCATCAATATAACTTGCGAAACACCACTTGCCTATTTTGTAACTGTTTGTCTCTATTTGTTGTTATTTTTGTTTTTTTTTTTGTATTGTTGCAAAATAAAATTATTTTCTTTCTTTCAAACAAACAAAGAAAAGCTGGTCGTGCCATGGACTAGGAAAGGTTAGGAAAAGTTGAAAAGGAGGGCCGTCACGCCAAAATATTAATGTATAATAAATTGCCAAAATGTATTACAGAATTAAATCATATCGAATTTAAAAAAAACATTATTTTTTTTTGGAAAGCAATCCTTTTTACAAATTAAGTGAATATATGTCAATGAGGTTCTCGGAATCCTCATTTATGTGCAGCACGTGAACGGAGCCTCCGCTGTAGTATGCTCGTTGTTAATTACTCGTGTAGGTATAGCTTCATTCATTAAAGTGTGATCGTAAGGTTTGTTTGTACATGTGACTTGCCTTTAACATTATTGTTATTTATGGCCAATAAATATTACTGATTTACTTATTTACTGAACTGATGGCCGATGGGGCTGCACAGTTCTGCAGTGGAGACCACGGACCGGCAAGCGCAGCGTAGGACGTCTACCCACGAGGTGGGCAGACGACCTAGTAAAGAGCGCAGGAACGCGCTGGATGCGAGCCGCTTCCAACCGGTCTTTATGGAAGTCAATGGGGGAGGCCTATGTCCAGCAGTGGACGTCCTACGGCTGAAATGATGATGATGATGATTAATTATACCAATTTCATACCCCCCCCCCCCCCGGCTTCGCACGGGTGCAATCATCCGCGGGGGAGGGGAGGGTCACAGAGGGCATGACCCCGCTCAAAATCGTAAATGTCAAATTAAAATATCTTCTAAAAATGTGCAAAATAATAAATTGTTATTTGTTATACAAGAGTGCAAAGTTGCTTTTTAAACGCACGCTTAATGTTGATGAGCGAGCAAGCGAAGGATTCTAAAACTACAATCCTGAGCGTTAGCGAGGGAATCAAAGAGCACGTATACTCACTCTTGTGTGGTAGCTAGCCAGACGTGTGCTAGAGAGTACGCTTCCACCATGCTATGGTTTCCTCACGATGTTTTCCTTCACCGGCAGCTCAAGCATAATCTATCTATCTATACTATTATGAAGAGGAAAGATTTGATTGTTTGTTTGTATTGAGTAGGCTCCGAAACTACTGGATCGATTTCAAAAATTCTTTCACCGTTGGGAAGCTACACTATCTCCGGGTGACATTGGCTACTTTTTCTCCCTATATGCCCACGGGAACGAGAATAACGCGGGTGAAACCGTGAGGCGTCCTCTACTAATATAATAAAGCTATAATTTTGCATAGAGTCTAAAAGAGACCTTGTTTCCAGGCAATACGTCGTCGATATCGTCTCAGCACCTGTCCCGGGCGCCACCGCCCGCGCGCACTGCACCCGCGCCCGCCCCGCGCACGCCCAGCAAGGTCGTTGACCCCGACGCGGTGAGAAAACGAGACGAGCTCAATAGGCGGATATTGGAAACTAGAAAACAACTGGAGAGTGTAAGTCTGACCTCAATTAATGAAAAGGTCAAGGTCAAGGTTACTGACCTTTACCGCGCGCTTGTGTCTGTCGAGGACGTTGACTCTGTTGTGGCAAAGACACGAATGCAAAGGCTGCATATTGGAAATCAGCTGGAGCGTATAGTTTAAATTGTCTTTTTATCAAAATATTGACAGCTTCAATTTTCAGATGAGTGATGTCTTCTTGAACGCTACCGTAAATCCGATAACACGTTATATTGTAGGTTCAACAAACTTGTAATGTAATATTTTTTTTTTATTTCAAGCACATAAATGAAAATAATTGTCTTTCTTAACCGACTTATAAAAAAGGAGCAGGTTCTTTCTTTCTTGATAGATCATACTTCAGAGGTGGTCCCATATAAATTTTATCGAAATCTATCGAGCGGTTTTTAAAAAATCAACAAATTTCTAAAAATTGTATCTATCGATGATGTTTTCGTTAGCTCCGAAACCTCGCCGTTTCATTGGAGCAGTGCGTTTAGTTTGCTAAGGGTCATGGAGTCGGTTTTTTTAAATTAAAAAATTGTAGATTATTTTACGTAAAATATTAACGTGTCGCTGCTAATGGTAAGCGATAACACCTGTCCATGACCATTGCAGCGATACACAGAACTTTGAGTAAAAACAAACAGTTTTGCCAGTGCGATGCTAAAAATGTAGAAAAAAATCTGTCTGCCTCGTATACACGGCCGTGTGTACATTTTTGAATACTAAGAAGTCCTTCGGATTTTCGTGTTTAAAGTCTATAGTATATTTAACTAATTTATTTGATTCTATAGTTATCGAGTGGTATTAATTTTTTTTTTTTTTTAATGGTTGACGGGCCAGGTGTTTGACCACAGCTCACCTGATGTTAAGTGAAGGTGTGGTCGAAGATGGTAAAGCACACCTAGCCTGAAATGGAACTGGCTCTCAAGTGAGGCTGCCGGAACACACCGTTAGATGCTTGGCGGCAGATTTTTCAACTTGAGGGTGGTAGCTAGCCAGCCGAGTACTAGAAAGTACCCTACCACCATGCTATGGTTTCCTCACGATGTTTTCCTTCACCGGCAGCTCAAGCTCATTGTTGAGGTTTGAACCCACGCCCTTCGGCATGCAAACCTACCGCGCTAACCACTGAGCTATCATTGCTACAAATTCATTACATTTTGGATGTAGCTTCAACATCAAATTGTATCACCCGAATTTATTATCGTCAGTTTTCTAAATTGTCTCCCGCTATGGTGAATACATGTTCACGTCAAAACCTTGGATTGAATAGGGCTTGTTTTTCTTCTAGGTGGCATTCCGTTCCAATCTAAAGTCAAGCCAATCCACGACTGATTTGTCGTATATTCCTGAAAAGGATGGCTCGAGGCGCGCCCGTCCCGTCTCTATGGCGGTCCCGGCTAATAGAACTTCCTATGGTATGAAGAGAATATATTTATATGTATTTGTGTGATTAACATTGAAGATCATTATATCATTATGATTTGTTTGTAAAATGGACGTTTGACTTTAGACCCTTCTCAAAATATCTACACTAAATATTGTTCCTTTACCGAATGTCTCTTTCGCAAAATGTCCTTTCTGAACAAAGAATTAAAAGGATTTCGTAAAATATCTCTTCTTCTTTCTTGAGCCTTATATTTTAATACCTTAGTTTTTTTAATTTGATCTCTATTAATTCGAATTGTTATTTCATGACAATTTGAACTTTATGTGGAATGTAACTGAGCTTATAAAAGTCAAGCGTCAATAAACCGGACATAATGTTACGTACCTACTAACCCGCCATTACCCTTCATGCTAACCAGGACAAACGATCGAAGAGACACTAGATAGCCTCAATTCAAACTACTTCGACAGTTTGAACCCCTATCAAAACTGCCAACTGGACTATAGAAACAAAAACCCTTATGCCATCCCCGCTAATTTAAATAAACTCATCCCAGAATACGATAATCCACCCCCCTATTTACCCCCGCGGAGTAATATAACAAATACACAAAATGAAAAACGGCCAATGAATTTTACACCATACGGAACGAAGCCTATGGTTTTTAAAGAGATGACACAAAAACCGCTAGCGTTTACTGTAGACTTGAAGCCTGTTTCGAAAGTTTTCGATAGACTCTTTCCTATGGAAGAGAAAGAGCAACCGAAGTCGAGGAACTTTCATCTAAATTTGAATGAGAAACCACAACCTAAAACTCCAAAACCGAACGCCAGAAGTATTTTCAAGAATTACAAATCTTGTCCCGTCTCACCTGTTTCTGAGGAGTGCAAATGGGCCGACAAAGTAGCTCAGAATAGTAAGAACGATAGCGTTAATTTAAAAGCGCAAACACACAGCTTAGACCCAAAGAAACGTAATTCTCTAAGCTTCTTCATAGGTCTTGATAACAACATCAAGGACAGCGGTAAAAGTATTGTAGATACCATCAAAAGTGATACAGAGAAGATGATAGCAGAAATAACCAAGAAATACGGAGATTTAGATGATTACGAGCCGCATAATGATCTAGATACAGAACCTACAAAAGAAGTAGAAGAGAAAAATGATGGTAACTTCTCTTCTGACTCGTTAGAAGATTGCAGTCTTAGTCAAGATGCTAGTTGCAAAAATAAACTCTATTCTAAGAAAGTTTGTAAGAAACACAATAAAGCTTTACCTCGTAGGTCTGTGTCAAACTATGAAATCTCTGGCAGTATAGAAAAACCAGCAGTTCCAGCAAAACCGGCTTACATTACCAATCAGAAAAGTTCCACGTTACCTAGAAATATGCCGTCAAATCTTGATGATATTTTAGATGAAGATTCAATAAACTATAACTATGCAAACATGTATAGATGTCAAAGTGTCTTAACAAAAAGATGCATTACAAGATCCAACGAGTCAGTTTTGAGTGATAACTCAAATTGTTCTAGCGTTTCTAACGAAATATTCCTAAGATATGGCAACGAAGTCGCTTTTCAACAAGCTAAATTTGATAGTAGATATAATTTGAATGATTCTCAAAACTGTTCTTTTGAAAACTTAAACGAACCCGATGAAAATTACTTGGAAAAACACAGACATTCCAGCGCAAGTTTCTTCTTAAATCAGAAGAAGTATATGAAAACCAGTTGCAGTCAGGAATCTGTGTTGTCAGATGAATATTTAGAGAATGACAATCAGTTGTGTAGAACAAATTGCAATTCTCTTGAAAGCGTTTTGTCTGATGACTCTGAATGTACTAAAAGCGCTCCATTAGAAATGTTATTCGAAGGAGCTAGACCAAAAAAATATCCCCAAAACGCGGTTAATATACCTAGAAACAGCAAGAGCTGTTATGAATTTGACAATGGTTCTAAAAGTTATGGTTCAAGCCCTAACAATGTTCCTTCTTATTTTGGTGGATATATGTATAATAATTATTTAGATGCTTCTAGCCCAAAATATGATACCGCCACTGCTATGCCAAAAACTGTTACTTCAGCGCCTAAACCCGTTAGCAAAATATGTGGGTTTGAAGTCACGACTGATCTTTCAGGACATAAGACTGTGACTAGATCTAAAAGTTTATACGATTCTACTTCTAAACAACAACCTCCACCGCCGGCTAAGAATATAGCGTACTATTTTGATGGTAATAATGTTCAACAGTATACAAAAGATAAAAAGTTGACAGATGAAATACCAAGACTGAATACTAGTGATTACATGGCAAATAAAACTAAGTCTCTCCAACCGAAGTTCGCTGATAAATACAAGTACAAGACTGAAATGGAAGGATGCGAAAAGAATTCCAACACCATGGTAAAATCGAGGAGTTGCAGTTTTGAGGTTGTCCTAGAGCCTGCTTCAAAACCTAACCCTCTTAAAAATTTAATGGAAAAACGTAATTCACACGTCCATAAAAATTTAGAGAAATTCGAAGAGCAAATACGTAAGAATTCTCAAACCAAAACAAATAAAAATCAACTGAATAAGGACAAAGTTAATGGATCGAAATGTAATAATGTTACTAAAAGTCTTGAAAGGGGCGCCGGGCAAAAGAACAATAATACAAAGATAACAATGGAGTTTGTCCCACATAAGCCCCCGAAACCTATGAAAAGAACATCTTCTATCAAAATAAACAACAGACTTAAAGCTGGTTTAGATAAAGCGACACTAAGCTCTTCTATATCGTCACAATACAAAGCGAAGTTAGATGGCTTACAAAATAAAAACTATTTGAGCAACAAAAAGCAAGAAGACTCAAACTCTAATATAGACCCTTCTGATGCCACGGAAAAAAGTTTTGACATTTTCGTCAAAGAAAAAGATGTGAATGAGAATAAATCTGAAATGCAAATGGACAGCCTTGAAGTATATGCCATGCAGAAAATGGAACGAATGAAGGAAGTTAGCATGGATTCTTTAGACGTTTTAGAAAGTAGTGACTTTGCAAAAGATTCTCTAGATTATTACGCTGAGCAGGAAAACAAATTTTCGTTTGGGAAAACTATAAAAGATCAAATCAACCTCAAAATTGCTAAGAACGATTGCGATTTTAACGCCCCAACTCAGAGTCAGCATAATAATACTAAAGAGAATATATCGCCTGTTAACAGTGATGAAATCAAAAAATACAAATACATAGAGAGAAAACTTGAAATAATCAACAAGTTGGTTGAAATGGAAGAAAGAAAGATACTACAGGAAAAAATATTCAAAGAATGGAGAATGAGGCCATTGAAAGCTAACTTTAACGACGGCAAAGGAGTAGTTAAAGTACTATCTAGAAAATTTGAAAAATTGGCAACAAAACAAAATACTACGCCAAATTTTGCATCACTCACTTTAGAAGAAGCCGACACAGATACAGAACCTGCAACTGAAGCTAAAGAAATCAAACGTAACTTGAGCCTTCCTGATATACTAGATTCTGATCAAATAGGGGGTCTCGTTACAGTGGACAGTGACGCTAACAACGAATCAGTCAATACAGAAAATCAAATCGTGCTGAACAATTCGGTTCAAACAGATAATGCACCTAAAAGTCTAAAGCAGAGAGTCTACAATGAAATGATTATTCCCAAAACGGATGTTCACTTGGACAGTGAAAATTATGAATCGTCAACAACAAGTTCTAGTTGTACCAACTCGCCTAAACGGTTGTCTTTCTACGGTTTTAGTAGACCTAAAACTCCTTTTAGAAAGCTGATCCGTATTCCCACACCGAGATTGTGTATGGAAAATCGACTTTTTCCATCGTCAGTTAAAATCAGACCAGTTTTGAATTCCGGGGGTGTCATAAGAGGTTGTCTGGCAAAGAGGGTTCCACTAATTCCGGTGTTGCCTTCAAAATTCACGCCGAACCAAGGTCGGGTTGCATGTTCAAAAAATTTCAAAATAGATGTCATTCGATCTTATTTTGCAAAAACAAAAGTGTTTTAAGTATGATTTATTGTGAAGATGTATTTGGTAAACTCTTCGATGTTAAAAAAAAATAGGATATTTTTAATCGATTTGATTAATGAAACGATTTTGCAAATCACGTGCACTATCTAATTTCTTCACAACACATCATAAACAATGCTTTTTAAGTATTTCGCATTTTTTTTTCCAGCAAATTTTAAATGCATGGTGTTATAATTTTCAATGAGTTTTGCAGCATGTATCATTTATACAAATGATTATTAATTAATATTAATTGAATTATGCATATTTAATTATATTTATGTAGATGTTTTTGTATTTTGAAATAAGCGGTGTGAACTTTTTTAAAACATTGTAAAGGCAACATACTTTTTGATTATGTGCCAAAAAATTCAAATCACAAAGTAATTAACACTTATACTGTAAGGTCAATTTTGGAGGCTTTGATGGAAAAAAATCAATATTTATTAAAGTAATGAGCGCCTAAGCAGCGTTGCCCTTTGTTTTGTTACTCAAAGTTCTGGGCATAGCTGTATTTGTCATAGATAATACAAGGGCCAGTCTCATTACTTATTCCATAAAAAAACGTAAATGTTCATTAGTCAAGTTCACACCGTTGCGTGATTGTTCTGCATGAGATTTTCCTAAAAGAAACATGGTCAATCAGCAGCAAACCGCCACCATTCTGCTTCTGACCGTGAGGAGGAACCGTCGGGCATGCGGCGAGCGATCTCGCTGTCAGATTTGGCGGCTAAACCGATGCCGGCGCCAAGGACGCCGCAAGGTGGGTCCGGTGTGGCAAATGGGCACTTTGTGGTTTATGGGCACTTTCGGTTTGGTTTGTGAGCACTTTGGGGTACGGCTAACGGGTTGGGTTTCGTTAACGGACACTTTGGGTGGGGTTCATGAGTTTAGTAAGATAACTTAATAATTTAGGTTAGGCGGATAGGTACTATGGTACCACAGCTCGACTGATGTTTAAGTGACGGTGTGATCGAAGATGGTGGAAGCACAGTCTGAAATAGAACATTGGAAATTGGATACAGTAAATCGGCATAAAATGGTAAATGATTGAGGCAATCTCGATCAAAAAGTCACCCATACGTTGTGGATATTACCCGCCTACGCACAAATTAGTTCGCAAAACAAAGTTAAAGAATTCTTTGCTGTAATCTGTGTTCTCCGAAAGGTAAAATAGATGGATTTAACTCTTTATTGTGCACACCATACACAAAAAAGTATAGCGAACAAAAAAACCTATCAAAATCTAAAATACAGTGTCTTCAAATCCAGGATTTAAACAATCAATCCAAGTGAACAGTGAAAGTAATCCATCCTGTCCATCCATGCTGGATGTAGAAACAAACGGGAGCTTATTACGTGTAAAACCCCCGTAATGGGATACTTTGGATAAGATTAATGGGGACTTTATCATAATTATCCACAGCCTTCCTTATCCCACTGCTGAGTATAGGCCTCTTTCTTTTTATGGCATCTGCCTCGGTCCTATGTCAATCCGGATCATTGGATGGATCGACAATGGGGACTTAGGGTATTGTTAATGGAGACTTAGGGTGTGGGTAATGGGGACTTAGGGTGTGGTTAATGGGGGCTTAGGGTAAGGTGAATGGGCACTTTAGGTGTGGTGATGGCACTTATGGATATAACACAGTGGTAAACGGTATTTCTGACACTCTGGTTTTTGATATTGGATACAAAATTTTGCTGCGTGAAAATAAAGTTAAGACAAACTAACAAATTTTAATATACTTTCTTTCGCTTTTACAATAATAGTGTAGATATGTTTAATGTTATACTCAATATCCTATCTTAGTAATATTATAATAAATGTGAAAATTTGTGAGGATGGATGAAAGTTTGTTACTCTTTCACACAAAAATTACTGAACGGATTTAGATGAAATTTGTTTATGACCTGGATTAATACAGGTTACTTCTTTACTGCAAATTGAACAAACTTTTGGTTATATTCCACGCGGACGAAGTCGCTGATATATGTGTAGACTAATTGCGTCCCGCGGTGTTACCCGCTACATGTTTTCGTGATAAAAAGTAGCCCATGTGTTAATCCAGGTTCTCAGCTACCTCCATACCAAATTTCATCCAAATCCGTTCAGTAGTTTTTGCGTGAAACAGTAACAAACATCCATCCATCCACCCATACATTCACAATAAATGGAAATGATTAAATTAATTATGTCCTGTTGATACAAATCATTACATACAGCGCCATCTGACACCAAGCTAAGCAAAGCTTGTACTATGGAAGTCAACTGATAGAATACTTAAATACTTTTTTTTTTGTAAATAATATATACTTATAGTAAATACAGAACAGACACAGAAGAAACATTTGTTTGTACCTCAAAGTTTGTCCTGGGTGGGAATCGAACCCACGCCCTTCAGCTCTTGGAGCAGACACACTACCAATGAACCAACAGGGCTGTCATCTGATAGAAAGTTTTTTTTTTTTTTTAATGGTTAACAGGCTTGGTGTTTGACCACAGCTCACCTGATGTTAAGTGAAGGTGTGGTCGAAGATGGTAAAGCACACCTAGCCTGGAATGGAACTGGCTCTCAAGTGAGGCTGCCGGAACACACCGTTAGGTGCTTGGCGACAGATTTTCAACTTGAGGGTGGTAGCTAGCCAGCCGAGTACTAGAAAGTACCCTACCACCATGCTATGGTTTCGTCACGATGTTTTCCTTCACCGGCAGCTCAAGCTCATTGTTGGGGTTTGAACCCACGCCCTTCGGCATGCGAACCTACCGCGCTAACCACTGAGCTATCATCACTACAGTCAGATCATAAAGACTATTCATCACGACGTCACTTCGATTAAAGACGTAAACAATTAAGGTACCGAACTGTTAGTAAATAAATCGTGTTTTAATAAACATAACTTGCTGTATATGACGGGAGATACGGCGGTGACTGGTGTTCAATGTATTAAAACTAATTTTCCGCCCCGAACTGTGACCGCGCGACATGAATACTTAATACATTATTAAATATCGTAGGACATTACACACAGCGCCATCTGACCCCCAAACTAAGCAAAGCTTGTACTATTGCGGTCAGATGACTGTTAGATTACTTAATATTTTTTTTTTGTAAATACATACTTATAATATACAAGCGACCCGCCCCGGTGTCGCACAGGTGTAATGTAAATACAAATGTGGTGCATATGCAAGTATTATACGTATAAATCTTCCTCTTGAATCACTCTATCTATTAAAAAAACAGTGTCGAAATCCGTTGCGTAGTTTTAAAGCATAAATAAAAAAAATCCAGATATTTGTATCAATAGACTCGACAGAAGCGAAAAACAACTCGACATACGTGTATTGAAGAGATTATTATGATCGCCGTTGACTTGACATTGACAAATTTTGTTTTGGTTTGCCATTGCTTCTTTAGTTTATGAAAGTTGCCCGACGAGATGACGTCATGAGACATCGATTGAAAGTGAAGTTTGATTTATGTATTTTATTAAAATAAACCCCATCACATAGTTTACAGAGTTTTAAACGTAAAAATTTTGTACAGAAATGTACTATTTCGAAATGGTTTTCGAATCAGTAAAGTTTTGTTTTTCTTTGCATACCGAAATGCGACATATACATGGATGATATTTCGTTTGGTCGGAAACCTCGCTGTTTCATTGGAACAGCGCGTTTAGTTGGCCTAAGGGGCGTGGAGTAGGGTTTTTATAAATTGTAATTTTTGTGTCGTCGAAACCCAGAGTTGTCATGTGGGACAAGTATACAGGTTTCGAGTCTTGCACGGTCAATGGCTATACGGTGTTGGTTCTTGTATACTGTGTATTCGTAATAGATATTATTATCTATCTACTAAATTTTTAGCAGATGCAATGAAAACATTAATTGTTGTAACAGATAAGTTGTATTTTATAAACCTTGTGCTAGACGGTCGGGCGGTAACCAAGGTCTTAAAGTTGTTTGTTTTTTTTTATAGTTGACAGGCAAGGTGTTTGACCACAGCTCACCTGATGTTAAGTGAAGGCGTGGTCGAAGATGGTAAAGCACACCTAGCCTGGAATGGAACTGGCTCTCAAGTGAGGCTGCCGGAACACACCGTTAGATGCTTGGCGGCAGATTTTCAATTTGGGGGTGGAAGCTAGCCAGTCGAGTACTACAAAGTAAGGTACTCTACCACCATGCTATGGTTTCCTCACGATGTTTTCCTTCACCGACAGCACAAGCTCATTGTTGGGGTTTGAACCCACGCCCTTCGGCATGCGAATCTACCGCGCTAACCACTGAGCTATCAGCGCTACAATTATATGACCTTATCTGTGTACGGTAAGAAAAGCAACGACGACAAAGGTCACCAAGGACAATGTTAATTTCAACGTCACATGCACATGCTTAAGATATTACTGCTATTTTTTTTTTGTAGTTTCTGTATTTTATTTCTGGAGCCGTTTTTTATCTATTTTTGTAAAATTTATACTATTTATAGATAGATAGATAGATAGATAGATATAACTCTTTATTGTGCACATCATTATACAGTAAATAGTACAGAGAACAAAAAACCTTATTATCTAGTGACACAAGTGGTGGCCTTTATATGTATTTTATAAAATTTTGATATACTTATACCTAAGTTATGTGGCTAGCATTGCATGTTATTAATTTTATAATAATAGCTACTTTGTAAGTATCTAACAGTGGGTGTCTTTGACAACTGTTAACAACTTAGCAATTAGCAAATTAATCAGAACCTTTTTTTTCTTTTACTTATGCGGAATTACTTACGTTTAATTATATATGATTGTCGGGAGTGCCCGATTTTTTTTTTACGGTTGACAAGCTAGGTGTTTGACCACAGCTCACCTGATGTTAAGTGACGGTGTGGTCGTAGATGGTAGGCACACCTAGCCTGGAATGGAATTGGCGACCAAGTGAGGCTGCCGGAACACTCCGTTCTCATATTACCGTTATTCACTCATTTAGTTTTCTTGCTAATTTTTTACTTTAAATGTAAATACATAATGTAAAAAAAACTAGTGTGCCGCCGGCAGCGGGGCAGGGCTCAAGCTGCCGGTGGTTAGGGCTGCAGAGTGAGGGACCTCCTCATAACGCGTGCCGTGTCAACGATCTGCCTTTTGGATCTGACCCTTGACTCAACTAGCGAGTCTCTTTAGATGTTGATAGAGACTCTTCGCTATAAGACCGTTTCGCGTGCCGTGTCAAGGATCTGCCTTTTGGATCTGACCCTTGACCCAACCTCCTAGCGAGTCTCTTTAGATGTTGATAGAGACTCTTCGCTATAAGACCGTTTCGCGTGCCGTGTCAAGGATCTGCCTTTTGGATCTGACCCTTGACCTAAGACCGTTTACCGTGATAACTATCGGGACAATGTTGAACCAACATCCCACATGGCGGTTATCTCGTGAGCCAAGTCAAGGTTCTTGCTGAGCTTGTCATTCTAAGTCTTCATGAAATTCTCATGAAAGTACAAATGGATTTCTATTTGAATTAAACTTTATTAATAACACCAGTGTTACAAGTCACTTCTGTAGTATCATTTCAAACGCTTTAAAACATGTTTTTTACATGTCAATGAATAAAAAAACAAAAATGTCAATGTAATAAAAATATTGCCAATATAATAAAATGACAAAAAAAATTACTTACTAGTAATTTAATATTTTTTTAGTTTGAAATACTCGTTAGTGTCATAAAACAAGGTCTCTAGCAGCCAATATCTTAGCTTGGTTCTAAAGCACGCGGTGGAAGGTGTGCCCTGGACGGAGGCATGTACGCGGTTGTAGACCGCGGGCCCCATACCGATGCCATCATGTGGAATGGCGATGTTTATAATCATTGTTGGGATAGAAGTCACTATAGCGAAAAGTCTCGACCAACATCTTTAGAGGCTCTCCCTAGGCGTTTGGGTCAAAGCTCAGATCCAAAAGGCAATGATCTTTGAATGCGTTGGAAGGCGTTGCGGTCAACTATTATTGTTATAATTATGTGAATACGATTGTCGATACGTTGCAGTGCCGCCAAAGCCCTCGCCTCCCTCGAACACGGCCGTGAGCAAGTCGCCGAGCGGTTTTACCCGACCCGCCCCTCGGTACTCCAACAAAAGCAACATGACTAGGAGTTCCAGTGTCGGCGTTTTGAACCAAGTAAGTACGAAAACTGATTTCGATTACACTGTTAGATCATTTGGTAGAATAAATCCCATCCCATTAATATTATAAATGTGAAAGTTTGGATGTTTGTTACTCTTTCACGCAAAAACTACTGAACGGATTTGGACGAAATTTGGTATGGAGGTAGCTGAGACTCTGGGTTAAGACATAGGCTTTTTATCCCTGTATTCCTACGGGAACGGGAACAACGCGGGTGAAACTGCGACGCGTCCGCTAGTTAATTAATAAGCCTCTGCTCCGATAGTTTTTTTTTATGGTTGACAGGCTAGGTGTTTGACCACAGCTCACCTGGTGTTAAATGAAAGTGTGGTCGTGAATAGAGTAGTAGAGCACACCTAGCCTGGAATGGAACTGGCTCTAAAGTGAGGCTGCCGGAACACACCGTTAGATGCTTGGCGGCAGATGTTCAACTCTCGTGTGGTAGCTAGCCAGCCGAGTACTAGAGAGTACGCTACCACCATGCTATGGTTTTCCTTCACCGGCAGCTCAAGCTCATTGTTGGGGTAGCTGCCGGGTGTGGGTTCGTTTCCCAGTCGTGCCCACTTCAGTTTATGGTTTAACTCCACAGAGCGATTCCGAGTCCGACGGGCAGCCGTCCCGCCAGCAACAAACCCGCACCCAGGGTTTGATGAGGCCGACCATCAGTTCTATGAACAAAATGTCTTCGAACGCCACCAGGCGACGTGGACCTGCACACGCGTACAGCGCCGGTGAGTTCTGGGCTCTACGATAACTGGACAGACGTACGTATGGTGGACTTTCCCCATGTACGCATTTGATTCCACTTTTTTCATTCGCACAGCGAAGTGGAACTCTGCCAGATTCTGTGTTAGTTTTTTCTTAAGGTGGTTCGATTTCCATACAAATATTTTTTTGCCATTTATTGACAAATGGAGCATAATTTTACAGTGAAATCACAGCTACTGGCATTTATTTTGCTCTTTATTTGCGGTAAATCACAATTGCTTGAATAAAACAGTAGATTATTGGCATAAAATCAAATTTATAAATGATTTATGAATTTATGATTTTTGAATAAAACAGTAGAGCTAACATTTTGCAAAACTAAAAAATGCTTTAAATAGATAGATACACGCACAAAACACTATAAACGGTCTTTAGCTTATGTAATGAACCGAAACGAGGGTAGTTGTACTATCACTACAAAATGCGATTAACTGGTTTTTTTTTGTTTTTTAATTCGGCGTGTAAAGGTTTTTTTTATATTAATATTTGAATATTTTGACTTTCTATGCGGTCGTTGATGACGTCATAAAGTAGGCTGAATATATGCCCATGTAAAACAAAAAAGTGTACATAGCTATTTTGACACATTTGATTAACTTTGACATTTGACATGAAGCAATTGCAAGCCTATATGTAATTTAAAGAAAAACAAATCTTATATCATAGCCACATAAAATTAGAGTCCGAGTAATGATTAACGTTCAAACATATTAGTATCATAGTACAAGCTTTGCTTAGTTTGGGGCTAGATGGCGCTGTGTGAAATTTCCTACGAAATTTATTTATTTATATTTATATGTAATGACTAGGATTAAATCAGTTTCGAGTCTTCGGACATCTCTATAGAGCATGATATCTGTGTACGGAACACGTAGTTTAAACCTAGCACTCAATAACATGACTAACGTCACTACACAGTGTCGCTCTCGACGGGGGGACAGGAAGAGTCCAGCTCGGAGGCCGAGGTCGGGGAGCAGAGGCCTAGGGCCGCCTCCATCGACAACCGACGCCCAGGCAAGTATATCCACTATTTTTAAACGGACACAAAAAAATGATGAGGTGCTCAATTCCACTGTGCTTTTTTTTAATGTGTATGTTACGCGATAATTCCGCCAATTTTGATGATTCTTTTTTTGCTTGGTAGATCATGCTAGTGAAATTACTGGGCTGTTGAGACTAACCATCGAAAGTCTCAAAGTAATGAGCGCCAAAGCAGCGATGCCCTGGGCTTTGTTTTGTTGCTCAAAGTTCTGTGTATCGCTGCAATGGTCATTGACAGGCGTTATCTCTTACCATCAGGAGAGCGTCTCGTTCTTCTCATTACTTCTTACATGAAAAAAAAAAAACTTCAGCAGTGGCTCCGTATGAATTTTATCGAAATCGATTAAGCGGTTTTTCAAAAATCAACTAAAATCTAAAAACTGTATACGTCGATGATATTTTCATCGGAGCAGTGCGTTTAGTTGGCCCAAGAGTCATGGAGACGGTTTTTTAAATTGTGAATTTGTATGTTATTTTAGTAACACTTTAAATTATGCTTAGTGAACATTTTTATGTCAGTAACGGTGGTTATCTTTTAATTTCTCTTTTCAACACACACCGTCCTTAACTTAGTAGAATTGTCCATACTAAGGTTGCCTGGAAAAGATCGCTCTTAACAAGAAGGCTGCCAATTGTGCCACTTATGCTAAGTTTGTATTTATAATTTAAAATCATGTCTTAAAATATAGGGTTATAACCTTGGGTGTATTAAGGCGAAAGGAGGGTACTTTTTCCATTATGTATTACTTTTAAAATCAGCTTAGAAAAAGTTGGTTGGTTCTTTTTTCGCGATTCAATTTAATTTTGCAAATATATGAATATGCGCCACGTTATCTACATTGCACCCGTGCTAAGCCGGGGCGGGTCGCTAGTCGCGCATAAGTAAAACAGAAGGTGTTTATTATGTGCAGGTCGCAGCGGCAGCGAGCGCGACTTGTCGGCGAAAGCCCGCGAGGTGACCGCGCGCCTCACTGCGAACACGAGACAGAGACAGAAGCCCGACGCGTCTCCGGAAACTAACAGTAAGTGTCATCATCATCATCATCAGCCTACTCCTCATAATCATAGTCAATTAATTGGTAATATGGACATTACAAGTCAGTCAGGTACAGTTACAATAGCAGTGAAAACAATGTTAAGTTACATTATAATTACAATTTTTTTTTGACATTACACACAGCGCCATCTGACCCCAAACTAAGCAAAGCTTGTACTATGGAAGTCAGATAACTGATAGAATACATAAATACTTTTTTTTTGTAAATACATACTTATAATACATACAGAACACCCAGACACAGAACAAACATTTGTTTATTCACAAAATGTTTGCCCTGAGTGGGAATCAAACCGACGCCGTACAGCTCTCAAGGCAGATATACAACGAATGAGCCAACGGTGCTGTTTATAAATAATATATAAATACCGAGTAAATATAAATTTAAGAAGATTTTGAATGGTATTGTAATGTTCCCAGTGTCGTCATCGCAACTGTGCTCCGCCCTGACTGAGCAGTTGACGAAAACCGCATCAAAAGTGGTCCAGCTCTACACCAGCCTGCAGAGGGAACCCAACGCGGCGGCAGACATTAGCGGTAATTCCCCTTTCAACTAATCACAATCCCACTAATGTTATAAGTGCTAAGAGGCTCATAAGCAACGATTCCCTCGTTCAGAAAAGGCTCCAAGCCTTGAACATCGACGGAAAGTTGCTTGTCTGTCGGTTTTCTACCGGACACATTTTGGAGAGTGCGCTTCAGATCTGCATGACCTAATTCCACCTTGCCCATTCTACTATCGGACAGCCAGGAGCTTTAAAAAGCGTCACCGCTTCATGGTTGATGTTCCAAAAGCTCGAACTAAGCGGTTTGATTCCATCTTTTTTAGACATTGGAATCTGCTGCCCGAGTGGGTGTTCCCCAATGAATATAGTCTGGGTACCTTCAAGTCGCGAGTGAATCGGTTTCTTCTAGGCGAGCGTGCTTCACCGTAGACCGCATCTTCGCTTAACATCAGGCGGGATGGTGGTCAAAAGCAAGCCTATCTACAATAAAAAAAAAAAACCTTGCTTGTCATACTGGCAAATGCTTAAAATGTGACGCCAAAATGAAAGAAAAAAAAAACTCTGAAATCGCGAAAATATATGAGTTTAATTTATAAATTCTATTGTGGATATGCAGGTCTGGAAGCTGCTATACTGGAGACGCAGAAGGTCCTTCGAGGCGCCGTGGCGCGCGCCAACGGGGGCGAAGCGCCGAGCAGCCTCTCCTCCACCGACGGAGACTTCCCGCGCCTCCACGTGCACAGCGCCCGGGAGAAGCTTGAGAACATGGTCGCCAAAGGTCAGACCCTACGCTATTAGCCCCTTAGCTATGTTTGATGAAAATCGGTCCAAGATGGCCGCCGCCACAAAATGGCGGATTACATATTTTTTCACAACTCCCTCAATAACGGTATCAAATGAAAGGGCTTTACTAGTAGAATACTATGCACTATGATACATTTGAAATCCAAGATGGCCGCCACTACAAAATGGCGTATTACATATTTTTTCACAACTCCCTTAATATAGGTATCAAATGAAAGGGCTTGACTAGTAGAATACTATACACTATGATACATTTGAAATCCAAGATGGCCGCCGCCACAAAATGGCGGATTACATATTTTTTCACAACTCCCTCAATAACGGTATCAAATGAAAGGGCTTTACTAGTAGAATACTATACACTATGATACATTTGAAATCCAAGATGGCCGCCGCCACAAAATGGCGGATTACATATTTTTTCACAACTCCCTCAATAACGGTATCAAATGAAAGGGCTTTACTAGTAGAATACTATACACTATGATACATTTGAAATCCAAGATGGCCGCCGCCACAAGATGGCGGATTACATATTTTTTCACAACTCCCTCAATATAGGTATCAAATGAAAGGGCTTTACTAGTAGAATACTATGCACTATGATACATTTGAAATCCAAGATGGCCGCCACTACAAAATGGCGGATTACATATTTTTTTATGTGACTTGATCGAAAGTGGTCTTAACTATGATTTAAGAAAGTCTGTAAACAGCTCTTATGTATGTGAGTATACACCACTGATAGATTCGAAATTTGGTATTATGTGTATTACTGGTGTCGGGGGGTTTTTTTATGGTTGACAGGCTAGGTGTTTGACCACAGCTCAGCTGATGTTACGTAACGGTGTGGTCGAATTTTAAATTTATACTTGTCAGACATCTCGTAGCTGTCCAGCCGAGTGCTAGAGAGCACGCTACCACCATGCTATGGTTTCCTCACGATGTTTTCCTTCACCGGCAGCTCGAGCTCATTGTTGGGGTTTGAACCGACACCATACTGTGTACCCCGATTTTGTTCATCAACAGTTTTCTGAATTAGGCAATTCTTCCTTCCCATTATGAAAGCAAATTTAAACACGTATTCAAGTCCAATAATAATAAAAACTAGCTGCGCCCCGCGGTGTTACCCGCGCCTATGTGTTAATACAGGGTCTCGGCTACCTTCATACCAAATTCCATCCAAATCCGTTTAGTAGTTTTTGCGTGAAAGAGTAACAAACATCCATCCAAACTTTCACATTTATTATACTGGTAGAACTAGCTGTGCCCCGCGATGTTACCCGCCACAGGTTTTCAGGATAAAAAGTAGCCTATGTGTTAATCCGGGGTCTCGGCTACCTCCATACCAAATTCCATCCAAATCCGTTTAGTAGTTTTTGCGTGAAAGAGTAACAAACATCCATCCAAACTTTCACATTTATTATACTGGTAGAACTAGCTGTGCCCCGCGATGTTACCCGCCACATGTTTTCGGGATAAAAAGAAGCATATGTGTTAATCCGGGGTCTCGGCTACCTCCATACCAAATTTCATGCAAATCCGTTCTGTAGTTTTTGCGTGAAAGAGTAACAAACATCCATCCAAACTGTCACATTTATTATACTGGTAGAACTAGCTGTGCCCCGCGATGTTACCCGCCACATGTTTTCGGGATAAAAAGTAGCATATGTGTTAATCCGGGGTCTCAGCTACCTCCATACCAAATTTCATCCAAATCCGTTGTGTAGTTTTTGCGTGAAAGAGTAACAAACATACATCCATCCAAACTTTCACATTTATAACATTGTTTTCTTTCTTAATTTCAGAAGGAAGTGTGAATAATCCAGCCATGTCACTCATAGAACAATATTCCGATATATTACTCAACATGATGCAGAGTAAAATGGTGAATCAATTCAACCAGAGCCCCCAAAGTTTACCCCCTACCACGAAGGAGCCGGGGGGAGACAGCTAGTATTCAATATGCCATACGGATTAACGGTTATTTGTAACACGCGTTAATAACAGTTGCTAAGCGTTATTGCTAATAGCAGAATGCTATTCATTATTGCTAATTGAAGCTATTTTTAAAATAGCAGTTGTTGCGGCGTTAACAGTTCAAAGGATAAAATGATAATGTTTCCGGTAAACCGTAGCTGAAATCTCAACATCAAACTTATTTACATAAAGGTCAAAGCTGTTAAGGTAAAGGTCCATTATGTGGCAAAAAAATCGGTACAGCGCAGTTTTAAACTTGATTATGTAACATTATGTAAAAGTTTGAACAATGATGTAACTTTGCGCAATTTCAATGAATCATTCATCCAAAATTCACAGTTTTTTGGAGGCTAACGCTTATCCATTTAATCTGGAAAGAAAGGAGGTAGCATCAGTAAATATAAATACTAATTTAACATCAATAGCATTAACGAATAGCAGTTGCTAATAACAATAATTTATCGTAGTTGCTAATAACAACTGTAAGATGTTGTCAACGGGTGATTTGTATAAACTTTTAACATATATGTGTTTTTATTAATTGTGAAGTGTTGTAATATTAGTTTAAGCGTGTAATCTGTTAATTAATACTGTAATAGCAACTTGAACGTTATGTCAAAATTGTGAATTTTTTTTAAGTGGCGTCGGTTTTGTTCTGCCTTCATTTATCTTAATCGATTTCATAGCTCGGTATAACCGCCATCTTTTTCTGACTTATGACTATGAAAATAGATGCGAACAGTTTTTAAAGGGTTACAAAATCGACGCCTATGTGTAATTGTGTGTGTGCTCAGCATAAAATAATGAAGTTATAAAATACAGCTCATGTTAACTAGAGTTAGCTGTTGTCAGATATGGGTATCTGACCGCAGCTAAAACAACGCTAATACTTTGAATCGTGATCAAATCATTAATTAATATAACAGTTAATGTTTAGCATGCTAATTAGATGTTAAATTTGTAAAGGTACGTTATTTATTTATGCCCATATTCCATTTTAAATTTGCGTCGCATAGAATGTAAAAAGACAAAATGTGATAGACTTTTTTTAAGACACTAAATAAGTCTTATGATTAAAAACTAACACGCTAATTGGATATCAATTAAAATAACTGCAATTTTTTTTTAAATAACGCGCTTATTGGATTTCAATTTAAATAGCTGCTATTTTTTTAATAACGGTTTTACTAATGTATCATTTTAATTGATTGTTAGTTTATTGTTGTACAAAAGAATTACCATTATCTTGTTTTCTACGAATTAATCTAAAAAATATTTATGACTTTTCGATATATCTTAGTTTTTTTTTTCTTTCGACGGCTTGAAACTTTTTTACTCGATTGAATTTTTCACGAATGGTCGTGATTAATATTTTTTTGTGGTAAAATCTCACTAAAATGTTAAATTATAACATAAACAAAATATCTACTATATTCTTCCTTATCGCACCATACATACAGACAGGTAAGTGGGACAGTGAGAGAGAGAGAGAGTTGACGATGGCTGCAATGCTAAATTTCCAAGAAATCATAATTGATTCTGAACAATTTTTTCAAACTTTCTTTTTTATAGGTTTTTTTTCTGTACAACAACAATTAACATAATTGTATTTTGCACGTATTAGATATTTCTTTGAGTATATCTATTGACGTGAATTAAAAAAAAAAACAGTTCACACCACGCAGATGATAAATGAAGATTTATTATAAATTACTTTTTATTGAGTTTGAATTTAGTCAATGATTATAATTTGCTCAGTAATTTTAAGAATCGTCCTACCTAAAAGAACAGATAGGTAGGCCGTCGGTATTGGTTTACTTATGGGATTTCGTTTGACCCTGTACATACACGTTTATGTATGTAAACCTAAAAAAATAACAGAACGCCTTGATATCTTATACACAATTTTTATTTATTGCGTTTGGCCGTCTCGTCTGATGTTCAATATGCGGTCTACGATGGAGCACGCTTGCTAATTGGTGGGAGTACTTTTGTGCCAATGCGTTGACTGATTTTGATGCGAAGTGTTTGTAGGGAAGAAAGTCTTTGGTTCTTTCTTCTTTAATTTTGGCGTCGCATTTTGAGCAATTGGCCAGTGTCGAGTGTTTTGATATTTTCAAGTTTCATCAGTTAAAAAGTATTCAAAGTCCTGTCTTGGTCAAGTCCAGTCATGCTTTAGTAAAGTAGTGGTGACTTTACTATGAAGCTTCGATGGAGTTTTGTTTCACCACATTATATCGTTTTCCCACACTCGCGCTTGTGATTCGGCACTTTATGAATAAAACACCACCATTTTTATGCATAAATACTCGACAAAACACTAGTTTTGGAAAAAAAATACAACGGGGCGACACGACTCTTACCGCGTTCCCACCAAAACTCCTGTCTTTGGTTGTTAATATATAAAAGCCAATTTTTTTTTAAGGCTTCAGTTGACAGATAAAAAGTTATTAAAAAAAACTTTCTGTTTTGTCCAATAGAATAAATGAAAAAGGTATTTTTTTTTAATAACTACATTTGTCAATTCGGTAAAATCTTCTTTATCTGTGGCAGTACTGATTTATTTGTGAAACGTATTTTATTCGTATGCGATAAAATTACGAAGTTTTACAAAATACATAATATTACTATGTCATGATTACTAACAT
This sequence comes from Biston betularia, assembly GCA_905404145.2. Lineage (NCBI taxonomy): Eukaryota > Metazoa > Arthropoda > Insecta > Lepidoptera > Geometridae > Biston > Biston betularia. The sequence goes on from FR989891.1 coordinate 780,123, forward strand.
AAATTATATTTCACATGAAATGACGACCTAAGGAAGATCTTTTTTTAAACTAAAATGATTTTTTTTTAAAGCCATCTGAATTGTAAACTTGACGTACAACTCGATTGTCTATGGTAGCGAATGTGAACTTTTTTTTGTTCTTTGGCATCGCACTTGGTGAATTTGCCAGTGTCAAGTGTTCCACGAAAATTCAAGTGAAATAATTCTTAACACACACAAAGTCAGTCGAAGTTAAGTCCGGTCATGATACAGTGCAGTAGCGGCAACTTTATTAGAAGCTTCAAAGCAGTTTTGAAGTGAACACTTTTGATAAAAAAATTATTAAAATTGTTCCATTACTGTTAAGGTTGCACAACCTAAAACTGCTAATTTCTTATTGCATTTACAATGTTATAATTATCATTCCTTCATATTGTGACGTTAATAACAACTTACTAATCAATTTGATATCTTATTAGCAAAACTATTAATTTGAATCTGTCAAAAATTTCCTCCCATCTTGTCTAGCGTGTGAGACACGGTATCTATATTATAGCTTTGTCACGTTTCCATGTGGAAAAAGACAAATTTTATCCCCGGCGCGTGCTAGAAGGGCAGTCGGCTTAGCACGCGATCTGTGATAAAAAATATATCCATTTATTTTATTCCACGAAAATGAGACCGACGTACTCATATTCCAATGTGTTTATAGGTTAATAGCTTTGGGTTTAATTTGCTGAAAGGGGATTTAACAAAAGCCCAACTCTCAAATCACGAAACGTATACAGAAGCAGATGTTTTTTTTTTGCGTTTTCAAAGTTGTGCTCGTAGTAAAAGCTGTTTACAGTGATGAATGCAATGACCCCCTTTCGGGCATCTTGTATTCAGAGCGGATAGAACCATTGCTTTTTTAGCGCGCCAGTATTTGTAAAACTCTTGACAGACGTAGGGTTTAATTAAAATTGAAGTCGATAAAAATCTTTGACTTGTGTCATCGTATCGCTGCAATGTGAAAGTATCTGAAACCGTTTTAATGCACGTAAATTGACGCTCCTCTACCTATTTATAACTAAAAAAAACCCATAAACCACTGAAAATACCCATTATCGTAAATCTTGCAACTTGATTGCTAGCCCCACTGAACAGTGTTGCCAAACCTGTGAACTTTGCTGCTTTAGTTTTACTTTATCGAAATGCTATAAGTGATACCTACCTACTAATATCGATACTTTCACTTCATTGTAAATTTCATTTTTTTAACCAATTATACATGTTTAAGTAGAAACTAGATTTTAAAGTTTTTCATTAACAAAAAAATGGCAACACTTTTCTCTGAAAACTCTCTTTGCAAATTTGAATTACAGACCAAAATAGCGGAGCTTGAGAACTGGCACAATGCACGAACGTGCTATGGTCGAAAAATTAAAAGAAAAAAAATATAGCGGAGCGTCAATTTCCGAGCCTTAAATATTATTTTTAATTTTTAAACGAAACTTTGTAATTGATTAAGTACTAATGATAGATATATTTTATAGTATTACAATCATGTATCGTCACAAGTCTTATTATAAAAATCGTATTATTGACGTGTGCATGTGTGAACGAATGTTTGTTAGTCCGTGTACGCTGGAATAACATGTAAATAATTGTGTTTAAACTAATATTTTAGTACCTGGATGAATGCGAGTTTCTATTAAGACATTTCAACGATAAAAAAAAAGTAAAATAGACAGTAGAGAGCGCGGCAAAGTATGTATATGTCAAAAGTTCATCGACCCCTCACGCTTGCGTAGTGTTTAATGTTCAAAATTTTATTGCCATTTACGAAAAAAGACTAATGTTATTATGATATTACAATATTATTATAAAATATTTAAAGTTTTGTTTATTTCTTTTTTTTGTTTACCTTCCCTTGTTTCCTTAAACTCTATCTTCACTGACACAGTTTTACCAAAGCACAGTTACGACCACTCGACCAGCGCATCGACTTTTTTGCAACAATAAATTTAACATTGTCCTCTTTTTCCACAAAACACAAATTTCTAAAAAAAAAACAAAAATAAACCCGCGAACTACGCGGGTGAAACCGCGAGGCGTTCGCTAGTAAGCTATAACTTTTAAAATTGGCGATGCGCTTTGCTTTGACTCTGTGGGGATCAAACCTTACTCTGTTTTTAAGGTTTTTTTAGAGGAAAGTTATTTTTTTAAACTATTTGGGCAAGATTTAACAGTGTTGGGAATTGGTGGGTTGTAATATCTTGGAATTGTAAAGGTTTCATGCGTAGAAAAAAGAATCAGGCTGGCAGGAAGGGGCAGGCGTGCCGTGCACCGAGGTCCGTGACTACCAAGCAAGGTGAATTAGCTATCATTTCTCCCACTTAAGACATAATTACGTTTTTTTGGCAACACAGTTGAAAGCAATTCAAACTTTTAGGGAATTTCCCTAAATCATTTGTATTTGTGTTGCCAACTTTTCTTAAAAAAGTTATGTTGCTATAATTTCGCCCACATTTAAGATATAAATATTACAGGTAGCAATACAACTATAATCATGGCAACTCAGTTAAAACAACTCAAACTTTTTGGGAATGCCATGATTTATTTGTTGTTTGTTTAGTGTTGCCAACTTTACTTAAAAAAGTTATGTTGCTATAATTTCTCCCACATTTAAGATATTTATTACAGGTTGCAACACGACTATAAACATGGCAACTCAGTTAAAAACAATTCAAACTTTTAGGGAATTTCCCTAAATCGTTTCTGTTATTTGTATAGTGTTGCCAGCTTTACTTATTGTAAAGTTATGTTAGTAATGTAAATGAAATTTACTTGATAAAACCTAATCAGTTTAGATAGGTCCGAGTACTAGAAAAAGTACCCTACCACCATACTTTGGTTTTATTGTATCACAATGTCTTCCTTCACCGGCAGCTCATGCTCATTGTTGGGTTTGAACCCACGCCCTTTGACGTTTTAACCAACTACCCTAACTACTGACTGAGCTATCATCGTTTCAAAAGTTTATAACGACTATAGTTTTAGCCACATCCGGTGGCCTTCTTTAAGGAGTGAAAGCAGAGTACAGTGCTTAGAGAGAGTACTCAGACTCAAAACAACCTCAGTTGAATGAATGTTTTGCCATGATGGCGCTAAAATTAAAGTGCTTATTTTTTTTAGCCCAAAAATAGCGCTAGGTTCAATTCAAAGTGTCATATTTTAAAAAAAACTAAAATAAGGTTAGATGTTACATTGTAGTCAAAAATATTTATCATTTAATTCGTCCATTTAATATTTATTATTATCTTAATTATTTACCTAATCTAAACTAGATAAAATATTTTTAAAGCTAATGTCTTATGAATTTAAATAATAAGTCGTTTAAAATTATATTGCTAAGTATTGTTAACTGAAAATTATAATCAAAGCAATGAAATGTGATCAGGCTTCAGTTATAAACATATTTTCTTAAAGTCAGTGAGGAAGGTGAAAAAGTATTAGTTAAGTTTATGCAAATACAAATCGTTTATTAATAACATCGAAGTTACAGGTCATTTTTCCATTCATATTTAAAAATATCAAAATCATAACATATGTCAATACAATTAAATAATATGTCACATATAAAATAATTATGTCAACATGATTAAATGTCATAAGCTTTTTTATGCAACATCCATATGTAAATGATTTTACTTATAAAGATGGCATACAGTTAATTTAGAATAGAATAGAATAGAATATAACTTTATTATACACCAAAAACACAGATCACAATTAATACAAATAGGAAACAAACAACAAACAAAAAAAAAAGAAGATATAATAATATAACAAAACAATAGAATAAATGATGTATAAGGGCGGTCTTATCGCCTAGAGCGATTTCTTCCAGACAACCTTTAATTTATGTTTTAATTCCTTTCTAATTTGACTAATTTTCATATAACCTATTTTAAATATGTGCTTGGCCATTTTGTATACGTAATAAGCAAGATGGCGTCTCTTTTGGCGGGAATTCGTTTTTACTTTTTATTTGTATAACTACATAGATTAAGACATTTGTATGGAAAATAAAATTGAAAATAACTTGCGTGTAATTTATTTTGTTCAGTATAATTCCGATGAATATGTAGGACCTTATTATAATACACTTGGTGGTAGATCTCCTTAGCAGGAGGTCGTCTAGGTAGGTACCACCGCAGTACCAGTTATTCTGCCGCTAAGCAGTAGTTTGTAAACATTACTGTGTTCCGGTTTAAAAGGTACTGCAGCAATGTTACTGGGATGTTGAGTCTATCCATCGAAATACTCAAAGTAATGAGCGCCAAAGCAGCGATGCCCTGGACTTTATGACAATACATATGACCCCATAAGGGTATGGCAAAAAAAAATCTGAACTACAGAACGTTTTAGTAATAAAATTAATTGTATAAAAATAATGTAAATGCGATGAAATTAAAATTAGAACATTAATTTGTCACATAGTCATTATGAATACTAATTGGAATTGGATTAGTTTTAAGACATATGAGGAAACAGAAACACTGCTAGATAAACCAACATAAACCTTAACTACCTATAAGAGTTTTGGCGGGAACGCGGGAAGAGTCGTGTCGCTCCGTTGTATTTTTTTCCAAAACTAGTGTTTTGTCGAGTGTTTATGCATAAAAATGGTGGTGTTTTATTCATAAAGTGCCGAATTACAAGCGCGAGTGTGGGAAAATGATATAATGTGGTGAAACATGAGTTTTCGTGTTGCTTCCAAAACTCCATCGAAGCTTTATAGTAAAGTTGCCACTACTTTACTAAAGCATGACTGGAATTAACTGACATGAACTGGACTTGACAAAGACGACTTTGACGATAACTATAGCTAAAATACAGCAGAAGTAACACTTAAGACAAGGCAGTATGGCTCTATATCTTTAGCCTGCCCGAAAGGGCAAATGATTAAAAAAAAAATTAACTACCTATAATGTAAACCTAAGATTATTTTAGCAATTAATTGTATATTAGCTGATTCTCTAAGTATGCTGGATATTTTTGTCTTAACAACATCAATACACCTCCAAATACACGCCCTCTCACACACACACCCACGCAAACACATACACACACTCTCACACACACACCCTACATGCTTATAGAGCCCCTATTTTGTAACTGTTTGTCTCTATTTGTTGTTATTTTTTGTTCTGTTACAAAATAAAAATAATTTTCTATCTTTCTTATATAATTAAGAGAGCGGGATTTTCTGCCACATTGTATTTTTATACCCCAACCTTCTACTTTAACTGGTAACCGAAATAAAGCATTATTCATTTTCATTTTCATTAGATAGGTGTATCGCTGCAATGGTCATGGACATGCTATATCTCTTACCATCAGGGGAGCGCATCGCACGTCTCATTACTTTTATATATAAAAAAAAATCTAGAAGTTGTTCTAGAAGAAATCTAAAAATTGAAGTGTAGCGATGATAGCTCAGTGGTTAGCGCGATAGGTTCATATGCCGAAGGACGTGGGTTCAAACCCCAACAATAAGCTTGAGCTGCCGGTGAAGGAAAACATCGTGAGGAAACCATAGCATGGTGGTAGCGTACTCTCTAGTACTCGGCGGGCTAGCTACTACCCTCAAGTTGGAAATCTGCCGCCAAGCATCTAACGGTATGTTCCGGCAGCCTCACATGAGACCAAGTTCCATTCCAGGCTAGGTGTGCTTTACCATCTTCGAACACACCTTCACTTAACATCAGGTGAGCTGTGATCAAAATACCTAGCCTGTCAACCATTAAAAAAAAATGTTTAAGGTAGGTATATATTTAGTTTATTTCCGCTTAACAGTCGTTCCAGTTACAACAGTGATGAGGACTTAAACTAATTTTAACTACTGTTAAGCGGAAATAAACTAAATAACTTGAACATTCAAAATGAACTTCGGCAAAGTAACGCCTGAATCAATTAATTTATCCAAAAAAAGAAAGTTTAGAACGAAATCAGCCGAGAAATAGACACGCGAAAATTTGACTTGGTACTATTTAAAGGTTACAGAAGATTACGAACAAAATCTTCTAGTATCTTCTTCTTCTAGTTATCTCGGTTCGTCGCACTCATTAGAATTATAGTCGGCTTCAAATGGAGCTTCTTTCAGGAATCCGGTTCGAAATAAAAATTCTAACACGGGACGACGCCGCGTGTCGCGCTGGCGCTGCTGGCTGGAACGTATCTCTAAAAAAGAAAGATTTTTCTTAGCATCAAGAAACCAAGTTCCTTGCAGCAAGAATTGAATCTTAAAACATCTTGTACTTAAGCCTTGGATTTATGATGACATTAATGTCGGTGATAGCTCTGTCGTTAGCCTGATCGGATCACACGCTGGAAGGTGTGAGTTCAAATCCAACGATGAGCTTAAGCTGCCGGTGAGGTCATCATCATGAGGAAACTAAGGTTTGAATCCACGCCCATCGGCGAGTGCCGTTAACCATTGAGTTATGTAGCGATGATAGCTCAGTGGTAAGCGCGGTCGTTTCACATGCCGTAAGGCGTGGGTTTAAACCCCAACAGTGTGCTTGAGCTGCCGGTGATGGTAAACATCGTTAGGAAACCATAGCATGGTGGTAGCGTACTCTCTAGCACTCGGCTGGCTAGCTACCACACGAGAGTTGAAAATCTGCTGCCGAGCATCTAACGGTGTGTTCCGGTAGCCTCACTTGACAGCCAGTTACAATCTTCGACCACACCGTCACTTAACATCAAGTGAGCTGTGGTCAAAAAATTTGTCTGTCAACCAAAAAATAAAGTTATCATCGCCACTAAACCTTAAATCGACTTATGTTTTATAAGTACTTACGTATTAACGAACTAAAACAAATGTGTCATAATTGTGACAGTTTCTCTGGTTGTTCGTATATAATACTCACTGGGCGGCCTTATCGTATTGGTGGAGAGCTGAGGTCCTAGCTCGTACAGTATCTGCAGATCTGCGTGGTTTCCGAATCGGAAACCGAAGCCGAATCGGTGGTCGCTCCCTGAAACGACCGGCGAACGTTCAATAGTAACCAATCAGATTGTACTTGAACTGCATAATTTAGTTCCTCCTGCAGCTTTCTACTACCGGCCGGCAGACACACGCGACCAAAACGTCATCCGCACATGGTGCATGTTCCCCGTGTTCGCACAAAGCGTTTTGATTCCACATTCTTCATTCTTACAGCGAGGTTGTGGAACTCTCTGCCGGAGTCTGTGTTCCCTGTTAGCTACAATATGGGTGTCTTCAAATCTAGAGTAAATAGGTTTCTTCTAGGTAAGCGTGCTCCATCTTAGACCACACTACTGCTTAACATCAGACAGAATGTGGTCAAACACGAACCTATTTTGAAATAAAAAGAACAAAGTATTACAATAATATAAATTATATTTATAACACTGTTACACGCGAATTGGTTCGCGTGGAATTTAACAAAAAATTCGTTTAAGTATTCAAAGTATCCTATATGTTAATCCAGGACATAAACTATATGTGTTCCAAATTTTATACAAATCCGTTCAGTAGTTTTTGCGTGAAATAGTAATAAACATACATCCATCCTCACAAACTTTCATATTTAGTAACCTCCGACGCAAAAACGACGGGGAGTTATAAGTTGGACATGTCTGCGTGTGTCTGTCTGTGGTATCGTGGCTCCCGAACAGATGGACCGATTTGATTATTTTTTTGTTTGAAAGGTGAATTAGTCGCGAGTGCTCTTAGCTATGTTTGATGAAAATCAGTCCAAGATGGCCGCCGCCACAAAATGGTGGGTTACATATTTTATCACAACTCGCTCAATATGGGTATCAAATGAAAGGGCTTTACTATAGTAGAATACTATACACTTTTCTTTTAATTTTTATATTTACCTTGTAATATTAAAATAAGAATAAAATGTTCAACAGTAACCTTTCAGTAACCTGGGCGAGAACCCGTAGATGGCTGCGAATCCAGTCGCGACATCTTCCGGTATCACGAGGAATTTTCCGCGAGCAGGTCTATCTACTGCAAAAATTACACTTAAAATAACTTAGATATCATTCTCTGTACAAAGCTTGTTCGAACAAATGATGTTTTGTGACCAAAAAGGCCGCATAGCAGGGAGGAGACATCGTGGTCGGCCTCGTACTCGCTGGATTGACTACGCAATTCACCGCAGTACAGAACTGTAGCACTTTTGTAACACTTTTGTGGCGATGATAGCTCAGTGGTTAGCGCGGTAGGTTCGCATGCCGAAGGGCGTGGGTTCAAACCCCAACAATGAGCTTGAGCTGCCGGTGAAGGAAAACATCGTGAGGAAACCATAGCATGGTGGTAGGGTACTTTCTAGTACTCGGCTGGCTAGCTACCACCCTCAAGTTGAAAAATCTGCCGCCAAGCATCTAACGGTGTGTTCCGGCAGCCTCACTTAAGAGCCAGTTCCATTCCAGGCTAGGTGTGTTTACCATCTTCGACCACGCTTTCACTTAACATCAGGTGAGCTGTGGTAAAACACCTGGCCTGTTAACCATAAAAAAAAAAAAAAAAAACTGCAATTTATAATTAACGATTTTTTATAATATATAAGTGACTGGCTGCGCCCCGCGGTGTTACCCGCAACAAGTCCTGTGTTTTTGTTCCATGTTTCGTCCTGTGATTAAAAAAAAAAGAAAAAGTTTTTCGGGATAAAAAGTAGCATGTGTTCATCTAGGATGTCAGCTACCTCCACACCAAGTCCAGTTTTGACAGCCCTGTTGGTTCATTGGTAGTATGTCTGCTTCGAGAGCTGAAGGACGTGGGTTCGATTCCCACTCAGGTCTACCATTTGTGTGACTAACATCGATGTTTGTTCTGTGTCTGGGTGTACTTTATGTATTATAAGTATGTATTTACAAAAAAAAAAGGATTTAAGTATTCTATCAGTTATCTGTCTTCCATAGCACAAGCTCTGCTTAGTTTGGGGTCATATGGCGGTGTGTGTAATGTCCTATGATATTTAAAAAAAAGTTTCATCAAAATGGGCCTAGCCGTTTGAGCGTAAAGAAGTAACAAACATACAAACACAATCTTTCACCTTTTAGAATATTAGTGTGATACTTACTTTCATAAAGAAAAATTACGAAGCACAGATAAAAAAAATTACACCACATTTTTCTCACTAGAATTCAGCAAAAAGTCCAGTTCACTTACAACACTCGGACATATTCCTGCAAAAACTCAGTTGAAACTAAATCGTAGTTAAAACTTTTCGATAAAAAAAATACACATTTTTTTTATAAATTTTAAACTGCAGGTACTGATTCCCTCATAAGCGAGCATTATTCGTAGTAACTTATTGTTAAATAACTAACCATATACTTAATCATAGATTATGTGAACACCTGTGTCTATTGTTTAGTAACTTCCCACGATTGCTAGGTTTTGTGTGAATATGTGTCTAGGCCCTCGACGAGTGTAGGTATAAATGATTGATTTGGAAAGTTCATTTTGAGTATTTAGGAGATATATTTTTAGTGTTTAAAAGTCGTTTTGGTTTTGTAGCGATGATAAAGATTAGTTATTTGTTATACAAGAGTATTTTGATGAGCGAGCAAGCGAAGGATTCTAAAATTACAATCATGAGCTAACGCTCAGCTCAGGATACGATGCTACGACGCCACAGACAGACACACACCCAGACACGTCAAACTTATAACACCCCGCCGTTTTTGCTGTTTTTTAATGTAAATGTAATGAGACGAACGATGCGCTCTCCTGATGGTAAGAGATAACGCATGCCCATGACCATTGTAGCGATACACAGAACTTTGAGTAACAAAACAAAGTCCGGGCATCGCTGCTTTGGCGCTCATTACTTTGAGACTTTCGATGGTTATTCTCAACAGCCCAGTAATTTCGCTGCAGTACCCTTCAAACCGGAACACAGTAATGTTTACAAACTACTGCTTGGCGGCAGAATATCTGGTACTGCGGTGGTGCCTACCTAGATGACTTCCTGCTAAAGAAATCTACCACCAAGTCTAGCGTTCGCGAGGGAATCAAAAGAACACGAGGGGAACAATCTTTTTTTTTTGTTAAACAAGACCTGGCGATATGGGGCGAGGTTTTGACTATCCCTCTCCCCCAAATCATGTGTATTTTTTGGGCGACGTTTTTGTAAAGGTCACGCACCGCTGTTTGGTTTAGAAATCGTGCGTTCAACGAAACATAAACACACGTGATATCTTATAAGTATTATATCCCCTTGTGATATTTCGTGATCCCCCAAGCCTCACAAATAATGATGATTAATGGACCTTATAAACAAAATTGAGTGAATCCAGAAATTCCAATAGAATCACATAAAATTACACAGAAACTATAAATTAAATATGTAGGTTAGGGTGTCCCTTAAATTTCGAGTTCAATATTTTTTTACGCATACCTTCTTAAAAGTTTCGTAATAACCCAGTATAGCATAGAAAAAAATATGAGCCCATTTTATAAACGATAACCCGTGCCGACTTGCGATTTAAACTTCCCCATACAAAGTACGCGGGTACTGGCGCAGCGACCTGTAACTACGCGTTCCATTTGTCATTTTATACGTGATTTTTAAGATTATTATTATTGTTTACTGTATAAATAATTATGCAGATGGAATTACGGAGTGATAAACAAAATATTTTCCTACTTGCACAATGAGCCATCGAATAAAATGATGAAAAATGACCACACAATCGACAAGTTCTCGCTGTCTTACTTTACAATATTTGCGAAGTCAAGCTAACTGTTTGTGAAAGTGCAAATCTTGTAATTAGGGAGTGCATTATATTTCAGAAAAAGCCAGAATTCCCACAAAGGCATTAAACTACATAAAAAAGGTATAAAGGCTAACTGTGTGAAGAAACTTTTTTAAGAAAACTCAGGTCACATTCAAAACCGTGAAAATAATTTTAATAAAATAGACCTTTATAACTTCTTTGATATCGCACATGCTGATGCCTTTGATAGAATTAAAATAGAGGAACAAAAAGCATTTTTAAAGAAACAGAAAGCGTAGATCGGGATGTTGTAGTCAAAAAATTGGCGTAAAATGAAGAAAGAGCGAGGCAAAGACGATTGGAAGAAGAAAAAGCAAGGAACGTAAGAAAAATACTTATTGGAGCAGACTTTAGAACAAAAATTGTTGTCTTTTGCTTGTCCATATCATGTTCATAACTACTAGTTATGAACATGATAATATGAACAAGGCTCGAATATTTAGATTTTCCAAAAGCTCAGCGTGAATTGAAAATAAAGTCTAGACCAAACGCTCGAAGAGTCAACACCTCCTGAGGATGCCTCGTGTAGAAACGAAACACGTGTCGGCAACTGGTTACTGCAGCGAGAAGAGGATATAAAGACTTATAGAAGTCCTCATCACTGATGTGACTAAAGCGACTGTTAAGCGGAAATAAACTACACATATAACTTAAACATTCCATTGGAAAAACATCGATTTCAGTAAAATCGAACTATCTTTTCATTTCATAAAAGAGCATAGCATAGCATATTGCTGAGACAAATATCTTCTCTGGCTTTATAAGAGACGATTACCGCGAATTAGTTTAACAATGTGTGATGTGGTGGAGGAGATACCCAGAAGAAATTAAAACTCAGGCCCCCGGAGCTATGCATCAGGCACGATGGATGACGAAAGCTAGATTTTTTTTTACAGTTCTTGTTGTTATTTATTTTGTTATTTAACCTGCTTCTTAACCAAGATAAAACGTTGGGTGGTTTTGTACCAGAAAAGAGCAAACAATTTCTAGGTTGTCTTCAGATTGACGACAGTTTACATCAGGAAGATGTATTTTTTAGGCATGATAATGCAGCTTTTCTGGAAGCTAAAAGAAGAATAAGTCATTTGAAGGTTGTACATGATGCTGCTGAAAGAGCTGTCAGATTAATGCAAGATTTTAAAGGACTTATCACGGTTGAAGACGAGCAAAAATCGTTCTTGCTGCGCTGCATCCAAGAACATGAAAAATTGTATTTCGACTGTAAAAAAACTACGATGAAAAAGGTTACCCTGGCTGATTTATATTATTTTATGCGTTTAAATAAAGATTTATGTTTATCTTATTTTATTTGAACTCTTATTCTATGCCTGCATTGCATTTATAATAATTTTATAGCAGAGCGAAATATCAGGACAAAACACGATTTTTGATAAACGTGATGGCTCGGTCGGCACGGGTTACAATCAAGCTAGGAAGATAAAATTTTATATTTAGGCATGTTATAGTATTTATAAAAAATGTAGAGGGTATGCATTTCGAAATTCGAAAAAAAAAATTTTTTGCCCATATAAGGGACACCCTAATGTAGGTATATAGTTTGGCAACAGACTTCGAACCGTTGCACAAATGTAAAACGACGACCTTGTTCCTTTTTCCTTGTCCGTAATGATAACATGCTATATTTATAGCATGGGCGTCAACGAATCTAACGATTTGTTTAACATCTCCCGCCAGTTCTTAATCTGTATCGTGTTTTCTATTCTTGGTTGCCTGGAAGAGATCGCTCTTAGCGATAAGGCTGCCACTTGTGGCACTATCTCATAAGATTATTTTGTACTTAAAATAAATAAATAAATATCGTAGGACCATACACACAGCGCCATCTGACCCCAAACTAAGCAGAGCTTGTGCTATGGAAGACAGATAACTGATAGAATACATAATAAATACTTTTTTTTTGTAAATACATACAGAACACCCAGACACAGAACAAATATTTATTTAGTTTATACCACATAACGTTTGTCGTGGGTGGGAATCGAACCCACGCATTACAGCTTTTGAAACAGATGTTATACGAAATGAGTTAACGGGGCAGTCAAAAAAAGATAATAAGTTATCAAAACAAATCATAAACCTCATAAAATGAGCTTCATGATTTGTTTTATTAAAATCGAAAAAAAGAAAAAAAGTTGTTATTAAAATCCGTTGAAAAGGTTCCGGTGTTTGGATTTCTTCAAAATTCAAAATTCAAAACATTTATTTTGCAAAACATGGGTACAATTTTCACTGCTGGAATGTGTTGAGGATAATTTTAGATCGCCAAGTTTTAACCATTATGGTATGCAATATTTACTAGCTAGATATACACACAATCATTCAATTATATTATTATTAGTCATGTAATTTTTTTTTTTCATTAAATATCAAATAGAAATAGGTATATAATCCAAACTAAATTAAATATATCAATGTCGGTACAGTAATACTTGTTATTCAAATTATAATCATGTCACATTTTACTATTTTCTTTCAAAAATTCGTCAATAGAATAATATGTCTTCGCAATAAGAAATCTTTTAAGATTAAATTTAAAAATATTTATATTTTGAACATCTTTCAATGTTTGGGGTAGTTTATTATATATTTCTACCCTTTTTACAAATATGCTTCTGTTATATAGAGCTAAGCGACATTTTGGCAGACGTAAAATATTGTTATGCCGTTTAACTGTCAAAGTGCTATAATTTTCTAAATTATTTTTAACAAGAAGGGCTGCTTCAAAAATATAGACCGAAGGAAGAGTCAATAGGTTTAGTTTTTGAAAATATGGCTTGCAAGAGTCCCTTTGCGTTAGTCCACAGATTGCACGAATGCATTTCTTTTGAGCTTTGAATGCAGTCTCTTTCTCGGTGGAATTTGCCCAAAACAGTACCCCATATTTTAGAGTGGAACCAACATACGCGTGATAAGCGCTTAAAAGCGCTTTTTCGTTGGCTACTTTACGTAACATGTGTAATGCAAATGAGAACTGATTCAGCTTTGTACAAACACGCTCAATATGCGATGTCCATGATAATTTTGAATCTATATTAATTCCTAAAAATTTAGTTTCTTGAATTTCGTCAATATTTTTACCACGGTAATTGATTTTCAGAATGTCAAATTTAGTATTCATATTTTTAAATGTCATTATGTGTGTTTTGTCCAAATTAATGTTGAGGTTATTATTTTGTAGCCAATTGATAATTGAATCTAATGAATAGTTAAGATCATTTTCATAATTGCCAGCATTATTGTCCGTAAATATGGCAGTGCTGTCATCGGCAAACATGATCATTGGGTGACTGATGGCTTCTGGAAGGTCGTTTATGTAAGATATAAATAATAGGGGCCCTAGAATGCTCCCCTGTGGGACTCCATATTTCACGATTCGACTGTCTGACCGGTATTTTTCTTCAATTTTAGTTCTGGTATTGAGCCTAGTAATTTCAGTGTATTGCCGTCTATTCGCGAGATATGACGTGATTAGTTTTAGTACATTGCCTCTTATACCATATTGCTCCAATTTTTTTATTAAAATTACATGATCTACATGGTCAAAAGCTTTGCTCATGTCCATGTAAAGGGCAGTGACACGTTTTTTGTTTTCAAGACCACCATAAACTTTTTCTAAAAAATACATTATTGCCATATCTATAGATTTTCTTTTCCGAAAACCGAATTGTTCCGGGGCAATTATGTTATTACTTTCAAAATAATCATTTAAACGCTGGTAAATCACTTTTTCAAAGATTTTGGAAAAGATTGGCACTAATGCAATCGGCCTATAGAAGTGCATATTTTCTTTGTCTTTTTTTTTAAATACGGGTATAACGGTGGACGTCTTCAGTTTGTCGGGGAAGATACCATCCTCAATACACCTGTTAATAATCTGAGAAAGCACCAGCGATATTACCTTACCAGTGGACTTCACCACTTTTGTACACACATCATCATAGCCTGTACTGTATGTATTTTTAAGTGACTGAATAATTCTTTTAATTTCGTGTTGGTCAGTGGGTCCTAGAAAGCAGGAATTTGAGTTTTTGTGCTTCAACGTAACTTTTACGCTCTTACTATTTACAGAATTTCGTTCTATTTCATCTATGAAAAAATTATTAAAAGACGGCAATTTCTGTAGGATTAGATATCTTTTTTCCATTTGTCTGTATATGTGTAATTTCATCTTTGATAGTATTTTGTTTATGTTTATTTATTATGTTCCATACGGCTTTAGATTTATTTCTTGATTGCATTATGTAATAATTGTTTTGTGCCTTCTGAGTCTGCTTAATGACTCGTTTTAGCCTACCAGAATATTGCTTAAAACTATTTTTATCAGCTTTGGCAAGGGAATGTCTATATTTCCATAACAAAAAACGCTTGCGTTTTGCGCAGACTTTTATGCCTTTGCTCAGCCATTTGGGTTGTCTAATTAAAGAAACTTTTACTTTTATCACTGGAAAGCATAACGTGTAGAAAAGTAGGAAAAGGTCATTGAATTCATTGTAAGCTGTATTCGCATTTTCAGCATTGTATACGTCACAAAAAGACAGATTACTGAGGCATTCAACAAATTTATTAATGTTGTCTTGATTATAATCTCTCTTACTTCTCAAGAAATGCGTGATGAAATAGCACCTTTTAACAGGACATTTTAAAATTTGAGCTGTATGATCTGATAGAGCATATTCAATGACAGTTGTTTTACAGCCTCTCATGTTGTGACCAATATTATCAAGACATGTGTTACTCCGCGGCCTTGTGGGTTTATTTACGCTCAGCTTGATGTTGAAGCATGATAATATTTCTACAAAACGCTTTGCAGCAGGGGTTTTTTTTAATAAATTTATATTAAAATCACCACAGATAACAACTTTTTTTTTTTGGTAACATATCTTATTCAACAGTTCCGTAAGTTTTTCAAAAAAATATTCTCGTATTGATTCTTTGTGTTTTGGGGACCTATAAATGCAGACTATTATGATTTTGTGTTCAACAAGTTCAATTGCACAACATTCAAGAATATTTATTATGCTCAAATTATTTACGTCATATAGTACTTTATATTTATGTTGATTGTAAATTAATATGCACGTTCCCCCCGATCTATTATGTCGACAAAACTTTGTGGCTAAATTATAGTTCGGTATAAGAAGCATTGCACAATCATCATTAATCATATTGTGCTCAGTTACACATATTACGTCAGTGAAAGTACCATTGTGGTTCAAATTATCAATGCATACAGTTAGATCTTCCATTTTGCTAATTAAACCGTCAATATTCTGATGCATTATATGTACAAAGTTATTCTTATCACTTTTAACATAACAAACCGTCTAGAATGTTCGGGGATTTTGTCTGGAAACCATATACAGCGTTCGAAACCGTACGATAATTATCGTACATGTACGATAATTTCATGACTACATACACTACTATCGTACGCAGATCGTACGATAATATAATTTCCATCATGATGCAAAATTTAATGTATTATAGTTATTTACACTTGGTGGTAGATCTCCTTAGCAGGAGGTCGTCTAAGTAGGTACCACCGCAGTACCAGATATTCTGCCGCCAAGTGGTACTGCAGCTAGCAAAATTACAGGGCTGTTGAGACAAACTATCGAAGGTCTCAAAGTAATAAAGCACCAAAGTAGTAGTAGTAGTATACTTACTATATGGTTTATTTATTTTTCTTATTAGTGTTACATCTCCCGTCTGTTTCTTATGTTTTTATTTTCTTATGTTTTTGTAGCGATGATAGCTCAGTGGTAAGTGCGGTCGCTTCGCATGCCGAAGGGCGTGGGTTCAAACCCCAACAATGAGCTTGAGCTGCCGGTGAAGGAAAACATCGTGAGGAAACCATAGCATGGTGGCAGGGTACTTTCTAGTACTCGGCTGGCTAGCTACCACCCTCAAGTTGAAAATCTGTCGCCAAGCATCTAACGGTGTGTTCCGGCAGCCTCACTTGAGAGCCAGTTCCATTCCAGGCTAGGTGTGCTTTACCATCTTCGACCACACCGTCACTTAACATCAGGTGAGCTGTGGTCAAAACACGATTGCTAGGTTTTGTGTGAATATGTGTCTAGGCCCTCGACGAGTGTAGGTATAAATGATTGATTTAGAAAGTTCATTTTGAGTATTTAGGAGATATATTTTTAGTGTTTAAAAGTCGTTTTGGTTTTGTAGCGATGATAAAGATTAGTTATTTATTATACAAGAGTATTTTGATGAGCGAGCAAGCGAAGGATTCTAAAATTACAATCATGAGCTAAAGCTCAGGATACGATGCTACGACGCCACAGACAGACACACACCCAGACACGTCAAACTTATAACACCCCGTCGTTTTTGCTTTTTTAGATGTAAATGTAATGAGACGAACGATGCGCTCTCCTGATGGTAAGAGATAACGCATGCCCATGACCATTGTAGCGATACACAGAACTTTGAGTAACAAAACAAAGTCCAGGGCATCGCTGCTTTGGCGCTCATTACTTTGAGACTTTCGATGGTTAGTCTCAACGGCCCAGTAATTTCGCTAGCTGCAGTACCCTTCAAACCGGAACACAGTAATGTTTACACACTACTGCTTGGCGGCAGAATATCTGGTACTGCGGTGGTGCCTACCTAGATGACTTCCTGCTAAAGAAATCTACCACCAAGTCTAGCGTTCGCGAGGAAATCAAAAGAGCACGAGGGGAACAATCTTTTTTTTTTTGTTAAACAAGACCTGGCGATATGGGGCGAGGTTTTGACTATCCCTCTCCCCCAAATCATGTGTATTTTTTGGGCGACGTTTTTGTAAAGGTCACGCACCGCTGTTTGGTTTAGAAATCGTGCGTTCAACGAAACATAAACACACGTGATATCTTATTATATCCCCTTGTGATATTTCGTGATCCCCCAAGCCTCACAAATAATGATGATTAATGGACCTTATAAACAAAATTGAGTGAATCCAGAAATTCCAATAGAATCACATAAAATTACACAGAAACTATAAATTAAATATGTAGGTATATAGTTTGGCAACAGACTTCGAACCGTTGCACAAATGTAAAACGACGACCTTGTTCCTTTTTCCTTGTCCGTAATGATAACATGCTATATTTATAGCATGGGCGTCAACGAATCTAACGATTTGTTTAACATCTCCCGCCAGTTCTTAATCTGTATCGTGTTTTCTATTCTTGGTTGCCTGGAAGAGATCGCTCTTAGCGATAAGGCTGCCACTTGTGGCACTATCTCATAAGATTATTTTGTACTTAAAATAAATAAATAAATATCGTAGGACCATACACACAGCGCCATCTGACCCCAAACTAAGCAGAGCTTGTGCTATGGAAGACAGATAACTGATAGAATACATAATAAATACTTTTTTTTTGTAAATACATACAGAACACCCAGACACAGAACAAATATTTATTTAGTTTATACCACATAACGTTTGTCGTGGGTGGGAATCGAACCCACGCATTACAGCTTTTGAAACAGATTTTATACGAAATGAGTTAACGGGGCAGTCAAAAAAAGATAATAAGTTATCAAAACAAATCATAAACCTCATAAAATGAGCTTCATGATTTGCTTTATTAAAATCGAAAAAAAGAAAAAAAGTTGTTATTAAAATCCGTTGAAAAGGTTCCGGTGTTTGGATTTCTTATCACTTTTAACATAACAAACCGTCTAGAATGTTCGGGGATTTTGTCTGGAAACCATATACAGCGTTCGAAACCGTACGATAATTATCGTACATGTACGATAATTTCATGACTACATACACTACTATCGTACGCAGATCGTACGATAATATAATTTCCATCATGATGCAAAATTTAATGTATTATAGTTATTTACACTTGGTGGTAGATTTCCTTAGCAGGAGGTCGTCTAAGTAGGTACCACCGCAGTACCAGATATTCTGCCGCCAAGTGGTACTGCAGCTAGCAAAATTACAGGGCTGTTGAGACAAACTATCGAATGTCTCAAAGTAATAAAGCACCAAAGTAGTAGTAGTAGTAGTAATATACTTACTATATGGTTTATTTATTTTTCTTATTAGTGTTACATCTCCCGTCTGTTTCTTATGTTTTTATTTTCTTATGTTTTTGTAGCGATGATAGCTCAGTGGTAAGTGCGGTCGCTTCGCATGCTGAAGGGCGTGGGTTCAAACCCCAACAATGAGCTTGAGCTGCCGGTGAAGGAAAACATCGTGAGGAAACCATAGCATGGTGGCAGGGTACTTTCTAGTACTCGGCTGGCTAGCTACCACCCTCAAGTTGAAAATCTGTCGCCAAGCATCTAACGGTGTGTTCCGGCAGCCTCACTTGAGAGCCAGTTCCATTCCAGGCTAGGTGTGCTTTACCATCTTCGACCACACCGTCACTTAACATCAGGTGAGCTGTGGTCAAAACACCTAGCCTGTCAGCTATACAAAAAAAAAGGGTTTTTCTTTTCTTGGTTGCTTGGAAGAGTTCGCTGTTATCGATAAGGCCGCTTGTGGCACTAGTTCATAAGGTTATTTGTTCTCTGTACTTTTTTTTATATATGGTGTGCACAATAAAGAGTTATATCTATCTATCTATCGACAGCCCCGTTGGCTCATTGGTAGTATATCTGCCTTGAGAGCTGTAGGGCGTGGGTTCGATTCCCACTCAGGGCAAACATTTTGTGAATAAACAAATGTTTGTACTGTGTCTGGGTGTTCTGTATGTATTATAAGTATGTATTTACAAAAAAAAAAAGTATGTATGTATTCTATCAGTTATCTGACTTCCATCACACAAGCTCTGCTTAGTTTGGGGCCAGATGGCGCTGTGTGTAACATCCTACGATATTTATTTATTTATTTTATTTATCTATATATCTATTAAAGCTGCGATGCCCTGGACTGTGTTTTGCTACGCAAAGTTCTGTGTATCGCTGCAATGGTCATGGACATGCGATATCTCTTACCATCAGGAGAGCGTCATGTTCGTCTCATTACCTTTACATAAATATCCTGGTGGATACGATAATTTTGATCTATATACGATAATGTTTCGACCTTGGTACGATAACTGGTGGGCTTCAGGTTGTGAACACTGAGCCTCATTATATAAGTATGCATTATTTATTTGATTCATTTGTCATAATATGTGCTGCAGCCAGAGCGGACAAAAACATAGTATATATTATTTTATAATACATTTTAATGTTGTACTAAACAGAAAAAAATAGTTGTTACCTAATATTTTAGTAATGGATGGAACCAATTCTCCAAGTCCGGGGTTCGAAGAGAGAATTAATAAGATAAATGAAGTTAGATTAAGATATGAAAACAAGAGACGAATTACTAAGAAGAAAATTTGGAATTTGGATGCATCACCTAATTTGGCAGGTTAGTAAGTCAGTGGTTTTTAGGGTTCCGTACCCAAAGGGTAAAAACGGGACCCTATTACTGAGACTTCGCTGTCCGTCCGTCCGTCTGTCACCAGGCTGTATCTCAAGAACGGTGATAGCTAGACAGTTGAAATTTTCACAGATGATCTATTTCTATTGCCGCTATAACAACAAATACTAAAAATAAAATAAAATAAATATTTAAGGAAACTCCCATGCAACAAACTTGATTTTTTTATAGATAACGGTACGGAACCCTTCTTGCGCGAGTCCGACTTGCACTTGACCGATTTTTTTTTATTTAATAGGTCACAAGCGACCCGTCTCGGCTTCAAATTCAAATACAAATCTAACACCAAAGCTATAGGTTATATTTCCATTCATATTTAAAAATATCAAAATTATAACATAATATGTCAATACAATGAAAATGTCAATGAAATAATATGTCACATATAAAATAATTATGTAACTTCTCACGAGTGCAATGTAGAATGTAGATACTACAGATAACCTTGACAAAGAAGATTATTAAATTACTAGTAAGTAATTATGGTTTTTTTTAAGATCTTTTTATTATTTCAGTCTTTTTGAGAACTAATAAACTAAACTAATAATAATTGGCTCACGAGTTAACCGCCATGTGGGATGTTGATTCGACGATCATTGTCCCGATAGTTGTCACGGTAAACGGTCTTATAGCGAAGAGCCTCGACCAACATCTTAAGAGACTCTCGCTAGACGGTTGGGTCAAGGGTCAGCTTCAAAAGGCAGTGATCCTTGACACGGCGCGCATTGTGAGGAGGTTCCTCACTCTGCAGCCCTAACCACCGGCAGCTTGAGCCCTGCCCCGCTGCCGGCGGCACTCTAGTTTTTAAGTTTTTTATATTATTTATGTTTTATATACCTATATGTAATGTAAAAAAAAAATTAAAAATAAGAAAAGAAATAAATAAATGGATTAATAATTGACATATTTTTGTATTGACATATTTTTATATTTTATGCTTGACAATATTTTTATATTGACATGTTTTTATATCGACATATTATGTACTTTATTTGACATTTTGTTTGTATTCATTGGCATGTACCTAATAAGGGTTTTATAATTATTTTTTTTAATGATACACATAACTGAAATGATTTTATGAAATTTGACTTGAGAAATTATATACATAGGTACTTAAACCTTCCTCATGAATCACACTATCTATTGGTGAAACTCGCATAATAATCCGTTTAGTAGCTTTTAAGTTCATCGCGAACAGACAGACAGACGCGGTGGACGACTCTGTTTTATAATTACATATTTGTAGTGAAGATATGTGTGTGATATTCGCGCCACAGACACCGGGGTCCGTGCCCTTTGTCAACTTTTTATTACAATATTTTTACTTTGTATAGGTACAACAAGCAGACGCCTCACGGTTTTATCCGCGTAGTTCCCGTTCCCGTTGGAATACAGGGATAAAAAGTAGCCTATGTCACCCGGGGATAGTGTAGCTACCCAACGGTGAAAGAATTTTTGAAATCGGTCCAGTAGTTTCGGAGCCTATTCAATACAAACAAACAAATCTTTCCTCTTCATAATAGTATAGATAGACCTTTTTACACTGTTGTCATGCAAATAAAACCTTTGACTTTGACTTTTTTTTTAAATTTTACTTAAAGAAAGAAAGAAAGAAAATAATTTACTTTTTTTTTTATGGTTGACAGGCTAGTTGTTTTGACCACAGCTCACCTGATGTTAAGTGAAGGTGTGGTCGAAGATGGTAAAGCACACCTAGCCTGGAATGGAACTAGCTCTCAAGTGAGGCTGCCGGAACACACCGTTAGATGCTTGGCAGCAGATTTTCAACTTGAGGGTGGTAGCTAGCCAGCCGAATACTAGAAAGTACCCTACCACCATGCTATGGTTTCCTCACGATGTTTTCCTTCACCGGCAGCTCAAGCTCATTGTTGGGGTTTGAACCCACGCCCTTCGGCATGCGAACCTACCGCGCTAACCACTGAGCTATCATCGCTACAAAACTTAATTACCTTTTTAATTTTGGTAGGTGATGCCCCTTTGACGACACGCCACCATTTGACCCCGGGTCCTGTATTTCGAGAAGCCTTTTGGGAAATGTGGTCGAACAGAGCCACTTGGCCTTACATGGTGCAGATGTTGAATGCAGCGCTTGAGAACCTCCGCCATCATATGTCAAACATAACGTTAAACAGTGAATCTATTTCTAACGCTCAAACCGCTCTCAACATGTTCGACGAAAGGATTCCAGATTGTGATTTCGACGTTGAATCCTTTTACAAAGCTATTCAAGACCTATTTGCAGTGTTTTACTGGTCACCTTTTAACATTTACTACGGTCCCGCAGCGGAAGAACGTACCGCAGATCCACTGCACGAACGTGATATGGATCTTCATTGCGGCATCGATACCATGGTAGTCGATATGTCAATTCAATTAGAAAAACATTTCAAAGAATCAAATATATCAATAGAGACGGTCCGATTGTATGTAAAGTTGTTAATTTGTAGTCCAAAGCCTAAAATAACGGGATATTATAAGAAAATATCGCCAACGTTTCATCATTTTGTCGAAAGCTATGTGAAAAATGTCATGAGAGTTGCACCAAACACTGTCGAGTATGAGCAGAAGATCATGCAGATTAAACGCGATAAGTTGTACAGTCATTTCGGTTTAAGTCTGTGTAATTTATTAAAGCATGCGTGGAACGAGGAATTATCTGATATTGAATTTTGCAAAGGATGTAAAACGAATGCAAAAGATTCATTGGTAAACGAGGCTGATGCAAACTACAAATGCCAAGATAAGAATTGCTCTTTTTTTGTTGATCAAAAAAAAAAGAAATATAACTACATATCTGCCGTTAATAGCGTGAGTAAACATAACAACGTAGTCAAATCAGTGTTTAGGTTACATTACTTAAGAAAATCAAACAGAATGTTAGATAAAGTTATGAAACCGCTTCAAAAAATTAACGAGTTGGTAAGGGGTATAGATTACAAAAGCAGTGAATATATAAACCCTCTTATGTTAATGGAATACACTCACGATTCTACATTGGCATATTTCGGAATTCTGACTCAAAACATAGACAAAGAATACAAACGGTTAATGGAAACTGTCGGCCCCATGGAGCGCAATACAATAAAGTGGAATTATAGAGCGATCGCTTATCGCCGTCTTTTAAGTTCTATTAATACGAATTATAGTGATGAGTGTTTACATATTATATTATTAATAATTGTTTTTGTCTCAATGTACTTGTTCCTCGACTTTATGTATAGATGCTTTGTATAACTTTACATTGGAATTCGGTATGTAAAGTTTTTTTTTGTATTTATTTTACATTTTTTACTGATAGTAAACTTTATTTTAAGAAACTAATTTGAATATTTTGGCTTTCTATGCGGTAGTTTAATTCTAATACGTTTTCAAACTTTTTATACTTATGACGTCATGAGTACCTACGGCTAAAGATGTAGAATATGCC
The DNA here is from genome assembly GCA_905404145.2 of Biston betularia. Taxonomy (NCBI): domain Eukaryota; kingdom Metazoa; phylum Arthropoda; class Insecta; order Lepidoptera; family Geometridae; genus Biston; species Biston betularia. The sequence goes on from FR989891.1 coordinate 803,834, forward strand.
TTTGCCATACGAAACAAAAAAGTATACAGAACATTTGACACATTTCATTAACTTTGACAACAGAACTGACAAGTTTTTTTTTAATTTGCCCCATCGGGCAGGCTAAAGCTGTAAAGCCATTCTGTCACGTCTTCGGTTTTTACAATTCATGACATAAAGTAAACAAATCTTATGTCATAAAAGCGATATCAGAGTCCAAATAACGTTTCAAGTAAAATAATCCAGATATTTGTATAAATAAACCGAAAAACAACTCGACGTATGTGTATTGAAAATATTATTATGATCGCCGTTGACTTGACATTGACAAGTTTTGTTTTGGTTTGCCAGTCAATGAAAGTTGCCCGAAGAGATGACGTCATGAGACATCAATTGAAAGTCAAGTTTGATTTTTGTTTTTTTTTACTAACCCCACCTCATAGTTTACAGAGTTTGAAACGTAAAAATATTGTACAGAGATGTACTATTTCGAAATGGTTTTGGAAACAGTAAAGTTTTTTTTTTCTTTACATACCGAAAAGCCAAATTTGCTCTCGTTATAATGAAAATTGATATGTAAAATATTGTAGGACTGACAACTGATAGAACAGAATATTGACCTTACATTCGTTAATATAATTAGTAAGTACGTAAAATTAATAAAGCAAAAAATATGTCACTGCCTGTTAATAACAATGATGCCCAGTGAACAATATAAAATGTCACATAAATATTACAATGTCAACTTAAATAATGTCAAATGTGTAAAAATTTTATAAACATAAATGGACAACATTATATAATTAATAAATATTTACCGATACATAATAGTCCTTTTTTAAATAACGTCACTAATTTATTGACGTTTTCATAGAAGAATAAAGATTCAATTAGTTATACATAATTATTTATATTATTTGTAGCTTTGAATGTTTAGCTATTATTGCTTTTGTCCGAGGCGTCGCTGCTTTGGCGCGAATCGATCGAATCTAACCATCGAATCGAATTCGATGGTTAGTTTCAACAGCCCTGTAATTACGCTGCAGTACCCTTCAAACACAGTAATGTTTACACACTACTGTTTGACGGCAGAATATTGTTTTCTGGGTACCGCTAGACATTGGAATCTGCTGCCAGAGTGGTTCCCTGGGTACCTTCAAGTTGCGAGTGAATCGGTTTCTTCTAGGCGAGCGTGCTCCATCGTAGACCGCATCAGGCGGGATGGCGGTCAAACACAAGCCTATTATAAAAAAAAAAAAATATCTGGTACTGCGGTGGTACCTACCTAGACGACCTCCTGCTGAGGTGATCTACCACCAAGTAAATAATACTATAGGTACTTATCTTGGAAATTGGATGGTAACAAGGGATCGCTTGTGTTTACTATAATGAAACTAGTATTTCTGTACAAAAATGTATTTCAAAGCCTCATCGATCACATGCCCCCCTCCCCTCCTGCAACCCCTCCCCCTAGTCTAGGTCTACATTCGAAAGATCTTCCGTGATCTTCTTGATTTGTTCTTCGCTCCTCTTGCTGCTAGCTGTAGAGGTGGCAGCAATTCTGTAACAATTAAATAAATAAATATATTTTTTACTTGCGATGATAGCTCAGTGGTTAGCGCGGTAGGTTCGCATGCCGAAGGGCGTGGGTTCAAACCCCAACAATGAGCTTGAGCAGGAAAACATCGTGAGGAAACCACAGCATGGTGGTAGCGTGCTCTCTAGTACTCGGCTGGCTAGCTACCCCCCTCAAGTTGAAAATTTGCCGCCAAGCATCTAACGGTGTGTTCCGGCAGCCTCGCTTGAGAGCCAGTTCCATTCCAGGTTAGGTGTGCTTTACCATCTTCGACCACACGGTCACTTAACATCAGGTGAGCTGTGGTCAAACACCTAGCCTATCAACCATAAAAAAAACTTTGATTGTAAATAAAACAATATCAAATGGTAAAGTTAAAAAGTAAGACATTACTTGGGGACCTCGCGTTTCTGCCCGTAGAGGCGCTTCAAGTCTTCCAGGACTCCGCGGGGCACGCTCTCAGGGCTGGGCTGGTGTATCTCATACTCCCCCTTGTCATTCTTCACCAGCTCTACCTGAAAACAAAATAAAAATAAATATACATATTGAAGGAAATTTTAACACAGCGCCATCTAGCCTCAAACTAAGCAAAGCTAGTACTATGGGAAACCAGACAGCTGATAGAATACTTAAATACTTTTTTTTGTAAATACAGTACCTACACCCAGACACAGAACAAACATCGATGTTAATCACACGAATGTTAGTCCTGAGTGGGAATCGAACCCACGCCCATCAGCTCTCGAAGCAGTCATACTACCAATAAACCAACAGGACTGTCAAAGGTTTTGTTTACAATATCTATTTAATATTTATTAAGTTATTCAGGTGGTCAGAAATGGAACTACAGCCGCGTTAGCCGCCATTTTGCCATTCAGCTGTCAGTTTCTGTCTAATCAGTCAGTGTCAGTGAGTGCCTCGTATTTTCGATTGTTCGATTTTTTCGAAAACGGCGACGAAAAACGATACCGAACATAGTACGAAAAGGTTGAAACAATCTACATTGCAACAATTGCAAAAGAATTAAATCACAACCAAAGATAAAGCAAATAAACCCTTGTGTACCATTTTCAATCACCATAATTCAATATCAGATGAATTATAGTCATTCGTCTATAATGTCAAGAAAAAAATAATTAAGCATTCATCGATTAATAATAAATTGTTTTCAGATACTTTTTTTTTCTTTAATTTTGGCGTCACATTTTGAGCATTTGCCAGTGTCAAGTATTTTATGTTTAAAAGTTTGTTAAGTTAAATAAGTTGCCTCGTAGCAATAGTTATAGTCAAAGTCCAGTCTTGGTCAAGTCCAATCCGTATCAGTCAAGTCTAGTCATGCTTTAGTAAAGTAGTGGCAACTTTACTATAAAGCTTCGATGGAGTTTTGGAAGCAACACGAAAAGTCATGTTTCACCACATTATATCATTTTCCCACACTCGTGCTTGTGATTCGACACTTTATGAACAAAACACCACCATTTTTCTACATAAACACTCGAAAAAACACAAGTTTTGGAAAAAATTCAACGGGGCGACACGACTCTTTCCGCGTTCCCGCCAAAACTCCCTTCAGACACTTAATCGATATATCGATTGTAATAAATCGAATTGGCACACTACTTCTATTGTTTTTTTTGTCGCGTCACTTTTAGTTTTTACGTACCATAGAGTCTTCCAAGTTCGGTACTTCCCCGAGAGCAGGCGGCGCCGCGGGCACTGCTTTGTGGGGTTTCCCCTGCTTCATCTTCTGAGCCCACTGCTGCAAGTACTTGCCGGCATCGGACTGAAGGTACTGTGGAACAGTGTGATCATTTGTGGCAGGTTTCTGCCAGTTTGGTAGATTTGGGTGTTTAATTTTCAATTGGGTACATTATTACTACAACATTTATTTATTTATTTCTACTAATATTATTATTTTATTATATCTAATGTTTAAATGTTTTGTGTTACATTAAACTTTTAGTTTTTTTTTTGAAATTTTATTTTAGTCAATTTAACTGTATTTGTATTTTTATATGAGTGTTGTTGCCTGGAATAAATTTATTTATTTTAATATTATGTTGACGAAATAAAAAAGTGGCAGAGTTTGGCAGATTTAGAGGTTTAACAGAAACGTCAACAAATTGTGAATTTTTAATTTCGTAGGAAATAATTTTACTGACCTGGCAACTTTGTTCTATAAAGTCTCTATATTGTCATAAAATACGTCACACCGGTCACATTTATGAGACACTAGGGGGGAATTTGGCACCCATTCCCACCCCTTGTCACATAATTTACAATTTTTGGACCCACAATATGTATGTAAAGATTTTCTTTCTTAATTTTGACAGATATGTCAAATTGATTGATTTTACCTTTTCTCTGTTCTTGTTGGTCTTGGGCGGCGGCGGCGCCGGGGCTTGGCGCTTCGTGTTGCTGCTAGACGAGGGGAACGGCTGCCCCGCTGGAATCATAACATACACCTTAGAATTCCGTGCCAAAATTGTAAAGTACGATTCTACCTTCAATTTCAATTTCGGTTTATTATAAAAAATTGTTTTTGTTGTTGGTAATTTGTTATGTTTGTCTTGTTTGACCGACAAGGGCTCACCGGAAGACCAGCGCTGGTCATACCAATTAGTGTGACCAGTATTATGCTGAGGTGAGCCCCTATTTTGTAACTGTTTGCCTCTGTTTGTTGCTCTGGGTGTACATAACACAGGTGTCACTAAATAAAATCATTTCTTTCTTTCTTAATTGTACGAACCACTAAACAATGGAATTTGCTACCCGAGTGGGTGTTCCCTGATAGATACAATCTGGGTGCCTTCAAATCGCGAGTTAATCAGTTTCTTCTAGGCGAGCGTGCTCCATCGTAGACCACATCTTCGCTTAACATCAGGCAAACGCAAACCTATGTGTACTCTCGGCAATAGACAGTTGTAAGAACATTTTTACAAGTCAAAAATGTTGTTAAAATTTCACAACAAATACAAACATTTTATTGATAACTACAAAGTTATAAGTAATTTTTCTATTCATATTTAAATATGTCAAAATCATAACACATGTCAATATAATAATATGACAAATATAAAATATGTCATTATGTTTAATGTAAATAAAAAAGTAAGCAGTAGTGTGTATAAACATAACGGAACACAGTAATGTTTGTTAATTTGTGTTGTAATGTTTTTAATGAGCGCCAAAGCAGCGATGCCCCGGACTGTGTTTGTTACTCAAAGTTCTGTGTATCGCTGTAATGATCATGCGTTATTTCTTACCATCAGGAGAGCATATCGTTCGTCTAGTTACATTACATTAAAAAATAAATAGAAAAAAAATACTCGCAAGTGGCAATTGCATAAAGTACGACGTCAAAAGCCAAAGAAATGGAAAATAAAAAAAATGTGGATAGGATTTTTTTCTGTATCGATTCAATTTGTTTACAGATGTAAACAGTCTACAATACTTAGATATAGATACACCACTACAATACTAGTTTTTCCACGCAAAAGTATTAAAATCTGCGAAATGCTCTTCTTACGGTACCCATAAAGTGACACTACAGTTTTGGCGGGAACGCGGGAAGTGTCGCTCCGTTGTATTTTTTTTCCAAAACTAGTGTTTTTTCGAGTGTTTATGCATAAAAATGGTGGTGTTTTATTCATAAAGTGCCGAATTACAAGCGTGAGTGTGGGAACATGATATAATGTGGTGAAACATGACTTTTCGTGTTGCTTCCAAAACTCCAGCGAAGCTTTACCTATAGTAAAGTCACCACTACTTTACTAAAGCATGACTGGACTTGACTGACACGGGCTGGATTTGACTAAGACTGGACTTTGACTATAACTAGCTACGAGGACACTTATTTAGCTTTTGAAACTTGAAAATATATAAATACTTGACACTGGCAAATGCTAAAACGCGACGCCAAAACCAAAGAAAAAAAAAGAGACACTATTTTTTACATGTACATAAATTCTCAAAAAAACATTAGCTAGCCCGTACATTTCTATCGGAATTAAAAAAAACTGTTTCTTTAAAAATCGTTTTTTGAGTTTTGGCGGGAACGCGGAAAGAGTCGTGTCGCCCCGTTGTATTTTTTTCCAAAACTAGTGTTTTGTCGAGTGTTTATGAATAAAAATGGTGGTGTTTTATTCATAAAGTGTCGAATCACAAGCGCGAGTATGGGAAAATGATATAATGTGGTGAAACATGACTTTTCGTGTTGCTTCCAAAACTCCATCGAAGCTTTACAGTAAAGTCACCACTACTTTACCAAAGCATGACTGGACTTGATTGACACGGACTATACTTGACCAAGACTGGAGTTTGACTATAACTTTAGCTACGAGGATACTTATTTAACTTTTGAAACTTGAAAATAATAAATTGACACTGGCAAATGCTCAAAACGCAATGCCAAAATCAAAGGACAAAAAGCTGATGTTTTATAATGACGTCAAAGTTGTGCATAAAATATATTACTCATAACGATGAGTACAATGACCCCTTTACAGCTTAGCACTCCTCAAGTATAGTCCTATCTGAGGTCCTGTGTATATATTTGTTATTTTTGACGCTTCGATAATGGATAAAATGATTAGATATGACAAAAAAGTATCTAATAATATCATTTTTGTCCATTCGCGCGACTGATACGATGTCTGTAGTCAAATGCTTTATGATTATTATCTTAGATTATTATGGACACATGTGCGTGACATATTTTTCTAACTTTAAAAAAAAATGTTTTGGCGCGAAATCATGTTACTGCATTGTATTTTTTCCAAAACTTGTGTGTATCATGTAGTGTAGAAAATGTACACACAATACAGATAATTAAATATTGGTATAAATTTATATTTTTTTATATTCGTTTTTTTTTGCATTTGGCATCGTACTTTGTACATTTGCCGATGTCAAGTAGGTACCTATTTGGATGTTTTTAGGCATTTAATGACAATTCAAGTAAATCATAGAAAAATAAATCACAGTCAAATCCGATCATGCCCAAGATTTCATCAAATTTCACTCTTAAATAAATAAACCAGAGTTTCACCACATTATATAAATTTTTTTTACTAGGGCATGTAATTTGGCACTTTATTAATAAAAAAAAACACAATTTTTATAGGCGACACAACTCTTTCCGCGTTCCCACCAAAAATCATTTCTTTCCGTTGTTTGTTTAGTGTTGCCTACTTAATAAATAGTTAATAATATGTTATAAGTTATGTAAATGTAATTTACTTGATAAAACCTAATCAGTTTAGATAGGGTCCTCATTTTTTTTGCACCAGACCAGATTAGACTTTTACGTGTTCCCGCCAACTCTTTTTTTTATTACAAGAAAAAAATACCACGCAATTTTGGGGAATTTCGTAAATGCTATCTGGCAACTCCAAGTATGAATCACTCGATGAACGTGCTGTGAGCAAATTGGACAAAAGTTATGTTAAAACTTAAAATTAATATTAAACTATTGGACACTTCGTTATTATTTAGTATTTAATTGTGTGCAGTATTCTTTCTACAATGGAAAGTATGAACGATTCTCCGCCCTCGACGTTTGAAGACAGAGTTAGAAAAATACATGAAGTTAGACTAAAATATATCGCTGAAAACAAAATACGAATTACCAAGAAGCAAATTTGGGAGAAAAAGGAGCCAGCTAATTCGCCAGGTAAGTTTGACATCACGTTTGATTATTATAACTCGCGGTTGGAATTTTGGCGGGAACTTGGTCAAGTCCAGTCATGCTTTATGAAACTTGTGGCGACTTCGGTGGCGTTTTGGAGGCAACACGACAAGTCATGTTTCACCACAATCACTTTCCCACACTCGCGCTTGTAATTCGGCACTTTATGAATAAATCACCACTATTTCTATGCATAAACACTCGACAAAACACTAGTTTTGGAAAAAAGTAAAAAAGTTTTTCCGCGTTCCCGCCAAAATTTTCTTAGGATATTTATTAATTTATTTCACACAAAAAAAATGTTTTTTTAAGTACAGCGATGATAGCTCAAGGTTAGCGCGGTCGGCACGTATGCCGAAGAGCCGTGAGTTCAAACCCCAACAATGAGCTTGAGCTGCCGGTGAAGGAAAACATCGTGAGGAAACCATAGCATGGTGGTAGCGTAATCTCTAGTACTCGGTTGGCTAGCTACCACACGAGAGTTGAAAATAAGCCGTTAAGCATCTAACAGGTATTCCGGCAGCCTCACATGAGAGCTAGCTCCATTCCAGGTTAGGTGTGCTTTACCACCTTCGACCACACCGTCACCTTACATCAGGTGAGCTGTGGTCAAACACCTAGACTGTCAACAATAAGAAAAAGTTAAATTATTCGAAAGTTACGATTTGAACATAAAAAGGTACAAGCATTTACCGATGATTTAGGGCTGCAGAGTGAGGGAACTTCTTACAATGCAAGCCGTTTGAAGGATCTGCCTTTTGGATCTGACCCTTGACCTAACCGCCCAACGTTGACCTAACCGCCCAACGAGTCTCTTAAGATGTTGGTAGAGACTTCGCTATAAGACCGTTCACCGTGACGACTATTATTATTTAATGTTACTAAACTTTATTTAATGTTTAATTTTATTTATAGATCCCATCTATAATACTGTAAAAACGTAATATTGCTTTCGACAATAATTATACGTATGTACCTGACATGCCTATTGTAACTAAAAGTGTTATAAGGTCAATAAATAATTCATTTATTTATTTCTTGCAAATTAGGTAAACAAATTATTTTTTGCGGTCTCAATGTCTAGTAATAATGTTAACTAATTATAGATTATTTTTGTTCGACCCTGAACTTTTGGGATTCCCCCCCTATCCTACGACAACGTCTAACGTAGCGCCTAACCCAACGCCTTAGTAACATAGTGCTTTCTCTTTCTTATATCACAAATACAAATATTTGATCGATAACACAACATTGGTGTTTCAAAAAGTCACCTCAAAGTTAAAATAATTAATATATGTCATTAAATGAGTTTTAAGACACTGATCACATGTCGACACGAAATGTCAAAATAAGGCATGTCAATATACAAAATGTCAATATAAAAATAACACAGTATTATACTTGATACACGAATGCAAAACAAAGCAACAAAAAATTGTTACGTATTTTATTGGAGATATTATAGAGTCCTGACGTTAACGCGGCAAAATCTTTGTTTGCATTGTATTCTATTCTAAAACTCGTGTTTTTTTAAGATGTTAATAACTAACAGACGCCCGCGTAGTTCCCGTTCCCGTGGGAATACAGAGATGAAAAGTAGCCTATGTCACCCGGGGATAGTGGAGAAAGAATTTTTGAAATAGGTCCAGTAGTTTTTGATAAACACGAAACTTTTCTCTTTATGATATTAGTGTAGATAGTGTGTTGTACAATAAGTATCAGTATTGAATGACTTTATTCCTTTTTGACAGGTGCCCCTGTGACGACACGTCACCATTTGACCCCGGGTCCTGTATTTCGAGCTGCCTTTTGGGAAATGTGGTCGAACCGACAAACTTGGCCTCACATGGTTCAGATGTTGAACGCTGGGCTTGAGAACCTCCGCTACAACATATCAAACATAAAGATAAACAGTGAATCTATTTCCAACGCTCAAACCGCTCTCAACATGTTCGACGAAAGGATCCCAAATTGTGATTTCGACGTTGAATCTCTTTACAAAGCCATTCAAGATCTGTTTGCAGTGTTTTACTGGTCACCTTTTAATATATACTACGGCCCCGCTGCGAAGGAACGTGCCTCAGATCCACTGGACGAACGAGATATAGCATTTCATTGTGGCATCGATACCATAGTAGTCGATATGTCAATGCAATTAGAGAAACATTTCAAAGAATCAAATATATCATTAGAGACGGTCCGATTGTATGTAAAATTGTTAATTTGTAGTCCAAAGCCAAAAATAATTGGATTTTATAAAGAAATATCGCCAACGTTTCAACATTACGTCGAAAATTACGTGAAAAATATGTTGAAATTAGTTCCAAATACTGTTGAGTACGAGCAAAAGATCACGAAGATTTATCGGGACGAGATTCACAGTGACTTCGGCTCAAGTCTACGTAAATTTTTGGAACGTACGTGGAACGAGGAATTATCAGATATTGAATCTTGCAATGGATGTAAAACGAATGCACAAGATTCATTGGTCAACGAGGCTGATGAAAATTACAAATGCCAAGATAAGAAGTGTCCATTTTATTCCGGTAAAACGAAATATTATTTTATATCCAGCGTTAATTGTGTCAGTAAAGTGAACAAATCAGCCAAAACACATCTCATGTCTTGTTTAATGAAGAAAATAAAAAAATCATATCGTGATAGAATATTAGACATAGTTATAAAACCGCTTCAAAAGATTAATGAGTTGGTAATGGGTATAGATTACAAGAACAGTCAAAAAATAAACCCTCCTATGTTAATGGAATACGCCCAGGATGTTATCCTAATATATTTCGGAAAGCTAACTAAAAACATAGATGTTGAATACATACGGTTGATGAAATCTGTCGGCCCCATAGAGCGAAAAACGAGAAAGTGGAATTATGAAGCGATCGCTCAACAGTGCAGTGTTTTAAGCGTAGGTTATAAATTTTATTTTTGGCAATATTTCTACATTATATATAATATCGGCAAACTTTACATATGCTGGTATTTTTTATGTATTTTGTATGACTTTATAGTGGAAATACTAAGTTAAAATTCAAATTGTATTAATAATAAGTAATGTTTGAGCTCCGACTGACATCGTAAGAGGCTTTCGCTAGGCGTTTGGGTCAAGGGTTAGATCTAAAAAGCATGTCCCACTGCTGGCAGCACCCTTGTTTATAAGTTTGCTTGTATTTTAATAAAAATGTATTTATCATTATTTTAATTCGTGTTTTTTTGTGACAATTATCATTTTTTAATTCTAATCTTATATATATTCACTTTTTTTTTAATGGTTGACAGGCTAGTTGTTTTACTACAGCTCACCTGATGTTAAGTGATGGTGTGGACGAAGATGGTAAAGCACACCTTAGCTAGCTAGCTAACTAGCTGCGCTCCGCGGTGTTACACGCTACATGTTTCCGGGATAAAAAGTAGGCTATGTGTTATTAATCCAGGGAGTCAGCTACCTCCATACCAAATTTCGTCCAAATCCGTTCAGTAGTTTTTGCGTGAAAGAGTAACAAACATCCATCCATCCAAACTGTCATATCTATACTATTATAAAGAGGAAAGATTCGATTGTTGGTTTCTGTTTGTATTGAATAGGCGCCGAAACTACTGGACCGATTTCAAAAATTCTTTCACCGTTGGGAAGCTACACTATCCCCGGGTGGCATAGGCTACTTTTCATCCCTGTATTCCCACGGGAACAGAAACTACGCGGGTGAAACAGAGAGGCGTCCGCTTGTATAATATTTGTGGGATGACACCGCATTATATCACTAGTCTAACTTTCTCAAAGCGGCCGAATGTTGACAACCGCCGAACTCGGCGAGCGAGCTACCTCGTCATACCGAGTCACCGCACAAATCACGGCAAGACGATGATAACAAATGAAGGAGCACGACTTTTTAACAAGCTACACTCACAATTAAAAAACATAGCTCGTTCAACGCATTTAAGAAACATTTGGCTCACCATATTGCCAACGAAAAGTAGTTATAGTAATTACCTGCTTTTCGTTGGTAATATGGTGGTGGAATTTTGTAAAGCCATGATAGTTTATTTATTTATATTGTTTTTCATTCAATTTAAGACTGAATGTAATTATATATCTTTTAAGTCCAATCATGTTATCACATAAGTGACAGCAATGTCTTACTGGTAATAAAGTTTCTTTACACCTGAGTTAACAGGGCAGAAGAAGAAGGAAAAAAGAACTTACTGAGATTCATGGTGTTGGTTTGCGGACCCAGTTCGAGGAGGACCTGGAAATCGGCGTGGTTACCAAACGCGAATCCAAACCCGATGCGGTGGTCATTCCCTGAAAAACGATCACCCACATTTTAATGAAGCATTTTTTTTCTTTGGTTTTGGCGTCGCATTTTAAGTATCTGCCAGTGTCCAGTGTTTTATATTTTCAAGTTTCATAAGTTAAATAAGTTGCCTCGTAGCTATAGTTATAGTCAAAGTCCAGTCCATGTCAGTCAAGTCCAGTCATGCTTTAGTAAAGTAGTGGCGACTTTACTAAAGTTTCGATGGAGTTTTGGAAGCAACACGAAAACTCATGTTTCACTACATTATATCATTTTCCCACACTCGCGCTTGTAATTCGTCACTTTATGAATAAAACACCACCATTTTTATGCATAAACACTCGACAAAACACTAGTTATGGAAAAAATACAACGGAGCGACACGACTCTTTCCGCGTTCCCGCCAAAACTCTAATGTTATAGCATTGAATAGTTCAGAGGTTAACGTGTTTTTTATAAATTAGTAATAAGACGAACTAGACGCTCTTCTGATGGTAAAAGATAACGCATGTCCATGACCATTGCAGCGATACACAGAACTTTGAGTAACAAAACGTCCAGGGCATCGCTGCTTTGGCGCTCATTACCTTGAGACTTTCGATGGTTAGTCTCAACAGCCCAGTAATTTTGCTAGCTGCAGTACCCTTCAAACCGGAACACAGTAATGTTTACACACTACTGCTTGGCGGCAGAATATCTGGTACTGCGGTGGTACCTACCTAGACGACTTCCTGCTAAAGAAATCTACCACCAAGTAAAGCCTCCCGCTATAGAAGCAAATTTAAAAAAGTATTAACATTAAAACTGATACGTTACCTTTTTTTATGGGCGGTATGTTGGAGTAAGCCACTGACAGCAGTGAAGGCAGCTCTTCCGGGATGATCACCGAACATGACCCTGAAAGTATGATTCAACTGAAGTACAGCTCATTGTTTTTTTTATTGGTTGACAGTTGGTGAAAATATCTAAATATTTGACACTGGCAAATGCACAAACAGCTAAGCCAAAAACAAAGAAAAAGTAGCTCTTTATATGATTATAATACAACATTGTTACTTTGTATAATTATAGTCTGCATACACTATATTTTAAATGCTTCTGTTTTTGTTGTACAGGAATGGAATTTATAAAAAAATCCTTTTTGTAATTTACATAATGACTATGTGAAAATTATATTGTTTTGTGTACCGAAATATTTTGTGTACTTGCATGCTTTTGAAAGCAAAAATAGATTGCAAAGTACCTAGATTTAAGACCGCAATTTTGTTTACCTATTTTGCAAGAAATAAATGAATTATGAAAAAAAAATCATAAGTAATAAAGTAATCATAATTATTGGAATTTCGGCGGGAACGCGGAAAGAGTCGTGTCGCTCCGTTGTATTTTTTTCTATAACTAGTGTTTTGTCGAGTGTTTATGCATAAAAATGGTGGTGTTTTATTCATAAAGTGCCGAATCACAAGCGCGGGTGTGGGAAAATGATATAATGTGGTGAAACATGACTTTTCGTGTTGCTTTCAAAACTCCATCGAAGCTTTATAGTAAAGTCGCCACTGGTTTACTAAAGCATGACTGGACTTGACTGACACGGACTGTACTTGACCAAGCTACGAGGCAATTTATTTAACTTTTAAAACTTGAAAATATAAAACACTTGATACTGGCAAATGCTCAAGATGCGACGCCAAAACTAAAGAAAAAAGAATCATAATTATTATTCTCGTCAAGTGCGAACGATTCGAAATAAAGTGAGTGGCGTAGAATTAAGGTTATATCATTTATGCACATAAATCGAGTCCTTGGTATGATTTGTGTTGGAAATAATAAAAAGTTCGTAGCGAGGCGAGGTTGCCCTTTGGAGCCGGAAAAAAGTCGGCCTAAGTATATACATTATAATATAATGTATATACCTACTTAGGCCTATATTATATATATACACAATGTCACTATGCCATATTGTAGTATAATTATGTCAGATTTGGTGCGGCCTATACGGGCTCTTATAGGTATCGGACATGATGAACTCCACGTAGCAAAAAATGAAAATCGAGGTTTATTAAAAAACCGCCCAAGTGCGAGTTGGACTCGCGCACGAAGGGTTCCGTACCATTATCTTTTTTTTTATTTATTTTATTTTTTATGTAAAAAGTAATGAGACGAATGCGACGCTCTCCTGATGGTAAGAGATAACGCCCGTCCATTACCATTGCAGCGATACACAGAACTTTAAGTAACAAAACAAAATCCAGGGCATCACTGCTTTGGCGCTCATTACTTTGAGACTTTTGATAGAGTTAGTCTCGTAACAGCCCTGTAATTTCGCTGCAGTACCCTTCAAACCGGAACACAGTAATGCTTACACACTACTGCTTAGCGGCAGAATAACTGGTACTGCGGTGGTAGCTACCTAGACGACTTCCTGCTAAGGAGATCTACCACCAAGTAGATTATCATCTCACTTGAGGTCCAGTTCCATTCCAGGCTTGGTGTGCTTTGCCATCTTCGACCACACCGTTCACTTAACATCAGGTGAACTGTCAAACACCTAGCCTGTCAATCATTAAAAAAAATAATGTAACAAAATCGGATCAGTAGTTGTGGAGAAAAACATTTGTTAATATCACAAAATGCTTGTCCTGTGTGGGACTCGAACCCACGCCCTTCGGCTCTTGGAGCAGACATACTATTAATGAACCAACAGGGCTGTCAATAAATAAATAACCAATCAATCATATTTGAGAAAAAACAGTTTTTGATTACTTGACGTATACATATTTGGGCGCCATAAAAGTCGAGAGCCGCTGAACTAGGACACAGAATTCGTCGTCTGTGTCACACTGTGTTAACACTGTCTTACATAAGGTTGACCCCTGCTTAGCCATGAAGCAACTATTTAGTGATGTGTTGTGTTGCGACATACTTGTGTATTCAACTATGCTTAGATCCGAGAGATAACTGACTGACCTTGGCTCGGATAGCGTTCCCAGATCATAATACACACCCAGCACTAACTGCGATACAAAAAGCGCTAGAATTGTTTTTTTAATAGCTTTTAGGGTTTTTTTATTGATTGACAGCCCTGTTGGTTCATTGGTAGTATGTCTGATCCAAGAGTTGAAGGGCGTGGGTTCGATTCCCACCCAGGACAAGCATGTTGTGAAATAAAAAAATGTTTGTTCTGTGTTGTTGTGTACTGTATGTATATTTACAAAAAAAAGTATTCAAGTATTCTATCAGTTATCTGAATTCCATCAGACAAGCTTTGCTTAGTTTATTATTTTTATTATGGTTGACAGGCTAGGTGTTTGACCACGGCTCGCCTGATGTCAAGTGACGGTGTGGTCGAAGATGGTAAAGCACACCTAGCCTGGAATAGAATTGGCTCTCAAGTGAGGCTGCCGGAACACAGCATTAGATGCTTGGCGGCAGATTTTCAACTCTCATGTGGTAGCTAGCCAGCCGAGTACTAGAGAGTACGCTACCACCATGCTATGGTTTCTTCACGATGTTTTTCTTAACCGGCAGCTCGAGCTCATTGTTGGGGTTTGAACCCACGCCCTTCGGCATGCGAACCTACCGCGCTAACCACTGAGCTATCATCGCTATAAAAATCTTTATAATAGTATACATAGATGAGATGTTATAGCAAAAATACTATACAAATAAAAGACAAGTTTTCTAGAAGCGAAAGTGACTCACAGAAGCAAAATTTATCATTAGCTAATGAACATGTCTTTGATACTTTTTAAAATTATATTAAGTATCTAATATTGATTTAAAATTGATGCTATGATGCCACACGAAGTCTAAACATCTTGGGCCCTACTTGTAAACAGTTAATTACTTAAATCAGTTAATTTACTTGGTGGTAGATCTCCTTAGCAGAAGGTCATCTAGGTAGGTACCACCGCAGTACCAGATATTCTGCCGCCAAGCAGTAGTGTGTAAACATTACTGTGTTCCGGTTTGAAGGGTACTGCAGCGAAATTACTGGGCTGTTGAGACTAACCATCGAAAGTCCCAAAGTAATGAGCACTAAATCAGCGATGCCTTGGACTTTGTTTTGTTACTCAAAGTTCTGTGTATCGCTGTAATGGTCATGGACAGGCGTTATCTCTTACCAGCAGGAGAGCGTCTTGTTCGTCTCATTATTTGTCACATAAAAAAAATAAAAAATTTTTAGGTATGTTTAAAGAAATGTGTCTCATTTAAACGCATCACATTTCACGTTTTAAAGAAGTAGATAATAATTCTGAATTCACTGTAAAATTATGCTCCATTTGTTCATAAATGGCAAAAATTTATTTGTATGGAAATCGAACCACTTTACAATTGTTTATATCCATATACATAATCAAAGTAAATAAAATAAGCAACATTTAAAAAAACCAGGCCCTCTAAATGTAACACATTGTGTCTTTACAAAACCGGACGTAATTTTAAGTCAATATCAATAAATACGTAATACGAACTTACCAAAAGAAAGCAGAAAAAGAAACGGAAATGATTTCAAATCCATCTTTTGTGAAAACATTAACAAAATTATTGCAATAAAATAATCACTGAGGTAATAAAACCTTCATGGCACAATATCCTTAGACTTAATATTTAAAGTCTAATTTAAAAAAAGTCAACTGTCACTGTTGAGTTTTACCGCGAAACTGAATGCAAAACACACAACGAGCAAACTGTCGAAACTTTCACTCTACGTGCAAGGTTACAAGTGAAATTATCATTAGGCTAATTAATATCTTATGCAGACGCGATTAGGTCCTAATTGCTTTTACATGAGTCAACGTTTATCACTTTTTAAATTGGAACTGCCTGGTACACAAGTTTGCAAATCGAAAACTTTTTTTGAATATTTTCCATATCTTTAAAGCCATTACATACTTTATCACTATTGCGTTAAGATATAAAATTCAGTATCAACTAAACTATTCTCATGCAAGTGACAATGTATGTGTGAGTTTCCATTCACCGATGAATGAGTGAAAGTTTAAAATCGTAAGAAATACTAGTATGCATTCAATTTCCGTCTTTAACTGTATGAGTTAAAAACTATATTTGCATGTTTTGATAATGGTGCTTATGTAGTTTTAATATTAGTGTGTAGACCACCACTTTCTCGCTTGATGGTTTTATCTATTAGGAAATAAAATGGTATTTATATATTTCTATTAGGCAAGTTCGTTACATATATATAACTAAAATAATATAATAATTGCAATCTAAAATCGAATCGTGTGTATAAATTTAGTAAAAATTACACGTGTATTTTTAACCGACTCAAAAAAGGAGGAAGTTCTCATTTCGACTGTGTTTTTTTTTTGTATGTATGTATGTTACGACATAGCCCAACGGATTAGCAAGTTGAAGTGGCAGTGGGCAGGGCTCATAGCACGCAGAACTGATGGCCGGTGGGGCTGCTAAGTTCTGGAGTGGAGACCACGGACCGGCAAGCGCAGCGTAGGACGTCCACCCACAAGGTGGACAGACGACCTTGTAAAGACCGCAGGCACGCGCTGGATGCGAGCCGCTTCCAACCGGTCTTTGTGGAAGTCAATGGGGGAGGCCTATGTCTAGCAGTGGACGTCCTACAGCTGAAATGATGATGATGATGATGATGATGATGTTACGCGATCATTCCGGCAATTATGAATCGATTTTGGTGATTCTTTTTTTGCTTGATAGATCATACCTTCAGAGGGGTCTTTTTAATTTTATCGAAATCGATCGAGCGGTTTTTAAAAAAATCAACAAAAATGTAAAAGTTGTATACTGATGATATTTCCGTTTGGTCGGAAACCTCGCTGTTTCATTGGAGCAGCGCGTTTACTTGGCCCGAGGGTCATGGAGCCGGTTTTTTTTTAAATTGTTATTATGTATTAATAAATTACTATTTTACAGGGTTAAAAAGTATTTACTACATAATTTTTTTTTTCTTCTGGTGAAAAGTATAAGGCGAACTGAAGGTTCTCCTGATGGTAAGAGATAACGCCTGTTTATATTACAGCGGGACCCAAAGTAAGTGCTTTGTTGCTGCTAATATCACAAATGGTTTATGTATTTCAAGTATTATGATGAATGATATTTTCTAGTACTCGGCTGGCTAGCTACCACCCTTAAATTGAAAATCTGTCGCCAAGCACCTAAAGGTGTGTTCCGGCAGCCTCAATCGAGAGCCAGTTCCATTCCAGGCTATGTGTGCTTTACCATCTTCGACCACACCGTTTCTTAAGATCAGGTGAGCTGTGGTCAAACACTTAGCTTGTTAACCAAAAAATTAAAAACAAAAATATTTCAAGTCATTTTGTAACTGAAGTCCTTACATATTAAAATAGCAAAACCTTCTTTGACAATTTGCTCATCGTGCGTAAACAGCGTGATGTGACCTACGAAGAAGTTAAAACCAAAAGATAGAACTTATACTCATCATCATCATCATCATCATCAGCCTTTTGTAGTCCACTGCTGGACATAGGCCTCTCCCAAGACACGCCACTCAGCCGGATCTTCGGCTTTTCGCTTCCATCCACCGCCAGCTGTCCTACGTATATCGTCACTCCATCGTGTCTCAGGGCGTCCTACGCTACGTTTGCCAATTCGCGGTCTCGACTCTAGAATACGTCTACCCCAGCGGTTGTCGGTTCTGCGACAGATATGTCCAGCCCATTGCCACTTCAGCTTGCTAATACGCTGAGCTATGTCTGTTACTTTAGTTCTCTGGCGAATTACTTAGTTACGGATACGATCCCTTAGAGAAATGTAAAGAATAGCTCTCTCCATAGCTCGCTGAGCGACTTTGAACTTGTGGACCATTCCCGCTGTGAGTGTCCAAGTTTCGGCTCCGTAGGTCATGACTGGTAGAACGCACTGGTTAAAGACTTTTGTCTTGAGAACAACTAATTACATATTTTAACAAAATAGAAAAAAATCAAATCTTACAAAAATAATCATATTTCTATTTTTTTTTTAATCATTCTTCAAAATCTTTCTATAATCAAAAGCAATGAGCTTGAGCTGCCGGTGAAGGAAAACATCGTGAGGAGCCACAGCATGGTGGTAGCGTACTCTCTAGTACTCGGCTGGCTAGCTACCACACGATAGTTGAACAAATGAACATCTGCCGCCAAGCATCTAACGGTATGTTCCGGCTTCCTTACGAGCTAGTTCCATTCCAGGCTAGATATGTTTACCATCTTCGACCACAGTATCACTCAACATCAGGTGAACTGTGGTCAAATACAAATCCTGTCAACCATAAAGAAAAGTTTTAATAAGACGAACGAGACGCTCTCCTGATGGTAAGAGATAACGCCTGTCTTAACCATTGCAGCGATACACAGAACTTTGAGTAACAAAACAAAGTCCAGGCATCGCTGCTTTGGCGCTCATTACTTTGAGACTTTCGATGGTTAGTCTAAATATCCCTGTGATATCTCTGCTGTATCTTTGAGTACATTATGTAAACCGCTTTTTGACAGCTCATACAAAGTTGACGATATAACTTTGTAAGCGCAAAACAAAGCTCACACGAATAAATACGTTTTTCAAGCCCCTATCGCGGAAAGAGTATTTTTGCTCTTCGATATCTGAGTGCAAAAGTCGTTTTTATCCGCTAGAGGATAAAGTACATTTGAATTTAGAACATCGTGTGCACTAAGTTTGTGAATTCAAAACATCATTAAACCTATTTCTCTGCTATTTTATTTCTTTCTATTTATCTGCTTAGTTTGGGGTCAGATGGCGCTGTGTGTATAGTCCAACGATATTTATATATTTATTTATTTATTTATTTATTATTTATTTACTTCTACCTCCATGGCGCCGAATTTATCATACAACTTTTTTTAATTTGTTAAAAACTCAGACTCGGAATAAAAGTATCTTGCGATTGTAAAAGTTTTTTTTTTTGCATTTAGTCATTTCCTCGCTGAGGTGGGATGACAAGTTACGTGTTGCACTCGAGTGCAAAGAGTTGTCACCTCGTGCTCTTTTGATTCTCCGCTAACGCTCAGGATTGTAATCTTAGAATCCTTCACTTGATCGCTCATCAAAATTGAGCGCGCGGTTAAAAAGCAACTTTGCACTCTTGTATAACAAATAACTTTAAACTAGCATTACCTCTTTACAAGGCTGCGTTAACTTGAGAGCAATTTTTATGAAACCTTGTAAAGAGTTTACGTATGCTTTTTTTTTCTTTGGTTTTGGCGTCGCGTTTTAGCATTTGCCAGTGTCAAGTATTTATATATTTTCAAGTTTCAAAAGTCAAATAAGTGTCTTCGTATCTAAAGTTATAGTCAAAGTCCAGTCTAGGTCAAGTACAGTCCGTGTCAGTCAAGTCCAGTCATGCTTTAGTAAAGTAGTGGCGACTTTACTAAAGCTTCGATTGAATTTTGGAAGCAACACGAAAAGTCAAGTTTCACCACATTATATCATTTTCCCACACTCGCGCTTGTGATTCGGCACTTTATGAATAAAACACCACCATTTTTATGCATAAACACTAGACAAAACACAAGTTTTGGAAAAAAATACAATGGGGCGACACAACTCTTCCCGCGTTCCCGCCAAAACTCCTTTACGTATTTATTTGTGTAAGATTTATTTTGCTAGACGCTGTACAAAGTTATGTCGTCAACTTTGTATGAGCGGATACCATAATGGACAGAGTATAATTGTAATTGACATGACAGCCCCGTTGGCTCATTGGTAGTATATCTGCCTTGAGAGCTTGAGTACGGCGTGGGTTCGATTCCCACTCAGGGCAAACATTTTGTGAATAAACAAATGTTTGTTCTGTGTCTGGGTGTACTGTATGTATTATAAGTATGTATTTACAAAAAAAAAGTGTTTATGTATTCTATCAGTTATCCGAGTTCCATCACACAAGCTCTGCTTAGATTGGGGCCAGATGGCGCTGTGAGTATAGTCCTACGATATTAAAAAAAAAAACTGATTAATTCGTCTCGAGTTATAATTCAACTCAACACGTCACTTGTTGACAGCCGATAGAAATGCTCAAATCAAATCGTCAGGGGTCACCCGATGGTTAATTAAAATCGATTATTATTTACGTGTATTCACAGTTATTTAAATAAAAGAATAATTAATGGGCTATTTTGTTTACTGTACCTATTCAATGTAAATTTATCTAATCAGTAAGAAATATTTGAAACCTCCAAAATAACTTTGTCAACGTAGCGACCAAAAGTGTGATATAAATTTGACCACAGCTCATTTGACCTACCTGCTCACACCTGATGCTAAGTGTGGTTGTACCTTTTTTTTTATAATAGATAGGCTTACGTTTGACCGCCATCAGGCGGGATGGCGGTCATGGTGGTGGTGGGATGGTGGTCGGTATCTAGCCGTGTCGCCCCATTGTATTTTTTTCGAAAACTAGTGTTTTGTCGAGTGTTTATGCATAAAAATGGTGGTGTTTTATTCATAAAGTGCCGAATCACAAGCGCGGGTGTGGGAAAATGATATAATGTGGTGAATTTTGACTTTTCGTGTTGCTTCCAAAACTACATCGAAGCTTTAGTAAAGTCGCCACTACTTTACTAAAGCATGACTGGACTTCACTGACACGGACTACAAATGACCAAGACTGGACTTAGACCATAACTTTAGCTACGAGGACACTTATTTAACCTTTGAAACTTGAAAATATATGTTTTAATAAATGACATTGGCAAATGCTCAAAACGCGACGCCAAAAACAAAGAAAAAAAAGAAGTCCAGGGCATCGCTACTTTGGCGCTCATTACTTTGACACTTTCGATAGTTGATGCTTGATGATGGATGATGGATGATGATTTCGTTTTATTGACTTTTCATCATATTGACCATATAATTAAATTCATATCATAGAATTTAATTATATGGTCTGATTTATGTTATTAATTGTAGTGACATGTGTTATGATTTTGATATTATAATGTTGTGTTATAAATAAATAAATAACGTAGGACATTAAACACAGCGCCATCTGACCCCAAACTAAGCAAAGCTTGTACTATGGAAGCTTAAAATATTTGTATTTGTATTCGATGTTAGTCTCAACAGCCCAGTAATTTCGCTGCAGTACCCTTCAAACCGGAACACAGTAATGTTTACACACTACTGCTTGGCGGCAGAATATCTGGTACTGCGGTGGTACCTAAACGACCTCCTGCTAATGAGTAACTAGATCTAAGTTGTAAATACATTCATACTTAATACCCAAGAACATAAAAGGCGGTAAGTAGATCTGACAGAATTTCCTGTACAATTAACTCGAGTGATAGGTGCGCCAAACACGCTGTGTCAGTTCTAACTTGAATAAACAAATTAAATACAGAGGTCGGTAATATTTTTAATCATGTTTGTAGGTAATGCATAATTAATTTTGTTTTTATTGACATTTTCATTGTATTGACATACCTAGATGTCAATACAATGAAAATGTCATGAAAATGTTATGATTTTGATATTTTTAAATATGAATGGAAAAATGACCTGTAACTTTGGTTGTTATTAATAAAAGATTTGTATTTATTTGTGAAATTTTGTAAGGGGGCGTTCGAAGTTGTTTCAAAGTAGTATTCGAACTGTATCGGGACCTGGCCAAACGTTTAGAGGAGGCATCAGGTGACCAGAATGCTGGTATCTTTGGTCAAAAGCTTAGCATTGCCATCCAGCGTGGCAATGCTGCCAGCATTCTGGCCACATATCCTTCCTCTGACGGACTTTGAGATTATGTATTTTGTATAAATTTTGTAAATAGTATTAATTTAAGATTGTTTATTTTTTTGACATGTTTATTTTTATTGTGTAACTTTTAAAATTGGTGTTATCAAGTAGTATTATTATGTTGTTACAATATTTTTTCTCTCATCAGACGAGGAGGCTACGCTTTATACGGGGGTTTTTGGCCAAGCGAAAAGCTGATAGTATTCATTGACTTGGTGACAAAAATTTCCGAACAATACGACAGGTTAACAGCTTTTTGTGGTTGAATGGATGTGTTTCTATGTATGTTTAGTGTTTCTAGGCTTGGGAATAGTGTAAGTATGATGCCCGTTTTGAGGGAGGGGGGTGTCAAACCAAATCCCACCCAATTTAACGCGGTCTCGGCAAATATCGCGCGGTAATTGTTAAAAAAATTGGGTAAATTACATTAAACAGGAAGGGGAAGGGGTCGATGTTTTTCTAACAAGGAGGGGGTCAAAAATCGTCTTACATAATAAATCAATAATAAACTAAAAAAAAAAAATCATTTCATAAACTCAGCCAAAGGTTTGAAACCTCTGCGCTTTAAGGACATGATTTTTCTTTGCAGCGCTCTACGTCAGTGCTTTACTCTGCTTCTAGTTAAAACAACGTGACACAACATATAAATAAATAAATAAATAAATAAAAGTTACAATACTAATAATATTCAGTGAAAGTTTGAAAAGTGCTCGGAGAAAACTTCAAACGGTAAGGTTTGTTTTTGTTTTTAAAATTTAGTGCGTTTTAAAATGGTTTTTCTATGGTATAGAAATACACTGGTTCACTTGTCTTATAAGGAAATTTATGTTCTTACAAAGTATATTAGTTCGTAAATCTATGTTCTTACAAAGTATATTATAGTTTTATGTACATAAGGGACAAGTCAGATTAATGACTAGTAGGCCTTTGATATGGTTTGACGGTTATCGAAATATAGAACATACAACCAGGAACTACTATTTAACGTGTCACGCGCTCAAAACAGGGGCGTAGCTCCCGCCATATCAGCCGTATCAAAGATACGGGCCCCGGGCTACAGGGGCCCGTAGTGTGTGTAACGTGTGCCAAAATTAGTAAAATGTTATCCACAATGTCACTTAAGATGGTACGATTTCCATACAAATATTTTTTTACCATTTATGGACAAACGGAGCATAATTTTACAGTGAAATCACAGCTACTGGCATTTATTTTGGTCTTTATTTGCGGTAAATCACAATTGCTTGAATAAAACAGTAGATTATTAGCATAAAATCAAACATAATCTACTGTTTCATTCAAGCAATTGTGATTGGCCGCAAATAAAGACCGAAATAAATGCCAGTAGCTGTGATTTCACTGTTAAATTATGCTCCATTTGTCCATAAATGGCAAAAATTTATTTGTATGGAAATCAAACCGCCTTAATCTCGCGCTTTCCGGGAAAAAAACATATAAAAAACTGTCGTACGATCAACTGTCCATATAATCAATAGATATTTATTTTAATTTTGTGCAATCATTTTGGTTTCTTTTGTGAGAAATCTTTACCCTTCATTTGGGGCCCCTATTAATTTTGATACAGGGAGGGCCTCTTCAAGGCGCTACGCCACTGGATCAAAATTTTAGATTTAAGCACATTTTTTTCAAATTTTATTACGACTAAGCACATAAAATGCTTTTGCTTGGCATCAAGATACTATTTTAGCATGGTGGTAGCGTACTTTCTAGTACTCGGCTGGCTAGCTACCACCCTCAAGTTGGAAATCTGCCGCCAAGCATCTAACAGTGTGTTCCGGCAGCCTCACTTGCGAGCCAGTTCCATTCCAGGCTAGGTGTGCTTTACCATTTTCGACCACACCGTCACTTAACATCAAGTGAGCTGTGGTCAAACACCTAGCCCGTCAACAATAAAAAAAACTTTAGTAACTACCCTCAAGTTAAAAATCTGCCACCGAACACCTACAATCCGTTCACAGTTAATTTACCTGTAACATTTAATTTTATCTCTTTTTATCTCCTCATGAATTATTTATTGTATGGAACAATCTTTTTCTTCATACAAATGTCAGAGGTAAAATAACTGCGAACGGTCTATAACAGCGTCACTTAAAAACCAGTTAAATAAAATAATAAATAAATAAAAAATAAATATCGTAGGACTATACACACAGCGCCATCTGGCCCCAAACTAAGCAGAGCTTGTGTGATGGAAGTCAGACAACTGATAGAATACATAAATACTTTATTTTTTTGTAAATACATACATGTAATACATTTTGTAGCGATGATAGCTCAGTGGTTAGCGCGGTAGGTTCGCATGCCGAAGGGCGTGGGTTCAAACCCCAACAATGAGCTTGAGCTGCCGGTGAAGGAAAACATCGTGAGGAAACCATAGCATGGTGGTAGCGTACTCTCTAGTACTCGGCTGGCTAGCTACCACACGAGAGTTGAACATCTGCCGCCAAACGTACGGAACCATCGGCAAGCGAGTTTTACGCGTGATTGACGAATTTGATCACTCTTATATTTACACCGGTTTGACCGATCAAGACAATTTTTAGTGTTATTATGTTTAAATGACATAAAATTATAATTAATTATAGTGACGTCATTCATGACATATATGACTTGTAAAGAATTCTCCCGGATAGGGGTTTTTTTTTTTTAAATAAAGACGGAAAACTGGTACCAGGGTTGCCAGATGTCGAAATTAAAAAAAAAAAATTAAAAAAAGCTTAAAAACTTTGTTGAGTTTTGGCGGGAACGCGGAAAGAGTCGTGTCGCCCCGTTGTATTTTTTTCCAAAACTAGTGTTTTATCGAGTGTTTATGCATAAAAATGGTGGCGTTTTATTCATAAAGTGCCGAATCTCAAGCGCGAGTGTGGGAAAATGATATAATATGGTGAAACATGACTTTTTTTGTTGCTTCCAAAGCTCCATCGAAGCTTTATAGTAAAGTCACCACTATTTTAGTAAAGCATGATAGGACTTGACTGTACTTGAGCAAGACTGGACTTTGACTATAACTTTAGGTACACTTATTAAACTTGAAAATATATAAATACTCGACACTGGCAAATGCTAAAACGCGACGCCAAAACCAAAGAAAAGAAAAGAAAACTTTGTTTCACACATATATTAAAATAAGTATAGGTTTGTATTTTCATACCTTGAGGTTGGAGCTAGTTTTTTAAAGGAACTCTGGATTGGAATGTTTTTTATTTGCATCTCAAAAATTAGTCGGTTATATTATACGTATTTTGAGTGTATTTTTGTCGGTCAACGGGTAATCTTGACATTTTTTCGGTCTACGGCAAATCTTGGTATTTTTGCGTACCAGGACCGAGTAACCTTGGTACATGGTACATGATGCTAAAACCTAGTATGAATATACCAAGAAGTTGGTACGTCTAACATCACTGCTTACTAGATAAGTAGATTGCGCGTATAAGCCCGACGATGATTTATGATAAGCTGATGATGGTGATGATGGTGATGATGTTGGTAGTACAATTAAAACTACCGGTGAAGTAAATCAGGTTCAAGTAGACATTCAAGGTTTTTACGTAAAAACGTGTTATGTAAGAAATCCCAGCACTAGTTATTATTTATTTACAATTCTAAAACCAGTTTCTTTTTTCTTTAAGATGCGTAATTTGCGAGTTCTTGTAATTCCAAATTAGCCTTGTTTAAAAAAAAACAGTCCCACTGGTAGGGATTGCAATCCAGCACTGTTGTCAATCCAGCGGGATTCTTGCTGGATTGACTTCAATCCAGCGGGTTCCCGTGGAATCCCACAATAGATACCTATTGCGGGATTCCACGGGAACCCGCTTTTTGTGTTTATGGAACTTTATTTTTGTGTTTTTTTGTCGTCTCTTTTTTATGATTTATTTGTAGTGTGTTGTGTTGTGTATGTGTCAAAATAAATGATTTCTTTCTTTCTTTTTAAATGTTGACTAAAAAATATAAAAATCAACAATATCTCACTTCACCTAATCTACGTCTATCTATACTATTATAAAGAGGAGAGATTTGATTGTTTGTTTGTATTGAATAAGCTCCAAAACTACTGGACCGATTTCAAAAATTCTTTCACCGTCGGGAAGCTACACTATCCCCGGGTGACATAGGCTACTTTTTATCCCTGTATTCCCACGGGAACGGGAACTACGCGGGTGAAATCGCGATGCATCCGCATGTGTACTATTATAAAGAGGAAAGATTTGTTTGTATTGAATAGGCTCCGAAACTACTGGACCGATTTCAAAAATTATTTCACCGTTGGGAAGCTACACTATCCCCGGGTGGCTTATGCTACTTTTTATCCCTGTGTAACTACGCGGGTGAAACCGCGAGGCGTCCGCTAGTCTTAGTTAATTATAATCAGGCTTCTTTTTTTACAGATTTAAAATATCATATGAATTTATGTTTACTGATAACTATTTATTCTGTGGGTTATTATTTTGTTTAAATTGTTAATTAGTTGCAGAATTGAGGAAATATAATACGAGTAGATACTTGTTACTTAAAATCAAGTTTAAACAAGGTTAGCCGTTTCTCGTGATCTAATATGTGTTTTAAGTGGTACTTTAATGTAAGTTTTTTTTTTAATCTTCCGGCTCTTTAACCTTGGTAGTATCTCTATTGTAGATATTCGAAATCAAGTTTATAAGTTTATTCCTTAAATACAAATCTTTCCTCTTTATCTATCTATGTGTTTTTTTTTTAAATACTTTTTTTTTATAGTTGACAGGCTAGTTGTTTGACCACAGCTCACCTGATGTTAGATGAAGGTGTGGTCGAAGATGGTAAAGCACACCTAGCCTGGAATGGAACTGGCTCTCAAGTGAGGCTGCCGGAACACACCGTTAAGTGCTTGGCGACAGATTTTCAACTTGAGGGTGGTCGCTAGCCAGCCGAGTACTAAAGTACCCTATCACCATGCTAAGGTTTCCTCACGATGTTTTCCATCACCGGCAGCTCAAGCTCATTGTTGGGGTTTGAACCCACGCCCTTCGGCATGCGAACCTACCGCGCTAACCACTGAGCTATCATCGCTACAACTTTGGTGTTATTAATAAAACATTTGTGTGTGTATTTGTATTTGTACTTAGTCGCGAAAGAATCCGTTTTTTCTAGGCTAACGTAAGATGAACAAGACACTACTGATGGTAATATACGACGCCTGTCTTAAAATCATGTTAAAATTATATTTATGTAGTAGTTTAGTGTTACATCTCCCGTCTGTTTCTTATGTTTTCTATCGTGTTTTTCTTTTCCTGGTTGCCTGGCCGCCCACTTGTGGCACTAGTTTATAAGGTTATTTTGTTCTCTGTACTTTTTTCTGTTTATGGTGTGCACAATAAAGAGTTATATCTATCTATCTATACTATTATAAAGAGGAAAGATTTGATTGTTTGTTTGTATTGAATAGGCTCCGAAACTACTGGACCGATCTTAATAATTATTTTATTATTAGATTGCTACATTATCCGTGATGGACATAGGCTGTATTTTATAAAACAATTAAGGATCGTCGCTCGTAGCTAGAGTTATAGTCAAAGTCCAGTCCGTGTCCGTCAAGTCCAGTCATGCTTTAGTAAAGTAGTGGCGCCTTTACTATAAAGCTTCGATGGAGTTTTGGAAGCAACACGAATAGTCATGTTTCACCACATTATATCACTTTCACACACTCGCGCTTGTAATTCGACACTTTATGAATAAAACACCACCATTTTTATGCAAAAACACTCGACGAAATACTAGTTTTGGAAAAAAATACAACGGTGCGACACGACTCTTTCCGCGTTCCCGCCAAGGTGTTTTTATATATTTTTTTTACACGCAGCGCCATCTGGCCCCAAACTAAGCAGAGCTCGTGTGATGGAAGTCAGATAACAGATAGAATACATATATATATTTTTTTGTAAATACATACTTATAATACATACAGAACACCCAGACACAGAACAAACATTTGTTGATACATAAAATGTTTGTCCAGAGCGGGAATCGAACTCACACCCTTCAGCTCTTAAGGCAGATATGCTACCAATGAGCCAACGGGGCTGTCAATAGTAAATAATATGATATATGGGGCGTTCTACTTTTCTACCGACAATCTGAGTGATAAATTTTTAGATTTCAAAAAAAAATAAAAGTGTAATTCTTCAAAAAAATGTATTTTTACATTATTGTCCAGTTATCGAAGATTTCAGATATGTATAGTGCATCGAAGTTTTGTTATTTACTTTTTATTTATTTTAAGTTTTATCGGAATAGTTGGAAAAAATAAACACCTCTGTCACAAACTAATATATTTATTAATTATTATGTCAAATCAAATTTACAGTTTTTTTAACTTGGCATAACTAGAATACAAGCATTTATTATTATCGAACACGATTTATCCCAATTCTTGTTACAAATATAATATAAAAAATGACATTTAATACCACTCTGTCACATTTTTGCTCATTAAGACAACAAACTTTGAAATATTTTGCAAATAATTGAAATAAACATAGCTGAAATTCTGTTACTACCTTTTATGGTCAATATATAATAATATAATACGTTATTTTAGTGTATATGTTTTCAATAAACTGAACATATGCTGCTTTAATGCTTAATTACAAGGGGGACAAAATTGTGCTAGAGTATGACAGAATGGTAGATATTAATAGGCCAACATTTAAACTTAATCCTTTAAGGTTTTGAAAGTTTTTAAAAAGGATAACAAAACATAAGGCTTCTCTTACAATGCTACATAAGATATTATTTCTTGGTATAATCATTATTTGGTGCACGTAAAATCAGACTAATCTTTTCTTTTCTCTTATTCGACTTTTCAAATACTTCTATAACACGCCTTCCTCTTTTAACCGTAATCATTTTTATCAAGTTTTCAAACATCACATCTGATACATCTGATTTTACTAATTTAAATATTTTGTCAGTGTCAACAACAGTTTTATAAAATATCACCTGAACATCTCCATCTGCATCCACACAACTTTTTTCAACTCCTAAGTAGGTGTACTCCACTTAGTTTCTACTGGGTACTTTTACTGACATAATACCATTTTTTATTAATAATGGGTCTCCAGATAGGTCACATGAAGCACCTGGTTTTATGTGCACAGGTTTTTTCTGATTAACGAGAGGCTGAAGAGGCTGATCATCTTCTGAAGTAGTAATACTACTTCAGAAGATGAAGATGATACAATGTTATACAACAGTCTCATAAAATCTCTTTGTAGGAGCTCTAATTATTATGTTGTTTATTTATATCAGCCAATGGTTCTTTTTAATCTGAGGTTGGGCTTAACTACCTACCTAGCTTTACTTTTATAAAGAGCAACTTAATAAAAATAAAGCTAGCAAATAATATTTGTTGTGCAGCATTTTTTTATTACCAAAGTCTCTTGAAACAGTTGAAGTTTTAGTCCCGAACGGTTAATTGTTGTGTCTTGTAGGAAAGGATAGGATTGTTTTGGAGCAGTGTTTCATTTTGTTTTTGTTTTTAATGTTTTTGTAATGTTCCTTAATGGCATTTGTCAAAATACTATATGTATTTTCTTTTTTCTTCTTTATTCGGCGCTTTTAAATTTATCTTAATTTTTTGGTTTGGGTATATTATGTAATAAGCTGTCTTCTTTAATTTTTTTGGCGATGAAGTCTTTCCTTGTATTTTCGTATTTTTCTATAATTAATTTTACATGGCCTTGAAGTTTCATATTTTGCCTATAAATTTTCGATCTGTCTCGGCTAACTCTTTCTCTTCCCCTTGCTCTAGCAGCGGATGAGGTTGGAGTTAGTGAACGAGATCTAGGAATTAAAGGAGTAACCTGGGGTTTGAAGGAACAGGTGTGGAAGTCGAGTATTCATTAGAACGTTCTGCAAAGCTTTCTGTTGTTCTCTTTTTGTTTCTAACTTGCCATTTTATTTTCATTTGTCTGTGTACTCTTGGTGTCAGATCTTTGACTAGCTTTTTGCAAGCATGGTATCTTTCTAAGTCTTATCATTTCACTTCTACGACTTTTTCAGGGTCCTGTTTCCTTTTTTCACGACAACGTCACTGCTTTTCCGTCGCAGATAACGCTATTATTTAATTACCCTGATGATAATACCTTAAATGAATAAAATAATTGATAATGTAATATATAGAATACAAAAGATATCAATTAACTATTGTGAAAATCAATTACGGCAAAGTTTCTGACAAAAAATACCACTCCGTCACGAGCTATACTACTCCCGTCACAGCTATTTTGTGACAGAGGTGCCTCGTGACAGAGGTGTAAAATAACAGTGTTCGAGGATTTCAACGTTCATAAAATTACAAATTGTTCGTAAAAGTGAGTAAATATGACAGATATACTGGGAAATAATAATATTACGTAAATAAATGGGAATTACAATAATATTTTAAAGTAGTAACTTACGTGACAGAGCGGTCGCCGAATAAACACACGCACCTCTAGTTCACTACCAGCGGGCGCCTAACTCGGCTCGCTCCAGGGTGGGGTCTCAAGGCTTAAAGCCGAGAGGAGAAGGAAACCGTGCTGTTGTTTAGTGTTGAAGATCAAACAGCTAAGGCGTGTTTTTTGTTTTGCGAAATGCGTGACGGAAGATAGCAAGAAAAAACATATGCAGCCGTACCCAAGGATAAAATATTTTTTTGCTTAATAGTATGAACCTTTACGTTTATTATATTTTTATTAATCTAAAGACAATATTTCAGCATTTCAATAAATAATTTTATATTATAGGGTCCTATATGATTTTTTTAAGCGACATCATTTTGTAACATTAGGCAGCGTAAAGGGACACGCTTTATTTGTATGTAAAACACCTCTGTCACACGTTTCGAATACTATGTCACAATAATTTTGTAAAAAGCAAAAACAATAAAAACGGGATTTTAGTGTTATTATAATGACTATATGGTCCAAAAAATCTTGTGACAATAAAATTTGAGAAACTGCAATTTAGGACGGATACAGATTTTTTTTTCCTGAGGAGACACGTCATTGTCGGTAGAAAAGTAGAACGCCCCATATCTCAAAAGAATTACAATTAAATTCGCTTATTTGAGAATTAAGAAGTTAATATTTTCATGCTTTGACATTAACAAATTTAATAAGTTTGTACATCATTTATAGCTGTTAAATTATTTATAAATGATGCACTTAAATCATATTAACACACATAATTATCTAACTATGGTAATGACTATTAGTAAACAAGGTGTATATACTTCTCTGCAGCTTTAAAAGTTACTGTTATCAAATAGGTAATCTAGTACTTAGTACATCATCATCATCATCAGCCTATGTTAGTCCACTGCTGGACATAGGCCTCTCCCAAGACACGCCACTCAGCCCGATCTTCGGCTTTTCGCTTCCATCCACCGCCAGCTGACCTACGTATATCGTCACTCCATCGAGTCTCAGGGCGTCCTACGCTACGTTTACCAATACGCGGTCTCCACTCTAGAACAAAATCAAAATCAAAATGTATTTATTTGCTAAGTACAGGTGTCAAAATGTTGGTACATAAATAAAACATCGCTTAAACCATACTTAACCCAGTATTGGGTGCAAAAATTAGATAAAATTGTTACTATTAGAATGTCAAATGGGATAAAAAAATAATGTCAAGTCTACCCCAGCGGTTATCGCTACATATCAAAGTACTATTGAAATGCTTCTACAAAAACAAATAACGTTTAATCAAATTAAAAAAAGACTATTTACAAAATGTATACAAAAAACTTAGTCTAAAAAACCGTCAGTCAGCATTGCCACGCTGGATGGCAATGCTAAGCTTTTGACCAAAGTAGATACCAGCATTCTGGTCACCTGAAGCCTCCTCTAGACGTTTGGCCAGGTCATACAGTTCGAGTGCGGCCGGCCCCCACGGACCTAAAGTTTCAACCCCAAACGGCACAAAAAGATACATTCTATCCAAATAACTATATATGTGCCGTTTGAGGTTTTCAGCTTTAGCTTTGTATTCTACAAATAAATTTACGACGTGTAGTTAACCAACAAGTTTTTTGTTGAACCTTAAAAAAAACACAACAAAAATTGTTGCGAATATTATTATTTTTTGTTTTCGCTAATTATAGTTATGATATTTATATCGCAGAAGCACTAAATGGCACGGTTTTTTCCTCAACATTGCTTTTGTGTTTTATTTTTATTTGACTTTAGAAAGGACAAATACATTTGCATCGACAGAACAGGTTTTGAAGCGAAATTGTAAAACCTAGAATATCGTCGCAAAGTTCCTAGTTTTTATCGGATTCATTTCAGAGAGTGTGCTTCAAAACTTCATAGTCCAATTGTCCCTTCTTATATTTACTTTTATTTATGTAAAAAATAATGAGACGAACGAGACGCTCTCCTGATGGTAAGAGATAACGCCTGTCCATGACCATTGCAGCGATACACAGAACTCTGAGTAACAAAACAAAGTCCGGGGCATCGCTGCTTTGGCGCTCATTACTTTGAGACTTTCGATGGTTAGTCTCAACAGCTCAGTAATTTCGCTAGCTGCAGTGCCCTTCAAACCGGAACACAGTAATGTTTACACACTACTGCTTAGCGGCAGAATAACTGGTACTGCGGTGGTACCTACCTATACGACCTCCTGCTCAGGAGATCTACCACCAAGTCTACCGCCAAGCATTACATTACTGTGTTCCGGTTTGAAGGGTACTGCAGCGAAATTACTGGGCTGTTGAGACTAACCATCTAGTCTCAAAGTAATGAGTGCGATGCCCTGGACTTTGTTTTGTTACTCAAAGTTCTGTGTATCGCTGCAATGCTCATGGGCAGGCGTTATCTCTTACCATCAGGAGAGCGTCTCGATCGTTTCATTACCTTTACATAAAAAAACTTGAAACTAAACTAAACACACACACACGCATATACACACCGTCTTCACCGCACCAATCTATATTGTAATCGCAAGTGTAGGGAGTCCCTGCGAAACAGGTCCTCGCCTAGTGCAGGGACTACAAGCAACGATGAAATCTGTACATAACACATTTTATGAAATAAATTATTTTGTAATTTTGTATTTTGTAAACTTAACTGAAAAAACGCGGACTGGACTTGACCAAGACTGGATTTCAATTATAACTATAGCTACAAGGCAACTTATTTAACTAATTAAGCTTGAAAATATCAAAAAACTTGACACTGGCAAATTATCAAAATGCGACGCCAAAACTAAAAAAAAAGCAGACGGAAACCACTATTCCTTTTTTTTCAAAATGGCCAAACAATAAAACAAACGACGCTGTCGTGGTGGTAAAATATATTGAGTTTAATAACATTTTATTTATTGAGGATAAAAAGAAACAGTTAAATATACCTCACGACAACAATTATGCCAAACTTAACATTTAAATGTCAACGTCTGAAACTAAAAGTAATAAAATTAAAAATAGGAATTTTGGCGGGAATGCGGAAAGGCCGTGTCGTCACATCATGATTCAGGCTAGTTTCCAGAACTTGTATGTTATTTTTCAAGTGTTTAAATTAAAACAGAGTTTTTTTTTCTTTGGTTTTGGCGTCGCGTTTTGAGCAATTGCCTTTTGTCAATTGCCAAAAAAACTTTGAGTAACAAAATAACGTCCAGAGCATCGCTGCTTCGGCACTTATTACTTTGAGACTAGATGGTTAGTCTCAACAGCCCAGTAATTTCGCTAGCTGCAGTACCCTTCAAACCGGAACACTGTAATGTTAAAATAAATTAAATCATGTTAGGTATGTCAAAATTACATTACAAATAATATGTCAGAAATAAAAATCAAATGTCAAAAAATAAAATACCGATATCAAACAGAAATAATAAAAATTTGATAATTGGTTAATGTCATTCAAAATTGGTCATTTAAACACATCAATTGAGTAATAGCATTTCTTTAATAGTAGTGCCTTTAATTTCTTACTAAATAGATAAATGTTCAAATTTACTTAACTAAATATAGATTAGCAGACTGATAGTTCACTTGGTGGTAGATCTCCTTAGCAGGAGGTCGTCTAGGTAGGTACCACCGCAGTACCAGTCATTCTGCCGCCAAGCAGTAGTGTGTAGACATTACTGTGTTCCGGTTTGAAGGGTACTGCAGCGAAATTACTGGGCTGTTGAGACTAACCATCGAAAGTCTCAAAGTAATGAGCGCCAAAGCAGCGATCCTCTGGACTTTGTTTTATTACTCAAAGGTCTGTGTATCGCTGCAATGGTCATGGACAGGCGTTATCTCGTACCATCAAGAGAGAGAGTTTCGTTCGTCACAAAAAAAAGTTTTGTATATTAAATTATTAAAAATATGAATTGACTTAGCTTGTCTAAAAATGGAAGGAAGGGCATTCCAAAGTAAGGCAGCTTCCACAATAAAAGAAGTCCTTTTTTTATTCTTGACAGGCTAGGTGTTTGAC
This sequence comes from Biston betularia, assembly GCA_905404145.2. Lineage (NCBI taxonomy): Eukaryota > Metazoa > Arthropoda > Insecta > Lepidoptera > Geometridae > Biston > Biston betularia. The sequence continues at coordinate 838,589 of FR989891.1, forward strand.
CACAGCTCACCTGATGTTAAGTGACGGTGTCGTCGAAGATGGTATACACACCTAGCCTGGAATGGAAAGACATGTGATTGATTGCATCTGTAGAAGTACAATTCATTATTAGCCTTACGTACGTATAGCTAGTTAGATCCAACTATACGAGGTGTCGTATACCCCCAACAATATTTTAACAGCTCATGGCAACATTGGCGTAGAGGCCATCCCGAGAAGTCTTTATCCTCTCAACATGTAAGATCACAAGTTATCATAAGTCAAACTTAGCTGTAAACTTGACCAGGTTCAACCCTAAACCTGAACAGCTGTCGCATGACCTTGGCTGTCAATGACTAATAAGTACGCAGAAAGGATATTATTATTACCTACTAAGATGAGAACTGAATAAACATAGATTAAATCTTAACTTAGTGTAACTATTTAGTTTGTTTCCGGATCAGCCAACTTCATACAAACTTCCAATGCTGGGCACGGGCCACCTCACTGTGAGAAATCCACGCCCTTAGACCACCACGCTGGCCAAAAGCGAATTGACAGATTTCATACATCTAGAAAAATGTCAGAACCCCCAAACATACAACGACATTATATATTAACCTCAATTTGAAATGATTAAAAAACATATTAAAATAACATTATATAAAAATTATTTATTTGATAACATACATCCCGAAGAGATTAACTTTGTATTCATTAACTATAGACTATGTTTTGTTCGACAGCCCCGTTGGCTCATTGGTAGTGTATCTGTTTTGAGAGCTGTAGGGCGTGGGTTCGATTCCCCACGTAATATCTGACACAACTGTGGTACCTACCTAGACATCTTCCTGCAAAGATGACCCACCAAGTAATACGCAATATAATTCTTAGATCATCTTCATCATCTGCAACAACAATAGAAGTTTTTATGACAATGCACTTGCAACTGTTTTATAATCTGTAACAATGCGGAGGTCACTCGATAATGTCCATCGTTACAAGCCACACACGAAGCCCGTAGGGTACAAATCGATCGTTTATACATACTGAGATCGATCTATCAATAGCTGTGCCGATACAGCACGCTTGGCGGGATATTGTTTTTAGGGTTCCGAATTCAAAGGGTAAAAACGGGACCCTATTACGTCTATTAGGACGTATTAGGACGTCCGTCTGTCACCGGGCTGTATCTCAAGAATGGTGATAGCTAGACAGTTGAAATTTTCACAGATGATGTATTTCTATTGCCGCTATAACAACAAATACTAAAAATAAAATAAAAGAAAATATTTAAGGGGGGCACCCATACAACAAATTTGATTTTTTGCCGTTTTATAGATTATGTTACGGAACCCTTCGTGCGCGAGTCCGACTCGCATTTGGTCGGTTTTTTTTATAATTCATTGGCAAAAGGATACGGATTTCTTTATGCCTAATCTTTGTAATAACTAAATAAATATTGCAGGACTATACACACAGCGCCATCTGGCCTTCAAACTAAGCAGAGCTTGCGTGATGGAAGTCAGATAACTGATAGAATACATAAATACTTTTTTTTTGTAAATACATACAGAACACACAGACTCAGAACAAACATTTGTTTATTCACAAAATGTTTGCCTTGAGTGGGAATCGAAACCACGCCCTACAGCTCTCAAGGCAGATATACTACCAATGAGCCAACGGCAATAATTATGTCAATACAATTAAATTTCAATAAAAACAAAAATATTATAATCACTTACTAGTAATTCAATAATCTCTTATTTATGGACTTAAATTGTTTTGTGAACAAGACAAGTGACCCGTGCAAAACGTGTCTGGTTCGCTAGTTTTATATTTATAAACATCTTCTTGACATTAGCCGCGCATACAAGGAAATAAAGTACAGACTATTAAATAACTAACGCAAGGTCTTTGCTGTTTTAATGCTGTTTGACTTTTATTCCATTTTATAGAATTCCATACTTTGTTTACTTTATCTACTGCCATCTCACAGATGTACTGATCATCCTGCTTATCCCACAAATATTATAAATGTGAAAGTTTGCACGGATGTTTGTTGCTTTTTTACGCAAAAACTACAGAACGGATTTTGATAAAATTTGGTATGGAAATAGTTGACACCCTGGATTAACATATAGGCTACTTTTTATCCCGGAAACATGTAGCGGGTTGCACCGCGGGGCGCAGCTAGTCCCACTAATTTTATAAATTTGAAAGTTTGGGTGGATGTTTGTTGCTCTTTCACGCAAAAAGAACGGATACTGAACGGATTTGAATGAAATTTGGCATGACATAGCTACATAGGCTACTTTTTATTCCGGAAACATGTAGCGGGTAACACCGCGGGGCGTAGCTAGTTTGAATGTTTCCTTGAGAAAGTCGTCAATCTTATAATTTAGCATTTTGTAGTCAAAAACTTTTTAAATTTGTCTTGCTCCTTGAGACTTTCCGGTATATGGTTATATATAACAGGGCCCATGCCTAGAAAGCTGTTTCTGTAAAGTTGTGTACATGCTTTGTGTACCTACTTGTAACGCGCTTGGATCGCGACGGTTACGAGCACGCCTTTCTGACACTTTTGGAAACATTTTGGGATTATCTCTCACAAATACAGCTAGCTCATGGATATATAATGATGGGAGCGTTAAAATATTATATTTTTTAGGCTTAAGTTTAAACATAGATCTAATACATCGTTTCTGATATTTGAAGACATGATTTTTGTCAGTGGAATTCCCCCAGGGGCCTATCGAGTGCATTTCTCTAGTCGATTTTAGGTATTCTGTGCGCTCCGTGTGTGAGTGCGCAAGGCACACGAGCGAACAGCTAGTACCGCGCGCCGCCGTCGGCGCCACGCGCTACAGGCATTGTCGATACACATACGGCGGCGAAATGAAAATCGGTTTGAGCTATGGAACCGACCAACCCGTGATAAGAAGTTAAGGTGGTTCGATTTCCATACAAATAAATTTTTGCCATTTATGGACTAACGGAGCATAATTTTACATGAAAATCACTGCTACTGGCATTTATTTTGGTCTTTATTTGCGGTAAATCACAATTGCTTGTCTTATTATTAGCATGATCTACTGTATATATCCTCTTATCTCTGCAGTAACACGTGTATCGCCTCTACACGAGGCATCCTCAGGACGTGTTGCCTCTTACAAGTACCTATGTCCAGCGCTGGTCTTCCGGTGAGCCCCTGTAGTTGAAAACCAAACCATACGTGTGTGTGAGTGTAAAGACGAAAACCTCAAACATACAATTTGTTGCGATGATAGCTCAGTGGTTAGCGCGGTAGGTTCGCATGCCGAAGGGCGTGGGTTCAAACCCCAACAATGAGCTTGAGCTACCGGTGAAGGAAAACATCGTGAGGAAACCATAGCATGGTGGTAGCGTACTCGGCTGGCTAGCAACCACACGAGAGTTGAAAATCCGCCGCCAAGCATCTAACGGTGTGTTCCGGCAGCCTCACTTGAGAGCCAGTTCCATTCCAGGCTAGGTGTGCTTCAACATCTTCGACCACACCTTCACTTAACATCAGGTGAGCTGTGGTCAAACACCTAGCCTGTTAACAATAATTAAATTAATAAATTAATTACAAAACAGCCAGGAAAAAAAATATTACACATAATTGCAACCTTGGTTATAAAGTAAAAGATATTATAAAACGCAACAAAGTGCTTTATGGACGAACGTGTTTAGTATAATAATGCTGCATGAATAACAACTGGTTATGAAATATGCAATTATGTTGTTAATTCAATTTTGGATGTTTTCTGCAATAAAATATTAGCGGATTTAGCTTTTCTGGCTAACCAAAGATTGTGATCAATTATACATTTTTTTACATTACACACAGCGCCATCTGACCCCAAACTAAGCAAAGCTTGTACTATGGGAGTCAGATAACTAATAGAATACTTCAATACTTTTTTTTTTGTAAATACATACTTATAATACGTATAGTACATCCAGACACAGAACAAACATTTGGTTTTTTTTATATCACAAAATGCTTGTCCTGGGTGGGAATCGAACCCACGCCCCACAGCTCTTGAAGCAGACATGCTACCAATGAGCCAACAGGGCTGTGAAAATAGCGCAAGTTCCATAACTATTGCTTAATTGTTACTTACAAACATGCTTCATTTCCTTCTGAACCAAATTCCAAACTTAACGCGTACGAAGTCGCGGCCGTAAGCCAGTACATATATATTACTGGGCTGTTGAGACTAACTCTATCAAAAGTCTCAAAGTAATGAGCGCCAAAGCAGCGATGCCCTGGACTTTGTTTTGTTACTCAGAGTTCTGTGTATCGCTGCAATGGTCATGGGCAAGCGTTATCTCTTACCATCAGGAGAGCGTCTCGTTCGTCTTATTACTTTTCACATAAAAAAAATAAAAAATATATATATAAATTAATGTGAAAGTACATAATTACGTATTAAAACATGTAAGCAAATAAGTTCGTATAGGCAAAGTAACCAGCCCTAGTGTCAGAGTTAAAAAGTTTAAACTAAAGTAGTCGTTGTTTACTCGCTCATTACACATAAATAGTAATGACATGCCTAAATCAGAGCGGTAAATGACATTTGACTTTTGGAATAAATTGAAGTATTTACCATACAATAGTCAAAACGGGAATCGATTTAACTGTCGTACGCTGTCAATTTTATTTTACCTAATAGTTTAGATCAGTAAGGTAGTGCCAGTTGAATTATTTTGGTAAGAAATTTCATTGAATAACCTCACTATATTTTGATTTTATTTGTACTAACAAATAATTTAGTGATAACACCAAAGTTACAAGTCAAAGAAATGTTCAATGTCATTTTTAAATTTTAAAAATGACATTGAACATTTCGACATCATAACACATGTCAATATAATTTTTAAGTTATTGCATAGCTTCTATCGCGGGCCTTGAGCGTGGAGACCGAATCCAGAAATTCCGTAACGAAAATAACCTAACACCCCCCACTCCCACCGGCACAGCGGTGATACTTTTTAGTTTTGCCATCTATCGATGAATAGCAGAACTTTTAATGTATTTTTTGATATATCACGCTTGTCTCTTTAGTTCAGCAACTCGCCTCTAGGTGGCATTGGTTGTATCGGCGTAAAAATGCTATGCAATAATTTAATTTGCGGAAATACATTTCGAGTGTTCTAGATATTTTACGGTTTACGTTTGTCCGCCATGATGATGATGTGGTTTAAGGTTGTTCGATTTCCATACAAATATTTTTTTGCCATTTATGGACAAATAGAGCATAATAATACAGTGAAATCACAGCTACTGGCATTTATCTTGGTCTTTATTTGCGGTAAATTACAATAGACCAAACTAAATGCCAGTAGCTGTGATTTTACTGTAAAATTATGCTCCATTTGTCCATAAATGGCAAAAAAATATTTGTATGGAAATCGAACAACCTTAAACCACATCATCATCATGGCGGACAAACGTAAACCGTAAAATATCTAGAACACTCGAAATGTATTTCCGCAAATTAAAGCCTAAATCAATCAATTATCTGGAAGTTGAAGACTTGGCTTTTCAAGCTGGCATTCTAGAAGTTCAATGGCATGATGAAATCGGGGTCGTATAACAATTTACTTATTTCATTGTTTTTTTTTTATTATTTATTTGACTTGTAACTAATGTTATCAATATTCTTAGTATTATTTATCAATGTCTTCAAGTGTTTTGCTTTGAAGGGCTTTGAATATTGTTTTAATAATATATTTTTTTGTCCACAGATCATGAGCCAGGCTTTAGATTCGTCTTCCCTGACAAACACAAAATTCACATCTGAAAATATGAGCAGGTAAAGAGATTTTAACTTATACCACATTGTAATCAAGAGTCAAAGACTTTGTCTTCAATGTAAATTTTAAATTATGCCCGATTGCGGCGAAGTGCGGGGTCTACCCGGAACCCAAAAACATGGCAGTGGTCTATCGAGCCAAAGAAAAATAATGTTATATTGGCAGGTGGCTGGAAGCTCAGCGAAGAGGGGAGAAGATCGATCTAGACGTGTACGGCAAACCAAGCGAGAAGCAGCTCCGAGACCTGGACAATGTCCGGACCCTTAGCAAAGAGCTGCAGGAAAACCTAGCGGTCAGTCGAACTGTATATATTACCTTCAATTTATATTGCACCATATGAATTTTTATTTACTACGGCAAGGCATGCGTTTAGCCACGATCTAACCTGATAGAAAGCGACTTGGTGGTAGATCTGTTTTGCAGGAGGTCGTCTAGGTGGGTACCACCGCAGTGCCAGATATTCTGCCGCCAAGCAGTAGTGTGTTCCGGTTCGAAGGGTACCTACTGCAGCTGTGACATTACAGAGCTGTTGAGACTAACCAAAGTAATGAGCGTCAAAGCAGCAATGCTTTATCATACCAAGTTCTGTGTATCGCTGCAATGGACAGGCGTTATCTCTTACCATCAGGAGAGCGTCTCGTTTCATTTGTGGCCGAAGATGGAGCCTAGGAAATACCTATTCACGTGAACAACCCCGATTTGAACTTGGAAACACTGACGCTGGCAACGAGTTCCATACATCGTACGGACTAAGCGCTTCGATTCCACATTCTTCATACGCACAGCGAGGATGTGGAACTCTCTGCCGGCGTCTGTTTTTCCCGTGAAGTACAATTTGGGTGTCTTCAAATCTAGAGTAAACAGGTTTTTTTCTAGGTAAGCGTGCTTCATCTTGGACTGCCTCCTGCTTAACATCAGGCAGGGTGTGGTCAAACGCGAACCTATTATGTATAAAAAAAAAAAAAAAAATCAGCAGTTTTTACAAGAAAACGTTGCGTTCAAAGGAAATTTCCACAGTAAGGCGTCTTTTGGACGAGCGATGATCCTGAATGAACGATATGCGATGACCCTAATACGATTTTAGATCTAATAGATTTCCCACACGGTTTTAGCACGGTCGGTTTATACGCTGGGTAAAAAGGGCGAGTGTAAAAGTTAAAACCTCAACAATGAGCTTGAGCTGTCGGTGAAGGAAAACATCGTGAGGAAACCATAGCATAGTGGTTCTTTATAGTACTCCGCTAGCTAGCTACCACACGAGAGTTGAAAATCTGCCGCCAAGCATCTAACGGTGTGTTCCGGCAGGCTCACTTGAGCCAGTCCCATTCTCAGACGTACTTTACCATCTTCGACAACACCGTCATTTGAAGTCAGGTGAGCTGTAGTCAATCATATAAAAACACTTTAATAAAAATGTATTCTCCAGGAACTAGAAAACTCAGTAAGAGTAGCCGACGAAGAGAATCAAGCCATGAACCCCACGGCTCCCATTCTAGATTTCTCAGAAGACCACGAGTTCGTGTCAGCCAACGATCTGGAGAACTGCTATGGTGACGAGGACAAGGTGGACGCTAAAGAGGAAGAAAAGAGGCGTCTCACGAAGGGTAAAGGATCCAGGACTCAGATCCAGAAGTTTTATAAGGACCAGTGTGTTTTTGTGACGGGAGGGACTGGGTTTTTGGGGAAAGGTGAGTTTGCATGGCTTTTTGTTTGGCATGAGACCATCGATCAAAGAAACAAGTGCGCAGACATACACGCATTGTGGCAAACATGATTAGCTACTCAAAAACTTAAAACGATTGACAGGTCTTTTTTTTACTGTGGACAAGCTAGGTGTTTCACGTGTTAAGTGGCGGTATAGTCGAAGATGGTAACGTATTTGCAGTGCCCCCGGTATTGCAGATATCTATAGGCGACGGTGATTGCTTACCATCAGGCAACCCGTCAGCTTGATTGCTACTTGAGGCATAAAAAACACACCTAGCCTGGAATGGCACTATTAGTTGCTTGGCGGCAGATTTTCAACTTGAGTGTGGTAGCTAGCCACTCGAATACTAGAAAGTACTTTGCAATGCTATGGTTTCCTTACGATGTTTTTCTTCACCGGCAGCTCTAGCTCATTGTTAGGGTTTGAATCCACGTGTAATGCGACAGCTATAAAGTATAAAATCAAAAAGCAATGTTAGTGTTCAACACAAACCAAACGACAGCTAAATACATAGCAAACTGCTGCGATAAGGCGTTTTGGCGGAGTTTTTTCTTCAAACGCAGTCGAAGAGATGTTTTTGAAACTTTGTTTCTTTGATCGAATATAAGGCTTTTATTAAGCTCTGTTATACTTAAAAAATATGATAGTCTATATTCATGCTTTAGTATTTTTATAGATAAATACGTCTTTGGAAATAATAGCGAGTTACTCAATGCTGCATTGTCATCTATGTCGAATGTCGATAGATCCTGTGAATTTATTACTAGACATGGATTTTTGCACGACTGTCCCAAAAGCAAGTGCAATGTTTTTAGAATCATGTTTTTTTTTAATGTAAAAAGTAGTGATACGAACGAGACGCTCTCCTGATGGTAAGAGATAACGCCTGTCCATGACCATTGCAGCGATACACAGAACTTTAGTAGTAACAAAACAAAGTTCAGGGCATCGCTGCTTTGGCGCGACTTTCGATGGTTAGTCTCAACAGCCCAGTAATGTCTGTCTGTATGTGAGTTTTGTGTATTCCCCCATAACTTTGAAATGGTTGAACAGATTTGGATGTATACCCTACATCATATCAACTGACATCGATTATAATTATTTTGAAAAAAAAAAGTCATTTATTCGTGGACATTTGTGTTGTTTTTTCAATTTTTTTAACTCTACAGATAAACAACGTATTACATAAATGTTTTATAGATAAATAACTCGTCAATTGAGTAAAAACATATTTAAACTTTTTTTTTTCTCGCACATCGCACTATCCACGCGATCCTATTTGCCATGCCAAATTGTAGAATGATTTTCTTTCCTCCGTATTCTTTCTTGTTTTTTTTTAAACAATCAAACAAACACATTTAAATAAACTATCTTACTATCAAGAGCTGAAGGGCGTGGGTTCGATTCCCACGCAGGACAAGCATTTTGTGATATAAACAAATGTTTGTTCTGTGTCTGGGTGTTCTGTATGTATTTACAAAAAATACTATTTAAGTATTCTATCAGTTATCTGACTTCCATAGCACAAGCTTTGCTTAGTTTGGAGTCAGATGGCGCTGTGTGTAATGTCCTACGATATTTTTTTTTAATTGAACGGCGTTTCATATCTGTATGTTATAATGTTTGGTGTGTAATAAACTTGTATTCTATTCTATTCTATATTCATCACATATGTTGAGCATGGGTGGGAATCGAACCTACGGCCCACAGCTTAGAAAACAGAGCTATCTAGACGGGGATAATGACACAATAAACGTGATATTCCCACGGTATACGCAAGTTTATGGGCATGAGGCCTTGCCGCGGCTTTGAGACTCCATATTGATTCTCAATCAATAATGATTAAATAAATTTGGACAAAAATAGCGCGACCTACGTCTTTATTGATATTACCCTAAAATGTTTGAACTCTGTACAAATACGCAGCGTACATAAAAAGGTCGATCCCAATGAGTGATGTCAATCGATTTTAACCAAACTTCGATTGAAAAAAAATCCTTCCAATATTACAAACGTGAAAGTTTGCGAGTATGGATGGATGTTTGTTGCTCTTTCACGCAAAAACTACTGAATGCATTTTGATGACATTTGGTATGGAGGTAGCTGACACCCTGGATTAACATTATTTATAAATCTGCGAGATCTAATCAGAAATGAGGAGAACAACAAAAAATAAGTAACCGACATAGCCCAGAGAATTGGGAAGTTGAAGTGGCAATGGGCACATAGCCCGCAGAACTGATGGCCGATGGGGCTGCACAGTTCTGGAGTGGAGACCACGGACCAGCAAGCGCAGCGTAGGACGTCCACTCTCAAGGTGGACAGACAACCTAATAAAGACCGCAGGAACGCGCTGGATGCGAATCGCTTCCAACCGATCTTTGTGGAAGTCGATGGGGGAGGCCTATGTCTAGCAGTGAACGTCCTACAGCTGAAACGATGATGATGATGATTATCTATAAAAACGGCAAAAAAATCGCGTTTGATGTACGGGAGCCTATTTATTTCATTCTGTTTTTTAGTATTTATCGTTATAGCGGCAACAGAAATACATCATTTGTGAAAATTTCAACTGTCTAACTGTCACGGTTTGTGAGATATAACCTGGTGACAGACGGATAGCGAGGTCTTCGTAATAGGGTCTCGTTTTACCCTTTGGGTACGGAATCCTAAAAAGTTATCAGGTATTAAAGTTATACCTGATTGTTGTTTTAAACATATTTATGATACCTGTTATGACCTTATTATCCCACTAATATTATAAATGTGAAAGTTTGGATGGCTGTTTGTTACTCTTTCACGCAAAAACTACTTTACGGATTTGGATGAAATTTGGTATGGAGGTAGCTGAGACCCTGGATTAACACATAGGCTACTATTTATCCAGAAAACATGTAGCGGGTAACAGTGCGGGGCGCAGCTAGTCATCTTACATTACGACCTGTTTTGATCTTATATTTTATACGATTTATGGTTTGGATAATAAAAAGGGATTATTAATGTTCTGAACTGTAGATACATCGACCTTCAGATCATTGGCATTTGATTAGAAATTCGCTATAACGAGATTTTTACCTTTTTCGGACAAACCGGTTTTCAAAACTTATTAAGTTTGCTAATTTGCTTTTAAAATCATCGATGAAGTCATACATGAGGGACTAGGATGGCCTACACACCATATACCATAATATATTACCATGTCAAGAGGAAAAGAGATAGAGCTATCGCACTGTAGTAGTTTTATTTAATTTAATTTGTAACATATATAAATGTTCAAAAATATATTAAGCTTATGTAAAAATGCATGGTGTGTTTTAAAGCTACGTTTGTGCATGATCGCAGCGTGTTTTTTTGGAATTTATGTGTTTTTTAATGCTTATTGGTGTTCTTTTTGTTGGAGTGATGACAGTTGAAGGTGAGTCAAATATACTAAAATATTATTTTTTACACAATATTTAAGGTAATCTTTTGACATCAAAGTATTTACAAGTTCATTTGTTTGCGGTTTTTTGTATTTATGCAATGTGTTTGACAATTCACCTGATGTTAAGTGACGACATGGTCAAAGATGGTACACTAAGCCTGGAATGGAACTGGGTCTCAAGTGAGGCTGTCGGAACACACCGTTAGGTGTTTGGCGGCAGATTTCCAAGCGCGGTCGGTTTACACGCCGAAGGGTCTGGGTTCAAACCCCAACAATGAGATTGAGTTGTTACGGAAGGAATAAAATCGTGAGGACACCTTAGCATGGTGGTAGCGTTCTCTCTAGTACTCGGCTGGCTAGCTACCACACGAGAGTTGAAAATCTGCCGCCAAACATCTAACGGTGTGTTCCGGCAGCCTCACTTGGGGGCCAGTTCCATTGCTGGCTAGGTGTGCTTTACCATCTAAATTTATCTTTAATAAAGAACATTAACAACTCATAGAAATGCACGTTTCCTCGCGATGTTTTCCTTCCCAGTTTGTAGTCTGCGTTAATACGCATTAGAAAAGACAGTGCGTGCCGTGGGATTTGAACCCAGTACCTCCAGATTGGCAGTCAGACGAACTCCCAACTAGACTAGCATTTTATAAATGTGAACGTTTGGATGGACGTTTGTTACTCTTTCACGCAAAAACTACTGAACGGATTGGAATGAAATTTGGTATGAAGATAGCTGAGAACCTGGATTAGCACTAAGGCAACTTTTTATCCAGAAAACATGTAGCGAGTAACACCGCGGGGCGCAGCTAGTATTACATACAATTGATACCTAATATCGCTGTAATTTTTTTTCTAATATTTATTTTTGTAACATTTTCAGATGGCAGAATAAGTCTGAAAGCCAGTCGAATCGTAGAAAAAGTTGTACTTTGAAAAGAAGCAAAGGGGGAAAATACTCTATTTATTTACGTATTTTATTGTCTCAATGTATTCAATTTTCAATGCTTAATTAAGTATTCTATGTAAACATCAATTCTGTAGTATATAATAAAATATTATTCAATAATAATAGAAAATGTTTGTCTTGCCGTTGTATTCTTGCATGTAACTTAAAAAAAATAGCTTTTACATGACATATAAAAAAAGACGGAGAAATTACACTAACCATCGAAAGTCTCAAAGTAATGAGCGCCAACGCAGTGATGCCCTGGACTTTGTTTTGTTAGTCAAAGTTCCAAGTATCGCTGCAATGGACATGGGCATGGACAAGCATTATCTCTCACTATCAGGAGAGCATTATGTTCGTCTCATTACTTTTATAATAAAATCATAGTTAAATGAATTGTTGTGCTTGTTTCGTGCGCATTGCCAAAAAAAATTGCGACGAAAAAAAGTAATTGTTTTTTCTTAAGTACTCTATGTTATAGATGATGAAGTTGTCTATGTACCTACCTTTTGATTTGACAATCCACACATTCAAACCTGAATTAAATATTTTTGTAAAAACACATTGGAATTTATTATAAAACAGTTTAAAATATTGTAATACTTGACACAGGCAAATGCACAAAACGCTTTGCCGAAAACGAAGAAGAAAAAAAATTACAGATTTAGCGGACTTCAAAAAGGAGAATCCTGCCCGATGGGGCAAATCAATAAAAAAAAAATCAAAAAGGAGAAAGTTTACGGCTATATTTTTAAAGTCTGTGGCGCTAGGTTGCTGTGAGGGATACATAATTATTTATTTGAAATACATTTTAATTTGATCAAAACTTCGTATTATTTCCCTATTCATATGTACCTAATTTTCATCATCATCATCATCATCATCATCAGCCTATATAAGTCCACTGCTTGGCATAGGCCTCACACGGGACCGAAATTATGTATCGAGGTCGAGAGCGATTGTTTAAATCCAGAGCGAAGCGAAGGATTCTACTTTTAATGAAATGAAAATCAAATCAAAATAATTTTATTAATACATATAATTATGTGTGCATTATGCTTACAATTTGTGTCTTCCAATCCAGAGTAAACAGGTTTCTTCTAGGTAAGCGTTCATCTTAGACAGCATGGGTGTAGTCAAATGAAAACCTATTATTGAAGTCAAAGAAGATTTTTGATGGTAGTTAACTAATTTCTTTTTTATATCATAATTTTGACAACTTTAGCAGTGGGTTCCGTGGTGTAGTGGTTATCACATCTGCTTTACACGCAGAAGGCCGCCAGTTCGATCCTGGCCGGAATCACTTCTTTTGCACTTTCTTTAATTTTTGTAGAATATATTTTTTTAATTATACTGTTTTTGTTTAGTTTTTAAATGTATTAATAAATATTTCTATTCATATTGTTCTCCTGATAGTAAGAATAGAAATTGCCAAAAAAAAAAAAACAAATACAAATACTTTATTGATAACACCAATGTTACAAGTCACTTCAAAATTTTAAAGATGTCATTAAATGGGTTTTAAAACACTGATTACATGTCAAAATAAGGTATGCCAATATCCAAACATGTCAATATAAAAAATATTGTCAATATAAACATACTGTCAATATAAAATATGTCAATATAAAAATATGTCAATACCAAAACAATATTGTCAATATATTAAAAAAACAAATATCTTTTAAGCGTATTGTAAAATAATTATAGTACCTATATCATTCGATATATATTATAGCAAGATTACATACGTTATACGTATATGTTATTCAAAAGAGAGCAGTCCGTGTTGTTGCGCGCGTAAAGCCACGAACAGCGGCAAAAGAATATTGACATTGCCGGCCTTGTATATGTATAGTGTCAGTATATATATGTTCAAAAACTGGGCAACCTTGGCGAAGTTTGCCGACCTTTGCGAGACGCATACCCCAAGGGATGCATTAAAACTAATAACACCAAGGCATCACCTAGCTAAGTCCCAAAAGTGTGCGCGGGTTTTCGGTTTTTAACTCCCTGCCTAAGTCCATACGGGAAGCTAAGTCGCTATCTAGCTTCAAGAACAAACTTAAGCTGTTTTTGATAAACATGGCACCTTATACTGTCGAGGAGTTCGTTCCAAAAATAAATTAACGCTGATTATGTATTATTTTCTTAATTGATACAATGACCACTTTAAAAATCAACAGTTAAAAAAAATGTATGAAATACATATATGTATACCTAGATATAAGAACCTGACATGTAATTTATAATTATCAATAAAGTATCAGTATCAGTATCAGTACGATTTAGGCCTCTTTTATAAAAATATAATAATGTTCATGTAGTTTATTAACAAAGTGATATAAATTCCCATGACAACTGCGTGGCACAACCAATTGTGCCTTGGGGAATTTCAATTCCCTTAGGCACTACCAGTTGTGCCAAAGGGAAACATATTTTACCAATGACACTACCAAGCGATACCGGTAGTGCCAAGGGGAATTGATATTCCCTTTAGCACTATCGGTTGTGCCAAAGGAAAGCTTCTATTCCCGAAGACACAACTAGGCAAATATTGATTAAAAAAAATTAAACCCTTCTTATTATGGTAACTCAATAAATTCCACGCTTACGTCGATCCGATGAAATAAATAAATGTTGGAGGACATTTAACACAGCGCCATCTAGCCCCAAACTAAGCAAAGTTTGTACTATGGGAACCAGACAGCTGACAGAATACTTAAATACTTTTTTTTTGTAAATACATACAGTACACCCAGACACAGAACAAACATCGATGTTAGTCACACAAATGTTAGTCCTGAGTGGGAATCGAACCCACGCCTTTCAGCTCTCGAAACAGTCGTATCACCAATGAACCAACAGGGCTGTCAAATACGTACTTTTTCAATCATTCTACAATTTACTTGGTGGTAGATTTCTTGAGCAGGAGGTCGTCTAGGTAGGTACCACCGCAGTACCAGATATTCTGCCACCAAGCAGTAGTGTGTAAACATTACAGTGTTCGGGTTTGAAGGGTACTGCAGCTAGCGAAATTACTGGGCTGTTGAGACTAACCATCGAAAGTCTTAAAGTAATGAGCGCTAAAGCAGTGATGCCCCGGACTTTGTTTTGCTACTCAAAGTTCTGTGTATCGCTGCAATGGTCATGGACAGGCGTTATCTCTTACCATCAGGAGAGCGCATCGTTCGTCTCATTAAATAAATAAATAAATATCGTTGGATATTACACACAGCGCCATCTGACACCAAACTTAAGCAGAGCTTGTGTCATGGAAGTCAGATAACTGATAGAATACATAAATACATTTTTTTTTATAAATGCATACTAATAATACATACAGAACACCCAGACACAGAACAAACATTTGTTGATACATAAAATGTTTGTTCTAAGCGGGAATCGAACCCACGCCCTTCAGCTCTTAAGGCAGATATGCTACCAATGAGCCAACAGGGCTGTCATTACATTTTCAATATAAAAAAAACACAATTTGGTTGATTTGATAGGCAATATATAAACTTTAGGACTAATTGTTAAAAAGCGCCATCTGTTATCGCACTTTATCAACTTTCAGTTCTGATCGAAAAGTTGCTGCGTTCGTGTGGAGATGTCGCCACCGTTTACATACTTGTGCGGAATAAAAAGGGGAAAGACCCGACGGCCAGAGTGCATGATCTATTGGACGAATTTGTAAGTCATGATTTCATTCTTACCCGACTACGGCAAAAAGGAATCTAGGTGATATGTATAAAGGAGAATTTTTGCACCGTATTACATAACCTAATTTACATAATACATTAAAGTGTTTTGAAACAAGTTATATTATGACAACTGTGTATACTTTTTTTTAATGTAAAAGATAATGAGACGCTCTCCTGATGGTAAGATAATGCCTGTCCTTGGCCATTGCAGCGATACACAGAACTTTGAGTAACAAAACAAAGTCCAGGGCATCACTGCTTTAGCGCTCATTACTTTGAGACTTTTTTTTTATTGGTTGACAGTCTTGACCTCATCTCACCTAATGTTAAGTGACGGTGTGGTCGAAGATGCACACCTAGCCTGAAATGCAACTGGCTCTCAAGTGAGGTTGCCGGAAAACACCGTTAGATGCTTGGTGGCAGATTTTCAACTCTCGTGTGGTAGCTAGCCATCCGAGTACTAGAGAGTACGCTACCACCATGCTGTGGTTTCCTCACGATGTTTTCCTTCACCGGCAGCTCAAGCTCATTGTCATCAAGCAACCGACCACGCTAACCACTGAGGTATCATCGCTACAAAACTATGACACTTGCGATGGTTAGTCTCAACATCCCTGTAATGGCGCTGCAGTACCCTTCAAACCGGAATACAGTACCTAATGTTTCCACACTACCGCTTGGCGGCAGAATATCTGGTACTGCGGTGGTACCTACATAGACGACCTCCTTCTAAGGAGGTCTGCCACCTAGTAAATTTATAGCATAGTAGCCTATTTTGTAACTGTTTGTTTGTTTTTGTTTCTGTGCTTGTGTTAAAAAATGAAATAATTTTCTTTCTTTTTTTTCTGCAATTGTAAAAACTAAATCAATTTTCAGTTGTTCCACAGAGTTCACGAGGAAAATTCGAAGTCCATCCACAAGGTCGTGCCAATAACAGGGGACATGGAGCTACCAGGATTGGGCATCAGTGACGAAGACAGGAAAATTCTTACAAGCAAGGTACTAACTATACTCTGTTCAGGAATCTTAGATATCTATTTTATGTAAACAAAGGGGGTGACAGTATATAATAGTTATTTGTTATACAAGAGTGCAAAATTGTTTTTTAACCGCGCGCTCAATTTTGATGAGCGAGCGAGCGAAGGATTCTAAAATTACAATCCTGAGCGTTAGCGAGGGAATCAAAAGAGCACGAGGTGAAAACTCTTTGCACTCGAGTGCAACACGTAACTTTTCATCCCACCTCAGCGAGGAAATGACTAAATGCAAACAAAACGTACACCAAGGAGGTTCCGAGACTGAGTTTATCACAAATTAAAAAAAGTTGTATGATAAATTCGGCACCATGGAGGTAGAAGTAAATAGGTTTAATGATGTTTTGAATTCACAATAATACACCTGATACTTGTTTTCGGGGGAGTTTTGGCGGGAACGCGGGAAGAGTCGTGTCGCTCCGTTGTATTTTTTTCCAAAACTAGTGTTTTGTCGAGTGTTTATGCATAAAAATGGTGGTGTTTTATTCATAAAGTGCCGAATTACAAGCGCGAGTGTGGGAAAATGATATAATGTGGTGAAACATGAGTTTTCGTGTTGCTTCCAAAACTCCATCGAAGCTTTGTAGTAAAGTTGCCACTACTTTACTAAAGCATAACTGGAATTAACTGACACGAACTGGACTTGACAAAGACGACTTTGACGATAACTATAGCTAAGATACAGCAGAAATAACACTTAAGACAAGGCAGTATGGCTTTATAGCTTTAGCCTGCCCGAAAGGGCAAATTATTATAAAAAAAAAAAAAAAATTGTTTTCGGGGTAAAAAGTAGCCTATGTGTTAATCCAGGGTCTCAGCTATCTGGTATACACAAAATATTTTCCCTGAAAAAAAAACGTGTCTCAGATACCTCCGTACCATTTTGTGGTCCACAAGTTTTGAAGAAAGTACAATTGGGCGACGCAATTTTTGCAATTCCTGCCAAAACTCCAATTATGCTTCTAGGTGTCAATTATAATCAATGCCGCCGCAACTGTCAAATTCGACGAAAAGCTGTCAGTGTCAACTGCCATCAATGTCAAAGGGACCAAGGAGGTTCTGAAGCTGGCCAAGGAATGCAGGAACCTGAAAGCTCTGACGCATGTGTCTACGGCGTTCTCCAACACGCAGCTGAAGAAAATTGAGGAAAGGTCAGTCATTGGCATTCCTCTTCAATTATTTATTATTATTATTTAGTTTTGACAGCCCTGTTGGTTCATTGGTAGTATGGGTGCTCCAAGAGCTGAAGGGTGTGGGCTGGATTCCCATCCAGGATAAATATTTTGTAGTATAAATAAAATGTTTATTCTGTGTCTGGGTGTTCTGTATCTTATTATAAGTTTGTATTTACAAAAAAAAAGTAACTAAGCAATCTTTTTTAAAAAAATGTAAATGTAATGAGACGAACGATGGGCTCTCCTGATGGTAAGAGATAACGCATGCCCATGACCATTGCACAGAACTTTGAGTACCAAAACAAAGTTCGGGACATCGCTGCTTTGACGCTCATTACTTTGAGACTTTCGATGGTTAGTCTCAACAGCCCTGTAATTTCGCTAGCTGCAGTACTCTTCAAACCGGAACACAGTAATGTTTACACACTACTGCTTGGCGGCAGAATATCTGGTACTACGGTGGTACTTACCTAGACGACTTCCTGCTAAGGAAATCTAACACCAAGTAAAGTTATCAGTTATCTGACTTCCATAGTACAAGCTTTGCTTAGTTTAGGGTCAAATGGCGCTATGTGTTAATCCAGGGTCTCAGCTACCTCCATATCAAATTTCATCCAAATCCGTTCAGTAGTTTTTGCGTGAAAGAGTAACAAACATACTCACAAACTTTCGCATTTATAATATTAAGAAGAAGGATTACTAGTGTGATTATTAATTGTTATTATACAATATTATTATATTAAATTATTTATTAATTTAATTACGTCAGATACTCCGGCCAAAGTTCAAGAGTGTAGTTGGCGACCGTGGGAACTTCTGCTTGAACACTTACATTGATATTTTCCAGAGTTTTGGCGGGAACGCGGGAAGAGTCGTGTCGCTCCGTTGTATTTTTTCCTAAAACTAGTGTTTTGTCGAGTGTTTATGCATAAAAATGGTGGTGTTTTATTCATAAAGTGCCGAATTACAAGCGCGAGTGTGGGAAAATGATATAATGTGGTGAAACATGAGTTTTCGTGTTGCTTCCAAAACTCCATCGAAGCTTTATAGTAAAGTCGCCACTACTCTACTAAAGCATGACTGGAATGAACTGACACGAACTGGACTTGACTAAGACGACTTTGACGATAACTATAACTAAGATACAACAGAAATAACACTTAAGACAAGGCAGTATGGCTTTATAGCTTTAGCCTGCCCGAAGGGGCAAATTATTAAAAAAAAAAAGATATTTTCCACTCACACAGACGTACATACGTCTGACGCTCAGTATTGGTACACGCTGAGGCGTAAACACTACAAGATTTGAATACATTGACGTCACGCTAGAATAGATAAGGAGAGTTAAATTACTATAGCCACGAGCAAGAAGGAGACAGAATGTTTATTTTTTGTCCCTATCGCCGAAACTGGATTTAACATAGGCTATCTGTCACATTGTGACAGAAGTTAGCCAAACAAACTGGCGTTCGCATACGGGGAATCGAGGAGTACGACGCGCACGCACGCGGCTTCGTCTCGATTCCCGTAAAAGTGAATATTTTGCTCACTAAATGGGTTATACTTTTATTTTTCAGATTCTATGAACCTCCGATGTCGGTCGAAGCTTTAGAAGCAGTTTCGGAGCTTGACGAAAATCTAGTTGAAAGCATTTTGCCCACGTGAGTTAATATAAATGTACATTGAACAATAAAACGGGCCAAGTATTTTGCCGTTTTTGTAGATAATGGTACGGAACCCTTCGTGCGCGGTTCGACGCGTACTTGGCCGGTTTTTTCAACTTAAGAGTTTTTTTTTAAATCTTTATTTAAGAGTGCTTTTTCGCACAGCGAAAATGTTGCACTTGAGTTATTACAGGACGGACCAAAAATGATTTATTGAATGGAAGCCCCCTTAAAAAAATATTTTATTCTGTTTTCTAGTATTCGTTGTTATAGCGGCAACAGAAATATATCATCTGTGAAAATTTCAACTGTCTAACTATCACGGTTCATGAGATACAGCCTGGTGACAGACAGATCTGACAGACTGATGGACAGCGAAGTCTTAGTAATAGGGTCACGTTTTACCCGAAACCCTAAAATCAGATTCCGACGAATTGAGAACCTCCTCCTATTTTAAAATCGATTTAAATACTTTGTTAATTAATCTTTGTAAGTTTTTTTTTCTGTACCTTTTTTTTTTTAATGGTTGACAGGCTAGGTGTTTGACCACAGCTCACCTGATGTTAAGTGACGGTGTGGTCGAAGATGTTAAAGCACACCAAGCCTGGAATGGAACTGGCTCTCAAGCGAGGCTGCCGGAACACACCGTTAGATGCTTGGCGGCAGATTTTCAACTCTCGTGTGGTAGCTAGCCAGCCGAGTACTAGAGAGTACGCTACCACCATGCTATGGTTTCCTCACGATGTTTTCCTTCACCGGCAGCTCAAGCTCATCGTTGGGGTTTGAACCCACGCCCTTCGGCATGCGAACCTTTTTTTTTTTTATGTGAAAGTAATGAGACGATCGAAGCGCTCTCCTGATGTTAAGAGATAACGCCTGCCCATGACCATTGCAGCGATACACAGAACTTTAAGTAACAAAACAACGTCCAGGGCGTCACTGCTTTGGCGCTCATTACTTTGAGACCTACCGCGCTAACCACTGAGCTATCATCGCTACATCTTTTATCATATTATGTGTGTTCTGATTGATATTTTAACTTCAATGTTACAGCCTGCTAAGTTCTAGACCGAACACTTACTGTTTCACGAAAGCAATAGCTGAAGAAGCCATTAGGATATACGGTGAAGGCATGCCCATATGCATCGTCAGACCATCCATTGGTAAGATATTTAATTCTTACTAACTGGTGCCGAGACGTGGACGCTTACACATGAGGCTGTGCACAAAATTAGAGTCGCACAGAGAGCCATGGAGAGGTCCGTGCTCGGCATTAAATTCCAAGACCGAGTATGTAATACCGATATCCGGCGACGAACGAAAGTTCGAGACGTCGGTATCGCAATTATGAACCTCATGTGGAGCTGGGCAGGACACGTTGCTGGGCGACGTGATGACAGGTGGAGTAAGGTTGCAACAGAGTGGTGGCCTAGCCAAGGGAAGCGGAGCGTCGCGCGTCCAGCCGCGAGATGGGTCGACGATACGTCACCGTCGCGGGTCGAACCTGGACCAGATTGGCACAGGGCCGAGGCAGATGGCATGTAAAGAGAGAGGCCTACACCAAATTTCATCCAAATCCGTTCATTAGTTTTTGCGTGAAAAAGTAACAAACATTCATCCATTCAAACTTTCACATTTATACTATTATAAAGAGGATAGATTTGATTGTTTGTTTGTAATGAAAAGGCTCCGAAACTACTGGACCGATTTCAAATATTTTCTTTCACCGTTGGGAAGCTACACTATCCCCGGGTGACATAGGCTACTTTTTATTCCCGTATTCTCACGGGAACGGGAACTACGCGGGTGTAACCGCGAGGCCTCCGCTAGCGTATAAAATTAGTGGGAAGTAATTTGTATAATAGTCTAAAACTTTGATGAAAACTCCAGACTTTTTTGTGGTTAACAGGCTAGTTGTTTGACCACAGCTCACCTGGTGATGGTGGAAGATTGTACAACGTACCTAGCCTGCAATAAATAAATAAATATCATAGGACATTACACACAGCGCCATCTGACCCCAAACTAAGCAGAGCTTGTGTGATGGAAGTCAGATAACTGATAGAATACTTAAACTTGCGTTTTGGGAACTATCCCCATTGATAGCGGCCTTTTAGATTAGTTATTATTTTAAATGTTACATTTGCCTTAGTTACTTTACTTATTTATACCTAGATAGTTTAATTTTCTATGTTTATTTTAACATTTTTATAACTTAAATCGTTTTTTTTTGTAAATACATACTTATAATACATACAGAACACCCAGGCACAGAACAAACATTTGTATATTTGTATTTTTTATTTTATTTATTTATTGTTTACTTGGTGGTAGATCTTCTTAGCAGGAGGTGGTCTAGGTAGGTACCACCGCAGTACCAGTTATTCTGCCGCCAAGCAGTAGTGTGTAAACATTATTGTTCCGGTTTGAAGGGTACTGCAGCGACATTACAGGGCTGTTGAGACTATGGTTTCCTCACGATGTTTTCCTTCACCGGTAGCTTAAGCTCATTGTTGGGGTTTGAACCCACGCCCTTCGGCATGCGAACCTACCGCGCTAACCACTGAGCTATCATCGCTACTAAAATCGTGTTCCGATTTGAAGGGTACTGCGGTCGTATATATACGATAATTAATGTTTCAGTGGTGTCGACGTATGAGGAGCCGGTTCGTGGTTGGACGGACAGCGTGTATGGTCCAACTGGGCTTGTCATCGGCATCGGCACTGGGGTAAGCATTATCTCTAGCGACCCGCCCCGGTTTTGCACGGGTGCAATGCTGATACTAAATATACCTACCTACTACAGAATGTCCTTATAAACAACGTTTACAGCTGTTTTGTCATTAGACAATACAAACATGTTTTGTTTAGAGGTTACTCTTGAAAGAGCGACATATAATTGACCATGAGAAAAACACTCAACGCTCAAATCTAAGCCCGCAACGTTGAAAGTTTGACCCTGCGATTTATTAATGGTCATTGCAAAAGATGTCTTTACCGGAAATGTCCATGTCTTATTTCATAAAAGCGATATCAGAGTCCAAATAACGTTTAAAGTAAAATAATCCAGATATTTGTATCAATAAAGCGAAAAACAACTTGACGTATGTGTATTGATGAGATTATTATGATCGCCGTTGACTTGACATTGACAGATATTGGTTTGGTTTGCCATTGCCTTTTTAGTCTATGAAAGTTGCCCGACGAGGTGACGTCATGAGACATCAATTGAAAGTCAAGTTTGATTTATGTTTTTTTTTTATTATTTGTCATAACATAAGTAATATGTATGATGTCCGTAACTTAATTAAATGATCTTCATGTTATACCTGAAAAGGTGTACAAATAATTGATGTCAACAAAATAGTTAATCTAATTGAAATGTCATACAATGTCAATTTTATTAAAATAAACCCCACCTCATAGTTTACAGAGTTTTAAACGTAAGAATATTGTACAGAAATGTATTATTTCGAAATGGTTTTGGAATCGTTTTGTAGCGATGATAGCTCAGTGGTTAGCGCGGTAGGTTCGCATGCCGAAGGGCGTGGGTTCAAACCCCAACAATGAGCTTGAGCTGCCGGTGAAGGAAAACATCGTGAGGAAACCATAGCATGGTGGTAGGGTACTTTCTAGTACTCGGCTGGCTAGCTACCACCCGCAAGTTGAAAATCTGCCGCCAAGCATCTAACGGTGTGTTCCGGCAGCCTCACTTGAGAGCCAGTTCCATTCCAGGCTAGGTGTGCTTTACCATCTTCGACCTCACCGTCACTTAACATCAGGTGAGCTGTGGTCAAACAACTAGCCTGTCAACCATTAAAAAAAAAAAAAACAGTAAAGTTTTTTTTTCTTTACATACCGAGTTGTTATTCATCGCAAATAAAGACCAAAATAAATGCCAGTAGCTGTGATTTCACTGTAAAATTATGGTCCATTTGTCTATAAATGGCAAAAAAATATTTGTATAGAAATCGAACCACCTATACGTATTCGTTATTATTGTAGGTCCTGCGCACGATGTATATGGATTCCGAGAAAAAGGCAGACATGGTGCCCGTGGACCTTGTAGCTAACATGATACTGGCTTCCACGTGGCACACGGCGAAAAATTTCAAGGAAAAGTAAGTTTTATTAATTTATTTTAATGTTTTTTAACAGTCACCGATATAGCTCAACGTATTAGCAAGCTGAAGTGGCGATGGACTGGGCATGTCTGCGAAATGGTACCTAATACACGTGGCGTAAGACGCCATGAAACTGGAGGGAATGACGATATACGAGTACATTTTGTAGCGATGATAGCTCAGTGGTTAGTGCGGTCGCTTCGCATGCCGAAGGGCGTGGGTTCAAACCTCAACAAATGAGCTTGAGCTGCCGGTGAAGGAAAACATCGTGAGGAAACCATAGCATGGTGGTAGGGTACTTTCTAGTACTCGGCTGGCTAGCTACCACCCTCAAGTTGAAAATCTGTCGCCAAGCATCTAACGGTGTGTTCCGGCAGCCTCACTTGAGAGCCAGTTCCATTCCAGGCTAGGTGTGCTTTACCATCTTCGACCACACCGTCACTTAACATCAGGTGAGCTGTGGTCAAACACCTAGCCTGTCAGCAATAAAAAAAAAACATAGGAAGGTTAAAGTGGATGGAAGCGAAAAGCCGAAGATTGTAGTGTTCCGTACCATTATCTATAATAAAACTAAATATTCTGTGAATAGTTAAAGCGTCTACCTGTCGCCGTTATTAGTATCGAGCAAGAAACGGTAAAAAATCAAGTTTGTTGCATGGGAACCCCCCTTAAATATTTATTTTATTTTTAGTATTTGTTGTTATAGCGGCAATAGAAATACATCATCTGTGAAAATTGCAACTGTATAGCTATCACCGTTCTTGTGATACAGCCTGGTGACAGACGGACGGACGGACGCACAGCGAAGTCTCAGTAAAAAGTATATTAAATTGTTATCTTTAGCTTTTTATAAAAGTACCATCTGTTATGTTTTAGCCAAACGTCTGATATCCCGATTTACAACTACGTATCTGGTGCATCAAATCCGATTACATGGAGTAGGTTTATTGAATTAAACCGAAAATATGGCATCGACAAACCCACCACCAAAGCAGTCTGGTAAGTAATCACACACACACACCTACACCCTAATCCAGGTTAATCCAGGGTGTCGGCTACCTGGTCTGGCGATCCCCATTTCAATGCAACCAAAGTGGCAGGCGGCGGGGCCACTTATCTGACCCGTCGCATGGAGACCAGGGGCGTACGGACATGGGGCTGTCCGACGCCCATTTGCTGGTTTGGTCTCCGAGGTGGATGACGATGTGTCTGGTGTTCGGACACATCGTCATTGTTGCGGGGCGAGCTTGGGCTCCCCGAGGCGGGTCCGCGAGGACAAGCGCTGTCGAGGCCGCGGTAGAGTGCGAAAGCGTGCCCGCAGCCTCGACACAAAGCGCCGAGGTGGAACACTCCAGGGTATTTAGTGGGTAGGCCGTCATTAGGACGGAGAGTCCCACATAACCACCGTGCCCGCCCCAGGGCCGGTGGTATACACAAAGTATTTTCCCTGGACAAAAAAAAAAAAAGGGTGTCGGCTACCTCCATACTAAATTTCATCAAAATCCGTTCAGTAGTTTTTGAGTGAAAGAGTACCAAACATCCATCCAAACTTTCACATTTATAATATTGGGATAAGTGCGAAAGTTTGTGTAGGATAGAATTTTAATCTACACTTGTATTATAAAGAGGAAAGATTTATATTTTTGTATGTTTCTAACGAATAAACTCAAAAACTATTGGACCGATTTCAAAAATTCTTTCACCGTCGGGAAGCTACTTTATCCCCGGGTGACATAGGCTACTTCTTATCCCTGTATTCCCACGGGAACGGGAACTACGCGGGTGAAACCGCGAGGCGTCCGCTAGTTAATTATAAATATGATTGACAATAGACAACACTTTATTTGTGACATAAAACATATTCCAACATAATTAACAATACATACAAAAATAAACAACAAACATAAAACACCGGTCAAGTGCGAGTCGGACTCGCGCACGTAGGGTTCCGCACCATTATCTATAAAAACAGTAAAAACAATCAAGTTTGTTGTATGGGAGCCCCCCTTAAATATTTATTTCATTTTATTTTTAGTATTTGTTGTTATAGCGGCAATAGAAATACATCATCTGTGAAAATTTCAACTGTCTAGCTATCACCGTTCTTGTGATACAGCCTGGTGACAGACGGACGGACGGACAGCGAAGTCTCAGTAATAGGGTCCCGTTTTTACCCTTTGGGTATGGAACCCTAATAAAAGAAAAAACTGATAGATATAAATATATGTTTATTATACGTATTATCAGTAGTCTATTAAACAAAATAAAATATCTTAAATAAACACTATTTAAAAAATAAATAAAATATGTTGTATTTTATAAATTAAACATTAAAAAACAAAAGGTTCAGAATACATTTTATATGTTCAAGGTATATATCTAGTTTATTTCCGCTTAATTTGACAAATTAGTTCTAGATTTTAAGTAAGACTATGTTTCTAATTAACAAGCTGTGTCAAATGAACTTCCGCAAAGTAACGCCTGAATCAATCAACACATTTTATGTCACAAACTTTTATGATAAGAATTGTTGTTTACTTTTCAGGTATTATGGTCTGAATCCAACAAACAATTACTATATGTTTTTGTTCTATAACTTCTTCCTGCACTACCTGCCGGCTTTGTTCATCGACATGTACTGCGCGCTCACAGGGAAACGACGAGGGTAAGTTTCTATTTCAGTTTATAAAACTAGCTGTATACGCTACGTTCGTGACCTTGAGGTTTTTTTAGTTAGAGATCTGTGTTCGCGACTTATGAACTTTATTTGCCGGACATATTTTCTTGACGAAAACGTCCACGTTCGAAAAACTGCGCAACGTCTTCTCGTCCGCATTACCTCAGTACCTCAAGTCGAAAGTCTTCGACCAGCGTGTGTTACCGGTGATGACTTCTGGCGCTGAAACGTGGTCTCTGACTTTGTGCCTTCTTGGTAAGCTCAAAGTAGCTTTATCCTGAAATTTTTAGAAATGTAGCGGGTTGCACTGCGGGGCGCAGCTAGTGACAGATTTTTTTTTTAATGCTTGAAAGGCTAGGTGTTTGACCATAGCTCAGCTGATATTAAGTGACGGTGTGGTCGAAGATGGTAAAGCACACCTATGCTGGAATGGAACTGGTTCTCAAGTGAGGCTGCCGGAACCGTTAGATGCTTGGCGGCAGATTTTCAACTTGAGGGTGGTAGCTAGCCAGTCGAGTACTAGAAAATACCCTACCACCATGCAAAATGTCCCCATGATTTTGTTAACGTCAGTTTTCTGTATTGCCTCTGGTATTTATCCGGTTTTTGTTTTCTGAACAGAATGCTGAAACTGTACGGAAGAGTAATGAAACTTACCAACATTCTGTTCTACTTCTCGACCCAAGACTGGCAGTTCTCAGACGACGGCGTCCGAGGAGTCTGGAGTTCTTTACCTGAAGAGGATCAGGCGGTCTTTCCGTTTAACATAGCTGAAATGGATTGGGAATACTTGTGCGAGATTTTCTTAGTCGGTTAGTGTTTGACATGCATGTTTAACAAAATAGGTTAGTGTTTGACCACACTGTCTAAAAAAAAAATATCGTAGAACATAACACACAGCGCCATCTGACCCCAAACTAAGCAAAGCTTGTACTATGAGAGTCAGATAACTGAAAGAATACTTAAATACTTTATTTTTTGTCAATACATACAGTACACCCAGACACAGAACAAACATTTGGTTTTATATCAAAAAATGCTTGTCCTGGGTGGGAATCGAACCCACGCCCCACAGCTCTTGAAGCAGACATGCTACCAATGAGCCAACAGGGCTGTCAAAAGAGATGATTACCTAGAATAAAAACTTAGTTACTCTAGATTTAAAGACACCCATATTGTACTTGGTGGTAGATCTCCTTAGCAGGAGGTCGTCTAGGTAGTCGTCACCGCAGACGACCTTCTGATAACACCAAGTACTCCTATAATTATTATAAGTAGATATATAATTATAGTCTTCAATTTTTGTTTCAGGATTACGAGTATACCTGGTTAAAGATGACCTTTCAACGCTTCCTGAAGCCAGAAAGAAGTGGAACAGGTAAAATTTGTCTGATTATTCTTTTATTTTCTATTACTCGGTGGTAGATCTCCTTAGGTAGGTACCACCGCAGTACCAGTTATTCTGCCGCTAAGCAGTTGTGTGTAAACATTACTGTGTTCCGGTTTGAAGGGTACTGCAGCGAAATTACTGGGCTGTTGAGACTAACCATCGAAAGTCTCAAAGTAATGAGCGCCGAAGCAGCGATGCCCTGGACGTTGTTTTGTTACTCAAAGTTCTGTGTATCGCTGCAATGGTCATGGACAGGCGTTATCTCTTACCATCAGGAGAGCGTCTCGTTCGTCTCATTACTTTTTACATTAAAAAAATAGTAATAGTTTTTAAACGACTCAAAAAAGGATATTGTAGCGATGATAGCTCAGTGGTTGGCGCGGTCGGTTCGCATGCCGAAGGGCGTGGGTTCAAACCCCAACAATGAGCTTGAGCTGCCGCTGAAGGAAAACATCGTGAGGAAACCACAGCATGGTGGTAGCGTACTCTCTAGTACTCGGCTGGCTAGCTACCGCACGAGAGTTGAAAATCTGACGCCAAGCATCTAACGGTGTGTTCCGGCAGCATCACCAGCGAACCAGTTCCATTCCAGGCTAGGTGTGCTTTACCATCATCGACCACATCTTCACTTAACATCAGGTGAGCTGTGGTCAAACACCTAGCCTGTCAACCATAAAAAAAAAAGAGGAGATTCTCGACTTTTTTTTATGTTTGTTACGCGATCATTTCGCCAATTATAATTATTCATTTTGATAATTCTTATTTTGCTTGGTAGATCATACTTCAGAGGTGGTCCCATATCAATTTTATCTAAATCGATCGAGCGGTTTTTGAAAAATAAACAAAAATGTAAAAGTTGTAGACATGGATGATATTTTCGTTTGGTCGGAAACCTCGCTGTTTCATTGGAGCAGCGCGTTTAGTTGGCCTAAGGGGCGTGAAGTCGATTTTTTTTCAGGCCCGGGTTTACCATCTACCATAATATAACTTCGAATAGACAACTAATTTTATTTATTGCTGGTTTATTTATCTGAGTTATTTAACTCTGGTTAACAATTCTTTTTTTTAATGTTTTGAGTGCTTTCATGTCGCGAGTGAATCGGTTTCTTCTAGGCAAGCGTGTTCCATCGTAGACCACATCATAGCTCTAAATTTTACTCCCGCCATCCCCCGTCCGGTAAATTTCTCTATGATTTACGTTGTGCGTAAATCTTGCAAATTGATGTAAGTATTTTTTTTTTATATTGAATAGGTTCGCGTTTGACCACATCCTGTCTGATGTGAAGCAACGATGCGGTCTAAGATGGAACACGCTGACCTAGAAGGAACCTGTCATATTCACTCCCATAGACACATATTGTACTTTTCTGGAAACACAGACTCCGGCAAAGAGTTCCACATAAATAAACACAAACAGAAATAAACTATGAGTGTTACGTTAGTATAAAAAAAAAAGTACTACCCGATTTGGTGAAATGGCGGTCAAACGCAAGCCTATTTATAATTTTAAAAAAACTATAGTGCCAGGATTCCCTCATAGATGTCGCCTCTTGTATGTAATCACAACCAATCAATATTTTTTGTTCCAGATTGTTCTACCTTCATCAGATCCTGAAGCTCGCGACGTTAGCTATCGTAGCCAATATTCTATACTTCTTATTTAGACCAATATTCGCTGTATTTTTCTAGAAACTGATTTAAAAGTAAAAATATAGATAGACAAACTTATTTGGCATAGATAAAATCAAACGAAAAATGTCTATATGAGTTTTGGCGGGAACGCGGGAAGGTCGCGTCGCCACATTATACGATATTCCAAAACTTGTGCTTTTTTCGTGTGTTTGTGAAAAAAAAGTGATATAATGTGGTGAAACGTGACTTTGCGTGTTGCTTTCAAATCTCCATCGAAGCTTATAGTAAAGTCACCACTATTTTACTAGGCCATGACTGGACTCAACCAAGACTTACTTTGTGTGACTTTGACTGAGACTTATTATTTAACTTGTGATACTTGAAATTATCAAAGCACTTGACACTGGCAAATGCACAAAGTGCGACGCCTTTTGTCAAGGAGAAACAAAAGTATTTACTCGTTCAACTTTGCTTATATTTTACATTAAATAAAAAGATCTATTTCTAAGTTAAAAAAAAAATTGCTATGAGTGTTGCCGTCTTTTTACTAGGTACCAAACATTAGACGAGGACGGTAACATTTATGTTTAGATTTGTCAACTAAAACATCAAAATAGGTTTTCATGTGCCACATTCATTATATTTTTTTAAAAAGAAATATTTAAATCAAAAGAAATTATTAAGAGATTTTTATACTTCGTCTGTCTATGGGTTTTTTTTAGATAATTAATTAATTTGCGAATGCTAGGTTTATTAGGGTTTTTTTTAAATTTGGCGTTACTGATTTTGTTATCTACATATTTTTTAGTAAGATTTTGACAGCTATAAATATCAGCTGTCATTTTCCATGAAGGGAGTTTTGGACCGCAAAAACAACCATGTCGCCTCATTTATATTGTTTTAAGTTTTCAAAACTTGTGTTTCATCGAGTGTTTATTTGTAAAAATTGTGTTTTTTTCAACATAAAGCTGAATAATACGAGTGGTATAATATGGTGTACGACTTTTTGTGCTGTTTCCAAAACTTCGTAGAAGCTTGTAAAGTCACCCCTGCTGTATTTTCTAGGGTATGGACTTCACTGTCACTTATTCTTTCTTTGGTCGCGTCGCGTTTTAGCATTTGCCAGTGTCAAGTATTTATATATTTTCAAGTTTCATAAGTTAAATAAGTGTCCTCGTAGCTAAAGTTATAGTCAAAGTCCAGTCTTGGTCAAGTACAGTCCGTATCAGTCAAGTCCAGTCATGCTTTAGTAAAATAGTGGTGACTTTACTATAAAGCTTCGATGGAGTTTGGGAAGCAACACGAAAAGTCATGTTTCACCACATTATATCATTTTCCCACACTCGCGCTTGTGATTCGGCACTTTATGAATAAAACACCATCATTTTTATGTATAAACACTCGACAAAACACTAGTTTTGGAAATAAACACAACGGGGCGACACGACTCTTTCCGCGTTCCCGCCAAAACTTCCGTCACTTATTTTATGTGACATTTACTGTGCGGTTTGTTTCACAGGATATTATCTAGAGACACTGGTAGAATGCACAAAGTGCGACGCCAGTAAGAAACAAATATTAAAAAAAATACATTAATTTTTTTTACGTTTTGACGCCTCTATAAATGAAAACGGAAAAAATAAATATAATAATTATTAAATTAATACTTTTAAGGTTGTGAAAAAGTTATGGTAGCTATGTTTTGTAATTAGATTTAAGAATTTAAATGAGATTTTTTTCGTAAAGTCCGACTTCGTTACAAATTTTATAAATTAAATTGATATTTTGTTCGTACATTCCGAGATATGTGATAAAATAGTTTTTAATAAGTGACAAAGCATTGATCTTCTTATGAGATATTTTTGAGTTATACAATAAATATATGAGTTGAAATTATTGTTTTTTTTTAACCGACTTCAAAAAAGGAAGTTCTCAATTCGTCGGAATCTTTTTACCCAACGAAAGCCCCTGACGGATATTCTTGGGTTTTTTATTAAGTTTGTATGTATTTTTAAGGTGGTTCGATTTCCATACAAATATTTTTTTCCATTTATGGACAAATGGAGCATCATTTTACAGTGAAATCACAGCTACTGGCGTTTATTTTGGTCTTTATTTGCGGTAAATCACAATTGCTTGAATAAAACAATAGATTATTAACATAAAATCAAATCTTATTTAGGGTAGCTACGCTACGGTAAGCTATACGCGTGCCCATGAACATCAAACTTACCTTGGCAACAATAAAAAATATAACTTACCGTAAGATTTTCATGTACGCTACCCTAAATAAGATTTGATGCAATTTTACTTTTAGATTGTACAAAAATAAAGGACAAGAAAATTTCTCCGAAATAAAAACACAATCTCACCGTACAATATTTCTATTCAATATTTACATACAAACAACAATACCACATTCACAACAAATACAACTTTTTGTATTATATTATACTCTTATGTACAAAAATGTACCTAACTTATTTATTATACAATCAAAACTATTAACTATTAATAAACATTTTAAATCTACGGAAATTCTATGTTGTAGTGATCATTTTTAATGTGGTTCGATTTCCATACAAAAAAATTTTTGCCAATTATGGACAAATGGCGCATAATTTTAGTGAAATCATAGCTACGGACATTTATTTTGCGATAAATCACAATTGCTTGAATAAAACAGTAGATTATTATTAGCATAACTTACTGTTAATAAATTCATAAATATCGTAGGACATTACTCACAGCGGCATCTGGCCCCAAACTAAGCAGAGCTTGTGTGATGGAAGTCAGATAACTGATGGAATACATAAATACTTTTGTTTTGTAAATACATACAGAACACCCAGACACAGAAACATTTATTGATACATATAAAATGTTTGTTCTGAGCGGGAATCGAACCCACGCTCTTCAGCTCTTAAGGCAGATATGCTACCAATGAGCCAACAGGGCTCTCAAAATCAAAATCAAATGAAAAAAAAAAATATTTTATGCCAATAAAATCTACTTTTTTATTCAAGCAATTGTGATTTACCGCAAATAAAGACCAAAATAAATGCCAGTAGCTGTGATTTCACTGTAAAATTATGCTCCATTTGTCCATAAATGGCAAAGATTTATTTGTATGGAAATCGAACCACCTTAAGCCAATTTCGAACTTTCAATTAGCGTTCTCGCTAATTGAATGTCACTTTGTAAAATGTTCGATACCACCCAAAAAAAATGTCATTTTTAAAATTAACGAAACAGTGAAAACATAAAAAAACGAACAAAGTATGAATTGACCCTTACCCATTCATAATCATCTTTACATTTAATAGGAAGTAAGTTTTTTAAGTATAATTTTGGGGTATAGTACAGTCAAGTTTAAATGCTGAACAAAGCGTCGATTTTTATAAGTAAATTTAGCTTTACTAGCTGCGTCCCGCGATGTTACCCGCTACATTTTTTCAGGATAAAAAGTAGACTATAAGCAATCGTTTAGGGCAGGGGTTCCCAAACTTATTTTGTCTACTGCCCACTTTGAGAATAAATTATTTTTTAGCGCCCCCATTTTTTTACATACTTAAAAACTTTGTCATGATTTTTATTTTATATGTATATTCAATAAAACAGGACAGATATATGAACTACGGGGAGAGAAATATCGAACCAAGTTTGAGCAATCTCTTAACCAATATTAGTTGATGTTCACAAGTTGTAGTTGAGAGTCGAGAGCTCAAGCAGTCGGTGTCTAAGAGGCCTCCTAGCTAAACGAAATTACAAATCACCCCCCAAGCCCCACAACGCCCCCATTTTTTTTCTGGGTCTCTTACCCCCTTTAGGCCTATAGCGCCCACAAGGGGACGTTATCGCCCACTTTGGGAAAGGCTGGCTTAGGGCATCCCGTCTAGGCACCAGAGACGACCGAGAAAAAAAACGAGCACACGAAAGTTAAAGCGATTTCAAAATGCTGCTTATGCTTTCAAATTTCACAGCACTCTGAGCAACAAAACAGCAGGGCATCGCTGCTTTGGCGCTCATCACTTAACAAAATTAGTATCTGCTCCTAACTAATTTAGTATTTCAAACTAATTTAGTTTAATCAGACGGAATGACTTTGATTCCCTGGAAGATGGGACGGCCTTTAGTGTGGGACGCCACTTGCGTTGACACATTTGCGCCGTCACATCTTCCAAGAACTCAGATGAGGGCTGGCGCAGCGGCGGAATTTGCAGAAGACCTCAAAAGGCGCAAGTATAGTACCCTGGACAGTGGGTACATATTTGAGCCTTTTGGGGTTGAAACTTTGGGACCGTGGGGACCGGGAGCAAAAATGTTTTTCATCTCGTCTGGTCGACGCCACACGTGAACAAAACGCTGGCCTTTATTTTGCTCAGCGTTTGAGTATGTAAGCTGTCAAAAAATCAGATATTTAAACAAAATCGACGCTAAATTCTCAATAAAAAAAAATCCCCCATTTTATGCGTGATTAAATTTTATTTCACTTAGCTTAAAAATTTTGGCTAATTTACAACTATAATTACAAGATAGGCTTGCGGTACATCATAGGCATGTCTAAAAATAATTTTTAATACGTCAAAATATACACAATATTTCATTTCAGAAAAAAATAAACGTCTAGCAAATATATTTTTTTCAAATGTTTTTTATTTGGCAATTTCAATACAATATAACATTTCATTATTTATCGGACAAAACACACAAAACACAAAAGTACGATTTCTTGTGTGAAAAAAGTTCACATT
This sequence comes from Biston betularia, assembly GCA_905404145.2. Taxonomy (NCBI): domain Eukaryota; kingdom Metazoa; phylum Arthropoda; class Insecta; order Lepidoptera; family Geometridae; genus Biston; species Biston betularia. Next base: position 872,650 of record FR989891.1, read on the forward strand.
TTTTTTTCGAAACTCCTTAATGTTTTTTCTAAAGGTATTTTTTTTTTTTACTTTAAAGGTATTACGACTTAAAATTTAATTTATTTTGGCAATTTCAGTACAAATTAAGGCCAATTTTGATAAAATTTTATTGATATACATATATATCGAAACTTATTACAATGTTGCTTGGAGACAATAACATTTTAAGTAAATTTAAAAATTTCTCCAAAATGGAAATAATTTTGACGTTTATTATTTATTAATCTAAGCCTGATCATATTTCTCACAACAGCTTGTTCATAAACCTATTTCGAAATGCACTATTATACTTAAAAAAAAAACATATAAAAATATTTCCTAAAAAAACTTTCAAACGATAAAACCTTATGCAATAAAAATTTCGCCTCAAAAAATACTTTACACATTGAAAAAATTATACATCTTTATTTATTTACTAAATCCTTACGAAAAAGTTTCAGGAATAAAACATGCTCACAGTAAAAAAAATAATTTACACAATTTAAACATTTCTTTTTTTTTTTATTAAAACTTCGACGACAATTATTAAAAATAATCTTTCGCAATTCCATGAAAACAAATTTCCACAATAAAAAAAGAAATTATGCATTTTAAATTTTTTAACAAACCACACGATAATTACGAAATTTTTCTCAACTTACAAACAATTATTTATTTTCCTAAAAAAATATTTTGTTTTGTTTACAAAATCAACTATGACAATTGAAAATAAAATTTACACCAATTTTTTCTTTTGCTTAATGATGATGCCCAACAGTGAGTAATACTGGTAGAAGTGCACCGACAGTGAGAAGACCTACCTCGCTTAGCTGCAGCCCCCGACCCCGCTTCGCCCCACCCTCACTCAAGGGGAGCGGAGAGTGGGTTGAGTGGGAATGGGTGAGCTCGGGTAGAACATGTACCGTCGCCACATAAAGGAAAGTACCGGCCGAGAACAGCATAGCTATACCTGGGGGGAAAGAGACAGAACTATTTTACTACCGACCAATCGAATCGCAGCTTATATTTTTTATACTTTTTGGCACCGTACTTTCTGAATTTTTACGAAAAAATACAAAATTTATTTTTACACAAAAAAATAATAAATAAATATCGTAGGACTATACACACAGCGCCATCTGGCCCCAAACTAAGCAGAGCTTGTGTGATGGAAGTCAGATAACTGATAGAATACATCAATATTTTTTTTTTTGTAATTACATACTTATAATACATACAGAACACGCAGACACAGAACAAACATTTATTTATTCACAAAATGTTTGCCCTGAGTGGGAATAGAACCCACGCCTTACAGCTCTCAAGGCAGATAACTACCAATGCGCCAACAGAGCTGTCAAAAATAATAAAATAAATTCATACATTTATGTGCATAGAAAGTTCTATATTAGTATGTAACGAAAATCATAGCTTTACGAGCCGAAAGGGTGGTGGTCGTACTCATCATTGTTTACTATGGAATAAACTCTAAAATCGCGATAACAAATAGTCCTTTTGTTGAAGGTCAGTGACATTTTTCTATGTAACAGCTGATTGTTTCGAGGTCGGTTGCATAATAACAGTTATTCATAATAATGAGGGCAGCGACCCCCTTTCGGGTTCGTATACTCCAAGCTTATAACCCTGTATAGAAGCTAAAGCTCATCCATCACATCTATGTAGAAGCCTAAATAAAATTTCGACTTTTTTCTGGAGCATGATATGAACTTAACCGTGACTAGTTTCAACTGACGAACTGTTAATGACAATACACTTATTTCATAATCTCATAATTTTTAAAACACTCGACTGACAAATGCATTTGAAAATTTTAATCAAATTATTTTTTAAGATTTTTAGCAATACGTCAAAAGTAAATATAATTACTAATTTAAAATACACACATAAAAACAAATTAAATCGCAAAAAGAGAAACACAACTGGCAGGCCCCGACGAGATTCGAACTCGTGATCTCCTGTTTACTAGACAGGCGCTTTAACCAACTAAGCCACGGCGCCGCACAAACGAACGACCAAATTAGCAAACACATGAGTCACGTTCCAAGATTATCTATCTATACAAAAAAAGTTTAGACACTAAAGAGAAATCTATAAATATATTTGTACACAGTATAAAACAAAGTCGCTTCCCGCCGTCTGTACGCTTAGATCTTTTAAACTACGCAACGGATTTTAATGCGGTTTCCATCAACAGACAGAGCGATTCAAGAGGAAGGTTTATATGTATAATACATGCATATGCACCACATTAGTATCTACATTGCACCCGTGCGAAGCCGGGGCGGGTCGCTAGTAGAGAAAAGATTACATTTTGTTTTCATACTTTAATTGTAAATAGTAGGTATTTATAGTTATTTGTTATACAAGAGTGCAAAGCTGCTTTTTAACCGCGCGCTCAATGTTGATGAGCGAGCGAGCGAAGGATTCTAAAATTGCAATCCTGAGCGTCAGCGAGGGAAGCAACAGAGCGCGAGGTGGAAACTAATTGCACTCGAGTGCAGCACGTAACTTGTCATCCCACCTCAGCGAGGAAATGACTGAATGCAAAAAAATCTTTTACAATCACAAGATACTTTTATTTCAGTTTAGGTGTTAACTATTACATTGTCAATATGAAGTGAAAAGAAAATTGCGCGCGCAAAGCAAATAAAAAAAAAAGTACACCGAGGAGGTTCCGAGTCTGAGTTTTTAACAAATTAAAAAAAGTCGTATGATAAATTCGTCACATGGAGGTAGAAGTGAATAGGTTTAATGATGTTTTGAATTCACAAACTTAGCGCACGCGATGTTCTAAATTCAAATTTACTTCATCCTCTAGCGGATACAAACGACTTTTGCACTCAGATATAGAAGAGCAAAAATACTCTTTCCGAGATGGGGGGGATGCAAAAGTTTTTTTGTTGGTTATAAATAAAATGTAAAGCATAAAAAGAAAGCAATAATAATAGATATAATTTATTTACTACATATCGTGTAACAAATGTTATTTTAAATTTTTTAATAAGCAAAAAAAAATCACTACTCAAGAAAGATGAATTGCTATCATAATTTTGGAAGGAGCAAAAGATTTTCATACTTCGTAGTCGTTTTATTTATAAATTACGAAAGCTTTCAAAATTATGTTTACAGAGGGAAATGCTTCAGAAAACGAACATCGACAATTACGATGATAGCTCAGTGGTTAGCGCAGTTGGTTCTTGAGCTGCCGGTGAAGGAAAACATCGTGAGGAACCCACAGCATGGTGGTAGCGTACTCTCTAGCACTCGGCTGGCTAGCTAACCAGCTCCAACCAGAAAGGATTGGAGTTGTCACATGGAGTTATAAAAACAAGATTTGAGAATGTGATGGAAGATGTGTTTCATCATCATCATCATCATTTCAGCCGTAGGACGTCCACTGCTGGACATAGGCCTCCCCCATTGACTTCCATAAAGACCGGTTGGAAACGGTTCGCATCCAGCGCGTTCCTGCGGTCTTTACTAGGTCGTCTGTCCACCTTGTGGGTGGACGTGCTACGCTGCGCTTGCCGGTCCGTGGTCTCCACTCCAGAACTGTGCAGCCCCATCGGCCATCAGTTCTGCGTGCTATGTGCCCTGCCCACTGCCACTTTAACTTGCTAATCCGTTGAGCTATGTCGGTAACTTTGGTCCGTCTACGGATCTCCTCATTTCTGATCGAATCAGAAATATACTTTTTAAAAACATCTTCTGTTTAAAGAGTATTAATAAAAAAAGAGTTCAAGCTGTATATTTGTTTTAGACAAGTGCACCATATTCCCACATGTATTTTTTTTTAATGGTTAGCAGGCTAGATGTTTTACCACAGCTCACCTGATGTTAAGTGTCGGTGTGGTCGAAGATGGTAACGCACACCTAGCCTGGAATGGAACTGGCTCTCAAGTGAGGCTGCCGGAACACACCGTTAGATGCTTGGCGGCAGATTTTCAACTCTCGTGTGGTAGCTAGCCAGCCGAGTGCTAGAGAGTACGCTGCCGCCATGCTAAGGTTTCCTCACGATGTTTTTCCTTCACCGGCAGCTCAAGCTCATTGTTGGGGTTTGAACCCACGCCCTTCGGCATGCGAACCGACCGCGCTAACCACTGAGCTATCATCGCTACAAAAAAAAAATGTATGCTTACCTGTAGCGTTGAAGTCGCTCAACGTCTGCTTGCTTTCATTCCCGATGCCGAAGTAAGTGACAAGTGCAGCCAGGGGAGCGGAGCACGAGAAAAACAGCAAGTGTTTCCGTATCCGATTTCTAGGAGAACAAGTATATATTTATAACATAACTAGCATTTCGTTGAAAATCTGCCGCCAAACATCTAAACGGTGTGCTCCGGCAATCTCACTTGGGAGCCAGTTTCATTCCAGATTAGGGCTAAATTACGTCACGCGTTAAGGGAGAAATACATAACATGTTTGAGAGTTCTTTAAAAAAGGTATTATTTCTAGGGAGACAAAGATCTGCAAGGCATGTGGCATGTATCATACCTCTCCAGGTCAGCATGCACCAAAAATGTTACGAAGTTGAATGCCGCAGGCGTCTAGTAAAGTATTATTTCTAGGGAGACAAAGATCTGCAAGGCATGTGGCATGTATCATACCTCTCCAGGTCAGCATGCACCAAAAATGTTACGAAGTTGAATGCCGCATGCGTCTAGTAAAGTATTATCGCTAGGAAGACAAAGATCTGTGAGGCATGTGGCATGTATCATACCTCTCCAAGTCGGCATGCACCAAAAATGTTACGAAGTTGAATGCCGCAGGCGTCTAGTAAAGTATTATCGCTAGGAAGACAAAGATCTGTGAGGCATGTAGCATGTATCATACCTCTCCAAGTCGGCATGCACCAAGAACGTTACGAAGTTGAATGCCGCATGCGTCTAGTAAAGTATTATCGCTAGGAAGACAAAGATCTGTGAGGCATGTAGCATGTATCATACCTCTCTAGGCCGGCATGCATCAGGAATGTGACCAGGCCGAATGCAGCAGGTGCTTTATGGAGCATGATCGCTAGGAACACTATGATCTCTACATCGGCATGCGACGTGGTCGCAGCAGCTCCTAGAGCGATCCCGTCCGCTGTAAGAGATATTCATTGATAGTTATTGGCTAATTGTCAAGCTGATATTCATGTTTCGTAAAAATGATATGATAGAAAGTCACGTATTGTTTTGAAATTACAAAATTATATATAGATAAAATTGATGGATAGATTAGATTTCTTATCATAAGAATGATTTATCTTTAAAATGTTACTTTTTAATGTAAGAATTTTTTTACATAATCACAAGTAATTTCGTGTGTTTAAAACATGAATTTATAAATGAAAAATAGGTACACTTAAGCAATTACGTCAAATAGACTAAAGAGAGAAATGAGTCAATTCCATGTAATATTTGTCTATTGTTACGTTTGACAAATGAAACAATAGGACCAAGGAGTCATTTGACTCCGTTAATCCCCTCCCTTTGCTTTGACTGCCCTGCGAGTTCATTTGATAGAATATCCGCTTCAAAACCTGTAGGACATTAAGGCCGTCCACTTACCAGCGGCGTGTACGACTAGCCCAATGGTGGCTGTGACATTCTTCTCGCTCGGATTGCTAGCGTCCGTGTATCGAGATGACATTTGGTCCACTAGTAACATGAACACGAATCCTGGGAACAAACACGTTCTATAGAAATATATATAACTTTATTGTCATAAAGCACGCCACAACACAGGAGCTATGGCAGTTAGAACTTTAAAAACCGACCAAGTGCGAGTCGGACTCGTGCACGAAGGGTTCCGTACCATCCCACTAATATTATAAATGTGAAAGTTTGGATGGATGTTTGGTACTCTTTCACGCAAAAACTACAGAACGGATTTGGATGAAATTTGGTATGGATGTAGCTGAGATCCTGGACAAACACATAGGCTACTTTTCATCCCGAAAACATGTAGCGGATAACACCGCGCAACTAGTATATTTATAATTATAATATTTTCTATCTAGGATCTATACTATTTGATTGTTTGTTTGTATTGAATAGGTTCCGAAACTACTGGACCGATTTCAAAAACTCTTTCACCGTTGGGAAGCTACACTATCCCCGGGTGACATAGGCTACTTTTTATACCTGTATTCCCACGAAAACAGGAACTACGAGGGTGAAACCGCGAGGCGTACGCTGGTTTAAAATATTTTATCATGGGCCGCTAGCAGGATGTTCGCGGGCCGCATGTTGTCGACCGCAGCCTTAGAGAAACTATTCCAACTTACCAAGCACGAGTGTGATCCCAATGACAGAATGGAGGTCATCATCATGGTCTGGTGGCTCCATTGTGATGTCTTTCGTGATTACAGTGGGGTGTGATCGCTCACTAAACAATGCTCTAACACCCTCTGGTATGATCACAGCCAGGGCTGTGCCGACCAGCAGACCAGCTCCGAAGACTGTCACCTTTTGTAGCTTATCCTAGAAAAAAATATTGTTATTTAGTATTTTTTGTAGTGCTATGATAGATTAATTCTTTACTGTCCATGCCAAAGATTGGTGACTGGTGACCTTATTGCTAAAATTGGATTAGGTACTTCATTGAACAACCTCGAGGATTCACATATTTCACCCAAATAGGAAGCCTATGTGTATATATGTACATAAATAAATATTATACAGTTCCCAGCAGTGGGCAATTTATAAAAACAGGACTGATCCAATGTACCTATATCCTGATATTATTTTGCGGAATTTTCTAATTGGCTTCAAACGTTTATATAGGTATCTAAATGTATGTTTCTAGCTGTTAATTTCCCTAATATAAATAAAATAAAGTAAAAATTAAACTTATTAAGCAGATTCATAATTTCCCTCAACAGAGATTATATTTTTTATTTAAGATATTTTATTAATAACATTTTGTTCAGGACATCAGAAGCGAAACGGAATTTTATTAGAAAATAACTGCTATATTTTCATGTAGGTCTTTTTATAAAATTCTATTTAGCCATAATTTGTAAGATTTTTTTCTTCAACTTCAACTCTTGATGAATGGCCTTTGCGGAGAAAGATTTTTTTCTTAAAGTAATTTAGAAGATCCAATAAAAAAATTATTCATGATTGGATAACTCTCTAGTGTTGACCCGAAATTCGAAGAAACTTGTCCAAGCTACCAGGCTGCCATAAATCACTAGCAACTTTCGAATTCGCTGCAAACTGAGCATTACCCAGGTGGAACAGATGGCAAAACTTTAAACCATTTTATCCAAGTGTTACATTGTAATTTTAGTATAATATTGAAAGATACTGTACCTCAGACATGCTGACATTTAAAGGAATACTTCCAGCTAAATAGGATCCCACTAACATCACTAAAACTAACAAAATTAGAACCCAGGTTCCTTCCATCGCGAATTAAATTTTTATGATGAATTTAAAATAAGTGGAGCGACACTGCGCGGTTTTAAAGTTGTGGGCGAACTAATTTGTTATAAATTGGTCGCGTTTCATGCTTCGGACGATTAATTCTGTTGTAAACTAGGATATTTCATCAAAAACGAGATTTCAACAAATTCACACAGATTTTGACATCAACATTGTCGTTTTGTAAATTATTTGACAAATGACATGTTGACAACACGGCAACAGTGCTGACTGTAAACAAATCAATATAGATAGATTAACAAAACCGGTAAAGTAAGAAAAAAATCAATCATAACCAACATCCCTAAACTTCGTTCATAAATTTTATGTTCATTCAATTTATTTTATCTGCAACGTAAACAACAAAAAAATTACATTGATTGTCGAGCGAATGGTATTTTTCGTGTCAGTTAAATACATCGGTATATATTGTTCTTTGGTTAAATAGATGGTTTCGTGTATTCAACACATATTTAAATCGTTACAATGAATACTTGACTTTTTAAAGTATCACATTGGTTTAATTTTCGTTTTTATTCGGAAAAGTATAGTTCGTTCACGTATTGCCAAAAGCGGTTTCATAACCTAAACATTTTAGGTGCATCAGCAGAAGCCGACAAGAAACATGTCCGCGATGGAGGAATCGCAAGAAAACGCCGAAATAGTAAGTTTAATTTCTAATAATTTATGTTTAATGTATGTTCACATCAGAAAACTTAATTACCTACAGACTTGCCTTTAAATTTTTATCTTTTTCCATACCTCTCAACACTATATTGTCCTTAATGCATTCTTTTGTGTTGATTTTGTCTATATTCTCCTTGGAATTATGTAACTAAGTTGAATTAAAAAATAAATAACGATGAATAATAAAAATTAAAATGTAAAAAATAAGAAAATAAATAAATAACTGGAATAAATTGTATATCCATGTATCTTTCTTCTATTTGGTTTACTCTTAACCAGCTGTTCTATCTGTTCTAGACATGAACATAGTTAAAACTATTATTTGTACAAGGCACTGTTATAATTTATGTCATGCCATTATTAGTTTCCTGATGGTTTTAACAATTGTACCTGTGTGTTATATACAAATACGAAAATATTTATTTACCAAAATATACAAACATCATTATAATAGTAGCCACTCTAGGGCTAGCCTGTATCGCGGGAAGCTAGAACCGATTACAAGACAAGATTATTTAGAAGATAACTTGTACTATGTTATATTATTTGTTTTATACCCACATTCTTGAAGTAACAATTACTTAAATAATTTAAAGTCCACACTTTGGTGTGCTTGGGATATTATGTATTGTATTCCGGAGTTATATCTTAGTGTATTTTAACCTATAAGATATTTGAGTTACCATAATAATGAGAATTTAATTAAACCTGAATCAATTTCATTATTATTGACTTAACAAATTAGAATAAGTATCATTATGTCACCTAATTTAATTAAACCTGAATCAATTACATTATTAATGACTTAACTAATTATAATAACTGTCAGTAATTATGTCACTTAATTTAATTAAACCTGAATCAATTACATTATTAATGACTTAACTAATTAGAATAACTATCAGTAATTATGTCACTTAATTTAATTAAACCTGAATCAATTACATTATTAATGACTTAACTAATTAGAATAACTATCAGTAATTATGTCACTTAATTTGATTAAACCTGAATCAATTACATTATTAATGACTTCACAAATTAGAATAACTATCATTATGTGATCTAATTTAATTAAACCTGAATCAATTACATTAGTAATGACAAACAAATTAGAATAACTATGATTATGTGACCTAATTTAATTAAACCTGAATCAATTACATTATTAATGACTTCACAAATTAGAATAACTATCATTATGTGACCTAATTTAATTAAACCTGAATCAATTACATTATTAATGACTTCACAAATTAGAATAACTATCATTATGTGACCTAATTTAATTAAACCTGAATCAATTACATTATTAATGACTTCACAAATTAGAATAACTATCATTATGTGACCTAATTTAATTAAACCCGAATAAATTACATTAGTAATGACAGAAAAATTAGAACAACTATCGGTAATTATATCACCTTATTATTGCAGTAACCAGTTGCTAACATTTTTGTATTGTTTTTTACACAAGGTATCCTCAGAACTTGTTGATATGAGCGCTTGACTGAAAATGATAATGCGCATATTTCTTTCTGTCAGATTGGTTTAGCTAGCCAACCAAGCGCTTTAAATTTATTTAGTTTATGAAGGCTTCCCATTGCTAACTGCACTAATACAAATACCAGTTTTTACAAGGATGACATTGACATAAGAGTGTGGGTGTGTACTAAGAATTCCCAGCTAACAAAATGTCCTTAGTTTTAGGGAACTATTTAAACTTTTCTCGACTGCCAGTATTTGTGTTATTCACCATTGGTATTTCTTTTTTCCAAGCATAAAATTCGTGAATCGTTCGTCTAAGTCTAACATCAATACCAAAATTATCCATTATACTCTTATCCCAGATTAGAGATTATATATAACCAGAATATATACTGATCTGTCTAACTTGTCATTCCGGCGTTACCAATTGGTCTTTCTTTTCATTGCTGCAAATTTCTAACACACTGAGGACTCCCATTGAGACTTCTTTAGGCTATTAGTTACCTTTAGCCTAGGTGTAACACTTAGTCATATAGTACGATCATAAATTTCAGGACTGGGGCAATGAGCGGCTCATGCGTGCCCAGCGAGCTGTCGAGGCAAATGTCTATGATGTGGACTCGTGGTCTCTTCTCATCCGAGAAGCCCAGACAAGGCCTATTAACGATGTTCGCACGGTGTACGAGAAGCTAATCGCTTCGTTCCCCACTACCGGAAGGTATTGGAAGATTTATATAGAGCAAGAGGTGAGATTTATTTTAAAGTCAAAGTATAGTTTATTGCTATGCTGTGTTACATTAAGGTCTTAATATATAGGTAGAGCAACAGCTATGTTCAGTATGAACATGCAATATTAGAGGCTGAACTTAAAATTATGGTATTTAATTATTTACATTAACAAAACGGAATCCGAAAAAATTAAGTGGCATACTGTAATTGTCAAAAAAAAAAAATTATGTATATTATTTTTATGTATTTTTGTTTCCAGTTGTATTCATTTCTTATTTATACATAGTACAAATGAGAATGAGATAAATGACAGCAAAATCCCTGTATATGTATGTACTAAAAGTTCCTGGGCCTACAACTAATAGTAAAATTAGAATTTTTAATACAAATTACACCAAAGTTACAAGTCAAATAATTTGACTTGTAACTTAAATTAATAAATTAGTTATGTCAAAAACAATATTAAAAAAGTTAAAATATAAATTAAAAGTCAAAGTATTGCTATACTGTATTATGTTAAGGTATTACGTTTTAATAAAGATCAGCAATTCTTGATGAAGGGCCTTTGTGGAGGTTTTTTTTCACAATTCCGCCAATGTCACGTGGAATGATAGACTGCCACACCAAGGGATTGGATTATTATGAATCGACTATTATTTATGTATATGGTACACAGTGTTTTTCCTTTTCTGAAACAAAACATTTAGAACTGATTATAGACAAACACAAATATATATAGGTGTATATGTACACAAATAAACATTCATTATAGAAATCACATATTTACAGTTGTTTTTTATATTTACATAATACATATATGTAAATATTAAAAAAAAATACAAATACAATATATGTACAAATGGGGTGAATACTAAATGTTCCTTAAATGTTCATTTAAGGGAAATAGGATGAGGAATTTTAGGAGGGATAATATTGTACAAAGAAAACTGTCAAGTGAGGACAAGTTTGAGGTCAGATGGGGTTGTTTGTAATGTCTAATAATATTTATTTGTTATTTTATTTTTATTTATTAGAGGAAAAAACGGGTACACCGAATAACAATTACCTCACAATTATTTAGTTACAATTATCACAATTACAAAAAATGTCAAAAGGAATGTCATCAAAAATGTCAAAAATGATAATAAAAAAGATGAAAAAATGATGATGATGATTAATAGATATATTGCCCATCAGAAAAAACCACTAGTTCACTATTTACTATGTAAACAATAAAGAATCTGTTGTAATTATTTCAGATGAAAGCGAGAAACTTTGAAAAAGTCGAAAAGGTTAGTATACTAACAGGTTAAATTAGATTAGTTATCTTTAAAAACTGTGATAATTATAGAACTTTTAAGTATTATAAAAGGTTTAAAGAATTAGAAAAATCATCAGCTGTGATTTGATATAGATGTAAGATGAAATAAAATGTCCATATGATGGTATAATATTCTTTTTTTTCGGTTAGGGTTGCTGTGTTCAGACATGTTGGAGGTGAATTTCTTTGGCGAATCGGAAAAATATTGAATTTACAAATATGTAAACACGTTTTGGTTTACAAAATACAAATATTTTGACATGTCAAAAAATGACAAAATATTGATTATATGTCAATATAAAAAATATTTTCAAGCTAGTGATGATAAAATAAAATAAAAAAAAGGCAATTTAGGGACGCGTTTTAGGAACTATCCCCATTGATAGCGGCCCTTTAAATTAGTTATTATTTTAAATGTTGGTTGTCTTAATTACTTTACTTATTTATACCTTAAAATTCTTATGTATGTTAGAAAGATTACGCTGATAAGAATGATATTTGATGCGTTCGTCTCATTACTTTTTACATTAAAAAAAAAAGTTTTATTAATAAAGTATTATATACCTTTGAAAAAAAAGAACAATTCAATTTTGTAAATAATCCCTCTGGTTCTGAGTTTATTACATAAATACTAATAATTACTCTTTAGTTGTTCACACCAAGATTACAAAACATAAATTATATCGGCGGTCTTATGGCTTAGAGCGATCTCTTGCAGACAAACTTGATATGAATAGGACACGATCGTGTGAAGTGTAAAGCGAACTCAAATATCGTTTAATGTCTGTTTGTTTAGTACTTAAATCGATACATTCGATTTTAATCGATTTTCACTACAGATTTCAAATTTTTTTTTTTTTCTAAAACAATAAAAAAATAATTAATTTTTAAACAGGAACTGATTTGATACCTTAAATTAAAATAAACATAAATATGTATACAAAATTAAATAAATAAAAAAAATTAGTAATCCATAATGCCAAAGAAGCTCACTTTCGAAATGTAACCCCTTTCTTATAAAAATTTACTATCCCGCTTAGTAATTTGTTAAAATATTTTTTGCCTATAGTAAAAAAAAAAAATTATAATTATATTTGTATGTAATCTTAACATTGTGCATGTAAAGTACGCACAAAATATTTTAAATATCAACAATAATAGGCTATTTGATAAATAGCCCAAAAACAAAAACTTTTCTCATGAAAATATGATTATTGGGTGCAAGAAATTAGGCCTCACTTTCAACTTAACCCGCAGAGCGGTCGTGAGCCGCTATATATATCGAAAATGCAGCCTTATGTGATTTCCACACAAAAAAATATAATTATATGTATGTATAAATCTCAATTGAGCTTTATGAAGAAGGAAATTAGGTAAGTACATAGTTTATAATGTATAACTTATTTAATTTTTAATTTGTCCTAAAAACAACACCAGTGCTAAAAGGTACAAAGTTCTTTCGAATTTCTATAATAAAAAAATTAGGAAAGGATATCAAAGTTTAGAGGGTTACACAGAATAAAGAAAGAGAAACAAAACTGGCGTACAGAAGGATCCGAACAAAAGTTGAATTCGGTATGTAAAGAAACAAATACTTTGCTGATTCCAAAACCATTTCGAAATATTATATTCATGTACATAATTTTCACGTTTAAAACTCTTTAAACTATGAGACGGGGTTTATTTTAATAAAATAACATAAAATAAACTTGACTTTCAATTTACCTCTAATGATGTCACGTCGTCGGCTGTATAAGGATTCTTTGAGTGCCTAAAAAAACAATGGCGAACCACAACAAAATCTGTCAATGTCAAGTCAACGGTTGCCGTTATACTTGTAACCTCCATACTTATCTACGTCGAGTTGGTTTTTTTTACATGGCTAATGCATGTTTTACATATTCAGCCTACCTCATGACGTCACAACTATAAAAAGTTTGAAAACGTATTAGAATTAAACTACCGCATAGAAAGTCAAAATATTCAAATTAGTTTCATAAAATAAAGTTTACTATCAGTAAAAAATATAAAATAAATACAAAAAAAAACTTTACATACCGAATTTAGGTAAAAAAAATTACCTACAATACGAAAGTCACCCCTAGCGGACGCCTGGCGGTTTCACCCGCGTATTTCCCGTTTCCGTGGGATTACAGGGATAAAAAGTAGCCTATGTCACCCGGAGATAGTGTAGCTTCCCAACAGTGAAATAATTTTTGAAATCGGTCCAGCAGTTTCGGAGCCTATTCAACACAAACAAACAATCAAATTATTCCTCTTTATAAAAGTATAGATTTATAACAATCTGTTGCCCGCAGTTTCGCCCGCGTAGTAGAGAGATTTGTGATTTAAATAAATCTGAACGAAAAATACGTATTATGGTGTACGATATAAACTGATCAGGTTTTAGTTTATATGTACCTACTTACCATTATGTATGTGTGGGTGCTGGTATATTTCGGACCTCTGCATAAAGTAGACGGTAATTTTATTCTCATGTTAATTATTGATTTATCGATTATAACTCAGTGGTTAGCGCGGTCGTTTCACACGCCGAAGGGCGTGTGTTCATACCCCAACAATGAGCTTGAGATGCCGCTAAAGGAAAACATTGCTAGAGTACTATTGGCTGGTCTGGTGTTTGACCAGAGCACATCTGATGTTAAGCGGTGTTGGTGAAAATGATAAACACACCTGGGAAAAAAACTTTAAATGTAAATGTGATGGTAAGAGATAACGTCTGTCCATGGCCATTGCAGCGATACACAAAACTTTGAGTAACAAAATAAAGTCCAGGCATCGCTGCTTTGGCGCTCATTACTTTGAGACTTTCGATGATTAGTCAACAGCCCAGTAACGTCGTAGTACCCTTCAAACCGGAACACAGTAATGTTTACAATGTTGTAAATTAAACGAAGATTAGGCAGTAGTGTGTAAACATGACTGTGTTCCGGTTTGAAGGGTACTGCAGCGAAATTACTGGGCTGTTGAGACTAACCATCGCAAGTCTCAAAGTAATGAGCGCCAAAGCAGCGATGCCCCGGTCTTTCTTTTGTTACTCAAAGTTCTGTGTATCGCTGCAATGGTCATGGACAGGTGTTATGTCTTACCATCAGGAGAGCGTCTCGTTCGTCTCATTACTTTTTACTTTTTTTTTAATCCCAACCTAATGAGTATGTCTTACGTCAGTTGTTCCAGAGATGCCTTATGAAGATATTGAACATCGAGCTATGGCGGCTTTATCTCAATTACGTGAAGGAAACAAAATGCATGCTGCCCACATACAAGTACGTAACAACGGATATTATACACAACAATTTTGTAATGACTAGAAAAAACAATTGCCGGTATCTAGGGGAGAAGTGGCATGAAAGAGCCAGTTTACTAAACGGAGCAAAAAAATATAATTTTAATGAAAAAAATGATGATTTTTTTTTCTTCAACCATTATTTATTTATTAAAGTAGGTAATTTCATACAAAAAAACCTTAAGCGCTATAAAAAAATCAACGAAATATTAATTTTTAAAAATTGTGTATTTTGGCTCTTTCATAACATTTCGGTATTGAAAGAGCTGCTAAAAGTTATGAAAGAGCCGTCTGTATTATAAAGTGTTATTTTGAAAATTATGAAAAATATTAATAATTGCACCATTTAAAAAAACAATTCTAACAAAAAAAATTCTTTAAAACAAATTACATTTTTAAGAAATTTTTAATTCTGTCAGTCATTTTTAATAATTCGAACAAACACTTTAATCTTAACAAAATATTATGCAGTCGCATCTATTAATATAAATAATCTCAACATATTAGAGGCGTATTGTTTTTTAGTAATACCACTGAATTTTGCATTGAAACCAATCTTGATCAGTACAAAACTTCACTGAGTGCTTCTTCAATTGCCGATTTTTTTGGTCTTTTTCGTTTTTTTGGACCAGGCTTTTTCATAATGCAATACCTGAAGCAAATAATTTAACAATATTAATTAAAAAAATGCATATTTATTATTATTTTATTTTATTCTCAAACTTCAAATGCTGGCTCTTTCAAGACTCATTCACCCAGCTCTTTCATAACTTATTCTTTAAAAAAATATTACCTTCAAAATAACAACATTATCAAAACTTTTACGTCTCAGTTTTTACACAGCTGCAAGGCCAAATATATGCACAAACTCAATTTACAATCAATTTACCTATATTTGTTTCCGATAAAATACCAAAAAACTTGTTAAATAAAGCAAACTTACTTACTTTTTAGTGCCAAAAACTTTGACTCAATGTGACGGCTTCCGCTGATTTCGGCGAACTGTCAAATGTTTGTGGGTGACGAGAAATCAGTGTTGCCACTTATAAATAAAATAACCAATCAAATCCAATCATAAACTACTGAAATAATGTAAGTGGCTCTTTCAAAACCTGGCTCCTTCATGCCACTTCTCCCCTACTGCTATAAAATACAAATACAAATATGTTATTGATAACACCAATCTTAAAAGTCACTTAAAATTTTTAAATATGTCATTAAATGGGTTTTAAAACACTGATTACATGTCAACACAAAAATGTCAAAATAAGATATCATCATCATCATCATCATCATCAGCCTATATTAGTCCACTGCTGGATATAGGCCTCTCCCAAGACACGCCACTCAGCCCGATCTTCGGCTTTTCGCTTCCATCCACCGCCAGCTGTCCTACGTATATCGTCACTCCGTCGAGTCTCAGGGCGTCCTACGCTACGCTTTTTTTTTTTTAATACGGATAAGTCCGCGTTTGACCACCAACTCGCCTGATGGTAAGCGACGATGTGGTCGAAGATGAAGCACGCAGACCTAGAAGATACCTATTCACTCTGACCTTGAAAAGATCTAGATTATATCTATTAGAAAACAAAGAAGCCGGTAGCTTATTCCATTCCTTGGCCGTACGGATGAGAAACGTAGAGTCGAAACGTTTGGTACGTACCCAAGGAAATTCCACTATGTATGGGTGGTAGTGGGCCGTCTTTCTACTTGTCCTGTGGTAAAAAGGGGATGGAAGAACAAGGTCGTACAGCTCGGTAGCACATTCTCCGAAATTCTCATTCTCCGCTTGCCAATACGCGGTCTCCACTCTAGAACACGTCAATATAAAAAAATATTGTCAATGTAAAAATACTATCAATATAAAAATATGTCAATACCAAAAAAACTGTAAACTACAACTGAACACATGAGTTTTGGCGGGAACGCGGAAAGAGTCGTGTCGCCCCGTTTTTTCCAAAACTAGTGTTTTTTTCGAGTGTTTATAAATGCTTAAAAATGGTTTCATAAAGTGCCGAATCACAAGTGAGAGTTTGGGAAAATGATATAACTTGGTGAAACATGACTTTTCGTGTTGCTTTCAAAACTTTAAGTAAAGTCGCCACTACTTTACTAAAGCATGACTGGACTTGATTGACAAGGACTGGACTCGACCAAGACTGGACTTCAATTATAACTATAGCTACAAGGCAACTTATTTAACTTATGAAACTTGAAAATATCAAAACACTTGACACTGGCGAATGCTCAAAATGCGAAGTCAAAATCAAAGAAAAAAAAACTGAACACATTGAAAAATTGTCCACAAAAAAAGGCGAGATCCTGCGACTGGATCGGGAGGCCTCGGTCGCGATAATGCGATAGAGAAAAAAAATATTTTTGCAATATTTCAATGAAAGCCGCCATTGGTTACCGCTGGTCCGGTGATAGTATTCTTTTGTAGTAAACGAGTGCTATGCCCATAATTTTAGGTAGGATTTCCGAAAATGTTGACTAGTAATAACTTTGGCATTATGAAGTAAACAAAATTTCTGATTGCATATTAATTTATGTATTAATATGTTTATTATTTATGTCTTACTCGGTCTGTGTTACCCATTAAAAAACTTCTAGTAATTTAAAAATTCGTGGTGTATAAACAATAAAGTTTAAAAACCCCTGACAGGCGCATAGTATTCTACTAGTCAAGCCCTTTCATTTGATACCCATATTGAGGGAGTTGTGTAAAAATATGTAATCCGCCATTTTGTGGCGGCGGCCATCTTGGACCGATTATCATCCACTCCCGACTAATTCATCTTTCAAACAAAAAATAATAATCAAAATCGGTTCATCCGTTCGGGAGCTACGATGCCACAGACAAACACACACAGACACGTCAAACTTATAACACACCGTCGGCTTTGCGTCGGGGGTTAAAAAGAGTTTGAAATCGCGAAAGTTTTTAAAAATTACACCTCAGCTTGTGATTTTCAGAGAGAAGATGGCACAAGCGTATGACTTTGCCCTGGATAAGATCGGTCTGGACATCCACGCTTACCCTATTTGGAATGACTATGTTACTTTTCTGAAAAGTGTCGAAGCTGTCGGCTCGTACGCTGTGAACCAAAAAATATCTGCCGTCAGAAAGGTAAGGAGGTTCTTTAGTACATTACTGTGTTGTGATTTTGACAATCAAGTAAGCGTTTCGTTCGTCTCAATACATTTATTAAAATCTAGCGGACGCTTCGCGTTTTCACCCGCGCAGTTCCCGTTCCCGTGGGAATACAGGGATAAAAAGTAGCCTATGTCACCCGGGGATAGTGTAGCTTCCCAACGGTGAAAGAATTTTTGATATTGATCCAGTAGTTTCGGTGCCTATTCCATACAAACAAACAATCAAATCTTTCCTCTTTTTTTATTTATTTGAAAGAAATGAGACGAACGAGTCGCTCTCCTGATGGTAAGAGATAACGCTTGTCCATGACCATTGCAGCGATACACAGACAGTACTTTGAGTGACGAAACAAAGTCTGGGGCATCACTGCTTTGGCGCTCATTACTTTGAGACTTTCGATGGTTAGTCTCAACAGCCCAGTAATTTCGCTGCAGTACCCTTCAAACCGGAACACAGTAATGTTTACACACTACTGCTTAGCGGCAGAATAACTGGTACTGCGGTGGTACCTACCCAGACGATCTCTTGCTAAGGAGATCTACCACCAACTAAATAGTATAGACAAATCCTCTTTATAATAGTATAGACAAATCAAAGGCCTTTGTAATGTATTAGATTTTTCCTGCAAAAATACATTGGAATTGTAGTAAAATCTTATTTTTTTTATTTTTTTATTGTTTGTATATTATTTTATTATCTGTAAACTTATTTAAGTATTCTATCAGTTATCTGACTCCCATAGTACAAGCTTCGCTTAGTTTGGGGTCAGATGGCGCTGTGTGTAATGTCCTACGATATTTATTTATTTATTTTTATTTTCGCACGCCTTGTGAAGGCTGAATATCGGGATGCCTTTTTATTTTATTTTCGACCTGACTGTACCTATTTATGAAAATAAAACATTTTAATTTGAATTTGAAATTATTATGTTTCAGGTATATCAAAGGGCAGTGATCACGCCTATTATAGGCATAGAGACTTTGTGGAAAGATTACATTGCATTCGAGCAAAGTATTAACAGCATTATTGGTAAGTCATTACAGATCTTCGACAGCATTCAGTAGATAGATAGAAACTCTTTACTAAATAGATATAAACTTTTTATTGTGCACACAATAAACAGAAAAAAAGACGTGAGCCACTCGGGGACTGCCGCGGTAAAGCAATTGCATAGCATTTTTACGCCGATACAACAAGCGTGATATTTCAAAAAGTCATTAATAGTTCTGCTATTCATCGATAGATGGCAAAACTAAAAAGTATCACCGCTGTACCGGTGGGAGCGGGGGGTGTTAGGTTATTTTCGTTACGGAATTTCTGGATTCGGTCTCCACGCTCAAGGCCCGCGATAGAAGCTATGCAATAGCTTGAAAGTACAGAGAACAAATAAATCTTATGATCTAGTGCCGCAAGTGGCGGCCTTATCGCTAAGAGCGATCTCTTCCAGGCAACCGAGAATGGGAAAACACGTCAGTGAATAACATATGGGAGATGTCACACTATACAATTTTTTACTTTTTTACACTATACTAAATAATTTTTGTTGACATTTTGTTTTTTTATTATTGGATTTTTTATTTTTGTTATAATTATTTTTCTGTTTGTTTCTGTGTATGTTTTTTGTTCATTTTGACATTTTATTAATTATAACTATTTGATTATTGACGCCTTGTGTCACTCACTTGTGTCTGCTTCGAGAGCTGAAGGGCGTGGGTTCGATTCCCACTCAGGACTAACATTTGTGTGACCTAACATCGATGTTTGTTCTGTCTGGGTGTACTGTATGTATTATAAGTATGTTTGTTTTTGGTGGTAGATTTCCTTAGCAGGAGGTCGTCTAGGTAGGTACCACCGCAGTACCAGATATTCTGCCGCCAAGCAGTCCGGTTTGAAGGGTACTGCAGCTAGCGAAATTACTGGGCTGTTGAGACTAACCATCTAATCTCAAAGTAATGAGTACCAAAGCAGCGATGCCCTGGACTTTGTTTTGTTACTCAATGTTCTGTGTATCGCTGCAATGGTCATGGACAGGCGCTATCTCTTACCATCAGGAGAGCGCCTCGATCGTCTCTTTTACATAAAAAAATATATGTATTTACAAGAAAAAGTAAGTATTCTGTCAGTTGTCTGGTTCCCATAGTACAAGCTTTGCTTAGTTTGGGGCTAGATGTCGCTGTGTTAAATGTCCTTCAATATTTATTTATTTTATTTAATTTTAGCGGAGCGCATGGCCATGGAGCGATCCCGTGACTATATGAACGCACGTCGCGTGGCCAAAGAACTGGAGACTGTGACTCGAGGGTTAAACAGAAACATGCCAGCGACGCCGCCCGCCGTCGATAGGGAGGAAATAAAACAGGTAACAAGAAATTGAGACATGGTCCTTCGCTCGCTGAAGAAAACATACATTTTTAGAATGCCGTGACCGGAGGGTGCTCGAGCTTCGCCCGGTTATCTGGGCGTCGAGATCGCACCCTCCACCACCCCCTCCTGGGGGACAGAGAGCCCCCGGAGTCCTGCCTCGGCAAAGAGGTTCGCCTCAAGGCCGACCCCGAAAATAGGGGAAAAAGTACACCAGATAGATAGATGATACATTTTTACTTGGTGGTAGATCTCCTTAGTAGGAGGTCCTCTAGGTAGGTGCCACCGCAGTACTAGATATTTTGCCGCCAAGCAGTAGTGTGTAAACATTACTGTGTTCCTGCAGCTAGGGAAATTACAGAGTTGTTGAGATTAACCATCGAAAGTCTCAAAGTAATGAGCGCCAAAGCAGTGATGCCCTGGACTTTGGTTTGCTGCTCAAAGTTCTGTGTATCGCTGCAATATCATGGACAGGCGCTATCTCTTACCATCTGGCAAGCGTCTCGTTTCTCTCATTACTTTTTACATTTAAATAAGTGAAGGTGTGGTCGAAGATGGTAAAGCACACCTATCCTGAAATGGAACTGGCTCTCAAGGGAGGCTGCCGGAACACACCGTTAGATGCTTGGCGGCAGATTTTCAACTCTCGTGTGGTAGCTAGCCAGCCGAGTACTAGAGAGTACGCTACCACCATGCTATGGTTTCCTCACGATATGTTCCTTCACCGGCAGCTCAAGCTCATTGTTGGGGTTCGAACCCACGCCCTTCAGCATGCGAACTGACCGCGCTAACCACTGAGCTATCGTCGCTACAAAAGTACTATTTAAGTATTCTATCAGTTATCTGACTTCCATAGTACAAGCTTTGCTTATTTTGGGGTCAGATGGTGCTGTGTGTAATGTCCTGCAATATTTGTTTATGTAACAGGTGGAATTGTGGAAGAAATACATCGCGTGGGAGAGGGGGAACCCGCTCCGCAGCGAGGACACGGCCCTGGTGTGCCGGCGCGTGATGTTCGCGATAGAACAGGGCCTGCTGTGCCTGGCGCACCACCCGGACGTGTGGCACCAGGCCGCGCAGTTCCTGGACCACTCGGCCAAGCTGCTCCAAGAGAAGGGGGCAAGTGACTCTTGAACAATTAATTGCAACACAACACAATACGACAAAATCTATCAAAAATGTTACAAATACAAATACGAATCATTTATTAATAACACCAAAGTTACAGGTCATTTTGCCATAAATATTTAATAATATCAAAATCATAACATTTATGTCAATTTGAAAATGTCAATGAAGTTATATGTCACATATAAAATAATTATGTCAATGTAATTAAATGTCCATAAAAACAAACATATTATAATTAGTTACTAGTAATTCAATAATCTCTTCATCATCATCATCATCATCAAGGTTTTTTGTTATCTGTACTCTTTTCCATTTATGATGTGCGCAATAAAGAGTTATATCTATCTATCATCATTTCAGCCGTAGGACGTCCACTGCTGGACATAGGCCTCCCCCATTGACTTCCATAAAGACCGGTTGGTAGCGGCCCGCATCCAGCGCGTTCCTGCGGTCTTTACTAGGTCGTCTGTCCACCTTGTGGGTGGACGTCCTACGCTGCGCTTGCCGGTCCGTGGTCTCCACTCCAGAACTTTGCAGCCCCTTTGCAATAATCTCTTAGTTTTAAATAATCGTCAAAGTCATAAAACAAGGTATCTTGAAGCCAAGATCTAAGTTTGCTTATGAAGCACGCGATGGAAGGTGCATCCCGAATGGAAGCGGGTACGTTATGTCACTAAACAACGACTCACTGACACAACTTGTCAAGTTGTCATAGTTTTTTTTCCTTTGGTTTTGGCATCGCATTTTGAGCATTTGCCAGTGTCAAGTGTTTTATCTTTTCCAAGTTTCAAAGGTTAAATAAGTTGCCTCGTAGCTACTCGTATAGATATAGTCTAAGTCCAGTCTTGGTCAAGTCCAGTCATGCTTTAGTAAAGTAGTGGCGACTTTACTATAAAGCTTCGATGGAGTTTTGGAAGCAACACGAAAAGTTGAAAATCTGCCGCCTAGCATCTAACGGTGTGTTCCGGCAGCCTCACTTGAAAGCCAGTTCCATTCCAGGTTAGGTGTGATTTACCATCTTCGACCACACCTTCACTTAACATCAAGTGAGCTGTAGTCAAACACCTAGCTTGGCAACTATAAAAAAAAACCAGGATTTTAAATTTAGCTATGGGCAATGCTTTTATGCCTTCAGGCAGTTATAAATAAAGATAGACATTTAATGTGAAAGGTTTTCTGGTCAGGATTCGAACGCCGCCCGGCTGTTCTCGGACGAGGCGGCGGCGGTGTACGAGAGAGCGACGAGCGGCCCCCTCAAACAGTCCACCCTACTCCACTTCGCTCACGCGGACTACGAGGAAAGTAGACTGCATTATAACAAGGTAATTATAACCATTTTTGTAGCGATGATAGCTCAGTGGTTAGCGCGGTAGGTTCGCATGCCGAAGGGCGTGGGTTAAAACCCCAACAATGAGCTTGAGCTGCCGGTGAAGGAAACCATAGCATGGTGGTAGCGTACTTTCTAGTACTCGGCTGGCTAGCTACCACCCTCAAGTTGAAAATCTGCCGCCAAGCATCTAACGGTGTGTTCCGGCAGCCTCACTTGAGAGTTAGTTCCATTCCAGGCTAGGTGTGCTTTACCATCTTCGACCACACCTTCACTTAACATCAGGTAAGCTGTGGTCAAACAACTAGCCTGTCAACCGTAAAAAAAAAAAACCAGGAGTAATATAACTGTGACTCTGTTATAGTAATAACCACTGGCCCGTGCCACTTGCGACTGTTAAGCGGAAATAAACTAAATATTATATATGAAGGGACGTTGGAGCCCCCGGTCTCGTTCCGACTAGGGATTGCAATCCGGCGTCATTTTCAGTACGGCCGGATTGATCAAATCAGGATGATTTTGGCTTTTTAATACAAAATAAGTGAGTTAATCAAGTGTCACTGCACTTATATGTAGGTAGTTTATAAAAAATAAATCACATATGTATAAAATCAATTTAATTTCCTAACCAATGTTAAGACAAGTTTTTTTTAATGTAAAAAGTAATGAGATGAACGAGACGCTTTTCTGATGGTTAGAGATAAAGCCTGTCCATGACCATTGCAGCGATACACAGAACTTTGAGTGAAAAACAAAGTCCAGGGCATCGCTGCTTCGGCGCTCATTACTTTGAGATTTTCGTTGGTTAGTCTCAACAGCCCAGTAATTTCGCTAGCTACAGTTTTTTTTTTTTTTTTTTATGGTTGACAGGCTAGTTGTTTGACCACAGCTCACCTGATGTTAAGTGAAGGTGTGGTCGAAGATGGTATAGCACACCTAGCCTGGAATGGAACTGGCTCTCAAGTGAGGCTGCCGGAACACACCGTTAGATGCTTGGCGGCAGATTTCCAACTTGAGGGTGGTAGCTAGCCAGCCGAGTACTAGAAAGTACCCTACCACCATGCTATGGTTTCCTCACGATGTTTTCCTTCACCGGCAGCTCAAGCTCATTGTTGGGGTTTGAACCCACGCCCTTCGGCATGCGAACCTACCGCACTAACCACTGAGCTATCATCGCTACAAACCCACCTACATACAGTACCCTTCAAACCGGAACACAGAAATGTTTACACACTACTACTATTGAATTTTATTATAATTAATTGTCAAAATAAATAATTAACATAAAAAATGTATCTAACTTGAATATTTT
Organism: Biston betularia; assembly: GCA_905404145.2. Classification (NCBI taxonomy): domain Eukaryota; kingdom Metazoa; phylum Arthropoda; class Insecta; order Lepidoptera; family Geometridae; genus Biston; species Biston betularia. The sequence goes on from FR989891.1 coordinate 896,903, forward strand.
ATTTATTTAAATTTTTAGGTACACCAAGTGTACACTCGTTATTTGGACATGGAGGACATTGACCCGACCCTCGCGTACGTTCAGTACATGAAATTCGCACGACGCGCTGAGGGCATCAAGTCGGCTAGGACGGTGTTCAAACGCGCCCGGGAAGACTCCAGGTAAAGATTGAGAGCCAAAACAGCGATGTCCCGGACTTTGTTTTGCTACTCAAAGTTCTGTGTATCGCTGCAATGGTCATGGTGGTGATAAGACTTAACGCCTAAACGCCACTAAATAAATAAAACAGATGAGCTGTGGTCAAACACCTAACCTTTAAAAAAAAAACTATTTTTCAAATACAACTTTCCTATTGGTAACACCAATGTTACAAGTCCAAATTTCGTAAAATCTTTTCAAGTATGTATTGTGTATCATTAAAAAAAAGTTATAAAACACTGTTTTATGTTAACATACACACATTTACATGTCAATGAATAAAAACTTATCAAATATAAAAATGTTGTCAAATATAAAAATATTGTCAAGTATAAAAATGTTGTCAAAGATAAAATATGTCAATACAAAAATATGTCAATGTAAAAAATATTGTCAATTTAATCAAAAAATCGTAATTACTTACTAGTAATTTAGTAAAATCTTTAAGTTTGAAATACTCGTCAATGTCATAAAACAAAGTCTCTAGCAGCCAAGATCTTAACTTGGTTCTGAAGCTGCATCCCGGACGAAGGCGGGTATGAGGTTTTTTTTGCGTCGAATTTTGATCATTTGCCAGTGTCAAATGTTTTATAATAATAATAGTTTATTTCAGGTTACTAGGACCCATAATTATTTAGCTAAATACAAAAATACAAAAAAAAAAAATTCAATCAGTAAAAAGTACATTAATTTAAAAATAATAATAGTTAATAAATAAAATTCAAAATTAAAATACAAAATCAAACTTAAAATGTAGTATTCGTCGTTTATATTTTGAAGTTTCAAAAGTTGCCTCGTAGCATTAGTTATAGTCAAATACCAGTCTTGGTCAAGTACAGTCCGAGTCAGTCAAGTCAATGTTAATAGAATCTTAAAAGGTCGGCAACGTATTTGTGGTACTCCTGGTATTGCAGATATCTATAGGCGACGGTGATTGCTTAACATCAGGCAACCCGTCAGCTTGATTGCCACCTGTGGCATAAAAAAAAAGAAAAAAAAAAAAGTCCAGTCGTGCTTGAAGTTATAAAACTCACTTTCAATTTTGAAGGTCTGTCTCTAAGTTTTCTTAGTAAATTTGTCTACATGGGAGCGCGGAAGTTAAGGAAAATAACTTGTATCATATCAAAAACTAGTGTTTTTTCACGACTTTATGAAAAAAAAAAATATTTTCTTTCCAGATCCAGATACCACGTATTCGTGGCGGCAGCTCTGATGGAATATTACTGCTCGAAAGACAAGAATATAGCTTTCCGCATCTTCGAGCTGGGATTGAAAAAGTTTTCGCACATTCCTGAGTACGTCCTGTGTTACATCGATTACTTGTCGCATTTGAACGGTGAGACGTTTTGATAAAAATCTATTACTTTTCCCTCCGACTGCCGAGAAAGTGGTTTTATATGTATATATATATATGCGAGGTATTGTGTCGATATTTTGTTAAAACTAGCGCCATCTGCCCCAGCATCCTAGTACTCACAGGGAATGAATATAACGAACGAGTTGAAGGCTTCATTCAGGAGTGAACTGATCTTTGCGTCAGTAGTTCGGTCAGCGCGCGAGTGGCATAAGATTCATTCGGCGCTCCACGACCGACGGCACCACTGTGTGCACTGACAATAAAATAATAGAAACATGGCGGACGACGAACAAATCGACGTGGACCGAAATCTTTTTAAATCTCCGACATATATATTATAACCACTTCCTTATAATTAATTTAGTAAGGATTTCTTTTGTAATATAATTGTTGTTGTTGTTGTTTATTGCTTATTGAGATAAAAACGACGAAATCACTTACATTTATCTCACATCTAAATAATAATAATTAATTAAAAACTATAATACAAATAATCAAAATATAAATCTAATGATAAAGAAACATAATCACAATAAGAAAAATAATTACCTTCTTAAATGTCAATTAACGAACACAAAAATACAGTACAAACAAAAACTATAACAATAATAAATACTAATGTACTAATGTGATACTAAATTTACTGTATAATATATACAGTAAATTTAATTTAAAAAAAATTCTACGTCAATATGATTAAATGTCAATAAACACGCAAACTAGTACTTTAACCCAAGCTTAAGATTAATTTAGTTTTGTCTCGGCTGAGCTAGTTGCAGTACCTTTCACGCACACTACTGCTTGGTGACAGAATAGCTGATACTGCGATGGTTTTGTGTATAGCATTATTATTTTATACCATTTGTCATTCTAATAGTAACAATTTTATTTAATTTTTGCACCCAATACTGGGTTAAGTATGGTTTAAGCGACTTTTTATTTATGTACCAACATTTTGACACCTGTACTTAGCAAATAAACACATTTTGATTTCGTGTCTTGTTTCGTTCCAGAGGACAACAACACACGTGTTTTGTTTGAGCGCGTGCTCTCCTCGGGCAGTCTGGCGCCGGAGAGTTCTGTCGACATCTGGAACAGGTTTCTGGAGTTCGAGTCCAACATCGGCGATCTCGTCTCCATCGTCAAGGTTGAGAAACGTAGGCAGGCGGTGCTCGAGAAGGTACGCGTACACCCAATGTTTAAAAAGAAATAAGCTTCTTTACAGGTTCCTACAAGACATTTTAAAAATCGTTCAAATGTGCAAGAAAAATGTCTAAGTATACATTTAAAAGAAACGTTTGTAAACATTATTTACTTAAAACTAAAAACTGTTAAAAATTTTAAGTACTTAAAAACGATATGTACTTAAAATAAATGTGTTAAAACGTTAATTACTTAAAAGAAACGTACATGAATGTTAAGTACTTGAGAGAGCTTTGGTTAAACCTCTCAACAATGAGCTTGAGCTGCCGGTGAAAGAAAACATCGTGAGGAAACCATAGCATGGTGGTAGCGTACTCTCTAGTACTCGGCTGGCTAGCTACCACGCGAGAGTTGAAAATCTGCCGCCAAGCATCTAACGGTGTGTTCCAGCAGCCTCACTTGAGAGCCAGTACCATTCCAGGCTAGGTGTGTTTACCATCTTCGACCACACCGTCACTTAACATCAGGTGAGCTGTGGTCAAGTACCTAGCCTGTCAAGAATTTAAAAAAAAAACAATCTAGTACTCTGTTAGCTAGTAACTTCACGAGAGTTGAAACCACTTAACAGATTGTTTGGACAGCATCACTCGAGTGCTAGTTACGTTCAAGGCTAGGTGTGCTTGCCATCTTCGATCACACCGTCATGTAACGGTTACCTATCCTGTCAGCAGTAAAAAAAATTCTTAAAAACCTCCATAAACGTTAAGTACTTAAAAGAAACATTAAATACTTAAAATAAACTTTTGCAAAATTTCTAAACAAAATTATGCACATTTGACAAGCAAAGATAATAACTGGCTAATACTTTGTGTTTTGTTTTATTGGTAACGAAATTAAAAATATATTTCGTTCAAAAATGTTTTAGCAATTTTTTACCAAATGATACCATACAAACCCAAATCCAACCCGCTGCCCGGGGAGCATCCTATATCGTGTAATTATTTATTTACTAGCTGCGCCCCGCGGTGTTACCCGCTGCATGTTTTCGGGATAAAAAGTTGCCTATGTGTTAATCCAGGGTCTCAGCTGACTCCACACCAAATTTCATTCAAATCCATTCAGTAGTTTTTGCGTGAAAGAGTAACAAACATCCATCCATCCATAATAACTAGCTAATACTTTGTGTTTTGTTTTATTGGTAACGAAATTAAAAATATATTTCGTTCAAAAATGTTTTAGCAATTTTTTACCAAATGATACCATACAAACCCAAATCCAACCCGCTGCCCGGGGAGCATCCTATATCGGGTAATTATTTATTTACTAGCTGCGCCCCGCGGTGTTACCCGCTGCATGTTTTCGGGATAAAAAGTTGCCTATGTGTTAATCCAGGGTCTCAGCTGACTCCACACCAAATTTCATTCAAATCCATTCAGTAGTTTTTGCGTGAAAGAGTAACAAACATCCATCCATCCATAATAACTAGCTAATACTTTGTGTTTTGTTTTATTGGTAACGAAATTAAAAATATATTTCTTTCAAAAATGTTTTAGCAATTTTTTACCAAATTACGTATAATTCTTTGATAATGTTATAAATTAACTGCACCCTGCAACGCCATGGACCCGCCATCCGCACGGTGATGCCATGCAACGCTAACTTTCATCTCTTTTTATCATCAGATCAAAGAGTTTGAGGGAAAGGAGACAGCTCAATTGGTCGACAGATACAAGTTCTTGGATCTGTACCCTTGTACCATAGCTGAATTGAAATCTATCGGATACACTGAAGTAAGTAACTGTAAGACTTATTGATGTGAATAAGCCTAGACTAAAAACTTAGATGGATTTTAGTTACTGACTAAATTATGAGAAAATTTTAGTCACTGACAAAAACCTAAGCAGATTTTAGTAATTAAAACCTAGACAGATTTTGATGACTATGACTAAGATAAAGTTTCATTTGTATTATTTATAATTATTTATAAGACAATACTAATTTCATTTTATATTAACTAATACTATCTACTTCAATTGTACTGTATTTGTAATACAAGTCAAGAAAAAACAAATTAAATAATTAAAAACTCGGTCCACCGGTCGAGCCCGCCGCAAACGTACCCATAAAACTGGCGGCATTTCCTCGCTGGATCGCTAAATTTATAAGATATATTATGTGTATTTATTAAGCTATTGCATAGCTTCTATCGCGGGCCTTGAGCGTGGAGACCGAATCCAGAAATTCCGTAACGAAAATAACCTAACACCCCCCCCCCCCCCCCCCCCCCCCCCCCTCCCACCGGCACAGCGGTGATACTTTTTAGTTTTGCCATCTATCGATGAATAGCAGGACATTAAATGACTTTTTTGAAATATCACGCTTGTCTCTTTAGTTCAGCAACTCGCCTCTAGGTGGCATTGGTTGTATCGGCGTAAAAATGCTATGCAATAGCTTTACCGCGGCAGTCCCCGAGTGCCACACGTCTTTTTTTTTAATATTTCTTTGTGTTTGTAAATAAAGGTATTCTTATTCTTAAAGGATCAGTCCTAGGTGATCAGTAGATCAGTACTAAGTTATGGAGGAATTTTAGTTACTGACTAAACTATAAGAAGATTTTAGTTACTGACTAATAACCTAGGTGGTTTTTGATGTGAATTAGTGTTTAAATTTACTTGCATAGTAAACAGATGGCAACAAATAAAATACTAAGCCGAAAAAAAAGGAAGTATAAATAAATAAATAAAATGAATATCGTAGGACGATACATACAGCGCCATCTGGGCCCAAACGATGTTTGTAGCGATGATAGCTCAGTGGTTAGTGCGGTCGCTTCGCATGCCGAAGGGCGTGGGTTCAAACCCTAACAAATGAGCTTGAGCTGCCGGTGAAGGAAAACATCGTGAGGAAACCATAGCATGGTGGTAGGGTACTTTCTAGTACTCGGCTGGCTAGCTACCACCCTCAAGTTGAAAATCTGTCGCCAAGCATCTACCGGTGTGTTCCGGCAGCCTCACTTGAGAGCCAGTTCCATTCCAGGCTAGGTGTGCTTTACCATCTTCGACCACACCGTCACTTAACATCAGGTGAGCTGTGGTCAAACACCTAGACTGTCAGCTATAAAAAAAAAAAAAAAAACTAAGCAGAGCTCGTGTGATGGAAGTCAGATAACTGATAGAATACATAAATACTTTCTTTTTTTGTAAATACATACAGAACACCCAGACACAGAACAAACATTTGTTTATCCACAAAATATTTGCCCTGAGTGGGAATCGAACCCACGCCCTACAGCTCTCAAGGCAGATATACTACCAATGAGCCAACGGGGCTGTCAAAGCATATAAGCATATACTTACATCTTTTTCGGCTTATTGCTAACGCGTACGATATCAGTGTTTGAATGTATTTTATTTTGTAGGTAGCGTCGATGTCAAACAAGTCGTGGGCGTTGGGCGGGCCCCTGGCCAATGTGTCTCCTGAGCTGGCAGCTGTAATACTTGGACATAAGTAAGTATTTTAGAAAGAATATAATTATTCTAAGTATCCCATAGGAAGCTAACTGTGCCAGGCTCAAATGGGTGTGGGCAAGTCACAGATAGGCATTCAATTATTTTTTATTGTAGTTAATGACTAAAATATTGGTGAATTTTAGTTACTGACTAAATTGTAGGTGGATTTAATGACTAAAATATTGGTGAATTTTAGTCACTGACTAAATTCTAGGTGGATTTAATGACTAAAATATTGGTGAATTTTAGTTACTGACTAAAATCCAGGTGGATTTAATGACTAAAATATTGGTAAATTTTAGTTATTGACTAAAATCTAAGTGGATTTAAACTACTGATTAAAAGCTAGATGGATTTTAGCTACTAACTAATCTATAGGGGATTTTTAGTAACTGACTAAAACCTAGGGGGATTTTGGCTACTAACTAAATTATGCAGGAATGTTGATTACCGATTAAACTGTAGTATTTTAAAAACTGACTAAAACCTAGGAGGGTTTTAACTACAGGCTTTTTCTCATAAAATGCATGTAGATGCGCAAATCCAACGCTGGCATCATCTTGAACTTGGGTCACCAAGATACAGGCTAAGCCTAGTTTGGGGCCCGACGTATAACGCCATAACATTTGCAAAAACAACTTGTAAAATAAAAATCTGTAAATGTATTGTCTGTAAAAATATTATTCTGTAAAAAATATATTGTTTGTTGACTAAATCATAGGCAGAATTTAACTGCTGACTAAACAGTAAGAAGATTTTAGCCACTGACTGAGGAATTTACATTCCAAATACACAAATGATTGTGTATCGCTGCAACTGTCATGGACTTGCATTATCTCTTGATTGATTGAACGAAAAACATTGACAAAAATCAACAATGAGTGATGAGTTGTGTCTCAGTTTTGATTGATTAACTCTTCTGTATTGTACACATTAAAAATAATACAATACAGAAGAAATAAACTTAATTAATAGGTATAACAACTGACGACTTTATCGCTAAAGGCGATCTCTTCCCGGCAACCTTAGGACGGATAGGATTAGAGGAAGAAAAAACAGACGTACTTACCATCAGGAGAGCGTCTCGTTCGTCTCATTACTTTTACATACAATCCTATTACATTGCTGCCTGGAGGAAGTCACTTTTAGATATAAGACTTGGGGCACTAGCTCAAGGTTTTTGTTGTCTTTTTTTAATGTACAAAGTAATGAGACGAACGAGACGCTCTCCTGATGGTAAGAGATAACGCCTGTCCATGACCATTGCAGCGATACACAGAACTTTGAGTAACAGAACAAAGTCCAGGGCATCGCTGCTTTGGCGCTCATTACTTTGAGACTTTCGATGGTTAGTCTCGACAGCCCAGTAATTTCGCTGCAGTACCCTTCAAACCGGAACACAGTAATGTCAACACACTACTGCTTAGCGGCAGAATAACTGGTACTGCGGTGGTACCTACCTAGACGATCTCCTGCTAAGGAAATCTACCACCAAGTGTCTGTATTTGTATTTTGATTTCTCATGTGCATGGTAAGGATTTTCTATTTATTTATCTATATTTTATTAATTTCAGAGATAATGACCCGATGAAGGACATAGCACGTCCAGACACAAACCAGATGATACCATACAAACCCAAATCCAACCCGCTGCCCGGGGAGCATCCTATATCGGGTAATTATTTATTTACTAGCTGCGCCCCGCGGTGTTACCCGCTGCATGTTTTCGGGATAAAAAGTTGCCTATGTGTTAATCTAGGGTCTCAGCTACCTCCATACCAAATTTCATTCAAATCCATTCAGTAGTTTTTGCGTGAAAGAGTAACAAACATACATCCAAACTTTCACATTTATAATATTAGTGGGAGTCAATTTTATTTGAATTTAGACAGCTCTGTTGGGTCATTGATTTTTTTTTTTTTTTTTTATGATTGACAGGCTAGTTGTTTGACCACAGCTCACCTGATGTTAAGTGAAGGTGTGGTCGAAGATGGTAAAGCACACCTAGCCTGGAATGGAACTGGCTCTCAAGTGAGGCTGCCAGAACACACCGTTAGATGCTTGGCGGCAGATTTTCAACTTGAGGGTGGTAGCTAGCCAGCCGAGTACTAGAAAGTACCCTACCACCATGCTATGGTTTCCTCACGATGTTTTCCTTCACCGGCAGCTCAAGCTCATTGTTGGGGTTTGAACCCACGCCCTTCGGCATGCGAACCTACCGCGGTAACCATTGAGCTATCATCGCTACAAAATTTGTAGGTATATCTGCTTTAAGAGCTGTAAGGGTTTGATAGCAAATTTAAGTTTAAGACTGTATTTTAGCAAATAAATGAATTGTTTTAATGTTGTAGCGATGATAGCTGTGGTTAGCGCGGTAGGTTCGCATGCCAAAGGGCGTCGATTCAAACCCCAACAATGAGCTTGAGCTGCTGGTGATGGAAACCATAGCATGATGGTAGTAGCTACCACACGAGAGTTGAAAATCTGCCGCCAAGCATCTAACGGTATGTTCCGGCAGCCTCGCTTGAGAGCCAGTTCCATTCCAGGCTAGATGTGCTTTACCATCTTCGACCACACCTTCACTTAACATCAGGTGAGCTGTGGACAAACACCTAGCCTGTCAGCCTAGTTTACTTGGTGGTAGATTTCCTTAGCAGGAGGTCATCTAGGTAGGTACCACCGCAGTACCAGTTATTCTGCCGCTAAATAGTAGTGTGTAAACATTACTGTGTTCCGGTTTGAAGGGTACTGCAGCTAGCGAAATTAACCATCGAAAGTCTCAAAGTAATGAGCACCAAAGCAGCGATGCCCTGGACTTTGTTTTGTTACTCAAAGTTCTGTGTATCGCTGCAATGGTCATGGGCAGGCGTTGTCTCTTACAATCAAGAGAGCGTCTCGTTCGTCTCATTACTTTTTACATTAAAAAAAAACCATTAATAAAAAGTTGTAATATTTTTCTAACATAATTTATGTGCAGGTGGGACATTCCCGATGCCCCCCGCTGCGGCGCACCTCTGCACGATGATGCCGCCGCCGACGTGTTGGCGAGGACCCTTCGTCGCAGTCGACACATTAATGACACTCTTCAACAGAATCTCGCTGCCTGACAAACGTAAGTAATCTAAATCTGAAATAGATTGAGAAAAATGCTAAAAATTTGTGATGTTTCAAGTGCCTCTCACACAAAAAAAGCTATTGTGTGACATCCAAACAAAAGTTTACATGAGATTTAAGAAAAAAAATTGACAAGTCCGTTTATATGAGTGATCATAATATTGTATTTAGTTAATTTTTGAGAATGTCACTTTATGATAATAAAGCTTATCATATTATATTTATGTTTCGACTAGTAGGCACAACTATTTCTTGACACCAAATTTAAACTAAAAATCCTAAGCGTTATGCAGAATCAAATGTATTTATTTGCTAAACTACTGGTGTCAATATGTTGGTACATAAATTAAAACGTCGCTTAGACGTGCAAAAATTGGATAAAATAGAATTACTCATTAATTAATAATGTCAGATTGGATAAAATAAAATTGCTTGTTAAATAATGTCAAATTGGTTAAAATAGAATTACTTATTAAATAATGTCTAATTGGATAAAATATAATTACTTAATGTCAAATTGGATAAAATAGAGTTACTTATTAAATAATGTCAAACTGGATAAAATATAATTACTTAATGTCAAATTGGATAATATAGAGTTACTTTTTAAACAATGTCAAATTTAGACATGGCAGATATTCCATGTACTGACTTGCTATTTTTATCACATATAGCATGCCTATATGCCTTTACAACTTTGGAAGCTTTGCAGTAATATTTTGGATACGTCAGATACACAACAGACGGTTGGCCTATTTCCAGGGGGCGTTAGACTTATGCAGTATGTCAATGGAGATGGTCACAAAAATGTGGACTGAAGTGGTCTGGTTACAGTTTTTTTTATGACTTATTGCAGCGCCAGCGCCGACCCAGGAAAACGGATGCGACACGAAGTTGTTCGACCTGGCGCGCTCCGTCCACTGGATAGTGGACGATGAAGGTATCACCACTGTGGCCAGCAAGGTACGTCAATAATTTTAACCGACTCAAAAAAGTTGGAAGTTCTCAATTCGGCTGTTTTTTAGGGTTCCGTACCCAAAGGGTAAACACGGGACCTTATTACTGAGACTTCGCTGTCCGTCCGTCTATCACCAGGCTGTATCTCGAGAACGGTGATAGTTAGACAGTTGAAATTTTCACAGACGATGTATTTCTATTGCCGCTATAACGACAAATACTAAAAATAAAATAAATATTTAAGGGAGGCTCCCATACAACAAACTTGTTTTTTTTATAGATTATGGCACGGAACCCTCCGTGCGCGAGTCCGACTCGCACATGGCCGGTTTTTTTTTTAATTTATTTATTGCGTATATGGGTATAATAGATATTTAAAAAAAGGTTAACGAGCGCCATATTCTGGCTTACGGCATGCAAAATTTAACTTTAGATACATTGATTGCTGCATTGCATTGCTGTCAGTGATTTGTCAAATCAAAAGTAAAAAAATTAAAAATGTCAATGAGATAAAATGTCAAGTAATAAAATTTTACGCGATCATTCCGCCAATAATGAATTGATTTTGATGATTCTTTGTTTGCTTGGTAGCTCATACTTCAGAGGTGGTCGCATATAAATTTTAACAAAATCTTTTGAGTGGTTTTTAAAAAATCTAAAAATTGTATATATCGATGCTATTTTCGTTTACTCCGAAACCTCGCTGTTTAGTTAGCCATGGTGTGGTCGAAGATGGTAAAGCACACCTAGCCTGGAATAGAATTGGCTCTCAAGGAAGACTGCCGAAACACACCAAAGCTAGCCAACCAAGTACTGAGAAAATGCCCTACCACCTGTTTTCCTTCACCGGCAGCTCAAGCTCATTGTTGGGGTTTGAACTCAGCATGCAAACCTAATCAATGAGCTATCATCGCTACATATATGTTTTTTCTTTATGTGTGGTTTTAGTTCAATACTCTTGACTAGTTACAGTCATGTGTACCAGGTGTCATTTTTCAAAAATATATAGGATTTTCTTTAACTTCAGGCTCGCCGAAGAAAGGCTGGTGATGACTCTGACGACGATGACCTGGGCGTGGCACCGCCAGTCAACGACATCTACCGTCAGCGTCAACAGAAGAGGGTTAAATGATGGTTAGCAATTTCAGTTGGTCGTGTGGCCACGGAAAGGGCTAGGGATATTCCCGGAATACAATACTGTATAGTTAAAAAGTAGTGTGGAGACTCGTTTACCTAGACTTAAGTTAAGATTGCATTACACTGTATTTAATCATTATTTGCCATAAATAACAATGTTACAGGAAAGTCATTTGTCGAATAAATAAATATTGGAGGACATTTAACACAGCGCCATCTAGCCCCAAACTAAGCAAAGCTTGTACCCAGAACCAGACAGCTGACAGAATACTTACTTTAGTAGCGATGATAGCTCAGTGGTTAGCGCGGTAGGTTCGCATGCCGAAGGGCGTGGGTTCAAACCCCAACAATGAGCTTGAGCTGCCGGTGAAGGAAAACATCGTGAGGAAACCATAGCATGGTGGTAGGGTACTTTCTAGTACTCGGCTGGCTAGCTACCACCCTCAAGTTGAAAATCTGCCGCCAAGCATCTAACGGTGTGTTCCGGCAGCCTCACTTGAGAGCCAGTTGCATTCCAGGCTAGGTGTGCTTTACCATCTTCGGCCACACCTTCACTTGACATCAGGTGAGCTGTGGTCAAACAACTAGCCTGTCAACCAAAAAAAAAAAAAAAAAAAAAAAAAAAATACTTAAATACTTTTTTTTTTTGTATATACATACAGTACACCCACCCAGACAGAACAAACATTTGTTTATGTCATAAAATGCTTGTACTGGGTGGGAATCGAACCCACACCCTTCGGCTCTTGGAGCAGACATACTAACAGGGCTGCCAATAACAAAAATGAAGCTATATGACTAACTAGTGGGCCGTCTCGGCCTCGCACAGGAAAACAAAACTGGATTAACAGTATAAATATAGGCAATGTCACTCAGTGATAATGTAATCTAATGATGATAGAATTATTCAGATCGGTCCAGTAGTTTCGGAGCCTGTTCAATACAAACAAATCAAATCTTTCCTCTTTATAATAGTACAGATTAGCAAGTTAACAATAATGAATATACTCTAATTTACAGCGCAGACTCTGTGTGTCACACAAAAATGAGGATTCCGAGAACCACACTGCTATGTAATCACATTATATGTAAAATGGATTACTTTTAAAAAAATAATTAAGTGTATTTTTTAATTCTGTAATAAACTGGCAATTTATTATACGTTAATAATAACGGTGTGATGTTTTTATAGAACAGGTTTTACTGTATATAGGCGCGACCGTCACCAAAAGCCGCGGCAGTTTTGGCAAGTCTAGCCGCGGTTTTAATTTAAGCTAAGTTTTATTTTTTAATGATTGTGCAACTGTTTTAGGTACTTTGGTCTATAATTAGACTTAGCAATACATAAATTGCTTTTCTTATACATTTTCGATTGTTTAAATGTTTTGACTACAATTAGTCTGATTATTCGAGTCTCCAAAGTAATGTGTTGTATTGTAGTTATATACAAGAGATTTGGTTTACATAAACTACATTGGAAATTCTCTGACCGCAAATATTTTACGATAAGAATGTGATTAATATTGTGTACATGATTATAAATGAAATGTATGACTTTTATATAATATTTTCTTGTTTTATTTTTAGTTTCTAACTACTAATGTACTTTCTATGATATTAGTGGCAGCTGTAATACAGAATTACCTAGTATAGCTGCCGACAAAAAACCCAAATTGATTTTATTTATATATACCTACATAGAATTGGTTTTATAGAAATAAATTTGGTACTACTTTGTAATGCTATATTATTTGACAGGCTACATGTTTGACCACAGCTCACCTGATGTTAAGTGAAGGTGTGGTCGAAGTTGGTAAAGCACACCACGCCCGGAGTGGAACTGGCTCTCAAATGAGGCTGCCGGAATACACCGTTAAAAGGCTTGGCCGCAGATTTTCAACTTGAGGGTGGTAGCGTGGTAGCTAGCCAGCCGAGTACTAGAAAGTACCCTACCACCATGTTATAAAAAACTTAAAAACTAGGGTACTGCCACCTTTTTATATTTATGGTGGACAGGCTAGGTGTTTAACCACAGCTCACCTGATGTTAAGTGAAGGTGTGGTCGAAGATGGTAAAGCACACCTAGCCTGGAATGGATCTGGCTTTCGAATGAGGGTGCTGGAACACACTGTTAAGATGCTTGGCGGCAGATTTTCAACTTGAGGGTGGTTACTAACCAGCCGAGTACTAGAAAGTACCCTACCACCACACTCACAACTAACTCATGTTAAGGTTTTTTGTTCTCTGTACTCTTTACTATATATGATGTGCACAATAAAGAGTTATATCTATCTATCTATCATATTGCCGAATCCTTTCCATACTGAAGATACCTGGAACAGGTCTCATAGACAAAGTCACTAATTGTTCTATTAGTGTATTAAATATTTTATTGTTAATAATAGATTGGTTATAATCGGTGAGAACAACAGTTATACCTTTATTATAGGTAAATTAGATTATAAATAAAATAAATGTTTGAGTGTATATTTCTCCTTAGGTTGGAATTATATTTGCGATACAGAAGCACCTTGAATTAACACATAATTAGCTTTTTTTTTTTTATATCCTGCTCAACACAGCAATCTGTCGGAGACATTTAGCTGTTTCTCTGTCTTAATCTTCTGCATATTTTTGTGTTTTACGGCAGTGAGGAGTTGTCCATTGACATCCCTCACACGAATCTTTGGCAAATCGTTTAATAAGGCTCTGAATACTGTTCCTCCTTAGTCTTGAGTAACGTGTACTTCCGGAACCTGTTAACTTTGTAGCTAGTGCATTAACATGAGATGCTAATTTTAACATAATTAGTAGTAAAGTGAAGTATATTCATTCTTTGGAATTAATGTATTGAAACACCTCATCTATAGTATGTATAGGCTTGGCTTGGCATAGGCTTGTTGAAAAATAAATAACAAAAACATATCTGTGTGGAAGATTTATGACTGAAAACACAAGCAATACAAACTCATGAGACTTTTAATGCGATACTTAGACTTAAAATTAGTATTTACACACTTCACGGTTCAAAAGATCACTTCCTCAAAAGTATCACTTTAAGGTTATGTTTATCTGGTCGAAACTGTCGCTTCTTTCCTCGCTGCATCTTGCAGGAGTTGCGTATCCACTTCGTCTGCTGGTAACTGCACGTAGCGAACAACAGATCCTCGAATAAAACAGTTTTTTACCGACAACATGTGAGGATATTTCTCAGGATCTATGACGCTAATGTCCGATAACTTTATGTTTAAATACTGATCGACGGAATGTAGCGTCCCGCATATGCTGAGATCGTTCTTGAGCTCCACAACTACATCTTTTCCCACAAGAGATTTGAAGAATGAGTAAAATAGCATTTTCTGTTTATTTTGGCCACCAAAAATGAATATTTTTGCCGCTAGCCGCTAGGCTTAACTTTTTTTTAATAATTAGGTTTAACAGTTTGTCACCAGGGTTGGATTCGGGTACGTTGAAAAATATAGTACAAGACCATCAAAATAGTAGTACGGCGATAGTACACTTTTTTTTTAATCTTACATAGATTAAAAAAAAAGCTATTAATCAATAAAATAGATAGTTAGAATCAACATGTTTATACAAAATTTATTCCTGTTCTAAGTTCTTGACTATTATTTTCTTCAGCCTTAGCATGTAATCATAAAAACATCTCTTCTAAACTGCGAGTATACGAAAGAATAAAATCGGTACAGCTGCCACTTTTGCTGCATTTTTTTTCATAGATTTTGGCGTCGCACCCCAAGCATTTGCCAGTGTCAAGTTACAATTTTAAGTTTCATATTTTAAATATGCAAAATGCGAAGCCAAAATCAAAAAAGATGAAGAAGAAACAATACTCAATACTCAATGATTTTTTTTTACAGATGGTTTGGCTATAAACGGGTGTCATATTTACCTATTTTGGTCTTTTCTAAGCGAAGTAACGAAATTGTAGAATTTTCCCGTACTATCCTTAGGTATGGATATTATCTAGTATGGAGCATGAAATAGTAGTACATTTTTTTTTTTTTTTTTAAATAATTTGCCCCTTCGGGCAGGCTAAAGCTATAAAGCCATACTGCCTTGTCTTCAGTGTTATTTCTGCTGTATCTTAGCTATAGCTATCGTCAGTCGTCTTATTCAAGTCCAGTTCGTGTCAGTTAATTCCAGTCATGCTTTAGTAAAGTAGTGGCGACTTTACTATAAAGCTTCGATGGAGTTTTGGAAGCAACACGAAAACTCATGTTTCACCACATTATATCATTTTCCCACACTTGCGCTTGTAATTCGGCACTTTATGAATAAAACACCACCATTTTTATGCATAAACACTCGACAAAACACTAGTTTTGGAAAAAAATACAACGGAGCGACACGACTCTTCTCGCGTTCCCGCCAAAACCCCCAATCAAAAAAAAAAAAAACCTAGTAGTACAAATACTATAATTATAGTACGAAATCCAACGCTGACAGTTTGTCACTCCTTTTCTTTAGAAGGACCGAAAAAGATAAAAAAAAATCAACAACGCTCATTCCTCTAATGATAAGCAACATAGTATTTGATTTTTTTATTTATATATTGGTTTATTACTGAGATGTATTTATTTCTACAAAAACAATAACAATCTTGAAAATAAGTAGCGGTCGTATAATACAAAAATATCTTTTAAATGATGCTGATCATTGAATGTTTGAATAACAATTAATTATTATAAAAAAAATTATTGACGACATTGATGACATCTTATGAGGCACTATTAGCTTATTTCAGACCAAGCACAGATAGTAATAATTATGAGGGAACATCAAAATTGACACATTTATGAAAATATTTAATCGGAAATAACCGGTTTTATTAAAAAGAATGAAGCCCCATTCTATCAAGATTATTTTTATAATGGCAATATTGACACCGCCTTAAAGCTTCATTCCTTAGAAAATAATGGTGCCAGACTTTATAGTTTTCCCCATAAATTTGGTAATTAATAAAAGAGGTTTTCTGACAGACGTAAAAAAATATACTCTAATAAAATCCTTTTGAAAGTTATTATTTTAGTCAATGCACTATTGAACACAATTTGTAAGTTATATTTAAATAATGTCAAAAATAAGGATACCTATACGTTGAACTAACTTTACTTACTATCAATTATCCAGATCTTAAAGTAATAATCGCAAAAGCTTTTTAAGTACCGCTGCATCTACATGCATTAAAATTGTGAAATTAAATGTAAATCATATGTTATGTTTAAAAAAAAGGTTACCTAGTAACAATTACAATTGTTACACCTTGTCTTATGTATCTAACGTATACTTATTTACAAAAAATAAATACTATGGTTTATTAATAAAATATAGAAAATACAAATCTCGTGAATTCGAAAAAGTACTAACTTTTGAATCCATTCAGTCGGCGTGCGTCAAGTACTGAGACAGTGAGACGGCGTGTCCACTGGACATCCTCACAATAACATTTATCATCGTTTTGTACGTCTCATTAGTTTAACATAAAAAAATACAGCTTGACCTACAGATTTAGTTGTTAAATGCAAATTGTTAAGTTTATGATAGAAAGCTAAAAACTCTTTGGTTTTTTTTCCATTTCCCTTTTTCAGTTTAAATGTATTTCAATGGAATACATTGTGTTTAGTTATTTAGCATTGTCTGAAAATTAATTTGTAACTTTTCCTTTGATTGTGAAATTATACATCAAAGTAATAATGTTATTTTATTAGTGTTGTACATAGTACTATAACAGATTATGTAGGAGTTATTTAAGTGTTTATTGCTAATTATATATTTTTCAGAATTGAGTTTCAAGTTTCAAACCTGGCAACATGCAGTCAGTCATTTTTATTCAAGCTTTTCGTCGCTTTCGCGTTTGGTTTTGATAAGCTGCTAATAGCATCTGTTTATACCTACTATCTTTGTATCAATTAATTAAAGCTTTCGTTTTTCCGCGCCGCGATTCTGTCGCTAGTATTGTACTGTATGTCTCCTATTCTAGCAGATAATGTATATATTCCTAACTTGCAGCTATCAGCGTCCACTGAACTCGTCAGTGGCTAACATGTGATTACGAATGTAAATAATTAATTAAAAATTATCGCACAAAATGGACGTGAAAGTTTTAACTGTGAGTGTGCAGTGATATGAATACATTTGGTTTTGTTTCTTTGGATTTCTGTGTCTGCAGAGTGCAAGTGTCTTGTGTATCGTGTACAAACTTTTCACAAGAGGTAAGATTTTATGTTTATTTTAAATTTAGAATTGTTTACTTTTTTATCTGTGCGCATATAACATGTTTTTTATGCGTTTTTGCAAACTTTTGCCAAAAGTGAATCATGCATTAATGGAAGTCACAGTCTTTTTTTGAACACTTTTTTTTTGTTTATGTTACGAGCTGTAATTGAGAAGCGCTTTCGCCGCTTTCAATTAGCGTCACTTATCGTAATTCTCATTTGTACGGGCCAGAATGAAGGATTTATTTATGGAGCTTTAATTTTGGTTTAATGTACCCTATATTAAAAAGGTTTTGTGTATTGATCCTCATTGTTATTTTCCAAGTTGGCTTTTATTGTATCACTGTAGACTTAACTTAGATTTTTTTAAATGTACCTATGACAAGCTAGATTTTGACCACAACTTACATAAAATCAAAGGTGGTAAACACGCCTAGACTAGAATGGTAATGACTCTTGAATGAGGCTATCTGAACACACCTTAGGAGCGATATTAGATTTCCACTTGAGAGTGGTAGCTAGCCAATTGAGTACTACCACCAAAATATAGTTTCCTCATAATATTTTCCTTCGTCAGTGCAAGATTTTTGTTGAGATTTGAATCCACACTCTCTGCATGCCAACTGAATTCACTAACTACTGAGCTGTTATTTCTACACTAAATTAATTGATGTGTCAAATCATTATTCACAATTTTTTTTTTTTTTTTTTTTTTTATACAAAATAGGTTCGCGTTTGACCACACTGCCTGATGTTAAACAGTAGTATGGTCTAAGATGGAGCACGCTTACCTAGAAGAAACCTATTTACTCTAGATTTGAAGACGCCAATATCTATTATCTGCTTCATGCATTATTTATCAGTTTATTACTTTTTGTATTGTTATGTTTTTATTTACGTTTAATTAGCCATGCATTGTATAATTTCTGCAGATAAATATCCTACTAATATTATAAATGTGAAAGTTTGTATGTTTGTTACTTCAATCACACATAACAAAACAATTGGTTGAACAAAATTGGATCGCAATATAGTGTCTTACGGAACATTATTCTGAAATAAACAGTATCTTTTACATTAATCTAGGTAATTATATAGAGCGCTATATAATTACCTAGATTACGGAATCTAGCGAGATTCATGATGGATCAAATTATTGTTACCTACACATGTTTCATTTCTCTCTGAACCCAATTTTTAAGTCAACGCGGATGAAGTCGTGGGCTACAAGCTAGTTTTTAAAGAAAATCTGCACATATAGTAAAGTAAAGTAATAAAGTTATATTTTATTTTATTCTATTCTATAGAGTTTATTTTGGAATAACCGCAAGGAAATATGTAGAACTAGCTGCACCCTGCGGTGTTACCCGCTACATGTTTTCGGGATAAAAAATAGCCTATGTGTTAATCCAGAGTCGCGGCTACCTCCATACCAAATTTCATCCAAATACGTTTTCTAGTTATTGCGTGAAAGAGTAACAAACATCCATCTAAACTTTCACATTTATAATATTACTGGGATATCTTCAAACAGAATTTTGTTTTAGAATTCTGTCGATTACAAAAAAGAGAAACAAATACAGCCCATCGATGGCCACCTTTCTCATTATTTTCTTATTTGAAACAGTCTAAAATGTGACGAAAAAGTATTTTTACCATAGTTTTCTGTTCACATTAATTTCCACATCACTCCATTGTTAATTTTATTCACAATTTTTTTATTTTTGACAAGCTATTATATTTGACCACAGCTCACCTGATGTTAAGTGAAGGTGTGGTCGAAGATGGTAAAGCACACCTAGCCTGGAATGCAACTGGCTCTCAAGTGAGGCTGCCGGAACACACCGTTAGATGCTTGGCAGCAGATTTTCAACTCTCGTGTGGTAGCTAGCCAGCCGAGTACTAGAGAGTACGCTACCACCATGCTATGGTTTCCTCACGATGTTTTCCTTCACCGGCAGCTCAAGCTCATTGTTGGGGTTAGAACCCACGCCATTCGGCATGCGAACCTACTGCGCTAACCACTGAGCTACCATCGCTACTGAATCAACTAATTAGCGATTACAATTAAAAAAATATACTTCTTACATTATCTCGGAATGCCTGCACAAATGATCATACAGTTGTTTCCTTTAGATAAGCTAGTTAGGTTAACCACCCATTTACTTTGTTCACTACAAATTATGTAGGTAATCAATCAATATTGACTTATTAATTTCTTAATAATGATGTACTTAATAATACTTTTTTTTTGTTTTATGGCATTGTAATGTGCTGAATGAGACGCTCTCCTGATGGTAAGAGATAACGCCTATCCAAGACCATTGCAGCGATACACAGAACTTTGAATAACAAAACAAAGTCCAGGCATCTCTGCTTTGTCGCTCATTACTTTGAGACTTTTGATGGTTAGTCTTAACAGCCCAGTAATTTCGCTAGCTGCAGTACCCTTCGAACCGGAACACAGTAATGTTTACACACTACTGCTTAGCGGCAGAATATCTGGTACTGCGGTGGTACCTAGATGACCTCCTGCTAAGGAGTTTTACCACCAAGTAAAGTAAAGTAATGTATGAATAAATCCCACTAATATTATAAATATTTTCACAAGTTTGGATGGATGGATGTTTGTTACTCTTTCACGCAAAAACTACGGAACGGATTTGGGAGAAATTTGGTATGGAGGTAGCTGAGATCCTGGATTAACACATAGGCTACTTTTTATAGTATAAATAAATATCGTAGGACATTTAAATTACATCAAAATTGGTCCAACCGTTTAAGAAACACACACATTCACAAACTTTGGCCTTTATAATGTTAGTTTTTTATTTTAGCGATGATAGCTCAGTGGTTAGCGCGGTAGGTTCGCATGCCGAAGGGCGTGGGTTCAAACCCCAACAATGAGCTTGAGCTGCCGGTGTAGGAAAACATCGTGAGGAAACCATAGCATGGTGGTAGCGTACTCTCTAGTACTCGGCTGGCTAGCTACCACGCGAGAGTTGAAAATCTGCCGCCAAGCACCTAACGGTGTGTTCCGGCAGCCTTACTTGAGAGCCAGTTCCATTCCAGGCTAGGTGTGCTTTACCATCTTCGACCAACCCTTCTTTTAACATGAGGTGAGCTGAGGTCAAAAACCTAGCCTGTCATCCAAAAAAAAAAAAAATTTGTGTGTTCTCTATACTATTATAAAGAGGAAAGATTTGATTTGTTTGTTTGTATTGAATAGGCTACTAATATAAACTACTGGACCTATTTAAAAAATTCTTTCACCGTTGGGAAGCTACACTATCCCCGGGTGACATAGGCTACTTTTTATCCCTGTATTTCCATGGGAACGGGAACTACGCGGGTGAAACCGCGAGGCGTCCGCTAGTTAATTATATTTAGAATTTTAGAGAGAAATTTTGCCGATAATATTAGCGTGGTATTAATTATAATTAGAGGGGTATGAACCCAGGACCTCAAGATCGGAGGTCACGACCTCCAGCTTAGATTTGTAGTCTGGACCTTCAAGTTCAACGCACTTTTGTCTTTTCCAAGTTACTGTGTTGTGCCGTTAACTTCAAAAGGTGAAGGAAAAATATTACAAAAAAAAACTAGGTACATGTCTGAGAGTTTTTAATTAATAAATATCGCAGGAAATTACACACAGCACCATCTGACCCCAAACTAAGCAAAGCTTGTACTATGGAAGTCGGATAACTGATAGAATACTTAAATACTTTTTACATACAAAACTCCCAGACACAACAAACATTTGCTTATACCACAAAATACTTGTCCTGGGTGGGAATCGAATCCACGCCCTTCAGCTCTTGAAGCAGACATACCACCAATAAACCAACAGGGCTGTCAAGCTAAAAAGTTATAAACATCTATATCCCAACTGCAAATAAAATTATTTATTTAATTATTTATTAAACATATAACTTCATTATATTTTTGTAATCACATTTTAATTTCTTTTATTTAGAAACCCTACGAGGTTTGGTTATTTTTTTTTGTTAGCGTATTACGATTTTGCGCCAAAAATCCACAATCCTATATTTTTTTTAAAACCATCCTCTTATGATTCTTTTGAGACTAATCTAACGATACTTTAAATATCGTAATCCATTCGACCGTTTGGAAGATACGAGGTACATTATAAATAAATTTACATACCTAACATACAAGATACGCGCGAAATATATTCCTTGGCAGTCTGTTTTTCATACGCCACGATGATACTATACAGTAACCATATTTATCAGCAAGTTGAAGTGACAGTGGGCACATAGCACCCAAAACTGATGGCCGATGGGGCTGCAAAGTTCTGGAGTGGAGACCACGGACCGGCAAGCGCAGCGTAGCACGTCCACTCACAAGGTGGACAGACGACCTAGTAAAGACCGCAGGAACGCGCTGGATGTGAGCCGCTTCCAACCGGTCTTCGTGGAAGTTAATGGGGGAGGCCTATGTCCAGCAGTGGACGTCCTACGGCTGAAATCATGATGATGATGTTGAACCATATTTATATTTTTCGCGGTGATAAAATAGCCTATGTTATACTTACGTTTAAAAAAACCGCCCAAGTGCGAGTCGGACACGCGCAGGAAGGTTTCTGTACCATTATCTATAAAAAAACGGCAAAAAAATCGCGTTCGTTGTATGGGAGGCCCTTTAAATATTTATTTTATTCTGTTTTTTAGTATTCGTTGTTATAGCGGCAACAGAAATACATCATCTGTGAAAATTTCAACTGTCTAACTATCACGGTTCATGAGATACAACCTGGTGACAGACGGACAGCGGAGTCTTAGTAATAGGGTCCCGTTTTATCCTTTGGGTACGAAAGCCTAACGTCTATCCAGTTAGAAGGGTACTGCAGCTAGTTATAGAATTAAAGATAATGACCATAGTATGTCTCAAAGTAATGAGCGCCAAAGCAGCGATGCCCTGGACTTTGTTACTCAAAGTTCTGTGTATCGCTGCAATGGTCATGGGCATGGGCAGGCGTTATCTTTCCGAGACTGTCTCATTGTCAGTCTCAAGTGTCCCAGTGCCGGGCAAAGCGCAAAATTACTCGTAAAAAAAAAAATACAAAAATTGTTAACGCGTTTTTATTAGCTGTATGGAAATGTATTTTCTTTATTTGTTACAGAAATAGTTGGTGTTGTTATCGTTCAAAAAATTAATAAACAAAAAGATTCTGACAGCGGTGGGATTCGAACCCACGCTCTTTCGAACTGGTGCCTAAAACCAGCGCCTTAGACCGCTCGGCCACGCTGCCTTGTGATAGTGGCACTGAATTTACTCATTACACCGCGAGCGTTATTGATTTTGATTACGTCATCAAAGCATGAATCTCTGTACTTTTGTTTAATTCTGTGACAATATTTTACGTCATATAATAATATATTGTTTTTTTTTCTTTCGACCTTGCACGTTTGTGTACATTGTGCCAGATCTCATAATTTTGAAGAATTTTATTGTGTTCTGGCATTTCATAGATTGTTAGGGTTTTCAACGGAAATTTATTATTTATTCTATGAACACGAACGTTGTGTGTTGTTGTGTATTATGGTGATACATAGAATATAATACAACTTTATTACACACCAAACATACAAACATGAAACATTAGAAAGAGATAAAGAAAATTACAAAACAATAAATACAATGCGTATAACGGCGGTCTTATCGCCTAGAGAGATTTCTTCCAGACAACCTTTGGATGGAAAGAAACATACAGAAACAGATATTTGATACATGTGGTTATTTAAAATTTATTTAGTTTTTTTATTTTAATTTATTTCTTTCTTTAGTTGGTATCAAACCTGATGAAAGCAAAAACTTTCAGGAGGCTCAAAAGAGTAGCTCCGCAAGACCTGCTAAAATAGCAATATTAATGTGGATACGCTAATGGCAATACCAAGCATGCCTAAACCTTATAATATGACAGGGAGTTTTGGCGGGAACGCGGGAAGAGTCGTGTCGCTCCGTTGTATTTTTTTCCAAAACTAGTATTTTGTCGAGTGTATATGCATAAAAATGGTGGTGTTTTATTCATAAAGTGCCGAATCACAAGCGCGAGTGTAAGAAAATGATATAATGTGGTGAAACATGAGTTTTCGTGTTGCTTCCAAAACTCCATCGAAGCTTTATAGTAAAGTCGCCACTACTTTACTAAAGCATGACTAGACTTGACTGACACGGACTGGACTTTGACTATAGCTAAGAGACAGCAGAAATAACACTTAAGACAAGGCAGTATGGCTTTACAGCTTTAGTCTGCCCGATGGGGCAAATTAAAAATAAAATAATATGACACGTAAACAATGCTAAATGTCAATAAGGACAGATTGCAAAATATAAACAAAAAAAGAAGATTTTTAGTTTATATGTCGGATTTTAGTTTTAGATATTACGTATAAATATTTAAAAAATGGCTGTCAATTTAGATAAATATTGAAATTAAAACCTTTTGTTGTAACCAAAATGACATTTAAGCGGAAATACACTAAAAACATGTAAATATATTCTTAGTGGTAGATCTCCTTAGCAGGAGGTCGTCTAGGTAGGTACCACCGCAGTACCAGACATTCTGCCGCCAAGCAGTAGTGTGTAAACATTACTGTGTTTCGGTTTGAAGGGTACTGCAGCGAAATTACTGGGCTGTTGAGACTAACCATCGAAAGTCTCAAAGTAATGAGCGCCAAAGCAGCGATGCCTGGACTTTGTTTTGTTGCTCAAAGTTCTGTGTATCGCTGCAATGGTCATGGACAGGCGTTATCTCTTACCATCAGGAGAGCGTCTCGTTCGGCTCATTACATTTTACATTAAAAAAAAATATCCTTGAACTTAAACTAAATTTCCGCAAATTAACGTCTGTATCAATCAATCATCTGTGTACAAATAGTTTTTCTTAGGAAGATGTCTTCTTAAACTTAGTATATCTGAAATTCTCAGACGCATTCTCTCATTGCATTGAATTCCTATCAAAGGCCTTATCTATTGTTATCAGAATGTCTTATCTTAAGTCAATGAGCGATAACAGTATTGGAGAGTTAATAAATAAATAAATATCGTAGGACTATACACGCAGCGGCATCTGGCCCCAAACTAAGCAGAGCTTGTGTGATGGAAGTCAGATAACTGATAGAATACGTAAATACTTTTTTTTTGTAAATACAGAACACCCAGACACAGAACAAACATTTGTTTATTCACAAAATGTTTGCTCTGAGTAGGAATCGAACCCACGCCCTACAGCTTTCAAGGCAGATATACTACCAATGAGCCAACGGGGCTGTCAAAGTTAGTAGCCCTTTCGGTTTGATTTTTTTTAATGGTCTTTCTAAATAATATAATAATTCTTTAATTTCTAAAACTAGATGTTTGACCACAGCTCACCAGCTGTGGTCAAACATCTAGCTGTGGTGTGATGTTTTAATTTTAGGAGCAGAGATGAATTAGTTTGCTGTTAGTCGTCTATATTTAGGGCTTCGGTCGGTTGATTGAAGGGTTGACTGATCGATATTCACCCCTCGCTGATATTACAGCACAGACTAGAGAATACTAAAGGGTAAATTATACGTTTATTGTATTTTCGTTTCTAGGCGTATAATTTTGTGCGCGATCGAAACCCAGCGATAAACATATTATGTAGCGATGATAGCTCAGTGGTTAGCGCGGTCGGTTCACATGCCGAAGGGCGTGCGTTCAAACCCCAACAACGAGCTTGAGCTGCCGGTGAAGGAAAACATCGTGAGGAAACCATAGCATAGTGGTAGCGTAATCTCTAGTAACTACTCAGCTGGATAGCTACCACCCTCAAGTAGAAAATCTACCGCCAAGCATCTAACGGTGTGTTCCGGCTGCCTCACTTGAGAGCCAGTTCCATCCCAGGCTAGCCGTGCTTTACCATCATCGACCACACCTTCACTTAACATCAGGCGAGCTGTGGTCAAACACCTAGCCTGTCAGCTATAAAAAAAAATAAGTGTTCAAATCGCGAAAGCTTTACACGTCGTTTGTTATTTCAAAAGTATCTGCGTCTATCTAATTTGGTCCTTCGAGCCAGACGAAGGGGGGTTTTAGCAGTCTGGGTCCTTAAAGGTTATTCATTCACGCTTCAGACTTTCGTGCAAGGTAGACAGTTTGACCCGAGTTCGCAGACATTTGAGAACCTCTCAGCCCAAGGCGAGGACGTGTCAACAGTTTGTTAACCTTGTAACCCTATTTTTTAATTTGTGGGACGGTTATTCTTGAAGGGTAAAGGGGGTTTTTTAACTGGCAATCGCATTTTGTAGCAAGAGTGGAACGAAAACTTATCTTACGTTTTTTGCACTATACATTTATTACTTGGTGGTAGATTTCCTTAGCGTATTGGCAAGCGTAGCGTAGGACGCCCTGAGAGTCGATGGAGTGACGATATACGTAGGACTGCTGGCGGTGGATGGAGGCGAAAAGCCGAAGATCGGGCTGAGTGGCGTGTCTTGGGAGAGGCCTATGCCCAGCAGTGGACTAATATTGGCTGATGATGATGATGATGAGATTTCCTTAGCAGGAGGTCGTCTAGATACGTACCACCGCAGTACCAGTTATTCTGCCGCTAAGCAGTAGTGTGTAAACATTACTGTGTTCCGGTTTGAAGGGTAGAGAAATTACTGGGCTGTTGAGACTAACCATTGAAAGTCTCAAAGTAATGAGCGCCAAAGCAGCGATGCCCTAGACCTTGACTTGTTACATAAAGTTTTGTGTATCGCTGCAATGGTCATGGGCAGGCGTTATCTCTTACCATCAGGAGAGCGTCTCGTTTGTTACATTACTTTTACATTTTTTTTATTAGGGGCCTTAATCGTAATGCGATTATGCCAATCCCGTATTAAAAAAAAAATAAGATGACATATCATCCATAGTTATATATGTCATCTTCTTTTCGATGGACTAGTACTTCCGAGAAGGCATATAAGGCTTTCGCCGCATCACATGGGTGCGGCCAAGATACCTTGAAACATGCCAACATCTCGGAAGCCTTTATTTAACTTGCAATATATGCATGTATGTACGGGTCAAATCTTGCAAGCTTTATTAGACCCACTTCCCGATGTCCGAATGGACACAAATTTGGTGAACTTATGTATTTTCGGTGACAACACAGTGATATGGTACCATGGAGCTGGTCTGATGATGGAGACGGAAGATGGCCATAGGAACTTCAGAACTAAACAAGATAAATAAACCCATCGAGTTTTGGCTCGACTGATTCGTCTGGAGGAGCAATATCTGAAATACTTATCGACTAGAATGTTAAAATTAAATTAAAGGTAAAATAAAAAAAAAATATATCGTATGACTATACACACAGCGCCATCTGGCCCCAAACTAAGCAGAGCTTGTGTGATGGAAGTCAGATAACTGATAGAATACATCAATACTTTTTTTGTTGTAAATACATACTTATATAATACATACAGAACACCCAGACACAGAACAAACATTTGTTTATTCACAAAATGTTTGGCCTGAGTGGGAATCGAACCCACGCCCTACAGCTCTCAAGGCAGATATACTACCAATGAGCCAACGGGGCTGTCAAAAAATACTTTTAAAAACAAGCTTTTATCTGGTACAATGAACTAAAAATTTAAAAATAAACACTACCCGTTGCAGGTTTAGTTACTTATTACTATATTTATGTGCTTCAAGCTTTTGAGAATATATGTACACGCTAAATACTAACGAGAATTTATTTTTAAATTTTTAGTCCATTGTACCAGGTAAAAGTTTGTTTTTAAAAATGTTTTTTTTTGGCTTTACTTAATTTATTTTTAACTTAACTCCGTTTTTTAGTCGGTCAAAAAACGGAAACACCTGTCTTTCACACCTGTCTTTTTTGCATGCCGAAAATATGGCGTGCCATGTTTTAATTTCTATGAACTATATTTTACCCATATACGCAAATAAATGATTATGATTATGACTTATTATTTCTAGAATATCTAGAATATAAAAAGAAGTAATCCTTTTTTATATTCTAGCGCTATAATTTAAAAGGTAAAGTTATTGAATACAACAGAAAAGTTAGACCCGCGTTGGGCGCCATGAGATCCACTCGGTTCCGACCCAGTTTATTGCAAAAGTTATCGAGTTTATCGACTGTACACGAGTCGTATTGCGTTGTCGATACAAACATTTTATAGATAACATCTGCAGTTTGCATAACATAACATTCGTATTTGTTTGTTTGATTTCCAAGATTTTATATATGCCAACAGCCCTGTAAATTTTCTAGCTGCATCACCCTTCAAACCGGAACACGGTTATGTTTACACACTACTGCTTGGCGGCAGCATAAATAAATATCCTTGGACATTACACACAGCGACATCTGACCCCAAATTAAGCAAAGCTTGTACTATGGATGACAGATAACTGATAGAATACCTAGACGACCTCCTGCTAAGAAGAACTACCTACCACGATTTTGTAGCGATGATAGGTCAGTGGTTAGCGCGGTAGGTTCGCATGCCGAAGGGCGTGGGTTCAAACCCCAACAATGAGCTTAAGCTGCCGGTGAAGGAAAACATCGTGAGGAAACCATAGCATAGTGGTAGGGTACTTTCTAGTACTCGGCTGGCTAGCTACCACCCTCAAGTTGAAAATCTGCCGCCAAGCATCTAACGGTGTGTTCCGGCAGCCTCACTTGAGAGCCAGTTCCATTCCAGGCTAGGTGTGCTTTACCATCTTCGACCACACCTTCACTTAACATCAGGTGAGCTGTGGTCAAACAACTAGCCTGTCAACCATAAAAAAAAACCACCAAGTAAATTTTAAAATAAAACCGTCAAAAAAAGGTAAAACGTAATGTAATCGGCATAACTACATCTAACCTACGATCAAAACAATCGTATATTAGTATTCCTATAGCACCAAAGGTGTTGTATGTATAATATTAGATACGTCGCAAGTACGTCGATAGGAAGTACAAATACGGGTGACAGGAAGAGCTGTGCCGCGGCGGTATCGACACAGTTAGGGCTGCCACGTTTGATTTACGTTTATTATTTCTTTTTACGTGACGGCGTTTAGCTTTAATGTTGATTTAGTTTAGCGCCATCTTGCGTAATTTTGGTGGACTAGAGGTGAAATGGCGCCACCTCTGATGTAGCACTGGTTCCGTGCGCTGCTTGTTAGTCGTGTGACGTATTTTGAGTCTTCAACCAATGAGAGCGCGGTAGAAGTTTCGGATGTCGGCCGGTACAGGCGCTCTGGGAAGCGAGCTGACCGTGCGTTGAATGTTGAGGTGGAGAGATATAATTGATTCTTTGAGAGGAGATTGAGTTGGACGGGTGCAGAGTGCGAAGCTAAGCGGAACGTGTTGTCCCCAAGCTATGTAATAGTGTCTATACTGTTCTAATCATTCTTAAACTAGAATCGTTGTGAAGTGCTGATTTAACTTTGTACAAGAGAACTGAATTGTATGTTTTTTTTTTTTTTTTTTTAATACAAAATAGGTTCGCGTTTGTATCCTCGCCCGCTACACCTTCGCCCAGTAACCATGTATGATGCGAATATCAGCCATACAACTACCACCTACCCTCTGACGTTTGTTTTCCGACATACGTATGTATTGTTGTATTGAAATTTGTTTTAAAATAAAGTGTTGTCTTTTTTTTTTGTCTATGTCAAAATTAAAAAAAAAAATCTGTAAGGTATCATATCCCGAACTTTGATGAAATTAGGTTTATCTCGCTATCTTTTGTCATCAGGAGAGCGTCTCGTTCGTCTGATTACTTTTAAATGATAAAAACAAAAGGTACAGGTAATATAACGTTGTTAATTGGTAATTTCTTATTATAATTATTTTTTAAATTGTTTAATAAATTTGCTACCTGTGTATATTGATGTAAATAAATTAAAAAATAATTTGGTAAAGTAAACTTATTTGTAATATAATATATGCAATAAGAGACGCTCGAACTAGGTAAAAACAATTTTGAGAGTGGGCTGGGCAGCATTTGGAAAATTACGTCGAGTCTTCTCGTCACCCATCCCACAAAGTCTCCAGACAAGAGTCTTCAATCAGTGCGTTCTACCTGTCATGAGCTACGGAGCCGAAACGTGGCCACTCCCAGCGGGAATGGTCCATAAGTTCAAAGTCACTCAGCGAGCTATGGAAAGAGCTATGCTCGGCATTTCTCTGAGGGATCGTATCCGAAACGAAGTAATTCACCAGAGAACTAAATTCACAGACATAGCTCAGCGTATTAGCAAGCTGAAGTTGTAATGGACTGGACATATTTGTCGCAGAACCGATAACCGCTGACGTGTTTGACGTGTGACGATTTTTTTTAATGATGATAACATGTATGACTAAGTATGACTAATTATTATTCTAATTTTATTTTGTTATTATTTAATCTGTATTTTTTTAAATTTAAACCGCATCTCAAAAATATTTTGACCAAAATTGTTTGCCATACCCTAATGGGGTCATATGTACTAGGGACAACATTGTTAAATTTATAAGCATAAGAACCTGTACAAATTGCAATAAAGTATTGAGTATTGAGTATTGAGTGTTCTAGAGTGGAGACCGCGAATTGGAAACGTAGCGTAGGACGCCCTGAGACTCGAGTGACGATATAGGTACGTGGGACAGCTGGCGGTGGATGGAAGCGAAAAGTCGAAGATCGAGCTGAGTGGCGTGTCTTGGGAGAGGCCTATGCCCAGCAGAGGGCTACAAATGAATGAATGTAAATATGTAGAAGTCAACTGATTTTGATGAAATTTGAGTTGATTAAATGAATAGTTTTACTGTCAGCCCTGGTTTACGCCCACATACGTACGTCACAGCTCAACGTAAACAATATGTAGCTAAATTTATTATAATTACATCGGGCCGACGCGCGACGGCAGTGCGCCCGAAAGTGTCGGCTATGTAACGCTCCCAAATATGTACTTATTGTACTCGCTACACGGGGTTGCGCGGAACGGCGTGGCGGTACTAAAAAATATACATATCTACACTATTCTGCCGAATGCCAGCGGAGCTATGGGCGAAAACCACCACCGACTGGGTCCCGGAGGTTAAACGGCCACCAGGCCGGCCTAGAAGACGGTGGAAAGATGAGCTCGATGCCCACAATAAAGAGTGGACCACAACAGCACACAACAGAGAGGTGTGGAAGGGGGGGAGAGAGGCCTTTGCCCAGCAGTGGGGCAAAATGGGCTAAATAATAATAATACTATTATAAAGAGGAAAAATTTGTTTGTATTGAATAGGCTCCGAAACTACTGGACCGATCTTAATAATTCTTTCATTATTAAAATGCTACATTATCATTTATTGAGTTACTTTTTTTTTTTATGGTTGACAGGCTAGTTGTTTGACCACGACTCACCTGATGTTAAGTGAAGGTGTGGTCGAAGATGGTAAAGCACACCTAGCCTGGAATGGAACTGGCTCTCAAGTGAGGCTGCCGGAACACACCGTTAGATGCTTGGCGGCAGATTTTCAACTTGAGGGTGGTAGCTAGCCAGCCGAGTACTAGAGAGTACGCTACCACCATGCTATGGTTTCCTCACGATGTTTTCCTTCACCGGCAGCTCAAGCTCATTGTTGGGGTTTGAACCCACGCCCTTCGGCATGCGAACCTACCGCGCTAACCACTGAGCTATCATCGCTACATTATCAAAATTTAATAATGTAACTCAAGCTTTTTATTTATTTATTACATAACATACAAAACAGAATGCAAAAATATTCACAACAATACAAATACCTACACAATTGTTGATCTGTATCGCATTCCAAGACTGTGCATGTCTAGGAGCATTACAATTACATTTAAAAAAGTCGTTAGATGATAATTGGGATGAAATTATAATTATAAATGAAATTAAATAAAGTAATAATAATTAATTAGTCAATTGTTTAGTCAAGACAGCCATGTTGGTTCATTGGTAGCATGTCTGCTTCGAGAGCTGAAGGGCGTGGGTTCGATTCCCACTCAGGACTAACATTTGTGTGACTAACATCGATGTTTGTTCTGTGTCTGGGTGTACTGTATGTATTATAAGTATGTATTTACAAAAAAAAAAAGTATTTAATTATTCTATCAGTTATCTGTCTTCCATAGCACAAGCTTTGCGTAGTTTGGGGTCAGATGGCGCTGTGTGTAATGTCCTGCGATATTTAGATCTGTGTGTAATGTCCTGTAATTTCGCTAGTACCTACCCTTCAAACCGGGACACAGTAATGTTAACACACTACCGCTTGGCGACAGAATATCTGGTACTGCGGTAGTACGTAGACGACCTCCTGCTAAGGAAATCTACAACCAAGTAAAGTTTTTTGTTGACAAATAATGAGACGAACGAGACGCTCTCCTGATGGTAAGAGATAACGCCTGTCCATGACCATTACAGCGATACACAGAACTTTGAGTAACAAAACAAAGTCCAGGGCATCGCTGCTTTAGTGCTCATTACTTTGGGACTTTCGATGGTTAGTCTAACAGCCCAGTAATTTCGCTAGCTGCAGTACCCTTCAAACCGGAACACAGTAATGTTTACACACTACTGCTTGGCGGCAGAATATCTGGTACTGCGGTGGTACCTACCTAGATGACCTGCTAAAGAGATCTACCACCAAGAAAGTAAGTAAAAAAGCTTATACAACAATAATGTTTGTCATGGGTGGAAATCAAACCCACGCCCTACAGCTCTTGAAGCAGACATACTACCAATGAACCAACAGGGTTGTCCTAATAACATGTCTGTTGTCAAAACGGATGTCCCATAAGATTTTCAATAGTCTTGAAATTCAAAGCAGAATTTTAAAACTCGGATGGACAATCCCCAGTGGAGCGATGCATCTATGTCATCTGCTGAAAGCACTGTCCCGGTTTAAAATACACTCGAAACACAGCCTTATGGTAATAGCAACAAGAGTTATTTGAAAGTGCGGAACTATTTCTTTGTGTCCGATGCGGAAATGTATATTTTGCTAGCTGTTCGCATGTGAACACAAAATGTTTTTCGGGAAAAGTAGTCCACGTGTTAATACAGGACGTCAGCTAGCTCCATACCAAATTTCATCTAAATTGGTCCAGCCGTTTGATTGTAAAGAAGTAACAAACATATAAACACGCTCACAAACTTTCGCCTTTATAATATTACTAGCTGCGCGCCGCGGTGTTACCCTCTACATGTTTTCAAGATAAAAAGGAGCCTATGTTCTAATCCAGGATTTCAGCTACCTCTATACCAAATTTCATCCAAATCCGTTCGGTAGTTTTTGTGTGAAAGAGTAACAAACATCCATCCATCCATCCAAACTTTCACATTTATGATGCTAGTGGGAAGTGGGATGGGAATTGATGGGATTGTGACTTCAATTTTATTGAATCTGTATATACCTTCTATTGTAGTAGGTACTGGCGGACGCCTCGCGGTTTCACCCGCGCAGTTCCCGTTCCCGTGGGAATACAGGGATAAAAAGTAGCCTATATTGCTGTCTATATGATGTAGCCTGTACTGTATATTATTGTATGTGTATATATCATTCTGTTTTATGTGTTTAAATTCACCCGAAATATATTTTTACGGGTCGGCACACTCGTGCGTGACGTCACCTGCCGGCCTCGACGGAAGACCAGCGCCGGCTGGCTTCAGTCAGCGTTATGCTGAGTCGAGGCCGGTTTGTGACATAAGATATATTTCAAACTTTTTGTTTTTTGTTTTTTTGTTTAATTTTTATTTATTGTATACTATATAGGTATATACCTTTAAGTTTTTTTCTATGTTTTATGTTTATTGTTTATTTTTTTGTATGTATGTATTGTAAATTCGGTATGTAAAGAAAAAAAATACTTTGCTGATTCCAAAACCATTTCGAAATATTACATTCCTGTACATGATTTTTCCGTTTAAAACTCTTTAAACTATGAGACGGGGTTTATTTTAATAAAATACATAAAATAAATTTGACTTTCAATTAACCTCTAATGATGTCATGTCCTTGGCTGTATAAGGATTCTTTCAGTGCCTAAAAAAAGGTACATATTTTACATATTCAGCCAATGTTATGACGTCATAACTATAAAAAGTTTGAAAATGTATTAGAATTAAACTACCGCATAGAAAGCCAAAATATTCAAATTAGTTTCATAAAATAAAGTTTACTATCAGTAAAAAATATAAAATAAATACAAAAAAAAAACTTTACATACCGAATTATGTTGAAATGTGTTTTATGTCATAAATAAAGTGTTGTCTATTGTCCTATGTCACCCGGGGATAGTGTAGCTTCCCAACGGTGAAAGAATTTTTGAAATCGTTTTACATTTAGAGATTACATGTTCAAACTCTTAGTCATTGTTGACTGATTCATCTCAACATTCCGCGACCGTCATTGTCTCGATGCGGTATTAATTATAATGAATTATATAATTATGCACCATATGACGACATCCTGTACAAAGATATAAGTTACAACATAGAACGCATGAATGGACAACGCTAATGGCTGAGAAGACTTTTTTTTTATTTATAACTAGCGGACGCCTCGCGTTTTCACCCGCGTAGTTCCCGTTCCCGTGGGAATAAAGGGATAAAAAGTATAATATGTCACCCGGGGATAGTGTAGCTTCCCAACGGTGAAAGAATTTTTGAAATCGGTCCAGTATCGAAAGCGTTTTGATTCCACATTTTTCATTCGCACAGCGAGGTTGTGGAACTCTCTGCCGGAGTCTGTGTTCCCTGTTTGTACAATATTGGCGTCTTCAAATCTAGAGTTAATAGGTTTCTTCTAGGTAAGCGTGCTCCATCTTAGACCACACTACTGTTTAACATCAGGCAGAGTGTGGTCAAACGGGAACCTATTTTGAAATAAACAGAACAAAGTATTACAATAATATAAATTATATTTATAATACTGTTACACGCGAATTTAACAAAAAATTCGTTTAGTTGCACACTAAACGAATTTTTTGTTAAATTCCACGCGGTTACACCATATCGGTGGTCGGCGTCTGAGCTTGATAAGTTTAGTCTGTGGTGTTTATATATACGAACAGTTGATCAAAGACGTCAAATACCACTCGTAGTTTTTTTCACTGACGCTTAACACTTCGCTAATGGATACATCTGAGGGATACATGCATAAATTGACACTAGGGCTGGTCTCGTTGTAAATGTTATAAACTAGCTGCGCCCCGCGGTATTACCCGCTACATGCTTTCCGGATAAAAAGTAGACAATAGACAATACTTTATTTGAGACATAAAACATATTTCAACATAATTAAAAATACATACGTATACCTACAGTAAAAAACCGGCCAAATGCGAGTCGGACTCGCGCACAAAGGGTTCCGTACAATTATCTATAAAATCGGCAAAATAAAATGACGTTTGTTGTATGGGAGCCTCCCTTAAATATTTATTTTATTTTTAGTATTTGTTGTTACAGCGGCAACAGAAATACATCATCTGTGAAAATTTCAACTGTGTAGCTATCACCGTTCTTGAGATATAGCCTGGTGACAGACGGACGGACGAACGGACAGCGAAGTCTCGGTAATAGGGTCCCGTTTGTACCCTTTGGGTACGGAACCCTAAAAAACATGTTGCGTTCTTTAAACTTTGCCGTAATCGGGTAAAAATTCGTTGCTGTTACGTCAGGTTAGATCAGGGAGATTAAATGGCCACTCTGAAATTCTTGTACCAGCTGGCTAAAAAGCTGGTGTTATAGACGGGAAAAATGGTACCAGAGTTGCCAGATGTCGAAATTAAAAAAAAAAAGGTTAAGATGGTTCGATTTCCATACAAGTAATGTTTTGCTAATTTTTTAATTTTTGATATGTATTTGATTTTTATTGTTGACATATTATTTGTAATGTAATTTTGATATCTGATTTATTTTTTAACTAACATGACTTAATTTTTACATTGTGGACTGTAATTAAAATAGTATTATAATGTTTGTACGAGCACAGCGCCATCACTCGTGACATTTGCACGCCTGACCGGCACAACATGACACAGCCACATTAAGTACTGGAACATCTTTTATGCGTATATTGTATAAAATTTCTCATGTTGTATACAAATAAATTATCTTTATCTTTATCTTTATCTTTGCCATTTATGGACAAATGGAGTATAATTTTACTGTGAAATCACAGCTACTGGCATTTATTTTGGTCTTTATTTGCGGTAAATCACAACTACCTATAGGATAAAAAATCATTATTAGTTAATAATACTCAATTCTTTAATTAGTTGAAGAATATCAATCATTTCTATTGCACGTGAGATAATTTCAAATATATTGCATTAAAAAAAAAAAAAAAAAAAAATTTGAGATTTGATCTCGGAACCTACGAAATGTGAGCTTTGTACTATATCAGTTTTCTATAATTATATTAACTTCGAAATAGTACGATGGAAAATGGTAATTGCTTATCGAGATCGCTTGCTAAAATAAAGTTTTTTTAAAGGAACTCTGTATTGGAATGTTTTTGAAATTAAGAAAGAAAAATATTTTATTTTGTAACTTTAAGACACAAATAACAAAAACGAACAGAGACAAACAGTTAATAAGGGCACAATAAACAGTTATAATAATATAATAATAAAATAAGGGCTCACCTCAGTATAATACTGGTTTTATATGCATCTCAAAAATTTGTCGGTTATATTAGGTACCTTTACGTATTTTTCATTATATTTTTGTTGGTTTTATTTTTGCGTACCAGGATCGAGTAACCTTGGTACATGGTACATGATACTAAAATCTAGTATGAATACCAATAAGTTGTACGTCAAGTCGGTTTTTTTTTAAATGTTTAACAGGCCAGGTGTTTTGACTCACCTGATGTTAAGTGAAGGCGTGGTCGAAGATTGTAAAGCACACCTAGCTTGGAATGGAACTGGCTCTCAAGTGAAGCTGCCGGAACACCGTTAGATGCTTGGCGGCAGATTTTCAACTCTCGTGTGGTAGCTATCCAGCCGAGTACTAGAGAGTACGCTACCACCATGCTATGGTTTCCTCACGATGTTTTCCTTCACCGGCAGCTCAAGCTCATTCTTGGGGTTTGAACCCACGCCCTTCGGCATGCGAATCTACCGCGCTAACCACTGAGCTATCATCGCTACAAAATTCTCCATTTGCGACAAACACTTTTAAATTATGAAATCCAGTGCAGATGTTATCAACATTAAATTGGATTACTCTACTTAAAATATTATGTGTGGAACGTAAAACCATATGGGGTATGACTGAATTAGTATCCAGAAAACATGTGGAGGCCTTGTGCTGCGTATAGTAGAGACTTCATTATATATTTATTACTATTATTAAGGTTTGCGTTTGTCCGCCAACTCGCCTGATGTTAAAAGAAACAATGCGGTCTACGATGGAGCACGCTCGCCTAGAAAAAACCATTCCCTCGCGACTTGAAGGCACCCAGATTGTATCTATCAAGGAACACCCACTCGGGCAGCAAATTCCATTGTTTAGCGGTTCGTACAATGAAGGAAGCATTTTACTTAGAAAAATGCTGTTTACTTGATAGAGTATCCATGTTGGTATCATATCAAATGTTGTAGCAATGATAGCTCAGTGATTAGCGCGGTCGGTTCACACGTCGGAACGGCGTGGGTTCAAACCCCAATAATGAGCTTGAACTGCCGGTAAAGGAAAACATCGTGAGGAAACTGTAGCACCGTGGTAGGGTACTTTCTAGTACTCGGCTGGCTTGTTACCACCCTCAAGTTGAAGATCTGCCACCAAGCATCTAACGGTGTGTTCCGGCAGCCTCACTTTTCATTGTTCGAACGGCTAAAGCGTGGAACAGATAAAAAACGATTTAAGTATTCCATCAGTTATGTCTTCCATAGCACAAGCTTTGCTTAGTTTGGGGTCAGATGGCGCTGTGTGTAATTACGATACGATATTTATTTACGTTACCCGAGTGGGTGTTCCCTGATAGATACAATCTGGGTGTCTTCAAGTCTAGAGTGAATCAGTATCTTCTAGGCAAGCGTGCCCCATCGTAGATCAAACGCAAGCCTATATTATTATTATTATTTAGCCCACTTTGTCCCACTGCTGGGCAAAGGCCTCTCTCCTCCCCTTCAACGCCTCTCTGTTTTGTGCTGTTGTGGTCCACTCCTTAAAAGCCTAAAGCCACTCCATTCTAAAGCCTATAGATATATTATTCTAAAAAAAAATCGAAGTGCTTCGATTCCTCAACTAGAGTATCGTAACTTCCGCTATTATCATCAACTAGTTCGATAGCTACGAATAAAAGAAACAATATGTTATGTCATGCTGTAAAAGGCGACAGTGCAAGGTCTTTGCCTGCTTTGAATCAGGCTTTGCTGACCTTTCCATTCCGCCCACAGCGGCCGCTGTCATTTATAAAATTGTATTCTACTTTTTTATGCCTTTGTGCTGGACATTCGCCATTAACACAGTGTTTCGGCTATATAGAATAGGATACAACTTTATTGTACACAAACAATCGATATACTATAACTAGCTGCGCCCCGCGGTGTTACCTGCTGTTCTCACGTGTTTTATTCGGGATAAAAAGTAGTCTTATGCGTAAATCCAGGGCTTCCACGGGTCGGCTACCTCAATAGCAAACATAAAAACACTTACACACTCACAAACTTTCGTTTCCTTAATAATATTAGTGTGATACATTTTTTAAAACAAGATAAAATTAACAAAACAACATCAAGAATTATTTGTACACACAGGTAGTAGAACAGCGGCCTAGAGCGATTTCTTTTAGACAACCATTGGATGGAAAGAACAGATGGCACAGCTATAAGAATGAAAGTTTTAATTTTGTAACACAAAGGACAAATCGGAGACAAAAACAAACAAGAGGTTCACCTCAGTATGAATCTAATGCTGATCATAAGAAATAGTAAGGTTTTAGATGGTAAGGAATATTTCGAATAGATATTTTAAAAATTGTCGTCAAAGTTAGATAAATATTTAATTCATTCTAAACCCTCGTCACTGTTGTAACCAAAACGACTTTTAAGCTAAATAAACTTCCGCAAAGTAAATCTTGAATCAATAAATTTTTAATAAATTTAGAAAATGTATTAAAAATTAAATATAATGGGTCTCAATACATCTATACATACAATATTATATAATATGTATCATATGGCTTTTGCGGCTATTACTAGTTTAACTAGTTTAGTTCTTTTAACATAGGTAAATGTTAAAACTTTATGAATTGTTTATTCCTCACGATGTCGTCGTAAATGTTTGTGCTGTGTCTGGGTGTTCTGTATAGCATGTATTTACAAAAGAAACTTTATGAGTATTCTATCAGTTATCTGGTTCCCATAGTAAAAGCTTTGCTTAGTTCGGGCTCAGCGGCATTGTGTAAAATGTCCTGCGATATTTGTTTATTTTGCTTTCTTTGTTTATTATTTTTACGTACATATGCGAACGAAATAGCTGATGCTACAGATATACTCGTAATAATCTTGAAGCTGTGTTCCCAGTTCCGAAATTGTAACACGTGTGAATCCACGTCGGGTCTTTCAATAAAAGGGACGGGACATCATGTGGGCCGCACAATGTACACTTGAGACGCCCGCGCGCTCTGTACTAATGAGGAGCGCCCCAGGGCGGGAAAAGAGGGCCCGCACTATTCAACACATTCGACATATTATTTGGGAACTTCCGTATCTGACGAAGTCTAACCGTATTATTGAGCCTACGCTGTGTTTGTTCGTTCTACCTTAAGCTACTTGTAATAGTATATATATTTAACCATAACAAGTAATTTTCATAGAATTTATTTTTAATAGACATTTTCCATAAAGTGTCTTAATTAAAAATAAATTAAGTTTTCTATCAATTCCTGGGAGAATTTATACAAACTTATATATATTTTTATATGCATGAACATATGAATAATGTATACAAAAATCCCTTTCGCGAAATGTCCCCTTGTGGTAAAATATATTCTTTTTCACAAAATGCTCACGCAAAAACATCTTTTTGTGAAATTTTCTTTTCGCAAAATGTCGCTTTGTCATGTGTAGATCTCTTTAGCATGACATCGTCTTGGTAGTTACTACCGCAGTATCAGAAATTCTGCCGCTAAGCAGTAGTGTGTAAATATGACCGTACTTCAGTTTGAAGGCCCTGTAGCTAGCGAAATTGCAGGGCTGTTGAAACTAAACATGGAATCTCTCAAAGTAATGAACGCCAAAGCAAGTGATTCCTTGCACTTTGTTACTCGAAAGTTTTGTGAATCGATGCAATGGCACATGCGTTGTGTCTTAGAATTAAGAGAGCGTATCGTCCGTCTCATTACTTTTACATAAGAAAAATTGCTCTATTAAAATGGCCTGGCTGGCCAAGCCTTTGATTAAGACTCTGAAAGGTCTGAAAAGGCATTGAATATGCTTTCAAAGGGTTGGCACAAGCTTTGGGGTTAGGTATAAACCTATACATGTAGATATAGTAGCCCAGTTATGAGAAGATGCATTGGTAGCTTGATGTAGGCAACCCTACCTCATCAAAAAAGACTCGCTCCGTTATGTTTTTTTGGTTAGGAACAAAAATAGTGTTTTTGTTTTAATGAAAAGTAATGAGACGAACGAGACGCTCTCCTGATAGTAAAAGATAACGCATATCCATGACTATTACAGCGATACACAGAACTTTGAGTAGCAAAAGGAAGTCCAGGGCATCGCTGCTTTGGCACTCATTACTTTCAGATTATTATTTTTTATTGGTTGACAAGCTAGTTGTTTGACGACAGCTCACCTGATGTTAAGTGCAGGTGTGGACGAAGATGGTAGAGCATAACTAGCCTAGAATGAAAGAATTTCGATAGTTAGTCTCAACATCCCAGTAATTTCGCTAGCTACAGTAGGTACCCTTCAAATCGGAACACTGTATTGTTTGCACACTATTGTTTGGCGGTATAATATCTGGTACTGCGTTGGTATCTACAGCCTCACTTAGAGCCAGTTCTATTCCAGGATAGGTTTTTATCGATAGCACCCTCACTTAACATAAAATGTTTTATGATACCAGTGTACTAGGGGTCGCATTGCGTGTAAAACGTAAATGTTATAGTTCAAGGGCAAAACGATATATTTTTACGAGAAAGAATCTCGAGATAGAATAGCTGTATATTATAGTGCTGAGTATGTAAAAGACCAGAGAAACTTAAACAAAAAAAGCATTCACAGCGAGAGGTAAAAAATTGTTTCTCAAAAAATTCCGGTTTCTGATATAAAAATATTTTCCTTTTTGTTCTTTTCCTTAATTTTTTTCTATTCATGTTTGTTATTTCTTTGTGTGTGTATTGTAATGTTGATGACTGTAATTTAAAAGTATTAAGAAAAGTCGTTTTATGTCACAAATAAAGTGTTGACGTATAAAATTTGTTGTCTGTATGTTAATTTAAATCTTTTTATTTGTTTGTTTTTATATGTACCTAGTTATTAGATGTAGTATCTAGTGTCTTATTAAAAAAATGTTGTTCTTTCTTTCTGTCTTTTTTCTTTCTTTGGTATCTATTGTCTCCTTAGTAGGAAGTGGTGTCCCTAGGTACCACCGCAGTACCAGATATTCTGCCGCCAAGCGGTAGTGTGTTAACATTACTGTGTTCCAGTTTGAAGGATATTGCAGCTAGCGAAATTACAGGGCTGTTGAGACTAGCCATCAAATGTCTTAAAGTAATGAGCGCCAAAGCAGCGATGCCCTGGACTTTGTTTTGTTATCGCTGCAATGAAATAACTAATAATGCCTGAATAAGATCTCAGGAGAGCGTATGGTTCATCCCATTAATTTCACATAAAAGAAAATGTATTTTCACGGTATCTCTGTCGATTTCCTATTCTGCTATCACACTATCTATATCCATTTACTGATATTGTCGTTTGTGTTTTGCCAGAACTGTTTAAGGAAAACCGATTTGAGCGCCACGATTATCTACACTATTATAAAGAGGAAAGATTTGATTTGAGTGATTTGAAAAACAGAAAACAAATACAAAATAATTTAGGGGCTACAATAATACTAGTGGACCCTGCACTAGGAGAACCTGTATCGCAGGGACCAAATTAAAGCGTTTACTAAATAAAGTGCTAACAGTGTTTATAAACTGAGAATAATCAAGCGTAACATGAGATGACAACGTAGTGTGTGTATGGGTATGTGTGAGTATGTGGGTATGCGTGTGTGGGTGTGTGTGTGGGTATGTGTGTATTGATTGAATTAGCACTTGGCACTAGTTAGGTTGACAATCTTTAGCAAGTTTTCAGTTTCTTTGTAGGTATGGGAGTGTAAATAATTGAAGACTATGTGATAATGAATCTTGTCTTTGTGTATTGTTTTGTTATGTTTACTTATATAAATAGTTTTCTTTTGTTACAGATAGAGGAACAGCCTAACTTCAAGATGTTGGACAATAATAATAAAAAAAAAAACCTTACGCCAAATAAATAGAGAAGCCCAACGATGCCATACAAAATTCTTACATTTGAAACTATTAAAATATTGTGATAAATCAACTTTACTATTATACTAATCAAATAAATAGTTAAAAATCACCCTCGTTCCTCTAGAATTAAAAAAGTCAATTAGCCAAAGCAAATTAGCAATAAAAAAAAGTAAAAAAAAAGAAAACCAACCAAAGCTAGTCCTAAGAATGTCTAATCAAGTTCCGATATACAGCCAAGTAGTTCCAAAATCACAGTATAGAGCTAAAAACAGCAAAAATAAACCACAGACAAGAGAATTTGATCCTTTAAACTTCAATAATGGCGGGAACTTTCCCAATCCGCCCTTAGACAAGGAAGTGAAACCGGAAAAAGAAAAAAAAGAACGAAGGAAAGACGAAACGAGGTCCAGACGGGCACAGAGTAAAAATGAGGCGAGTGAAGGAAAAGTTGAGGCATATTTGAGGCAATATCAAGTCAGTATGAGGCAGCATCAGCACAGGCATTCTGCTGTGAGGCAAGCTGAGCATAGAGTAAATTTGAGGTGAGTTTTTTTTGGCTCATTAAGTCTTTTGTATTTTTTTTTTTACTTTTGACAGATTCGGTTATCTCACCTCACGTGATGTTGTGACGGTGTGGTCGATGATGGTTTTTTTTTTTTTATGGTTGACAGGCTAGGTGTTTGACCACAGCTCACCTGATGTCAAGTGAAGGTGTGGTCGAAGATGGTCAAGCACACCTAGCCTGGAATGCTACTGGCTCTCAAGTGAGGCTGCCGGAACACACCGTTAGGTGCTTGGCGGCAGATTTTTCAACTTGAGGGTGGTTGCTAGTCAGCCGAGTACTAAAGTACCCTACCACCATGCTATGGTTTCCGCACGATGTTTTCCTTCACCGGCAGCTCAAGCTCATTGTTGGGATTTGAACCCACGCCCTTCGGCATGCGAACCTACTGCGCTAACCACTGAGCTATCATCGCTACAAACCCACGTGGTGGGTTTTACTAGGTGGGCTTTACCACCACCTAGGTGGTAAAGCCCACCTAGCCTGGCATGGAACTGGGTCACGAGTGAGGCTGCCAGAACACACCGTTAAGTGCTTGGTGGTAGATTTTTAAACTTGAGGGTGGTAGCTAGTCAGCCGGGATTGAGATTTTTTAATATACTGTACAGTTGTATTATTTTTTTGTGATTGTGCATTGTAGTTTTCCTCGTAAACTATTCCAGATCTCTACCCTTAAACGAAGTGACGTCCTCTCGTGGCCACGACAGGACGCCGACTGAACGGCATCGCGGCTTCCCCGGCGAAGAGCGAGAAAGCACTAGGGAGCATCGCCGCGAGCGGGAAAGAGACAAAGAGAGAAACAGAGATCGGGACAGGGATAGAGAATTTGATTTCGACGGTGAGTGGTGACATTTATTGAGTGGAATTGTGAAGTACTCATTTTTATTACAATTTTTAACACGCACTGTTTTTATTATTACATGCCTTTTCAACTTCTGCTTTTTGTTTCTCTGATCTTGCTAGAAAATTGTAAGCGTCTAACCATTAGATTTAAGCTTTATTTAAACACTAATTTAAGTTTGCGTTTTTGCTTTTGTTTAAAACTCTTATTATTATTATAAGCTTTATTTATTAAGTTCGTACAACAGTAAGAAAATCACTAACAATTTTAATTTTTGAAGTTGATTTTATTATTAATTTACATTGTGTGTTGTTAATTATGTGTTTGTTCATATGTATTTATAAAAAAAAGTTATACGAGTATTCTACCAGTTATCTGGTTCTGATAGTGTAGAAGCTTTGTTCAATTTGGGGTAGATGGCGCTGTGTAAAATGTCCTCGGATATTCATTTAAATCATAATTATTGAATTGAAAATACTCTGATGTTAAGCAAAAAAATAATTCTTATTGTGATTTAACATAAAGTCATAAATAATACAAATAAAAATCCCTTTATTAGTAATTTAGAAGAAACCTCGTCGAAATTTTTTAACCTTGTTTAGGTAGGTACCACCACAGTGCCAAATATTCTGCCTGTTCTTCTGTTTTGTTAGCTTTGTCTTGTTTTCTCGCGCGACAATTCTCAAAAAGCGATTTGCTATGCTTATCGTATTATCATGTTTTTTTAAAGCTTATCATG
This sequence comes from Biston betularia, assembly GCA_905404145.2. Taxonomy (NCBI): domain Eukaryota; kingdom Metazoa; phylum Arthropoda; class Insecta; order Lepidoptera; family Geometridae; genus Biston; species Biston betularia. Next base: position 941,195 of record FR989891.1, read on the forward strand.
CTTTGTACATTTTTAGGCACACCACTAAGCCCGATCGCGGCACGCGCGCATGACAAAGATTCTACCCGTCCCGTTCGCAAGTCATCATCCGCCCATAGAGTGACAGAGACGACTATATCCACCGACAAACGAAGATTCTTCTGCAGGGAGTGGGCTTTCCAGAAGATTGCCCATTGTTTGGAGCAGAGACCGGCCAGCAAGACTTGCGGAGCTCTTATTATCGGTGAGTAGTATTGATCATCGATGACTTTATGGTAGATCTCTTTAACAGGATGTCGTCTAGGTATGATCATCGATGACTTAATGATAAATCTCTTTATCAGCAAGTCGTCTAGGTATGATCATCGATGTCTGAGTGGTAGATCTCTTTCAGGATGCCATCTAGGTATGATCATGGGAGACTTGATTGATTGATTGACTCTTTATTACACACACTAAACAATACAATATAAAAGAAATAAATTTAATTACTAGGTGGCTAGGTGACTTGGTGGTAAATCTCTTTAACAGGAGGTCGTCTAGGTTTGATCATCGATGACTTATTGGTAGATCTCTTCAACAGGAGGTCGTCTAGGTATGATCATCGATGACTTAGTGGCAGATCTCTTTAACGTGAGGTCGTGTAGGTTTGATCATTAATGACTTATTTGTATTTGTTCAGGTGATGCTGGCAGCGGTAAGACGGCGTTATGCCAGGAGCTGAGCGAGCCGGGTCAAGGTCCGCAAGCGCGCCAGCAAAGGGCCCTGAATAGGCGCTTACTTGCGAGGCACTTCCTACAGGTACGTACTTTTCAGGATTCCGTACCCAAAGAGTAAAACGGGACCCTATTACTAAGACTCCGCTGTCCGTCCGTCTGTCCGTCTGGCACCATGAACCGCGATAGTTAGACAGTTGAAATTGTAGTATAAACAAAAAAAAACACAATTTATTTGAAATTGCCACTCACTCACTGCGTTTTTGGTCATTTTATGGCCACTATTTCAATCATATTACTTTATTTTATTAATTCTTAACTACTGCTTGAATTAGTCTTGTTGTTTACACATATGTAAGGGATGTAGTTCGGATCGAAACCAAAATCTGTTCACCTCTGTTAATTATTGAGACTGTATCCTGTTTTGTGTAATATAATTAAATAAATAAATAAATAAACTTATTAAAATTGGAACGGGTAATATTATATATGGCACGAATGGTTTCTGTATTGCTTCTATAGTCAGACGTTTGTATTCTCTCATTCATTCGTTCATTCATTCATTCATTCGTTCATTCATTCATTCCAGAACACACCTGAGACCAGCCTTCGTCCCGGCGAGTTCATTCGTTCTCTGGCAATGCAGATTCTCAGCCATTCGTCGCGTCGACCGCGACCTGATCAAAAACAGGACAGCCCAAATGATGAGAGGTAACCATTTTTTTTAATTGTTGAAATGAAATGATATTTATTCACTAAAAGTTGCGGTTACATTGGCGTTATTATAAAATTAGTTCCCCTATTTTACCTTAACACGGCTTGTGAATTTGGTGATTTAGTTGATAAGCTAGTTGTTTGACCACAGCTCACCTGGTGTTTAAGTGACGTTAAATACCAGATGATTTAATTATTTTTAGCTTTACAGTATTTAAGTATTCTGTCAGCTGTCTGGTTCTTATAGTACAAGCTTTGCTAAGTTTGGGGCTGGATGGCGCTGTGTTAATGTCCTCCAATATTTATTTATTTATTGTTTGTGACTAACCAGATGATTAAAGATGGTAAAGTACACCTAGCCTGGAATGGAACTGGGTCTCAAGTGAGGCTGCCAGAATACACCGTTTTTTTTTAATGGTTGGTTGGTTATACACCGTTAGATGTTTGGCGGCAGATTTTCAACTCTCGTGCGGTAGCTAGCCAGCCGAGTACTAGAAAGTACGCTACCACCATGCTATGGTTTCCTCACGATGTTTTCCTTCACCGGCAGCTCAAGCTCATTGGGGTTCGAACCCACTCCCTTCGGCGTGCGAAACAATCACGCTAACCACTGAGTTATCATCGAATATATACCTTGAACATTCAAAATGAACTTCCGCAAAGTATCGCCTGAATCAATCTATACTATTAAGAGGAAAGATTTGATGGTTTGTTTGTATTGAATAGGCTCCGAAACTACTGGACCGATTTCAAAAATTCTTTCACCGTTGTGAAGCTACACTATCCCCGGGTGACATAGGCTACTTTTTATCCATGTATTCCCACGGGAACGGGAACTACGCGGGTGAAACTGCGAAGCGTCCGCTTGTCAATTATATTTTAATTATTATTTTTCAGATGTGATTCAGAGGAGCGACTTATGCAACGGTTCAGGGACATGGGGGATGACGGGGAAGAGAGCTCTAAACCACTTCTTGCTGACAGCGAAGGTAAAAAATAAAACCCTGACATATTTAATTGCACGTGACGGTGTGGCCGAAGACGGTAAAACACACCTAGCCTGGAATAAAACCTCTCAAGTGAGGTTGCGGTAACACACCGTTAGGTGCTTGGCGGCAGATTTTTTTTTTTTTAATGGTTGACAGGCTAGGTGTTTGACCACAGCTCACCTGATGTCAAGTGAAGGTGTGGCCGAAGATGGTAAAGCACACCTAGCCTGGAATAAAACCTCTAAGTGAGGTTGCGGTAACACACCGTTAGGTGCTTGGCGGCAGATTTCCAACTTGAGTGCGGTAGCTAGCCAGCCGAGTACCTAGTACCTCTGCAGTACCCTTCAAACCGTAACAAAATTGGTCCAGCCGTTTGAACGTGAAGAACTAACAAATATACAAACACACTTACAAACTTTCGCCCTTGTAATATTAGTGTGATTTATCTATGTTATATTGTTACAGAGCGCACAGATGATGAGGAAGTCGCGAGCGGGCGTCGAACTCGCACTATAGAGCGCATACACGAGCGGGAAACGTATCTAGACTCCATCGTACCTGATGCACAACTCAGCCGAGCCGACGATGTAACTTACACTGTTTAGATTAGACTTGCTACTACAAATTTACGATTAATAGTTGACTTGCTAGTGCATATGCATGATAAAGATTTGACTTGCTAGTACCATTTCGCGATTCAGATTTGACTTGCTAGCGCATACTCATGATGCAGATTTAACTTGCTAGTACAAATTTGACTTGCGAGATGAAGATTTAAAATAAAACCGCTCGTTTGTAGAAAAGTGACCGTGAGTGAATATTTTTTTATTTGAATAATTTTCCCGCTATTTCAGTTACCAGAAATCTTGCCACGTACGTCTGTAAAGCAAAACAATCCATTTGCCAACGACGATAAGGATGAATTTCGCTTGTACGAGAACCACGAGAACTTGTTTCTACGTAATATTTCACAAAGACAGTGTAAGGAGCAACGGAATTCGAGGCTTTTGCGGCAAAGTTCTGAACCGCTTTCTGAGAAAAAAGTGAGTAAAAAATGTTAATGTATGTATTTGTAGCGATGATAGCTCAGTGGTTAGCACGGTCGGCTCACACGTCGAAGAGCAATATAATTTTTTTTTTATTTCCTAGGTAAAAGTTTATAATTTCATGCACACTTTTTATGTGCCAACCTTTTGATTTTCAAGGTTAACGTGCTTCAGAAAAGTCTTTCAACGGAGCAGAGTGATGAAAGACCGAAAGCTTGTAACCCGACTGATAGTCCGCCGAAATCGCGCATACCCGTCGCAAACTTCCGATATCCGAACAAATCGGAACTGCGTTCGGCCGAAAATTCACCCAAAAAGGTAAATTTTTTGGTACTGTTTGTATGTTAGCCATCTACATTCTACATGTATAATTTTAGTTAGATTTAAAAGTCTTTACTGTGGGCATCAGAAAATGTAGAAAAAATTTGCTGATCGTAATTGTAAAGGGAGTTTCCATTAATTATGTCATTTTTCGACTACTTCCCCTCTAGTAAAATGTCATGGGGTTTGGGTCGACTTGCCCCTCAATCTCTCGTGAGATTTTTTAAATGCGTATTTTTAGTCTAATCAATTGATTTTTTAATGTAAACGACATACAATACTTTATTTATGGGGTAAAACAAATTGTCATTACATTAACAATACATATAAAAAGAAATAATAAATATTATAAAAATGCTCTCCTGATGGTAAGATATAATGCCTGTCCATGACCATTGCTGCGACACACAGAACTTAGTAAAATAAAGTTCAAGGCATCGCTGCTATGGCGCGCATTACTTTGAGACTTTCGATGGTTAGTCTCAACAGACCTGTGATTCGCTAGCTTCAGAACCCTACAAACTGGAACACAGTAATGTTTACACACTACTGCATGGCGGTACACTATCTGGTACCTACTTAGGTGACCTCCTGGTAAGGTGATCTGCCACCAGTTCCATTCCAGGCTAGGTGTGCTTTACCATCTTCGACCACACCTTCACTTAACATCAGGTGAGCTGTGGTCAAACAACTAGCCTGTCAACCATAAAAAAAAAGTGAAACTTCTTGATATTTTTCCCGCGTGAGCTTCGCCTCTATAGGTTTATCAATACACTCCCGTTTCATACCATTCAAGCAATAAAACAAAAAAAAATTGAGTATATTTTTTAGACTGCAAGATTGCAATATTTCTTATTCAGGTTGAAAAATCTCCCAAAGAAGAATTGCCCGAGTATCAAAACGTGTTATGCGAGCAGGAGGGAGATAAGGAGGAGTGTACGAGAGAGAAGAACGAAGACAATGAGGACGTGCCACCTCCCATTCCAAGTTTGCCCGTCAGCCCCAGGACGTTGATAGCCAATGCTTACTACGATAAACTGTTGGTGGACCAGGAAATACAACAGGTATGCCATGTTATGATCACTTGATAGGATTAGGATATCGTCTAGGTAGGTATCACCGCAGCACCAGATGACCTGCCGTTAAGTATAAGAGTGTGTGCATTAACAGCCCTGTTGGCTCATTGGTAGTGTATTTCCACCCAGGACAAACATTTAGTAGTATAAATAATGTTTTTTTAATGGTTGACAGGCTAAGTGGTCGATCACAACTCATCTGATGATAAGTGAAGTTGAGGTCTAAGATGGTAAGCACACCTATCCTTAAATGGCTTTCAAGTGAGGATGCCGGAACACACCGTTAATTGCTTGGCGATAGATTTTCAAATTGAGGGTACTACCACCACGCTATGGTTTCCTCACGGTGTTTTCCTTCATCGGCAGCTCAAGGGGGTTGAACCCATGGCCTTGGGCGTGTAAATCGACCGTGCGAGCCACTGGGCTATTATCACTACAATCGCTATTTATGTTATATTTCAGGCCCTCCTGCCCCAGAATTTGGATAAGAATCCGGATGAATGCTTCAAAAAGGCACTTTTGTTTCCGCTTCTGGAAATAGATCCTCCGAAGCATTGCCTCTTTCTACTAGTTGATGGGATCGACGATGGAACTGCTAACGGTGAGTTTGTGATGAAGCTGCGCGCGCGTTGTACTCAGCTTTGTCTCCTTGATGAAGGCCACTGGATGTGTCCGAAACTATGGACGGAGTTTCTGATAAAATTAAACTTGAGTAATCCCGCATAAGTGAAACAAAAATGTGTCTAAACCACGTCAGTTTCCTTAGTAAGTATGTACAAAGGTATCTAAGGTGCAGTTCGGGGCGAACAAGTATAAATTTATAAGCTCGTGTATTTATTTCTAGTGGAAGAGTCTGAAGGCTCCGGCTCCACTTCGGTGGCGACGCTTCTCTCTCGTCACCAGCATTTATTGCCGCAGTGGCTTCTACTTGTTTGCACTGCGAGACCGCGCCCTAAACGCACCTCTCTCTCCAATATGTTTACTGGTACGTATACCCGTTCCTGACTCTCTTTGCCATTGCCTCTATTGCATGTTCACTACTCTTTCCCTTTCCACCTTACCTTCCTTTTCAGCTGTCCTTTTCTGCCATGTCTGCCATGTTTTTCCTTCTAATGATGTATCTGTTTGTTGTTAGATACCTCATTGTTATTACAATCTAGCCTAGTTGAGACTAATAAGTAATTTTAATATAACTTAAATTGCTAAGTAGAGTATAATCGAAGAATGCGTCCATCGACACTTTTCTTACTGTCTCTATTAAGGGGAAGACACTTTGTTCATGTGTTCTATAATATGCACACTGATGTTTACTGATACATAAATTCGTTCTTATCTCTTTTTACCATTACCACTGTTGCGTGTTCACTGTCCTTTTCCTTTGTACCTTCCTTCCGTTTCACCTGTCCTTTTCTAACATGTTCACTGATATACTATCTCTCATCTCTTTGCCTTTGCATTACCTCAGTTTGTTCTCAATTTTTTTTCTTTTATACCTTGACCTTCCTTTCCGCCTGTCCTTTTCTATCATGTTTACTGACGCGTATGCTCGTTCTTCTCTATCTTTGCCATTACCTATATTTCGTGTTCGTGTTTCATCCTTAATAATTTGAATTTGACATTAGTATTTATTATTCTTATAGTTTTTGTTTGTACTGTATTTTTGTGTTCGTTAATTGACATTTAAGTAGGTAATTATTTTTCTTATTGTGATTATGTTTCTTTATTATTAGATTTATATTTTGATTATTTGTATTATAGTTTTTAATTAATTATTATTATTTAGATGTGAGATAAATGTAAGTGATTTCGTCGTTTTTATCTCAATAAGCAATAAACAATCCTTAATCTTTTACAAGCTGCGCCCTGCGGTAACCCGCTGTTCCTACGAGTTTTACATGTTTTCTTGATACAAATTATGTAGTAGATATTGTTGCGTATGTGTTAATCCAGGGTGTCTACCAGTGTCCAGCTATCTCCTTACCAAATTTCATCAAAATTGGTCCAGCCGTTTGAGCACAAAGTAACAAACATACAAACACACACACAAAAACTTTTGCCTTTATAATATTAGTGTGATAGGTAATAGACTACGGGCGGAGCGAATGTATGATTTTGGGGGAGCCTGTTTTTTTAAAGTCAGGGTTTATGTTTTAGGGTTCCGTAAGATAACTCTAGACGAGCTGCAGCGAGCGCACGTCTCGGCAGATGTACAGAGATACGTGTTGGCAAGACTGGACACGGAACCCAGACTGAGGTGAGTTACATAAAAGTTTACCTTTGATCCTTTTTTTATGGTTGACAATAGGCAGTAGTAATAGTTTACTTGGTGGTAGATCTCCTTAGTAGGAAGTTGTCTAGGTAGGTACCACTGCAGTATCAGATATACTACCGCCAAGCAGTAGTGTGTAAAAAATACTGTGTTCCGGTTTGAAGGGTACTGCAGCAACATTACAGGGCTGTTGATACAAACCATTGAAAGTCTCAAAGTAATAATCGCGAAAGAGGCGATACCCTAGACTTTGTTTTACTATTAAAGCTATCTATATCGCTGCAATGGTCATGGACAGGTGCTGCATCATTTAATTTTTTTTAAATATTTCAAACGCTTGCGTTTGACCGACATCACGCCTAATGTTAAGCGGTCTACGATGCAGCACACTCAACCAGAAGAAACCAATTCATACGCGACCAATGAGCCAACAGGGCTGTCAACCTGTTGATTTGAAATGAACAAAATGACTAGCAAAAATTACCATTAAAATTTATTTTTTCCTTATAACATATCTTTTTTTGTATGTAGGGCTCGTGTATCCAGTGACGCTTCCGCTGCAGCAGCGGCTGCGGCCGCCTTGGACCACCTCCGAATCAAAAGCGACGGCTGCTTACTATACTTGGAGAAGGTAAGCCACCGTTTGTTAATATGCGTGGGGTTTCTTTCTTACTTGGTGGGTTTTTAATGGTTGACATGCTAGGTGACCACAGCTCATATGATGTTAAGTGGAGGTGTGGCCGAAGATGGTAAAGCACACCAAGCCTGGAATGGAACTGGTTCTCAAGTGAGGCTGCCGGAACACCGTTAGATGCTTGGCGGCAGATTTTCAACTTCAGGGTGGTAGCTAGCCAGCCGAGTACTAGAGAGTACGCTACCACCATGCTATGGTTTTCTCACGAGATGCCTTCAACTGCAGCTCTGCCTCATTGTTGGGGTTTGAACCCATGCCCTTCGACATGCGAACCGACTGCGCTAACCACTGAGTTATCATCGCTGCAAGTGGTAGCTCTTCTTAGCAGGAGGTCATCTAGGTAGGTACCAGATATTCTGCCGCCAAGCAGTAGTGTATAAACATTACTTGGTGGTAGATCTCCTTAACAGGAGGTCGTCTAGGTAGGTACCACCGCAGTACCAGTTATTCTGCCGCTAAGCAGTAGTGTGTAAGCATTACTGTGTTCCGGTTTGAAGGGTACTGCAGCTAGCGAAATTACTGGGCTGTTGAGACTAACTCTATCAAAAGTCTCAAAGTAACGATCGCCAAAGCAGTGATCAGTGACAAAACAAAATAAGGGCGGATTTTGTTTTGTTACTCAAAGTTCTGTGTATCGCTGCAATGGTCATGGACAGGCGTTATCTCTTACCATCAGGAGAGCGTCTCGTTCGTCTCATTACTTTTTACATAAAAACAAATAAAAAAATTACTGTGTTCCGGTTTGAAGGGTACTGCAGCGAAATTACAGGGCTGTTTGAGACTAACCATCGAAAGTCTCAAAAGTAATGAGCGCCAAAGCAGCGATGCCTGGACTTTGTTTCTTTCTGGTCTTCTGCTAAGGAGATCTTACTTGATGAAGTGTTTGCTTATGCAGGTATTGGATGGCGTTGCGGATGGATTCATAGCGCTTCGTGAGATAAAGGAGATCCCGGGCACTCTGAACGGCCTCTACCTATGGCTAGCTCAGCGACTGTTCCACGGACGGAGGTTCACTAAGGTACACCATTATCGCCTGTATATATCTATACTAATCTATACTAATTATAAAGAGGAAAGATTTGATTGTTTGTTTGTATTGAATAGGCTCCGAAACTACTGGACCGATTCCAAATTTTTTTTTTAATTTATTATTTTTTATGGTTGACAGGCTAGTTGTTTGACCACAGCTCACCTGATGTTAGGTGAAGGTGTGGCCGAAGATGGTAAAGGACACCAAGCCTGGAATGGAACTGGTTCTCAAGCGAGGCTGCCGGAACACACCGTTAGATGCTTGGCGGCAGATTTTCAACTCTCGTGTGGTAGCTAGCCAGCCGAGTACTAGAACGTACGCTACCACCATGCTATGGTTTCCTCACGATGTTTTCCTTCACCGGCAGCTCAAGCTCATTGTTGGGGTTTGAACCCACGCCCTTCGGCATGCGAACCTTACTAAATACTTTTAAGCCCTACGGAGAATTGTTTTCAACTGACAACTTTCGTATTAAAAAAAAAATTGTTCTATTTTCACATTTCTATCGAACTATCTTCCAACTTTATACAGCCACTCAATCACAGCGCGATGTAAAATTTAAATAACATAAAGTCAAGTATTAATCAAAGAATATTTTATTTTTAAATGACTTTATTGTGGTTTACTTTCAACTATTTCTTTAAAATAACATAATTTTGGCTATCATCGCTACGAATTCTTGCACCGTTGGAAAGCTACACTATCCCCGGGTGACATAGGCTACTTGTTATTCCTGTATTCCCACGGGAACGGGAACTACGCGAGGCGTCCGCTAGTTTATTATAAGTATGTATTTACAAAAAAAAAGTATTTGAGTATTCTATCAGTTATCTGACTGCCTTAGCTTTGCTTAGTTTGGGGTCTTTATAATAGTATAGACTAGCTGCGCCCCGCGGTGTTACCCGCTACATGATATACCTGCACATTTTACTTGGTGGTAGATTTCCTTAGCAGGAGGTTGTCTAGGTAGGTACCACCGCAGTACCAGATATTCTGCCGCCAAGCAGTAGTGTGTAAACATTACTGTGTTCCGGTTTGAAGGGTACTGCAGCGTAATTACTGGGCTGTTGAGACTAACCATCGAAAGTCTCAAAGTAATGAGCGCCAAAGCAGCGATGCACTGGACTTTGTTTAGTTACTCAAAGTTCTGTGTATCGCTGCAATGGTCATGGACATGCGTTATCTCTTACCATCAGGAGAGCGCATCGTTCGTCTCATTACTTTTACATAAAAAAAAAAAAGATTTTGGGATAAAAAGTAGCCTATGTGTTAAGCCAGGGTCTCAGCTAACTCCATCCAAATCCATTCAGTAGTTTTTGAATCGTGAAAGAGTTACAAACATCCATCCATCCATCCATCCAAACTTTCACATTTTATCATCATTGTTTCCTTTCCAGGTCCGTCTTCTGCTGGATGTTCTGCTGGCAGCCCGTTGTGGAGTGACAGAAGAAATGCTGTACCGCTGTCTTCTCACCAAGGAGTACAGCGTCACCAGGGAGGACTTCAACAGAAGACTGCATCTCTTAAGAAGGTTAGGATCTATGAATACTCTTTATTTATTTTTTCACTTTGTAAATTTGTTAGCAGGAGATCGTCTAAGTAGATACCACCGCAGTACCAGATATTCTGCCGCCAAGCAGTAGTGTGTAAACATTACTGTGTTCCGGTTTGAAGGGTACTGCAGCGAAATTACTGGGCTGTTGCGACTGACCATCGAAAGTCTCAAAGTAATGAGCGCCAAAGCAGCGATGCCTTGAACTTTGTTTTGTTACTCAAAGTTCTGTGTATCGCTGCAATGGTCTTTTTTTTTTTTTTTTTTTACATTGAATAGGTTCGCGCTTGACCACATCCTGCCTGATGTGAAGCATCGATGCGGTCTAAGATGGAACACGCTTACCTAGAAGGAACCTGTTTACTCTCATATTGTACCTTTCGGGAAACACAGACTCCGGCAAAGAGTTCCACATCCTCGCTGTGCGAATAAAGAATGTGGACTCAAAGCGTTTAGTGCGCACATGGGGAACATCCACCATGTACGGGTGTCGCCTCGGTCGCGTTTGTCATGGACAGGCGTTATCTCTTAACATCAGGAGAGCGTCTCGTTAGTCTCATTACTTTTACATATTAAAAACTTTCCAAATCGGCATGCCTTTGACCACGATCTCACGTGATGGAAAGTGTCGATGTGATCGATGATGGAGCACGCTTGCCTATAATTTCATGTTAAAGTTGAAGTGAAAAACATTACAGTAGAAAATTATAAAATATTGTTAAATCATCATCATCATAGGACATTACACACAGCGCCATCTGACCCCAAACTAAGCAAAGCTTGTACTATGGAAGTCAGATAACTGATAGAACACTTAAATCGTTTTTTTTTCACTTTGTGTTTCCTTGTCTAGAAATGAGGGTTCTGAGGGATTCGTATATCTATTTATGAGCTAGCTGTGTTTGTGAGAGATAATCCCAAAATGTTTCCAAAAATGTCAGAAAGGCGTGCTCGTAACCGTCGCGATCCAAGCGCGTTACAAGTAGGTACACAAAGCATGTACACAACTTTACAGAAACTGCTTTCTAGGCATGGGCCCTGTTATATATAACCATATACCGGAAAGTCTCAAGGAACAAGACAAATTGAAAAAGTTTTTCACAACAAAATGTTACTATAGGATTGACGACTTTCTGAAGGAAACATTTAAATAATTTTATTTGACATCAATAATATTGACATCTATTCTAATTATTTACAATAAAATTAATAAATTATGTGACACACGATCCAAATCTTCAAGAGAATGTAAAATGATAATCTTCAAATATTTGCAAACACTAACACATTTAGACACAGAAAATTTACTTAAAATAATAAAATAATTTAAAACTAGCTTTGAGCGCAGATACACACATTCACATACACACACACACACACGCACATACACACGCATACACACACACACACACACACCGTCCGCACCGCACCTATATGTATATATATTGTAGGGGTTTTTTGGCGGGAACGCGGGAAGAGTCGTGTCGCTCCGTTGTATTTTTTTCCAAAACTAGTGTTTTGTCGAGTGTTTATGCATAAAAATGGTGGTGTTTTATTCATAAAGTGCCGAATCACAAGCGCGAGTGTGGGAAAATGATATAATGTGGTGAAACATGAGTTTTCGTGTTGCTTCCAAAACTCCATCGAAGCTTTGTAGTAAAGTTGCCACTACTTTACTAAAGCATGACTGGAATTAACTGACACGAACTGGACTTGACAAAGACGACTTTGACTAAAACTAGCTACGATGGCACTTATTTAACTTGAAAATATATAATTACTTGACACTGGCAAATGCTAAAACGCGACGCCAAAAACAAAGAAAAAAAATATATATATTGTAATCGCAAGTGTAGGGTCGCAAGTCCCTGCGAAACAGGTCCTCGCCTAGTGCAGGCACTACAAGCAACGATGACATCTATAAATAACTAATTTTATGAAATAAATTCTTTTGTATTCTTTGTATCTTGTATTATTTCTTAATACTATTATTACTTTGACATCGATTAAACTTATTATTATTTTTTTGACATTAAATTACATAAATTGAATTATTTTTAAAAAAAGCTATGACAACATTTGTACGCCCATTGCGGCAAGAACATGATGAGAGTTCGGTAATATAAGATCAGTACTATGCAACCACTCATGTTTAATGCAAATAAATATATCTTTATCGTATACATTCCAGGATTCTGGTAATGGAGCGCAGTACCGGTTACCTGGCCATCTTCCACCGTTCGTTTGCGAGCTGGCTGGGCGACGTGAAGCACTGCACGAGGCGATATCTGTGCAACCCGGCCGACGGTCACGCCGCACTTGCTATGTTCTACACTCTTACTGCCGCCAGGTATATCTCTCTCTGTCTCACGCTCTTTTTATCTCTCTTGAATCTCTTACCTCGTAATATTGTCCGTCTACCATAATGATAGCGTTATTTTTATGTCACCAATGTGTTAGAGATTTTTTTATTTTTTTTATGGTTGACAGGCTAGTTGTTTGACCACAGCTCACCTGATGTTAAGTGAAGGTGTGGTCGAAGACTGTAAAGCACAGCAAGCCTGGAATGGAACTGGTTCGCAAGTGAGGCTGCCGGAACACACCGTTAGATGTTTGGCGGCAGATTTTCAACTTGAGGGTGGTAGCTAGCCAGGCGAGTGCTAGAGAGTACGCTACCACCATGCTATGGTTTCCTCACGATGTTTTCCTTCACCGGCAGCTCAAGCTCATTGTTGGGGTTTGAACCCACGCCCTTCGGCATGCGATCCTACCGCGCTAACCACTGAGCTATCATCGCTACAAACTAACTAACTAACTAACTATCGCTAACTTTAGCGTGACTTGAAGATATCGGTAACTTTGGCGTGGCTACGTCAACAAAACTCGTGCGTGACGTCACCTGCCGGCCTCGACGGAAGACCAGCGCCGGCTGGCTTCAGTCGGCGTTATGCTGAGTCGAGGCCGGTTTGTGACATAAAATATATTGCAAACTTTTTGTTTTTTTGTTTAATTTTTATGTATATATACTGTACTATATACCTTTAAGTTTTAAGGTACGGTTTAATTGTTTGGGGAAGAGGTACAGACTTTGGGAAGGCTTTTCTATGCCAAAAAAAATGCGTTAGAGCCATATGTGGTGCAGCACCATTAGATTCTTGTAGACCTTTATTTGAAGAATTAAAAATATTGCCACTTCCTTGTCAATATATTCACGATATTGCAATATTTGTAAAACAGAACAAATACTTGTTTACTACAGCACAAGATTTTTACAAACGTGGTACCAGAAATGTTGATAGATTAGTGAGAACATACATTAACCGAACAGCACGGTATGAAAATTGTTGTATGACAATGTCTATCTCTATTTATAATAAACTGCCTGAAAGCATAAAAGCATTGCCCATAGCTAAATTTAGAAATGAACTAAAATCCTGGTTGCTTCAAAAAAGTTTTTACTCTTTAAATGAATATTTGAATTTTTGATGAGTTCTGTCTCGGTTCTCAGTGGTTGCGTTTGGTTTACGTTGTCTCTATAGTGGGGTCAATTTTGGTCGTAGTTATTCAATTTAATTTAATTTAATTTTCAAACTACTAAAATATTTTTTTTTTTTTTTTTTTTTATGGTTGACAGGCCAATTGTTTGACCACAGCTCACCTGATGTTAAGTGAAGGTGTGGTCGAAGATGGTAAAGCACACCTAGCCTGGAATGGAACTGGCTCTCAAGTGAGGCTGCCGGAACACACTGTTAGATGCTTGGCGGCAGATTTTCAACTTGAGGGTGGTAGCTAGCCAGCCGAGTACTAGAGAGTACGCTACCACCATGCTATGGTTTCCTCACGATGTTTTCCTTCACCGGCAGCTCAAGCTCATTGTTGGGGTTTGAACCCACGCCCTTCGGCATGCGAACCTACCGCGCTAACCACTGAGCTATCATCGCTACAAATATTGTATGTCCACGAGGACAAAACTGTTTAAAGTACCTTGTATTGTAAAAAAATTATCACCTTAAATTGTGCACAGTTTTGCACAATAAAAATATTTCATTCAAAATTGGTTTAAAGCGATATTACTTTTTTTTTTTGTAATATCTCCACAATTTTGGCGTCAAAATTTAATATTGAAATTTAGGTAGGTATGTCTTCTTCCAATAAATATTTAAAATGCGATATTTGTATTTGTTTCAGACTGACTGTCCCAGAGATCCACAACTACGTGTACCATATGACGTATTTAGAACAACACATGGCTTCGCAGAGAAAAAATAAAAATATGTATGTTTTTTTTTTCCTTTGATTTTGGCGTCGCGTTTTAGCATTTGCCAGTGTCAAGTATTTAATTATTTTCAAGTTTAAATAAGTGTCCTCGTAGCTAAAGTTATAGTCAAGGTCCAGTCTTGGTCAAGTACAGTCCATGTCAGTCAAGTCCAGTCATGCTTTAGTAAAGTAGTGGTGACTTTATTATAAAGCTTCGATGGAGTTTTGGAAGCAACGCGAATAGTCATGTTTCACCACATTATATCATTTTCCCGCACTCGCGCTTGTAATTCGGCACTTTATGAATAAAACACCACCATTTTTATGCATAAACACGCGACAAAACACTAGTTTTGGAAAAAAATACAACGGAGCGACACGACTCTTCTCGCGTTCCCGCCAAAACTCAATACGTTTGTTCTTATATATTGTTATGTTTTTTTTTAAATTATCAAACAGGCTTGCGTTTGTCCGCCACATCGCCAGATGTTAAGCAAAGATGTGGTATACGATAAAACACGTTTACCTAGAAGTAGGTGAATTGGCATTTTCTAGGCAAGCGTGCTCCATCTTCGGCCACATCGTCACTTTCCACCATGTGAGACTGTGGCTAAACGCATGCCTAATCCGAGGTAAAAAAAAGGAGTCTGTTTACTCCAGATTTGAACTTAACATCCCTATTGGTCCATTGGTAGTATGTCTGCTCTAAGAGCTGAAGGGCGTGGGTTCGACTCCCACCTAGGACAAGCATTTTGTGATATAAACAATTTTTAATGTTTGTTTTATATCTGGGTGTATTATAAGTATGTATTTACAAAAAAAAAGTATTTATGTATTCTATCAGTTATCTGACATCCATCACACAAGCTCTGCTTAGTTTGGGGCCAGATGGTTATCTTCAAACAGCTGAACAGACTTTCTTATGATCACTATCGATCAAGTTACATGAAAAAATATGCAATCCGCCATTATGTGGTGGCGGCCATCTTGGATTTGAAATGTATTATGGCGTATAGTATTCTTTTTGTCAAGCCCTTTCATTTCATACCCATATTAAGGGGGATGTGAAAAAATATGTAATCCGCCATTTTGTGGCGGCGGCCATCTTGGACCGATTTTCATCAAACATAGCTAAGAACACTCCCGACTAATTCACCTCTCTAACAAACAAAATAAAAATCGTTTCAGCCGTTCAGGAGCTACGACGCCACAGACAGACACACACACACACACACAGACACGTCAAACTTATAACACACCGTCGTTTTTGCGTCGGAGGTTAAAAAGCAAAAATGTCAGGGTGAACCTTGACCGATGTTTTTCCACAGGGATGTTGAGGAACCGGTGGATCTTCATACCCTCATTCTGCTGTGGATTCTCGATTCAGGATGTGACGTGGAGTCCGCGCTGAGGCGGGAACCGGACGTCGTCTTCCCTCAGGTTATTGTCACATTCATTTTTGATTTCGACCCGACAGCCAAGGTTTTTAGCGCGTATCTTGTATGTATATAATTTTCTTTATAACCTCGTGTCTTCCGAGCAGCCGAATCAATTACAACAATTCGGTATGTAAAGAAAAAAAAAACTTTACTGATTCCAAAACCATTTCAAAATAGTACATACATTTCTGTACAATATTTTTACGTTTAAAACTCTGTAAATTTATTTTATTTAATTACATAAATCAAACTTGACTTCCAATTGATGTCATATGACGTCACCTCGTCGGTAACTTTCATAGACTAAAAAAGCAATGGCAAACCAAAACAAAACTTGTCAATGTCAAGTCAACGGCGGTCATAATAATCTCTTCAATACACGAACGTCGAGTTGTTTTTCGCTTTATTGATACAAATATCTGGATTATTTTACTTTTTTTTTTTTTATGGCTACAGGCTAGTTGTTTGACCACAGCTCACCTGATGTTAAGTGAATTATACGTTTTGTTTGCAGCTTGAGACCAAAATTGAGGAGAAAGACGGGGATCCGGACTCCGAGGGAAAGGATTCATCATCTGGTAAGTGACTTTTTTTTTTAAATTGCGATTTTATACGAGTTAAACGATGTATGGAAATAAACAAGTACAAATTATAAATTTAAAAAATACCCGACAGGTGTATAGTATTATACTAGTCAAGCCCTTTCATTTGATACCCATATTGAGGGAGTTGTGAAGAAATATGTAATCCGCCATTTTGTGGCGGCGGCCATCTTGGACCGATTTACATAAAACATAGCTAAAAACACTTCCGACTAATTCACCTTTCATACAAAAAAAAAATCAAAATCGGTTCATCCGTTCGGGAGCTACGATGCCACACACACACACACACACATACACATACACCCACACATATACACATACTCACACAAACTCACACATACATATCCACACACACACACATACATACACACACACATACCCACACATACACACACACACAAAGATAATCCGTTGCGTAGTTTAAAGGATCTAAGCGTACAGACGACGGGAAGCGACTTTGTTTTATACTATGTAGAGATTTCAATTTCAAAATAATTGTCCCGAATCCTGCCCAACCAAATTTGATACTATGCCTACCTACGCTGATTTGGATACTCTATCCAACAACGAAAACAAACAACAATTACAATTTATAATTATTATTTATAATTATTATTTATTAGGTACTTTATTTCTCAGAAACAGGATAATAATAAACAGCAGGATGCGATACCGCTATCGCATCCTGCTGTTTACATAACTACATAACTACATTTGTGATAACTATGCCATGGTAACGAGGAGCAAAGAACTCTGATATGGACAGAGTACGCCGAGTTATTTATAAGAACCAAAACTCTGATTCTGTAACTCGTAACTTTTCATTTTATTTTTTACTAGTTGTAAAGTTTATACGTAAGTAATTTTATCTAATAGTACATAATTATGCATGTATTATACATATAAATCTTCCTCTTGAATCGCTCTGTCTATTGATGGAAACCGCATTAAAATCCGTTGCGTAGTTTAAAAGATCTAAGCGTACAGACGGCGGGAAGTGACTTTGTTTTTTACTATGTAGAGACCAGCGACCCGCCCCGGCTTCGCACGGGCGCAATGTAGATACTAATATGGTGCATATGCATGTGTTATACATTTAAATCTTCCTCTTGAATCGCTCTGTCTATTGATGGAAGCCGCATTAAAATCCGTTGCGTAGTTTAAAAGATCTAAGTGTACAGACGGCGGGAAGCGACTTTGTTTTTATTTTTAGACAATGTAGAGACACTGGTGCAATGTAGATACTAATGTGGTGCATATGCAAGTATTATATGTATAAACCTTCCTCTTGTATCGCTCTTGACAGCCCTGTTGGTTCATTGGTAGTATGCCTGCTTCGAGAGCTGAAGGGCGTGGGTTCGATTCCCACTCAGGACTAACATTTATGTGACTAACATCGATGTTTGTTCTGTGTCTGGGTGTACTGTATTTATTTTACTTTTACAAAAAAAAAAAAAAGTATTTAAGTATTCTATCAGTTATCTGACTTCCATAGTACAAGCTTTGCTTAGTTTGGGGTCAGATGACGCTGTGTGTAATGTCCTACGATATTTTTTTTTAAATATTATAAATAGGAAAGATTTTTGGATTTTTGTATGTTTGTAACGAAAAAACTCAAAAATTACTGGATCGATTTAAAAAAATCTTTCACCGTTGGCAAGCTACACTATCCCCGGGTGACATTTTATCCCTGTATTCCCACGGGAACGGGAACTACGCGGTTGAAACCGCGAGGCGTCCGCTAGTTAATTACTTATGACATCTATAAGAAAACTGTACGAATTAATTATAACTCCTAATAATAAAAGTTTCTGTTCATTCTATTCTATTCTCATTAATAACATAAAAGAAAGAGAGACGTTGAATGGTTAGTCTCAACAGCCGTTCATTTCTTATCGTCTTCCAATCATTTCTCTTCAGTCTTCATTAGCACATCCTCTGGTAGATGCTTTGAACATACGACGGTGGTTTTCGTCGGCAACCAATCTGCTTCTTTCCTTAATAATCTAATAACCTCCACCCACTTATCACGTCGTGCGGCGTCTTTGGGTACCCTGAAAATTAAAAAAAAGTATTAGTCAAAATTTCACAGAGCGCCATCTAGCCTAAAACTAAGCAAGCTTGTGATATGGGGCCGAATAATTGATTTACTATTAAAGACAGTTTTGGTGGGAAAGCGAAGAGATCGTTCCGCCCATGTGTACCCAAACTTTGCCATGTTGTGGTGCAGTAACTAGTTGCAAAAAACTTCTCTAACTCTAATTTTTACATGGTGGTAGATCTCTTTAGCAGGAGGTCGCAGTACCAGATATTCTGACGCCAAGCAGTAGTGTGTAAACATTACTGCAGCTAGCGAAATTAATGGGCTGTTGAGACTAACCATCGAAAGTCTCAAAGTAATGAGCGCCAAAGCAGCGATGCCTGGGCTTTGTTTTGTTACTCAAACTTCTGTGTATCGTTGCAAGTTGCAATCGCTAGTCGCTAGTCTCTACATAGTATAAAACAAAGTCGCTTCCCGCCGTCTGTACGCTTAGATCTTTTAAACTACGCAACGGATTTTAATGCGGTTTCAATCAATAGACAGAGTGATTCAAGAGGAAGGTTTATATGTATAATACATGCATATGCACCACATTAGTATCTACATTGCGCCCGTGCGAAGCCGTAGCGGGTCGCCAGTATCTCTACATTGTCTAAAAATGAAAACAAAGTCGCTTCCCGCCGTTTGTACGCTTAGATCTTTTAAACTACGCAACGGATTTTAATGCGGTTTCCATCAATAGACAGAGTGATTCAAGAGGAAGGTTTATATGTATAATACATGCATATGCACCACATTAGTATCTACATTGCGCCCGTGCGAAGCCGTAGCGGGTCGCCAGTATCTCTACATTGTCTAAAAATAAAAACAAAGTCGCTTCCCGCCGTCTGTACGCTTAGATCTTTTAAACTACGCAACGGATTTTAATGCGGCTTCCATCAATAGACAGAGTGATTCAAGAGGAAGATTTATATGTGTAATACATGCATATATGTATACTAATAGATAAAATTACTTACGTATGAAACTTAACTCCACTTTCTTTGCTGTGTTTGTGAGGTTTAGAATCACAATCTTTGACCACGCACTTGCCCATTTTGTCCACTACTGACTCGGTTGACGTCACGCTGAGTACTAAACAATGCTACATAGATAAATAACCTCTCTTTCGCACAATACTACGTAGTATATTTTCTGTCTCTTTTACACAAATATAATCGTAATACAAAGTAAAGGATGATGAACCATTTATAAACGGGAAAGATTTTATTTGAAACTGCGTAGTTAGGTATTTCATCCCCTTCTCGCATTCGTGCTCGGTATATATGCCGTCTCTTTTGCGCTAACAAATATTAAAAGGAAGAATTTGTTGTATTGAAATCGGAAAAGGGGAAATAACATACAAAATTTTAAATTCCTTTTATAAGTAAATTAGCGACGCGGCCCGACTTCGCACGGATTTTGTTGTGGTGATAGCTCAGTGGTTTACTTAAGTTGTCGGTGAAGATAAACATCGTGGGGAAATTATTATTACTTGGTGTTAGATCTCCTTAGCAGGAGGTCATCTAGGTTGGTACCACCGCAGTACCAGATCTTCTGCCGCCAAACAGAAGTGTGTAAACATAACTGTGTTCCGGTTTAAAGGGTACTGCAGGTAGCGAAATTACTGGGATGTTAAGACTAACCATCGAAAGTCCCAAAGTAATGAGCACCAAAGCAGCGATGCCCTGGACTTTGTTTTGTAACTCAAAGTTCTGTGTATCGCTGCAATGGTCATGGACAGGCGTTATCTCTTACCATCAGGAGAGCGTCTCGTTCGTCTCATTATTTGTCACATAAAAAAAAAAAAAACTACCACTAAGCACGCAACTGTATTCCGGTAGCTTCGCTTGAGAGCCCGTTCCATTACAGGCTTTATTTTTTTATACGTACAGAAATAAATAATACTGAATACAGCGCTTCAAAGGAGACGTACAAGACCTTACTATTATAACGACAGAAATGTAATATTGAAGTATCCTTTGAACATAAAATATAAACACACACACACACACCCACTTTGATTGTCAACTACAGGGGCTCATCGGAAGACCAGCGCTGGTCATACTTAGTATAACCGGTATTATGCTGAGGTGAGCCCCTATTTTGTAACTGTTTGTCTCTGTTTGTTCGTTTTTGTTTTTTGTGTCTTTAAGATAAAAAAAACAAAAACTTTAACAGCTCCGTTGGCTCATTGGTAGTATATCTGCCTTGAGAGCTGTAGGGCGTGGGTTCGATTCCCACTCAGGGCAAAACATTTTGTGTATAAACAAATGTTTGTTCTGTGTCTGGGTGTTATGTGTGTATTATAAGTATGTATTTACAAAAAAAAAGTATTTATGTATTCTATCAATTACCTGACTTCCATCACACAAGCTCTGCTTAGTTTGGGGCCAGATGGAGCTGTGTGTATAGTCCTACGATATTTATTATTAAAATATTTTTCTTTCTTTCTTTAAAATAGTTACTGATAACAGCATATTAGCAGTCAAATCGTGAAATAGTGCTGCTATACACGATTTTTAAAGAGACACGCTTTGTGAGATGACATGATGATGCTATGAGGATTCTTACGATACATCAAAATCTGTTCAGGCGTTTAAAAGTTATGATGGAATAAATAAACTTACTTATAACAAATATTATAAAACACTAGCGGACGCCTCGCGGTTTCGCCCGCGTAGTTCCCGTTCCCGTGGGAATACAGGGATAAAAAGTAGCCTATGTCACCCGGGGATAGTGTAGCTTCCCAACGGTGAAAGAATTTTTGAAATCGGTCCAGTAGTTTCGGAGCCTATTCAATACAAACAAACTAGGTAGGTTCTTGGTGGTAGATTTCCTTAGCAGGAGGTCGTCTAGGTAGGTACCACCGCAGTACCAGTTATTCTGCCGCCAAACAGTAGTGTGCAAACATTACTGTGTTCCGGTTTGAAGGGTACTGCAGCTAGCGAAATTACTGGGCTGTTGAGACTAACCATCTAGTCTCA
Source organism: Biston betularia (assembly GCA_905404145.2). Classification (NCBI taxonomy): domain Eukaryota; kingdom Metazoa; phylum Arthropoda; class Insecta; order Lepidoptera; family Geometridae; genus Biston; species Biston betularia. Next base: position 962,949 of record FR989891.1, read on the forward strand.
AAGTAATGAGCGCCAAAGCAGCGATGCCCTGGACGTTGTTTTGCTACTCAAAGTTCTGTGTATCGCTGCAATGGTCATGGACAGGCGTTATCTCTTACCATCAGGAGAGCGCCTCGATCGTCTCATTACTTTTACATAAAAAAAAAACAAACATTAAATCTTTCCTCTTTAGAAGATGTAGATGACATCTGTAATAGTTAGACATATGATATCGCGGACTTACTCGCAGCTGTCACTTTGCTATAAAACGTCACTTTATTCTATTGTCAATAGTTTTCGCTGTGCATGCTAAGTAAGGATTTTTTCGAATTTTTCACAGCTTGGCTTACATTATTGAATTTTCCATACGGATCCCTAATTGTTTTTTAAATAAAATATAGCCTATGCCCATCACGGATAATGTAGCATTCTAATAATGAAAGAATTATTAAGATTGGTCCAGTAGTTTCGGAGCCTGTTCAATACAAACAAACAAACAAATCTTACATCGTTATAATAGTATAGATAGATTAACATTTTGAGGTCACAGTTCGGGACGAACACCTATTGTTGTGTTCTAGATAATTAATCCAATGTAAAATGAACAGTACGCCCATAAGAATAAAGTTCAATTTCGTATGTTGGGCGAGTTTTCTAGGAAAATATGTGACCGGCGATAAATGTTTCACAGAACAATGAGTCATATGAATGAGGAAATAAGGATTTGTTTCAACTGAATCGTGATAGGAATACATCATATTTGAATGTGTTTCCTGCGCGTGGTAGTGTGCTAAAATTACATTGTTTTTGAGGAAATATTCTAATTAATTAATTAATTAAACAAATAAAAAAGAAAAAAAATATTAAAATCTATAATAGTTATCGAATAAGTGACATTTTACTTTGACGTTTGAGGGTTTTTTTTTTTTTTGCACTAATATGAGTGTTACATTTGTCTTAGATACTTATTTATACCTGTAAATAAAATTATTATTCATAAAAAATATAATAAAGGGTGTTTGTTATAATAAATAAATTATAATTTTTTTGTTTAGTTTTATAATAGTTAAAGTTTTTTTTTTAATAATTTGGCCTATCACTTCACTCATGGTGAATTATCAACACAAGAACAAAGGTAACAATTTCATCTTTTTTTTTTAAAATTGTTGACAGGCTAGGTGATTGGTTTTTCTTTTCTTTTTCTTTGAGAGTTTTGGCGGGAACGCGGGAGAGTCGTGTCGCTCCGTTGTATTTTTTTCCAAAACTAGTGTTTTGTCGAGTGTTTACGCATAAAAATGGTGGTGTTTTATTTATAAAGTGCCGAATCACAAGCGCGAGTGTGGGAAAATGATATAATGTGGTGAAACATGTTTTCGTGTCGCTTCCAAAACTCCATCGAAGCTTTATAGTAAAGTCGCCACTACTTTACTAAAGCATGACTGGACTTAACTGACACGGACTGGACTTGACTAAGACTTGACTTTGACGATAACTATAGCTGAGACACAGCAGAAATAACACTTAAGACAAGGCAGTATGGCTGTATAGTTTTAGCCTGCCCGTAACAATCATTATTTGATTATTTTTATAACTAGATGGTAGCACGGTGGTAGCGTACTCTCTAGTACTCGGCTGGCTAGCTACCACACGAGAGTTGAAAATCTGCCGCCAAGCATCTAACGGTGTGTTCCGGCTGCCTCACTTGCGAACCAGTTCCATTCCAGGCTTGCTGTGCTTTACAGTCTTCGACCACACCGTCACTTAACATCAGCGAGCTGTGGTCAAACACCTAGCCTGTCAAACATTAAAAAATATACCGAATTTATATTGCTTTATTGTTCAGAGTTGTGTTTGTGTTTTTGCAGGCGTACAGCCGTCGTCGCTAGAGTCGATAGTCCCCGGGTTGGGCGACGCAGCGTGGTCGCGCGACCGCCGCGTGCTCCGCGCTCTGCTAGAGCTCAGCCGCCCGCCCGCCGCCCACTCCTTACACCTGGTACGTACAAGTACTTTTACAAGGTACAAGGTTTTGTAGCGATGATAGCTCAGTGGTTAGCGCGGTAGGTTCGCATGCCGAAGGGCGTGGGTTCAAACCCCAACAATGAGCTTGAGTTGCCGGTGAAGGAAAACATCGTGAGGAAACCATAGCATGGTGGTAGGGTACTTTCTAGTACTCGGCTGGCTAGCTACCAACCTCAAGTTGAAAATCTGCCGCCAAGCATCTAACGGTGTGTTCCGGCAGCCTCACTTGAGAGCCAGTTCCATTCCAGGCTAGGTGTGCTTTACCATCTTTGACCACACCTTTCACTTAACATCAGGTGAGCTGTGGTCAAACAACTAGCCTGTCAACCATAAAAAAAAAAAAAAAAAAGTACAAGCGACAAATGTCGCGGCAAATGTCCACGTTTGTCCATCGCCCCTTGATTGGCTATAACCCCTTCGTTATGTGTTTGTTAACAGTCTCATGTTTCTCCACATGTGTGTCCCTTATCCGTGTGTATGGCGATATTATTATACAAATATTAGTAGCGATGATAGCTCAGTGGTTAGCGCGATAGGTTCGCATGCCGAAGGGCGTGGGTTCAAACCCCAACAATGAGCTTGAGCTGCCGGTGAAGGAAAACATCGTGAGGAAACCACAGCATGGTGGTAGCGTACTCTCTAGTACTCGGCTGGCTAGCTTACAGCTTACCTGATGTTAAGTGAGGGTTGTGGTCGAAGATGGTAAAGCACACCTAGCCTGGAATAGAACTGGCACTCTAGTAAGGCTGCCGAAACACACCGCTAGATGCTTGGCGGCAGATTTTCAACTCTCATGTGGTAGCTAGCCGAGTACTAGAGAGTTTCTTCACGATGTTTTCCTTCACCGGCAGCTCAAGCTCATTGTTGGAGTTTGAACCCACGCCCTTCGGCATGCGAAGCGACCGCTCTAACCACTGAGCTATCATCGCTACAAAAATGTATCTATCAGGAAACACCCACTCGGGCAGCAAATTACATTGTTTAGTTTGAGTTCAGATGGCGCTGTGTGTATTGTCCGATGATAATTATTTATTTATTTTTGGTGTTTAGCTAAACATAGAAGACCCGGTAGGATCGGAAGCGGCCGCTGACGTCGCAGAAATACTAGAAGACCCCGTTCTGTTGGACCCTAACGCGATTCACGACCTCGTGTCTAAAGGAGACGATGAAACGTTAACTGCTATGTTGAAGGTATATTTTACAAGTTTTTATTTGACTTTCAATCGTCATCATCATCATCATCATCATCATCATCATCATCATCATCATCATTTCAGCCGTAGGACGTCCACTGCTGGACATAGTCCTCCCCCATTGACTTCCATAAAGACCGGTTGGAAGCGGCTCGCATCCAGCGCGTTCCTGCGGTCTTTACTAGGTCGTCTGTCCACCTTGTGGGTGGACGTCCTACGCTACGCTTGCCGGTCCGTGGTCTCCAGTCCAGAACTGTGCAGCCCTAGCGGCCATCAGTTCTGCGGGCTATGTGCCCACTTCAACTTGCTAATCCGTTCCGTTACTTTCAATGTTTATATTAAAATATCCTTTATAGCACAGTGTGACCTAAACCCGCACTTTACACACGCTTTTCCGTGACTTAAATAGTCCTTTTTTGCACGGAAAAGCGTGTGTAAAGTGCGGGTTTATGTCACACAGCTATAAAATAGTATACGATACTCGTGACTTAAGTTGTCCATTAATGCACGGCGTTTAGCACCCTCGCTACGCTCGGGTGCTAACTTCACGCCGTGCAATAATCGACTACTTAAGTCACACGTATCGTAATATACTATTATAGCACAGTGTGACCTAAACCCGCACTTTACACACGCTTTTCCGTGACTTAAATAGTCCTTTTTTGCACGGAAAAGCGTGTGTAAAGTGCGGGTTTATGTCACACAGCTATAAAATAGTATACGATACTCGTGACTTAAGTAGTCGATTATTGCACGGCGTTTAGCACCCTCGCTATGCTCGGGTGCTAACTTCACGCCGTGCAATAATCGACTACTTAAGTCACACGTATCGTAATATACTATTCTTTTACGGGCAACTTTCTTCACTTTTTGTATATGTAAACAAAGTGCGTGACACTAGTTTGTACAGTTTGAATTTGCCGCGTAATAACTTCGAAGTATAATAATTTATCTGTGAACTTGTTGGACTCTGTGGAGCGGTCTGTCACATTGACAGCACGCTAAATACAGAGATTATGTCAGTTTAAACAGATGAGAATTATATGGTAATTTAAATATTAACGATTTTGGAGAGTTTTGGCGGGAACGCGGGAAGAGTCGTGTCGCTCCGTTGTATTTTTTTCTAAAACTAGTGTTTTGTCGAGTGTTTATGCATAAAAATGGTGGTGTTTTATTCATAAAGTGCCGAATTACAAGCGCGAGTGTGGGAAAATGATATAATGTGGTGAAACATGAGTTTTCGTGTTGCTTCCAAAACTCCATCGAAGCTTTGTAGTAAAGTTGCCACTACTTTACTAAAGCATGACTGGAATTAACTGACACAAACTTGGACTTGACAAAGACGACTTTGACTAAAACTAGCTACGATGGCACTTATTTAACTTTTGAAACTTGAAAATATATAATTACTTGACACTGGCAAATGCTAAAACGCGACGCCAAAACCAAAGAAAAAAAAATATTAACGATTTATAAGAATTGGTGAAACATATAGCTTTAAATGTTGTTTCTCTTGTCAGCTGAAAATTGTGATTAATTAATAATGTGAAAGTATGTTTTGTAATAGTATTAAAGCTAGTTTGTGTACCAAAATAAAACTCCACTCTTTTCAGATCAACTCAATTTCGGTTATTGTTTTTATATTCACCATAATAATATCCAAGGATAGATATAAATAACTTATTATATATTTATAATTGATTTATTCTACTATATATTCGCGTTTGTATTTATGTATGTGATTGGTCTCATCAAATTAGTAAGGTAAAAATATAACAAGACTGTCCAAAATTTATAATTCTATTGTAATTCAATTTGACATTTATTTTTTTTAATTTATAATTTGCAATCAGTGTTTTAGACTATAAGCAGATGAGGTGAAGTTTTGCTTAGTCGTTTAGGACGCTGCCCCCATCGGAGCCAGCCCTTTCTTCATCACTAGCTAGATTTTAGACCACATTTGACATTATTTTTTTTTTTTTATGCTCGGACGAAATTGTATTTAATTTAATTGTATTTTATTGCTTGACATTTTTTTTTTTTACTTTTGATTTGGCGCATCACTGACTGTAGTTTTTTTTTCTTTTGATTAATGTTTAATCTTAAGTTTTGCATGCCTGTATAGAACCCAGACAAACAATGTGAAATGAAACAGAGCGATAATGCAAACTTATGTAGTTTATTTTAATCACACAGTTCAAAAATAAGAAATTTATTAAGTTAACATTAGTAAACGAAACGATAGCGCGTTTTAACGGCGATCAACGCCATCTAGGTTAATTTTAACTAACTAGATGGCGTTGATTCATATTTAGCGACAAACTATTTAACAATTCGGTATGTAAAGTTTTTTTTTTGTATTTATTTTATATTTTTTACTGATAGTAAACTTTATTTTATGAAACTAATTTGAATATTTTGGCTTTCTATGCGGTAGTTTAATTCTAATACATTTTCAAACTTTTTATAGTTATGACGTCATAACATTGGCTGAATATGTAAAATATGTACCTTTTTTAGGCACTGAAAGAATCCTTATAGAGCCAAGGACATGACGTCATTAGAGGTTAATTGAAAGTCAAATTTATTTTATGTATTTTATTAAAATAAACCCCGTCTCATAGTTTAAAGAGTTTTAAACGGAAAAATCATGTACAGGAATGTAATATTTCGAAATGGTTTTGGAATCAGCAAAGTATTTTTTTTCTTTACATACCGAATTAAACAATGCCTCAAGGCAGAATATGGCGATCATAATCTTTTTTAAATATCTATTACGTATACCCATATACGCAATAAATGAATTATGAATTATTTTTATTCAGACTCGTGCGTCCCAAAAGGTTAGTTCTGAAAACCAGCGCTGCTGAGAAATCGGCGCCACTGGTGTTGAGAACTAACCTTCTTTGTCGCACTGGACACTACAGCGATAACTTTCTACATAAATTATTATTGTTATTTTTATTTTTTTTGTTGTTGTAGTGTTGTGTGTGTCAAAATAAATGTTTTCTTTCTTCTTTCTACATGCATCACTGTTGTAACTGAAACGACTTAAGGTGGTACGATTTCCATACAAATAAATTTTTAACATTTATCGACAAATGGAGCATAATTTGACAGTGAAATCACAGCTACTGGCATTTATTGTAGTCTTTTTTTGCGGTAAATCACAATTGCTTGAACACAACTGTAGATTATGCATTTTATTCTAGCAATTGTGATTTACCGCAAATAAAGGCCAAAATAAATGCCAGTAGCTGTGATATCACTGTAAAATTATGCTCCATTTGTCCATAAATGGCAAAAAATTATTTGTATGGAAATCGTACCACTTTAATGTCAATACCTGTTTAGGAATGGCCAATTTTATGTTTAATATTAACTTGGATGGATGGATGTTTGTTACACTTTCACGCAAAAACCACTGAATGAATTTGGATGGAATTTTGTATGGACGTAGCTGAGACCCTGGATTAAAATATAAGCTACTTTGTATTCCGAAAACACGTAGCGTGTAACACCGCGGGGCGCAGCTAGTATATATATTTTAATGTGTCTGGCAGCGGTACCCGCATCTGGTAGAGACGACAGACGCGACTGGCGGCACCGCCCTGCACAGCGCGGCGCGCGCGGGCCGCGCCCCGTGCGCGCTGGCGCTCCTGCGGGCCGGGGCGCGAGCCGACGCGGCCGACGCTGACGGCTGGAGCCCCCTCCGCGCCGCCGCCTGGGCTGGACACACCGAGGTCAGTTTTATACAATGAGGAGACATCCATTGGTTACGTGAAGTGATTTATGGCGATTTTTCGATCCTCCTCCAGATAGATAGATAATAGATACATGATGTATAAGGGCGGTCTTATCGCCTGGAGCGATTTCTTCCAGACAACCTTTGGATGGAAATAAGAGTAAATAAATAAATAAAAGAACAATACAATAAACGTATATACATATGAGATACTAAATAAACTAAATATATAGATAAGCAGGCTGATAAATAATGTTTATATACTAAATTATTAAAAATATGAATTGACGTAGCCTGTCTAATAATGGTAGGAAGGGCATTCCAAGGTAAGGCAGCTTCCACAGTAAAAGAAGTGCTGTTGGAAAGGTTGGAACGAGCAAAAGGAGGTATTTTTAGTTGGAGGGAACGGGAAGAACGCTAGGCACCAGAATGAGGTTGAATAAATTCAAAGCGTTCAATACTCAATACTCAATAGTTTATTGCAACATATGTACAGGTTCTTATGCTTATCAATTTAACAATGTTGCCCCTAGTACATATGACCCCATTAGGGGCAAACAATTTTGGTCAAAATATTTTTGAGATGCGGTTTAAATTAAAAAAATACAGATTAAATAATACAATTAATAATAACAAAATAAAATTAGAATAATAATTAGTCATACATGTTATCATCATTAAAAAAAATCGTCAAAAGTGTACAAAAATAAAATCAGGATATTAATTGGCCATAATTAGTCACTATCAATATTGCCGTCGTTAAAAAAGTTCCTTTAAATAAAGTGGAATAGTGGAAATCAAAAGGGATTTTGTAGAGAAATGAAATTATATGAGAGTTACGGCGAGGACGGATAGGTAACCATTTGAGCTTTTGACGAAATTCGGAAATGTGATCATATTTAGGTAAACCAAATATGAAACGAATGCAATAATTTTGCAAGCGTTCAAGTTTGTAAAGTAAGGCTTTCTGTTGACGGCAGATGGTCGAAGTGCTGCTAGATTTCGGATGCGACGTGGATTGCGTGGACGCCGACAATAGAACTGCTTTGAGGTAAGGATTATTTTTTTAAAGTAAGAAATCATTTTTTTTTTGTTAATTTGCCCCATCGGGCAGGCTAAAGCCATACCGCCTTGTCTTAAGTGTTATTTCTGCTGTTTCTTAGCTATAGTTATGGTCAAAGTCCAGTCTTAGTCAAGTCCAGTACGTGTCAGACAAGTCCAGTCATGCTTTAGTAAAGTAGTGGCGACTTTACTGTAAAGCTTCGATGGAGTTTTGGAAGCAACACGAAAACTCATGTTTCACCACATTATATCATTTTCCCACACTCGCGCTTGTAATTCGGCACTTTATGAATAAAACACCACCATTTTTATGCATAAACACTCGACAAAACACTAGTTTTGGAAAAAAATACAATGGAGCGACACGACTCTTCCCGCGTTCCCGCCAAAAACTCCAAAAACATCTTTTACAATCACAAGATACTTTTATTTCAGTTTAAGTATTACTACATTGACAATGAGATTCCGAGTCTGAGTTTTTAACAAATTATGAAAAGTCGTATGATAATATGTAGCGGGTAACACCGCGGGGCGCAGCTAGTAATATATACTACCGAGCATTATACGACAGTTTTTCAAAATGTTTTCCATGCCTAAAGAATACTAGCTGCGCCCCGCCAAACATCCTTCCAAACATCCATCCAAACTCTCAAATAATAAGAAATAAATATCGCAGGACATTACACACAGCGCCATCTGACCCCAAACTAAGCAAAGCTTGTACTATGAAAGTCAGATAACTGATAGAATACATAAATAGTTTTTTTTTGTAAATACATACTTATAATACATACAGTACACCCAGACACAGAACAAACATTTGTTTGTATCACAAACTGTTTCTCCTGGGTGGGAATCGAACCCACGCCCTTCAGCTTTCGAAGCAAACATACTACCAATGAACCAACAGGGCTGTCAAAATCTGTCACATTGTTAATATTCGTGGGATTATTAGGATTTAAAAAGATTGAGCCCCTATTTTGTAACTGTTTGTCTCTGTGTTCATACTGGACATAGCGACAGCCAAATCACGGAGTAACAATCACGGTAGGGAACATAGGTATACAGCGTAGGTTCCCCCGATAGGGCCGGACAGCCGTCGGATCGCTCCAAGTGAGTTCCGCGGTTGCTCGGACGGAATACATTACCGGATACATTTTGGAGAGTGCGCTTCAGATCTGCATGACCTAATTCCACCTCGCCCATTCTACTATCGGACAGCCAGGAGCTTTAAAAAGCGACACCGATTCATGGTTGATGTTCCAAAAGCTCGAACTAAGCGGTTTGATTCCACCTTCTTCATGCGTACCGCTAGACATTGGAATCAGCTGCCCGAGTGGGTGTTCCCCAATGAATATAGTCTGGGTACCTTCAAGTCGCGAGTGAATCGGTTTCTTCTAGGCGAGCGTGCTCCACCGTAGACCGCATCTTCGCTTAACATCAGGCGGGATGGCGGTCAAACGCAAGCCTATCTACTATAAAAAAAAAAAAAAAAAAATAGCCAGGCGTCATCCGAACCTAGTCAATGGTTTGAGGCGGCCTGCTATTCAATCTCTCAACAGGCGGTTAGTCATTCGCCGATGTGGATGGCTAGGCGCCCGTTCACTCTGTTTGTTGTGTTCTTTATACTTTATTTATTTATTTATTTTATTTATTTATTTAATATTACATGACCCTTAATACATTAAAACATCTTATCTTAGTATATTAAGTATACAATTAGGTATTACTAAGTATTGAGTAAGTACCCTAGACTTCACACTAGGAAAACCTGTGTCGCGAAGTCTAGTGTCTTCCGTTCCATGCTCGTATATACATAATAATCTTAAACTAAATTTATATAAAATATAAAAATGAAAACAAGTGTGTGTGTGTGTGTGTGTGTGTGTGTGTGTGTGTGTGTGTGTGAGTGTGGGTGTGTGTGTTCTGTGTTACAGAATAAAATAATTTTCTTTCTTTCTTTAGAGCGGCTGCGTGGTCTGGCCACGAGGCGGTGGTGTCGAAGCTGGTGGAGGCGGGCGCCTCCCCGGACAAGGCGGACGCCGAGGGCAGGACGCCGCTGATCGCGGCCGCGTACATGGGCCACGCGGACATCGTGCGCGCCTTACTCGCGGCCGGCGCCAGCCTCGACCACGCCGACGACGATGGTAACACTCGTACAGACAAAGCGGACTTATAACAGCGTTAAATTGCATATACAAACATACACGCGTATCTTATCTTTTTATTTTTTTTGTAGCGATGATAGCTCAGTGGTTAGCGCGGTAGGTTCGCATGCCGAAGGGCGTGGGTTCAAACCCCAACAATGAGCTTAAGCTGCCGGTGAAGGAAAACATCGTGAGGAAACAATAGCATGGTGGTAGGGTACTCTCTAGTACTCGGCTGGCTAGCTACCACCCTCAAGTTGAAAATCTGCCGCCAAGCATCTAACGGTGTGTTCCGGCAGCCTCACTTGAGAGCCAGTTCCATTCCAGGCTAGGTGTGCTTTACCATCTTCGACCACACCTTCACTTAACATCAGGTGAGCTGTGGTCAAACAACTAGCCTGTCAACCATTAAAAAAAAAAAAAAAAAAAAAGTAAAAAGTAATGAGACGAACGAGACGCTCTCCTGATGGTAAGAGATAACGCCTGTCCATGACCATTGCAGCGATACACAGAACTTTGAGTAACAAAACAAAGTCCAGGCATCGCTGCTTTGGCGCTCATTACTTTGAGACTTGCGATGGTTAGTCTCAACAGCCCAGTAATGTCACTGCAGTACCCTTCACAGTAATATTTACACACTACTGCTTAGCGGCAGAATAAATGGTACTGCGGTGGTACCTACCTAGACGATCTCCTGCTAAGGAAATCTACCACCAAATAAAATGCCAGTAGCTGTGATTTCACTGTAAAATTATGCTCCGTTTGTCCATAAATGGGGGTAAAAATATATTTGTATGGAAATCGAACCACTTAAGGACATTAGTATTTTTACCAAAGAACACCCGGATTATTTTAAGAGACGTAGTGAAGCCTGGAATGAAACTGGCTCTTATTATATATAATTATTACAAGCAGATGCCTCGCGGTTTCACCCGCGTAGTTCCCGTTACCGTGGGAATGCAGGGATGCGAACCCACCGCGCTAACCACTGAGCTATCATCGCTATAGTATATTGCTGCGGTATTCGCAGGTCGCACGGCGCTCTCCGTAGCGTCTCTGTGCGCGTCGGGTGCGGCGTGCGCAGCCCTGCTGCTGGAGAGAGGCGCCGACGTCAACAAGGCCGATCGGGACAAAGCCACGCCGCTGTTGGTCGCCGCTTTTGAAGGGCACACGTGAGTATTTTTTTCTTTTTTTGACATTACACACAGCGCCATCTGACCCCAAACTAAGCAAAGCTTGTACTATGGGAGTCAGATAACTGATAGAATACTTAATTATTTTTTTTGTAAATACATACTTTTAATACATACAGTACACCCAGACACAGAACAAACATTTGTTTTTGTATCACAATGCTTGTCCTGGGTGGGAATCGAACCCACGCCCCACAGCTCTTGAAGCAGACATGCTGCCAAATGAGCCAACAGGGCTGTCGAGTATTGCTATAACCATAGAATAGAATAAAATACAACTTTATTACATACCAAACAAATTATGGTGTTGCAGACGGAGGGTGCAAAGAATACCAACTTTTACTTATAATTATTTAATTAAACATTAAAATTACAAATTAATAATATGTGGCTAGTGGTCGATGTCTGTACCAAAAAGTGACGAAGATAAAACTACTGGTTAGCGAGGTGTCCGCCGAGCCGACATTTCGCTGAGGCAGCATTCCTTTGTCATATTCTTTGTAGGAAGACAGTGGCCCATTATTATATTCGGAGTAAACTTAGGTAATGAAGAGATTCGAATGGCCAATTGTTTCATATTCCTTGCATTACACCGTCATCGATGGGTGGATGATTCATAAGTTACACCGATATGTAACAAACATACATACATTACATGATTGTGATGGTGTTCGTAGCGATTCGCACGCCGAAGGGCGTGGGTTCAAACCCCAACAATGAGCTTGAGCTGCCGGTGAAGGAAAACATCGTGAGGAAACCATAGCATGGTGGTAGCGTACTCTCTAGCACTCGGCTGGCTAGCTACCACACGAGAGTTGAAAATCTGCCGCCAAGCATCTGAGATGTGGTCAAACCATCTAGCCTGTCAACCATAACAAAAAAAAAAAAAAATATCGTAGAACTATACGCACAGCGCCAACTGACCCCAAACTAAGCACCTTTTTGGGTTTGAACCCATGCCCTTCGGTATGCGAACCTACCGCGTTAACCACTGAGCTATCTATCATCGCTACAAGATAGCTAGCTAGCGCTATTTATAGATTTGCGTCGTGCACAATAAAGAGTTTCTATCTATCTATCGATAACGTAATATTTGTTGTGCAGTGAGATCTGCGAGCTGCTCCTGGAGGCGGAGTCCGACATGGAGTCCCAGGACGCGTGCGGGCGCACCGCGCTGTGGGCCGCGGCGGCGGCGGGGCACGCCAGCACCGTCCGCTTGCTGCTGTTCTGGGGCGCCTGCGTCGACAACATGGACGCGGAGGGCCGCACCGTGCTCAGCACAGCCGCCGCACAAGGTACCACACACCCTGACACCAGTAATACACATAACACCACATTTCGAATCGATCAGTGGTGAATACTCACATAAGAGCTGTTTATCTTCAAACAGCTGAATGTATGTAATTCGCCATTTTGTGGCGGCGGCCATCTTGGATTTGAATTTTATTAAACCGTATAATATTCTACTAGTGAAGCCCTTTCATTTGATACCCATATTGTGAAAAAATATGTAATCCGCCATTTTGTGGCGGCGGTACCTAATACCACATTTCGAATCGATCAGTGGTGAATTCTCACATACGTATGCTGTAGAGCTGTTTATCTTCAAACAGCTGAACAGACTTTCTTGAATCATGGTTAAGATCGCTTACGATCAAGTCACATTAAAAAAATATATAATTCGCCATTTTGTGGCGGCGGCCATCTTGGACCAATTTTGATCAAACGACGAAGTGGGCACGGGTCAGCTAGCTTATATTCGTATAAAACAAAACTATATTTTTCATATTATGTAAAGGCTAGAATATACTTATACATAAAAATAAAACCGAAATACATAATTATTATATAAATTAATATTATTTTTTTTTTGACTGAACGTCGCTAAACTTTTTAACATTTCATTATTGTAATTTTTATTTTATTTTAATTTATATTATTATTTTATACTTTTTTTTATTTATTTAGCCCATTTTGTCCCACTGCTGGGCAAAGGCCTCTCTCCCCCCCTTCCACGCCTCTCTGTTGTGTGCTGTTGTGGTCCACTCCTTATTGTGGGCATCGAGCTCATCTTTCCACCGTCTTCTAGGCCGGCCTGGTGGCCGTTTAACCTCCGGGACCCAGTCGGTTGTGGTTTTCGCCCACAGCTCCTGGCATTCGGCAGACGTGTCCAGCCCAGTCCCAGTTCAGCATGGCAGCTTTTTGAGTTACATCAATGATCAATGATGATATTTTATACTATTAAATGTAATTGAAATGAAATGAAATGAAATTTATTTGGCAATTACATACATCGTTTATCAAAAAGTTAAACATAAGTATTGTTCAAAAATATCACTCATAGAGAAGCATTGTTACCCATGCTAGGAATTAACCTGTATTATGGCATAACAATACCCTCCGCCGGACAAGATTAGAAAATATTAGTAATATATTCATCATCATCATCATCATCATCCGCAGCCTTCTTTATTCCACTGCTGGGTATAGGCTTCTCTCTTTACATGCCATCTGCCTCTACTGTATCGTCTTGTTTTCATTTTCATAAAAATAAAAATAAGACGATAAAATTGTAAAGCACTGATAAACGCGAAGTGTAATAGGATACTCAACGCGCATCAATGGCAATGCATTTACCGCATAATTTCCTTTCGCCTTTTCATAAAGTAACTAAGTTCATGTGTAGTAGTAGTGTAATTAGTTGAAAATTTGCCGCCAAGCAACTAACAGTGTGTTCCAGCAGGCTCACTTGAGTTACATCCCAGGCTAGTCATCGTCACTTAACATCAGATGAGCTGTGGTCAAACATCTAGCGAGTAAACGGGCACTTTGGAAAATACTGCCGAAATAATTCAGTAATATATTATAATTGAATTATTTTATCTATTATATTGACATGTTAATTTGTGGTATACTTTTTTGTAATCGTGTAGTTGGGACTTGCCCAGTGTAACTGAATGTGTTATTAGGCCAATAAATAAAAAAAGTAAAGAAAATAAAATGGAAAAACCAACAACAGCAGCGAAGTACAAAACATGTCTGATCCGATTAACAGTTGTTCTGTGACAAAAAAAAAGCCTTAAAAAAGAAAGGAAGTTTGTTCTTAAAACAAGCTAGGTTAGGTGTGCTTTACCATCTTCGACCACACCTTCACTTAACATCAGGTGAGCTGTGGTCAAACAACTAGCCTGTCAACCATAAAAAAAAAAAAAAAAAAAAAAAAAACAAGGAAGGTTATCTAGCGTAAACCCTGGTCTCCCAGCCTGGTCTCCTGGAGACCCGCACGCGCAAGGAGCTGGCTGGCTGCAGGAGTATTGTGGTCGTTTCTAACTCCAGCTTGCGTGGAGTTTCCTCAGCCAGTGATACGTCGTATGTCTTCAAAAAGGTTATGAGCCCGGGTAGCACTTGAAGCTTGGAGAATCGCATGCCTGGAAAGTGAAAGTGGTTTAATAATCGACCTTACAAGTGTTGCGGTCCCGCTGTTTTTATCTAGACACTGTATTTTGAAAACCTTCTTTTCATTAAAGGTATATAAATTAAAATAGTAGATAAATTCACATTTCATGTCAACTTTTTTTAAAATTTTGATAAAATACGTGTTTGACCACAGCTCTCCTGTTGAGGAACGGTGTGGAAACTCACATAGCGTGGAATGTATCTGGCTCTCAAGTGAGGAGACTCCGGAACACACCGTTAGATGCTAGGCGGCAGATTTTCGACTTAAGGGTGGTAGCTAGCCAGCCGAGTACTAGAGAGTACGCTACCACCATGCTATGGTTTCCTCACGATGTTTTCATTCACCGGTAGCTCAAGCTCATTGTTGCGACTTGAATTCATCAATTTTTTTCGATCGATTACTATAAAATTGAATCTCGCTACCAGTCTTGTTATAAGCTTTTGATGCGTTCTTATCAGTAGATATCAATTACATTTAATCTACATTAATTGTAGATTAAATGTAATTGTACCCATGAGATCACTGATCAGATGTGTTCTATAAAAAAATACTTACCTATGCATGTTCTTGGACCTTCACCAAACGGGAAGAACGTGTACGGTTTGATCTGGTGCTCCGCATCTGGCATGAACCTCTCAGGCTTGTACTGCTCCGGCTCCGGGAACAGCTCCGGATCTCGATGGAGGTGGTACACTGGAAGGTGGACCCTCATCCCCCTCTCCAAGTGAAGACCTGACGGAAACGTATAGTCTTCCACTACTTCCCTTGTTATGATGGGTAGAACAGGGTACAACCTCAACGTTTCTGACACACAGGCTTCTAAAAACGGCAGTTCTGTGGTGCAGTCGTCGCTTAACTTATTGTTGTTCTTTTTTAAGTAAGCGTCGATTTCTTCCTGAGCTTTTTTTTGAGCTTTTTGATTCTTTGCCAGCTCGTATATCGTGAGACTCAAAGCGCCAGCTGAGGTTTCGAATCCAGCTCCGAAGACAGCCACACATTGGCCTACCATAAAGGTATCATCAAACTCTAATTTAACCTTCTTCGTCTGATCCTTGTTCAAACTATCAGAAACAATTGTCCCATTCTTTTTCAAAGACAGCAAAAGATCGACGAAGTCATTGCGCTGTGTTGGCGTATAGTCACGATCTTTGAATACACCAGTGAGAAGACCGTGAAAAAAATCGTCTATTTTTTTGGGGAAGAATCTAAGACCTAAATTGTAGAATAAATCGGGCCATATCTGTCTAGTGACAATGCAAAATCCTCTTAAATAAGAACTTCCGAAGATCACGTTACCCATGATAGTAAAAGGATTATTTTCAACGTCTTTACCCATGGTACCAGCTTCGACACCGAAGTTACAAGAGCAGATGCAGTCCATTGTATATCGAATCGTTAACTCCCTTGTTCCGATCACATCTGACATATCAGTTTCATAATCAAGCATGTTTTCGAACTCGTGAGCGCATTTCTCTAACAAATAGAACATGTTCTTTAACTTTGCAGATGAAAATATTGGGGTCAGACTGCTTCTAATTGCTTTCCAAGAGTCACCATATTGAAAGAATATGTTCTGTGTAACAGTTTCCTTGTACCTATAGTCCATGAGCTCTCTGCTGCTGAAATAGTAGAAGTCTTTGGAGAATGCAAGTTTTATGATACCAGGGTCAAGGATGACCAGCGCTGGTTTGGTGCCGTAATAAGATCCGAAGTAAGGTTCCTTTCGAAATTGTCGACATAGTTCTTGGGATACTTCTGCAGAGGACTTTTGAAGGAGGATGTATTTTATATAGTTGCCGAAGAGTGGTATCGGTTTTGGATGGAGAACCTTCTTTTTCTTCCAATAATCGAAGTTTCTCGTCGTGGCAAAGTAAATTAGAAGTATGGTAGTGATGACGAAGACGACTACACCGAAATCGACGTACATTTCGAGTAGTTTCCGCTGAACTAAAACTTTCTCACAAATATCTTGTTCAACATTAACAATGATACATTATTTTATACAAAGAACTCCTCACAAAAATTGGCACGACTCACGTTAAAATATATTTTACAATTTAATTTAAAATACATTAACACCATCCTAATCTGTGTATGTAATGAGTGTTTTATCAAATAAGTCATGTTGCATATTTACATATTTTTATCTTTGTCCTTGATAACCTACATAATTATAAAATGAAAACAAATATTGGCAGTGGCGGATTTACCAGCAGGCTGAGTAGGCTTGAGCCTAGGGCGGCAAATTTGGGAACCGAATTTTTTTCGCTACCTCATAGAAATCAAAAAGATTTTTGCATGACGTTTTTCTGATGTCTCACAGATAGAAGTCTGCAACAAATTTTGCTAATGACTTTCCTCTCTCACTTGTCATTGCACACTCCGAGAGTAGAACAATTTTTGGATTGTAAAAATAATGTAGGAGATGACAATTGTAGAGGCAAGGGCGGCAAAAACTGTGTAGCCTATGCCTTGAAAATTTGTAAATCCGCCACTGAATACTGGTGCGAACGTGAAAAATCATATCGATTCACACAGATTCACTCGCGACTTGAAGGCACCCATATTGTATCTATTGGGGAACACCCACTCGGGCAGCCAATTCCACTGCTTAAAGGGAGTACGATGAAGATGTAATCAAACCGTTTAGGAGTGTTTGGATTGACGACATAGAAACGGCGTCGCTTTTTAGAGCTCCTGGTTGTCCGATTGAATGTAAATAAATGGAACCGACAGACAGTTCTCTAACTTTGCGTCCATGAGAAAGCCAAGCCAATTTCGAACAAGCAAATTATTGCTAATGAAATTTTCTGTTCTAAAGATGACTAAAAGTTCAAGTCGCGACTGAAAATTCTCCTACCTTTTTTTCCGTGGGAGGGAAATGCGTTTACTTCCGCCCGCCAGGGCAGACAGGCGGGGTATATCGGGCTCGACACCAGAGTGGTGCCTACTACCGACTAAACCCCTACGTGTTCCCTCGGCAGTGACATTACGACAAGGTTGCGGGACCGCTTTCGCATGCGCCGCAACCTTGTACTGCCAGCGTCCTTCCGGACCCTCCCATACGGCTCCAGCGACGCGCCGGGAACATGTGGCGCGTCGCCTGCTCTTGAGGGCCAATCCCTGATGTAGGGCGTCAGACAGGGGCTTCTTCTACCAATACCAACTCTAGTTAAGGACATTAAGACTAGTTTTGACATGGAAATTTATTTTGTCGTGTGTCAGGTAACGTGGAGGTTGTGAGACAGTTGCTGGATCGAGGCTTGGACGAACATCACCGTGACAACTCCGGCTGGACCCCTCTCCATTACGCCGCTTTCGAAGGTAATCACTTAAATGTCAATCTTTTTTAAAAAGCTTTTATATAGTTTCACCTGTCCCGTTGTCTATCTGTCGGTCTGTAATCAAATGTTGCATAAATTAGACCCACTTCCCGATGTCCGATTAGACTCAAATTTGGTGTACTTATGTATCATTGGTGACTATGGGCCGCCTTACACGTTCAATCATGATCACGATCCGCGATCCGCGATCATGATTTCAAAATTTCTAGATATTTTGCGATCCGGAGCATCAGTCCGTCAATCCGCTTCGTACACGATCAGTCTGGATCGCGATCATTGATCGCGGATCGCGCGCTACGTGTACGGGCTGCCAATACAATGATATGGCACCATGGAGCTGGTCTGATGATAGAGACGGACGATGGCCATAAAATAACACCATTCAGGCTTTCGTATGTTTTTCATTTCTGAAAGAAAGAAAATAAAAAATAATTTTATTTTGTCCGCACACACAATAAACAAACAAACAGAGACAGAGACAAAATAGGAGCTCACCTCAGCATAATGCTGGTCATACTAAGTGGTATGACCAGCGCTGGTCTTCCGGTGAGCCCTTGTAGTTAAAAAAATACACATAAAAATATTCAAAACCAAAATACTAACAACAAAAACAAAACAATTTTGTGCAAATGCCAAATGGGATTTTTTTCTTACAAATGGGTTGTATCTTTCGTTGCCAAAACTGTAAAAAGTCAAAATAACACCTATTGTGTTCTTGTCTCCATTTTTTTTTCTTTGGTTTTGGCGTCGCATTTTGAGCATTTGCCAGTGTCAAGTGTTTTATGTTTTCAAGTTTCGTAAGTTAAATAAGTTTCCTCGTAGCTATAGTAAACATATATTCAAGGTTCAGTCATGGTCAAGTACAGTCCGTGTTAGTCAAGTCCAGTCATGCTTTAGTAAAGTAGTGGCGACTTTACTATAAAGCTTCGATGGAGTTTTGGAAGAAACACGAAAAGTCATGTTTCACCACATTATATCATTTTCCCACACTCGCGCTTGTAATTCGGCACTTTATGAATAAAACACCACCATTTTTATGCATAAACACTCGACAAAACACTAATTTTGGAAAAAAATACAACGGTGCGACACGACTCTTTCCGCGTTACCGCCAAAACTCCTACTGCCTCCATTTTCCAAGTCTCATAAAAATGTTTTTTTTTTAAAACAGGCCACATAGAAGTATGCGAGGCGCTACTCGAAGCGGGCGCCAAGATCGACGAAGCCGACAACGAAGGCAAGGGAGCCCTGATGCTGGCCTCACAGGAAGGCCACACCAGACTGGTGGAGATACTTATCGACGACTGGAACGCCCCGGTGGACCAGCACGCTCACGATGGAAAAACTGCACTCAGGTCAGAATTAGTGGTAGAACTTTTCGTTTGTGAGGATGGATGGATGGTTGTTTGTTTGTTACTCTTTCACGCAAAAACTACTGAACGGATTTGGATGAAATTTAGCTCACATATAGTTTATTGGATGAACATATAGGATACTTTTTATACTGCAAACTGTACACATATTTTGTTAAATTCAACGCGGACTGAGTCATGGGTAACTAGTCTATCTATCTATACTATTATAAAGAGGATTTGATTTGATTGTTTGTATTGGATAGGCTCAGAAACTACTGGACTGATTTCAAAAATTCTTTCACCGTTGGGAAGCTACACTATCCCCGGGTGACATAGGCTACTTTTTATCCCTGTATTCCCACGGGAACGGGAACTACGCGGGTGAAACGAGGCGTTCGCTAGTATTAAATGAATCCTTATTTGTTTTACAGACTAGCTGCCTTAGAAGGTCATTTCGCGACAGTTCGCTCGCTGCACTCGCGCGGAGCGGACGTGGACGCGGCGGACGCGGACCGGCGCTCCACGCTGTACGTGCTGGCGCTCGACAACCGCCTGGCCATGGCGCGGTACCTGCTCACAGAGTGCGGGGCGCGCGTCGATACCACAGACAATGAGGTAGCGATGATAGCTCAGTGGTTAGCGCCATCAATGAGCTTGTGCTGCCGGTGAAGGAAAACATCGCGAGGAAACCACAGCATGTTGGTAGCGTACTCTCTAGTGCTCGGCTGGCTAGGTACCACACGAGAATTGAAAAATCTGCCGCCAAGCATCTAACGGTGTGTTCCGGCAGCCTCGCTTGAGAGCCAGTTCCGTTCCAGGCTTGGTGTGCTTTACCATCTTCGACCACACCTTCACTTGACATCAGGTGAGCTGTGGTCAAACACCTAGCCTGTCAACCATAAAAAAAAACCTGTATTAGGAGATACCGCTCCTTAAAATACACTAAGCAATGCTCGTGTGATGGAAGTCCGATAACTGATAGAATACGTTTATTAACAATATTAAGGAATTCGATTAAAATATCCGAACACTTCATGGCGCTCCTAAGATCTTTCTAAATATGTTTTTTTTTTAATTTCAGGGTCGGACGCCCCTTCACGTGTCAGCGTGGCAAGGTCATACGGACATGGTCAATTTGCTGATCAAAGTTGGTGAGTACCGTTCTGATTAGTAGAAGTGATAATAGAAGTGTTTTCGTAGCGATGATATCTCAGTGGTTAGCGCGGTAGGTTCGCATGCCGAAGGGCGTGGGTTCAAACCCCAACAATGAGCTTGAGCTGCCGGTGAAGGAAAACATCGTGAGGAAACCATAGCATGGTGGTAGGGTACTTTCTAGTACTCGGCTGGTTAGCTACCACCCTCAAGTTGAAAATCTGCCGCCAAACATCTACCGGTGTGTTCCGGCAGCCTCACTTGAGAGCCAGTTCCATTCCAGGCTAGGTGTGCTTTACCATCTTCGACCACACCTTCACTTAACATCAGGTGAGCTGTGGTCAAACAACAAGCCTGTCAACCATAAAAAAAAAAAAAGTGAAATTGATTTTCAGTTATATATTCCTCGAGCTTCAGAAGCAAACTAAGATCTCGGCTTCAAGAGACCTTGTTTCATGACTTTGACGATTATTTATTTATTTATTAAGGAACGCCAACAGCACACATATTGTTAAATTTACAAAAACACATTGCGTAAAGTTATGTTCGGATACATGCGCCAGTTATAGGCATACACAGCTTGATTAACATATTGCTTTTAAGGAAATAAACCTACTCTTAAAGAGATTCTACACATTTTTTTTTAAACTATTAAGGAGATTCTATAACTTTTTTTTTTTTTTTTATTATTTGAAAATAAGACACAAATACTAAAATACAATTTTTTTATTGATAACACCAATGTCACTTCAAAATTTTAAAGATGTCATTAAATGAGTTTCAAAACACTGATTACATGTCAAAATAAGGTATGTCAATGTAAAATATGTCAATACCAAAAAAATCATAATTACTTACTAGTAATTCAATAATCTTTAAGTTTGAAATACTCGTCAATGTCATAAAACAATGTCTCTAGCAGCCATTATTGAATTACTAGTAAGTAATTATAATATTTTTGTTTTTATTGATATTTAATTATATTGACATGATGATTTTATATGTGACATATTGTTTAATTGACATTTTAAATGTATTGACAATTATTGTATTCACAAAATGGCGGATTGTATATTTTTTCACAACTCCCTCAATATAGGTATTAAATGAAAGGGCTTTACTAGTAGAATATGACAGATTTCAAACCATGAAAGGCTGTGAGAATCTTCCACAGATCAGATCGAGTTGAAATTTCGTATACAGTTACTGGGGTGTTTAAAATTTTATTTCAAAATAGTTAAAAATATTGTTTCGCTTTTAGATTAAGATAGAAACTCTTTATTGTGCACACCAAAAAGAGAAAAAAAGAACAGAAAACAAAAGAATCTTAGCTAGTGCCACACGCGGCGGCCTTATCGCTAAGATCGATCTCTTCCAGGCAACCAAGAATAGAAAAACACGATAGATTGCATATTTTTTTTTTAAATTAATTTTGTCTAGTTTAGACTTTTTGTAAGATCTTCTGTTTGGCCAGGAGGCGCGGACGTGGATGGGCGCGACCGCTGCATGCGTACGGCGCTGCACGCGGGCGCGTGGCGCGGCCGCGCGGGCGTGCTGCGGGCGCTCCTCGCGCACGGCGCTTCGCCCTCCGCCGTGTGCACGCAGGGCGCCACGCCGCTCGGTAACTAACCACATTTTTTTTAATGGTTGGCAGGCTAGCTGTTTTACCACATCTCACCTGATGTTAAGTGAAGGTGTGGTCGAATTAAGAGACTAACCATCGAAAGTCTCAAAGTAATGAGCACCAAAGCAGCGACGCCCTGGACTTCGTTTTGTTACTCAAAGTTCTGTGTATCGCTGCAATGGTCATGGACAGGCGTTATCTCTTACCATCAGGAGAGCGTCTCGTTCGTCTCATTACATTTTGCATTAAAAAAAAAACCTGATGTTAAGTGAAGGTGTGGTCGAAGATGGTAAAGCACACCTAGCCTGGAATGGAACTGGCTCTCAAGTGAGGCTGCCGGAACACACCGTTAGATGCTTGGCGGCAGATTTTCAACTTGAGGGTGGTAGCTAGCCAGCCGAGTACTAGAAAGTACCCTACCACCATGCTATGGTTTCCTCACGATGTTTTCCTTTACCGGCAGCTCAAGCTCATTGTTGGGGTTTGAACCCACGCCACTAACCACTGAGCTATCATCGCTACATTTTATTACGGGGTTGATACATGTCATGCTGTCGAGATTGTTGTGAATATGTCACCCATTTCGTAGCGGTGATAGCTCAGCGCAGTCTGTTCAAACCCCAACAATGAGCTCGAGCTGCCGGTGAAGGAAAACATCGTGAGGAAACTACAGCATGGTGGTAGCTACATCCATACCAAATTTCATCCAAACTCGTTCAGTAGTTTTTGCGTGAGAGTAACAAACATCCATCCAAACTTTCAAATTTACAATATTAGTGGTATTCATGGTATATTTTCATCAGGTATAGCGGCCCAAGAGGGGCACGAAGAGTGTGTGCTCTGGCTTCTGGAGCACGGCGCTGACCCCATGCAGGCCGACCATTGCGGTATGTAAACCTCTTTCATAAGCTAGGCGTTTCACCACTGCTTGGATATTTTCTGCGGCTATAATAGACAATAGACAACACTTTATTTGTGACATAACAAGCACGGTAACATTTCTCTTATTTTATCTTCTTATCTTCCTTACCTGCTATATATTGATCTATATTAAATATACAATGTATTTAAGGTACTTAAATGGATAAAAATTAATGCTGTATTGCTTAAAATCCCTTCGTAAATAAGCCATTTTTCCCCCGAAAAATGTAATGGATAAAAAATGGTTATTGTGGGTTATCCTTAAGAGATAGACATATACCATCGCGGACTTTTTTGTTGACCTTTTTAAGGTGTACAATACTGTTGTACAATATTTTCATTTATCTCGTGGGGTTCAGCCAGCGTTTGCAATGTAAGCGCAAAAAAAGTGTTTATTTACGATATCACATTAGAAACCTATGCATGTATTAAACATATAAACCTTCCTCTTGAATCACTCGTATCTGTTAAAAAAAACCGCTTCAAAATCCGTTGCGTAGTTTTAAAGATGTAAGCATACATAGGGACGGACAGACAGCGACTTTCTTTTATACTATGTAGTGACTATATAACTGTGTTTTTTCTTTTTTTTTGTTTGTTGTTTTTTTTTTAAACTTTGGAATATGTTTTATGTCAAAAGAAAGAAAGAAAAACATTAATTTTTTTCCTAACAATACTTTTTTTTTGTAAATACATACTTATAATAAATACAGAACACCCAGACACAGAACAAACATGATTGTGTTTATTCACAAAATGTTTGCCCTGAGTGGGAAACGAACCCACGCCCTACAGCTCTCAAGGCAGATAATATATTACCAATGAGCCAACGGGGCTGTCAATAATATTAACGTTATCTGCTATATACGTTTTGTAGCGATGATAGCTCAGTGGTTAGCGCGGTAGGTTCGCATGCCGAAGGGCGTGGGTTCAAACCCCAACAATGAGCTTGAGCTGCCGGTGAAGGAAAACATCGTGAGGAAACCATAGCATGGTGGTAGAGTACTCTCTAGTACTCGGCTGGCTAGCTACCACCCTCAAGTTGAAAATCTGCCGCCAAGCATCTAACGGTGTGTTCCGGCAGCCTCACTTGAGAGCCAGTTCCATTCCAGGCTAGGTGTGCTTTACCATCTTCGACCACATCTTCACTTAACATCAGGTGAGCTGTGGTCAAACACCTAGTCTGTCAACCATAAAAAAAAAAAAGTATTTAATTTAATAATAATTTTCTATGTCCTACTGTATTGTTCTACGTTTTCATTTATTTATTTATTTGTATTGTAAATTGTTCAGGTCGTACCCCAGCTAAAGTGGCGTGGCGTGCGGGACACACGAACATTTGCAGGCTTCTGGAGCGATGGTCTGCGCCGGTCTCTCAGATGGAACCGCCTTCCGCGCCTCGTCCTCCCAGCGCAGGTAAACTGAAACCACTTTTGTAGCGATTATAGCTCAGTGGTTAGCGCGGTTGGTCCACACGCCAAAAGACGTGAGTTCAAACCTCAACAATGAGCTTGAGCTGCCGGTGAAGGAAAACATCGTGAGGAAACCATAGCATGGTGGTAGAGTACTTTCTTGTACACATTGTATCACTTTCCCACACTCGCGCTTGTAATTCGATACTTTATGAATAAAACACCATATAAACACTCGGAAAAACGCTAGTTTTGGAAAAAATACAATAGGCCCGCCCCCGACGTATTCACGTTTTTGTTTCGGAAGTGTAGATACTCAGGGCAATTTGGATTCTAGTGTGCAATTTGTATTCTAGGGGGCTATTTTTATTTCAGGGGGCATTTTTTATTTTAGGGTGCAATTGGATTTTAGGGTGCAATTTGGATTCTAGAGTGCTATTTGGATTCTAGAGTGCTATTTGGATTCTTGGGTGCCATTTGGATTCTAGAGTGCTATTTGGATTCTAGAGTGCTATTTGGATTCTAGAGTGCTATTTGGATTCTAGAGTGCTATTTGGATTCTAGAGTGCTATTTGGATTCTAGAGTGCTATTTGGATTCTAGAGTGCTATTTGGATTCTTGGGTGCAATTGTTATTTCAGGGGGCATTTTTTATTTTAGTGTGCAATTGGATTTTCGGGTGCAATTTGGATTCCAGATTGCTATTTGGATTCTAGGGTGCTATTTGGATTCTAGGGTGCTATTTGGATTCTAGGGTGCAATTTTTACTTCAGGGTGCATTTTTTATTTTAGGGTGCAATTGGATTCTAGGGTGCAATTTGGATTCTAGAGTGCTATTTGGATTCTAGGGTGCAATTTGGATTCTAGAGTGCTATTTGGATTCTAGGGTGCAATTTGTATTATAGGGGGCTTATTATTGTTATTTGTTCAGGATCTCCAGAATACAAGCGTCGCAGCGTCCACAGCTCCAATTCCACCAAGTCCTCGTCCAACATGACGGCGGGGTCTCGCGAGCACGACGTCGACGCGCACGACAAGGTTCGTTACCAGAATTTAAGTAACTATAAACATCTCCCTCCCCCTTGTCAGCAAAAATAAGCTAAGCTTTTACTTAGGAGGAGTACTAATCTGACGTATGACGATAAATGCAAAATTTTGGTTTAACTAGTGGTAAACTCTTTAACCCCCCCTAACTTAGGAAGGGTACTATGCTAATGTAGATTTTGGTTTAAATCGTGGTCAGCAAATGTAAGCTTTGCTCTGAACACCCCCCTTTCCCTCCCTTTCTCTTTACTTAGGAGGGGCGGAGCCTTCTCTGCTTCGTTTTTTTTTAAATATCAAAAGTAATGAGACGTACGAGACGCTCTCCTGATGGTAAGAGATAACGTCTGTCCATGACCATCCCAGCGATACACAGAACTTTAAGATCACTGCTTTGGCGCTCATTACTTTGAGACTTTTGATAGAGTTAGTCTCAAACCGGAACACAGTCTACACACTACTGCTTAGCGGCAGAATAACTGGTACTGCGGTGGTACCTACTTAGACGACCTCCTACTAAGGAGATCTACCACCAAGTTAAAGTGTCGTTCCAGGCAACAAAGAGTAGTGTTGTGTGGGGGGGGGGGGGGGGGGCGGGGCGTAGTTGAGTAGATTCAAGTACATGTAGTAATAATATTTGTTTTGTAATTATTTTTTTTATGTTAGAAGTAATGAGACGCCTGTCCATGACCATTACAGTGATACACAGAACTTTAAGTAACAAAACAAAGTCCAGGGTATCACTGCTTTGGCGCTCATTACTTTGCGACTTTGGATAGAGTTAGTCTCAACAGCCCAGTAATTGTAATTGTATGTTTGTTACGCGATAATTCCGTCAATTATGAATCAATTTTGATGATTCTTCTTTTGCTTTGTAGATCATACTTCAGAGGTGATCCCTGATATATTTTGTCGAAATCGTACGAGTGGTTTTAAAAAAATCTAACAAAAATGTAAAAATGGTATACATCGATGATATTTTCGTTTGGTCGGAAACCTCGCTGTTTCATTGGAGCAGCGCGTTTAGTTGCCCTGAGGGTCATGGAGTCAGTTTTTTTTTATTGTGTTATAGGCAAACCGAACGAATCTATCCCTCTCTTTCGCACAACAAGTGGCCAGATGCGGCCGGGGGAGGAGGGAGAAGGACAGAGATGTGCCCATACCAGAACACGAGGTTGTCGAGAAAGAGACGAAATTATGGTAATGTATTAAACATAATTATTATAATTGACATATGTTATGATTTTTATGTTTTTAATGTTATTTTTAAATATTAATGGAAAAATGCCCTGTAACTTTGGTGTTATCGATAAAGTATCTAATTTTACGTATTTGTGTTCAATACTAGCGGACGCCTCGCGTTTTCACCCGCGTAGTTCCCGTTCCCGTGGGAATACAGGGATAAAAAGTTGTTTATGTCCCCCGGGGTTAGTGTAGCTTCCCAACGGTGAAAGAATTTTTGAAATCGGTCCGGTAGTTTTTAAGTTTATTCGTTACAAACATACAAAAATCCAAATCTTTCCTCTTTATACTTTATGAACTAAAAAAGACTTGGTTGTCTGAAAGAGAGCGATCTCTTAGCGATAAGGTCGCCACTTGTAGTACGATTCTTTAGTTTTCCGCATATTTTTTTTTTCTGTTTTTAATGTTCACTTTGAAGAGTTTATATCTATCTATCTCTCAAACAGCGGATTTATAATTTTGATTTCAGTGTTGTGACCCCCTTTCGGATTTAATCAATATTTTTTCTCGTTTACAGCGCTTCGAATCGTAGCTACATAGCTAACGAGCGAGACAGCGATATCCGAGGGTACGCGCGCGAGAGAGACAGAAGACGCGAGCAACGGCACGCGTGCGACAGAGACAACGCTAGCCCGCTGTACGCCAGCCCTCCCCGCTCGCCTACTAGCGACATCTGTAGCCCTGATCATGACAAGTTTATCGGTATGTTTCTGTCTTTGTCACTCATACCTGGATAAAGCGAGATAACAATAGCGTTTGTGTTATATAGGATATAGGTATACATTTTTTTTATTGTATGAAGTAGTTCCAGGCTTTACCATCCTCGACCACACCGTCACTTAAACTCAGGTGAGCTGTGGTCAAACACCTAGCTCGTCAACAATAAAAAAAAAATATGACTCCTGATGGTAACCTGAGTAACAAAACAAAGTCTAGTCCTTTTTTTTATTGGCATCGCGATTTGGGCATTGTGCCAGTGTCCAATAATAATTAATATTTTATGTTTATGTGTCTTAAAATAAAAGAATAGAATAAATAAATACTTTTTTGTTATTATATGAAAGAATTTATGTAATTCCAGAACTATGAAATTAAAATACGCGAACAGAGCAAATAACCTTTTATATTTAATAACCAAAAACAATGACAGCTAGACGCAGACAAGACCGAGCGACAGATGTGATAATTTGATAGTTTGTAGTTTGACGTTTGTTTGACGTTTTGTAGTGTTGCAATTAGTCTTTCAATATTTTTTTTTGTAAATACATACAGAACACACAGACACAATTTTTTTTGTACTGAGTGCGAATCGAACCTACGTCTTCTGGTAGTGTATATTTGCCTTAAGAGCTGTGGAGCGTGGGTTCGATTCCCACTCAGGGCAAACATGTGAATAAACATATGTTTGTTGTGTGTCTGGTTGTTCTGTATGTATTATAAGTATGTATTTACAAAAAAAAGTCTGACTTCCATCACACAAGCTTTGCTTAGTTTGGGGTCAGATGGCGCTGTGTGTATAGTCCTACGATATTTATTATTTATTTATTTTATAATACTACTAACGGATACCTCACGGTTTCAGCCGCGTAGTTCCCGTGCCCGTGGTAAAACAGGGATAAAAATTAGCCTATACCATCCGGGGATAGTGTAGCTTCCCAACGGTGGAAGAATTTTTGAAATCGGTCCAGTAGTTTTTGAGTTTATTCGTTACAAACATACGTAAATCCAAAAATACAAATATTAAAATACATATATTCTTTATAATATTAATTAGATTAGTAACCTTTTCTCTTTCGCACAGGATCTCAACCGCCAAGTCTGACAGCTGTCAACCCGGCGCTGACAGACACACATTTCAACAGGGACACCCACATGCGCATCATACTGGGACGGGACTGCAAACCACCGCAAGATAGGAGCGAGAGGTAAAATATTGACTCTCTTCTGTAAGCTGTCAAATTTGACAGATCAGAAAAAAAATGCATTTGATTGAATGTATATCTGTTTATAGCATAACACATAACAAGTATTGCTTAGCGTGCTTATATGTTGTTTTTAATATTTGTTAACAGGGTTGTAAGCTTGGGGCGTACTACGCCGAGAGGAGGATTGTATTCATAATTATGAGCAACTGGAAAAGCTCTGGCTTTTTTTCACGATTTCAGTGTTGATCTCAATTTAAATTCAATAAATTTTAATGACATAAAAAACTAGGCATATTTATATTTATGTTACATAATTGTAAAATGTACTATAAACACATAAAAATACAAGCAAAGACAGAAAAAAGTATTAACAAGAATCTACAATATGCTACTATCTACTACCCCATACTTTTTACCCTGTATATAAAAAGGAAATTGCACATTTTGAAGTATTCAAAAATATAAAAAACGTGCCTAGTCAAAGTGTAACAACTTTTAGATGCTATTAAGAAAAAAAAGTGTTTTTAAGCAAAATTGTTTAAATGGTTAGTAAAAACGTCCCATTTGCATAATACCCCATTCGAATATTGTCCCACTTGCAAAATGTCTTACGGTCATAAAACATTCCATTCTCAATACAAATTTAGTCTAGGGTCAACTAGCTTTTTCTATGGAACTTTTATCTGTTTTTTAACTTACGCCCGTAGCCAAAATGGAGCATAATTTTACAGTGAAATCACAGCTACTGGCATTTATTTTGGTCTTTATTTGCGGATCCGTAGACGAACTAAAGTAACAGACATAGCCCAGAGAATCAGCAAGTTGAAGTGGCAGTGCAGTGGGAACATAGCACGCAGAACTGATGGCCGATGGGGTGCACAGTTCTGGAGTGGAGATCACGCACCGGCAAACGCAGCGTAGGACGTCCACACACAAGGTGGACATACGACCTAATAAAGGCCGCAGGAACGCGTTGGATGCGAGCCGCTTCCAACCGGTCTTTGTGAAAGTCAATGGGGGAGGCCTATGTCCAGCAGTGGACGTCCTACGGTTGAAATGATGATTCACAATTGCTTGAATAAAACAGTAGATTATGCCAGGAAATCGAACCGACTTAATGTATATTTTGACGTTTTGCGAATGGGACGTTTTGCATCCAAACGAATGAACTATCAAGTGAAACAATCATGAAACTCATTATCATGATGTTTGTAACATTGAGACAATAAGAGAGTCTATTGGAAAGAAATATCTCAACAGTTTAGGGTTCTCGTGGATCACAATGCTCAGATAATGATCGGACAAAGAAATGGGTTATTGTTCCTGGAACAGATCTCCATGAAGCAGAAAACATAAAAAAATGATGTTTTAACTTTTTTTTATTGTATTGTTTGGATATTTATGGTATTATTTATGGATTAGTGCGTGGCATGGCCGTCGCGCGTACAACAGTTTGGCGCGAAGTATCACCAGAGCGAAGGGAGTTTTTAAACGGAAGTGAGTCACATATTGGTGAATACTCCGCTGGGATTGGCTAATGGCTGGCTAGGTTTATACTGTAACTGGGCACCATCATCATTTCTCATCAATCATCGCACGTGGGTCGGAATCAACACTCGTTTACTATAAGGAGGCTAGTTTACTAGGTTACCCCATAATTGTTAAAAAGTTATTGCGGTCGCGCGGTTTGATTCCACAGTAAATGCTATCTTATTGTTAAGGAATTAGGGTAAATATTTGGTTGTAGAGAAATAGCGATTGCGGTCGGTGGGTGATTGCGGAAAGCGAAGTTTATCTTGTATTCACTTCTGCTAATATCTTTTTTATTTTTTTTATTATAAATAGGATTGCATTTGACTGTCATCTTGCCTGATGTTAATGTTATTCGAAGATGCGGTCTAAGATAGAGCAGGTTTGCTCAGAAGATACTATATCCAGTCGCGACTTGAAAGCACTCAAGGAAGATTGTATCTATCGGGGAATACCCACTTTGGGCAGCAAATTTGAATGTTAAGCGGTTCATACGATGATGGTAGAATCGAACCGTTTAGTTGGGGGTTTTGTAATATCGATCATGAAGTGGTGTTGTTTATTTAAACAAAAAAGATTTTTCTTTCTTCATTTCCAAACAAAAAAAAAAACAGTATTCTTTTGTAACATTTTCAACGCTATTGTAATGACGATGAGGTATTCCCAGTTCTCCATTTATAAACATGTTGAAAAAGGTATTGTTCCGTTAAAAAATACCATAAATCTGGGAAGAGTATCCAAAGCGTTGGTAGGATCATATCAAATGTGGTAGGAATGGGAGCACGCGCTGTGAAGTAAGCATTGCTGTATTGTTTTGATATTTATTCACTAAAAATAGGGGCAAGACGGATAGGGGGGATTTTTTTGCTGTATATGTAAAGTGACCCTCAAACTAGCCAATGATCGGACTCTCGTCCCGACAATGCGGATCACCGCAAAATGATACCATTCAACACTAACTGCTTTCCTCTCATTGTCCTTCATTTAAATCTGTCTTTTATCTCCTAAAACGCCTCTAGCTATCTCTTTCATTACAGACAATGTACGAAAGAGATAGCCATCACGTGGTAAGGGCTTTCACTAATAACACATAACTACATTTTCACAACTAACAAGTCTTAATTCGCTTCAGTTACAGTGTAAACCCATTAACATTATTAACTGCTTTATAAATACGTGTTAGACGATCGCATCTCTTTAGTTGGAGGTCGTCTGTGTAGGTGCCACTGCTGTACCAGATATGCAGCCGTCAAGTAGTGTGTAATCGTTACTGTGTTCCGGTTTGAAGGGAACTGCAGCGACATTACAGGGCTGCTGAGACTAACCATCAAAAGTCTCAAAGTACTGAGCGTCGAAGTAGCGATGCTCTGGGCTTTGTTTTTATGCTCAACGTTCTGTGTATTGCTACAATGGTCATGGAAATGAACATCGACTCAGCGATGCCATGACTTTCGTTCTTTTACTGGCAACTCATGCTCATTGTTGGGGGTTTAACCCACTCTTCGATGTGATAACCGACCGCGCTAACCATTGAGCTATCATCGCTACAAAAAGATAACAAAACAAGTCCAAGTCCAGGGCGTCGCTGCTTTGGCGCTCATTACTTTAAGACATTCGATGGTTAGCCTCAACTGGCCAGTAATGTGAAATGAAATATTTTTAAAATTAACTATTTTCCAAGTCAATATATTAAAAACAGCAGTTAATATGTTAATAGCGAAACTAAACAACTAACCGCGCGATGTGTGAAAATTTTGAACTAACAAAATGAGAAACTTCGCTGAACTAACTTATAGCTTTATTTATAAACGTTGCTTAAAGTCTTAAAGTAGTCCGTGAACTGTCAAACGAAGGTAGTTTGACGAACTAATTCGTCACGTCAGTCACTGGACTGCCAAAGTTGAAGACCGACCAGCCTGGACCTTTGTCCGGCAGTGGCATGCCTCCCTTTGTCTAGAGGCTGAAATGACACTTGCAAAATGTGGAATCTTCCTTCTTCTGTATTCCCGTGGAGTTACAACATTGGGTTCTTCAAAAGGCATGTTACAAATACAAATACAAATCATTTATTAATAACACCAAAGTTACAGGTCATTTTTTATGTTAAAGGCGCCCCTGGTATTGCAGATAGCCATAGGTGACGGTGATTGCTTACCATCAGGCAAACCGTCTGCTGGATTGTCACCTGTGGCATAAAAACAATCATGATAGCAATAATAAAGCAGTGCTTTATTATTTATTTCTTTTATTACAAATAGGCTTGTGTTTTACCCCCATCTTGTCTGATGTTAAGATGGAGCACGCTTGCCTGGAAACCGAATCAATTGCGACTTGAAGGCACCCAGATTGTGCCTATGGTGGTGGGTGGGCGTTCGTTATGTGCCGCGTCTCCGTCCATCTTTTGGAACCTGGTGTTGTCGGAGCGAGGTTGGCAAGACGTCCGTTCAGCTCCGTGTCTCTCGCAAAGATGCCTCTTCATATTTACAGCGTTGCCAACTTAACATTATTTGACAACATAACGAATGATAGCTAGTTCAATGTTGCCAACCCCCGCTTCCGAATACATCGAAGTCGTTCAGGCTTGACGTTCCATTCTTCCTCTCCGACATGTATATTGTTTAGCAGTCGGTACAAAGGTGGAATCAAATTGTTTAGTTTGAGTTTTTGGAACGTCAACCATGAAGCAGTGTCGCTTTTTAGAGCTCCTAGTTGCCCGATAGTAGAATGGGTAGGGGGGAATTAAGTCATGCAGATCTAAAGCGCACTCTCCCAAAGTGTATCCGATAGAAAATCTGCAGACATGCCATTTTGCGTCGATGTTCAAGGCTTCTTTTCCAAACAAGGGAGTCATTGCTCATTGCTGATTAATTTGACGGGACACCCAAGTGGATGCCCCCCTACCCAAGCAGCAAATTCTATTGTTCACTAGTTCGTACGATGGTGGAATCGATCCGTGTAGTTCACGATTTTGGAATATCAACCATGACACGGTGTCGCTTTTCAAGTTTACCATACGTTACATTTGACGTGGGCGAGACGTTGATGAACCATTGGGTTAACTTTAAGCAACGTTAGTAAGACATTGACGCGGCTTGCGGCAGCAATGGTGGCGGTGAATTTAACTGTTATCGTAGGCCGTGTCTGTACAGCAGGCTGCTACTATAAGCCGTGATATTGTGAGCAGGGATAGTCGCGGTTTTCCTTTTTAATTTTTTGTCACAGACAAACAGTTTTATTCTTATATTTGTCTGGGATAGACTTAATAACTATTCGCTTTTGTTGGTGGTTTTATTTGTGTTAACTTTTAACATGGGACTAACCCTAAAATCGCAAAAAAACAACTGTTGTAGATTTAAATACATAATTATAATTGAGGGTCAACATTTTTCTGTTTGCTAGATTGATATACCTAAATTTTTTTTATTATATAAACTATAAAGTATTTTTGAATTTAAGACATACAGATTGCTCAAAAAAGACAAATGTTCAAAAGATAAACCGCGCACAAGGCTCTGCCCGACCGTCTTCAAAACGCTGGCTGCACTCCCGCGCTGGATGGCTAGGGATATTTGCTGGGTCAAGAACCGACTGAGGATCTCTTCCCTTCTCTCTCATACGACGCCCTATTTCATGCGACCCTATCATGATACCCTTTGTTGATAAATAAAAGGTTTCTAACACAGATATCTTTCGCCAAGCTTCCCAATATGGCGCTCTCATGCCAGCCATATGCATAATGTCAGTCGATTTTACTGCAAAGGCGCGCCAAATGCTTCACATGAAAAACTAAGTCTACTGTTTCCAAAATGACTCTTGCAAATAGGCTACACGATCAAAGTGGGTAGTCCATCAGGTCCGCTTGGGTCCCCCCTCTAATTTTTTTTTTTTTTACAGTAAAAACAAGAGGAACGGTATTGTGACCAACCCAGCAATGAGATTGGTAGCAAACGTGAGGAATGGATTGGGTAAGTTATTGATGAAATTTTTAATCTCCAGGGGTGTTATAATTGTACGTGTGTCTGTTTTTTCGAACACGACGCTCTCCTGATGGTAAGAGATAACGCCTGTCCATGACCATTGCAGCTATATACATAATTTTGATTAGCAAAATAAAGTCCAGAGCATCGTTGCTTTGGCGCTCATTACTTTGAAACGTTTAATGGTTAGTTTCAACAGTCCTGTAATTTCGCTAGCTGCAGTACCCTTCATACCGGAACACAGTAATGTTTACACACTACTGCTTTGCATATGAAACTGTAGTGGTACCAAAAGTCTCAATTTTTTTCTTTTTTTCATCGGCCATGGCATAAAATTCTTTTTTTTTCTTTGGTTTTGGCGTCGCATTTTAGCATTTGCCAGTGTCAAGTATTTATACATTTTCAAGTTTCAAAAGTTAAATAAGTGTCCTCGTAGCTAAAGTTATAGTCAAAGTCCAGTCTAGGTCAAGTACAGACCGTGTCAGTCAAGTCCAGTCATGCTTTAGTAAAGTAGTGGTGACTTTACTAGAAAGCTTCGATGGAGTCTTGGAAACAACACGAAAAGTCATGTTTTACCACATTATATCGTTTTCCCACACTCGCGCTTGTGATTCGGCACTTTATGAATAAAACACCACGATTTTTATGTATAAACACTTGACAAAACACTAGTTTTGGAAAAAAATACAACGGAGCGACACGACTCTTCCCGCGTTCCCGCCAAAAAAACCTATTAATAAATTCTTGTGTAATGTCCACAGATAATGCAGCTGCGAACATTCGCCGAACAGGCGTTGCTTTGGCAGCTAGCGCTAGTTCCAATAACCCCGCAGTGAAAACAAACGCGTTTCAGTGGAGAAAGGAGACGCCGCTATAGATGTATGTCGGTTGCAAGAGGGATGGAGATACTTGGCATAACAATTGTAGCAGTCGTAGCCAACGTGTTTTTGTGGATGAAAGAGACGCCGCTATAGACTTGTGTCGGATGAGAGAGGGATGGAGATATGTGGCTTTAACAATTGTAGCAGTCGTAGCCAACGTGTTTTTGTGCGTGAACGAGATGCCACTATAGACTTGTGTCGGATGAGAGAGGGATGGAGATATGTGGCTTTAACAATTGTAGCAGTCGTAGCCAACGTGTTTTTGTGCGTGAACGAGATGCCACTATAGACTTGTGTCGGATGAGAGAGGGATGGAGATATGTGGCTTTAACAATTGTAGCAGTCGTAGCCAACGTGTTTTTGTGCGTGAACGAGATGCCACCATAGTAATGTATCGTGATAAAGAAGGATGAATGTATGTAGCTTGAAATGTTTTCATTTTTCAGTGAAAAAAAAGAGATACGTTTTGTGAGATTTAAGTTATTTAAAACTGGAAGAATGCGACGCCTCTACATATATGCTTCGAGTTAGAAAAGGACGGAGATATGTCCAGATAATATTTTATAAAGACCTGATTTCTAGATGTCGAGAAAAGGATGGAGATGGAAAAAAACAATGTGCTAAAAGAAGACAGCGCTATAAACAAAAGCTATGATATTATAGCATTTCGGCAACAAAAAGAGACACAGCTATATATTCGCTTAAAGATAGAAAGGGATAGCATTATTATACTGAAAATTGTAAAGTAGAAATAGGAATAAATGATATTATTTTTTATTTCATTGTTTTTTAAACTAAGTTACGAAATAACTTTTTTTTTTTTAATTTTTTAGAAAACAGTGAAATAGAAAATTATTTCTAACTCCTACTAGTCGTAATATAAAAAAAAAGTGTTATTGCTAAAGCTAAAAAAAATCAATTAAAAATGTAAAAATATAATACCAATTATTTATATATTATAAAAATAATTAAAACGTCTTACAAATTCTAGATAGCTTAAGTATATAAGTCTATTGGCGCGTCTTGGCAGTAAAACCGACGCGTATGCCGTGACGGCAAACGGCGTGACGCCTTCTTAGGCCGGCTTGCCGCCGTACGCCACTTCTCTCGATTCTTTTGTATGTGTGCGGATTACTTTTTTTAATTAGTAAAAATGTTGACGCTACCATGGTCATGGACACGCGTTGACCATCAGGCGAGCGATTTTTTCGTCTCATTACTTCTTGCCATAAATATTTTTGTTTATTTATTTGATAAGTCGATAGAAGTCGTTTCAATATTTTTGCAAAAAAAAAAGTCTTAAAATTCTATATCTCCTCTTAAAAAAATATGTTTGTAAGACGTTTTATTGTTTGTTATTAATAAGCGCTTTAGATCTTAAAGACACTCGATTTAGTTAATCTTAGATATAAATCGAATTAAATATAACAAGCTTAATTAAGAAAATTTGAAAAAAAAACACGAATGCCCCACTAATAAATGATATTTTTCAAAAAAAATTCAGCCAGTATCACTCTGGATGATGTAAGGATTCTAACGATACCTCACGCATCAAAATCTGTTTAGCCGTTTAAAAGTTATGGGGGAATAGACATACTCACATACAAACATACGTACACTCCTCTTTATGGGCAGTCGTGTAAAAATCGAAACAATATAGTGTTAAATCAATTTAAAAAAAAAAAGATCTTAAAACGATACATTTAAAATGAATGCTTAAGTATTAATGCCCGTTTGAAATATTAAAATAAAATTATTTTAAAACAAATAAATACAAATATACAAATGTAAATACATTTGTATATACATATTAATTGTATAGACCTTAATATTTTGGTCAATACACGATTTATTGATATTTATTATTAAAACTAGTAAAAAAGGTCGGAAAAGGGGGGTCATTTTATTAATAAATAAATAAAGAACAACTTTTTACTAAGCGCATACCACACGAGAGTTGAAAACCTGCCGCCAAGCATCTATCTATCTACGACAGCCCTGTTGGCTCATTGGTAGCGTATCTGCCTTGAGAGCTGAAGGGCGTGGGTTCGATTCCCGCTCAGGACAAACATTTTATGTATCAACAAATGTTTGTTCTGTGTCTGGGTGTTCTGTATGTATTATAAGTATGCGTTTACTAAAAAAAAAAAGTATATATGTATTCTATCAGTTATCTGACTACCATCACACAAGCTCTGCTTAGTTTGGGGCCAGATGGCGCTGTGTGTATAGTCCTACGATATTTATTTATTTATTTTATCTAACGGTGTGTTCCGGCAGCCTCACTTGAGAGCCAGGTCTATTCCAGGCTAGGTGTGCTTTACCATCTTCGACCACACCGTCACTTAACATCAGGTGAGCTGTGGTCTAACACCTAGCCTGTCAACCATAAAAAAAGTAACAAAACAAAGTCCAGGCATCGCTGCTTTGGCGCTCATTACTTTGAGACTTTCGATGGTTAGTCTCAACAGCCCAGTAATTTCGCTGCAGTACCCTTCAAACCGGAACACAGTAATGTTTACACACTACTGCTTAGCGGCAGAATATCTGGTACTGCGGTGGTACCTACCTAGACGACCTCCTGCTAAGGAGATCTACCACCAAGTAAAATTATTATTATTATTAGTGGCTTAGTTTAAATAATTTGACGCCGAGTGGCCAGCCCTAGTGTCAATATGAATGTGCCACTTAAATGCCTTTGTCATGACTAATGTATATATTAATTTGTATAATAAAAAAATCCTTTTCAAATCGGCATTAATACATTGGGGGGCTTTATTTCTAAACGTTGCTTTAAAGTTAAACAATGTTTACAAGTATAAAAATTAATTAATTAATAATTAGTTTGAAATTAATATTCAGTATTATTGGTACTTTAAATAATGACATTTCTGTTGCATTTTTAAATATGGTACAATTTCTTTTTAAATATACGCTTTTTTAATATTTTAAAAGTGATGAAAAAATTTGGAAAAACAAAACTGACTGATTCCTTTTGTGACGTGTCATATAAAATGTTGTCTTTATTACGTACAAGCGGACGGCTCGCGGTTTCACCCGCGTAGTTCCCGTTCCCGTGGGAATACAGGGATAAAAAGCAAATCTAGAACTAATTTAACATAAACTTTAAAATATAATTTGACAAAATTTTTATTAAAATAACAAAAAATCTAATTAAAATAACCATAAATCTTAAAATCCTTCTCTCGCTGCAGTAACCAGTTGTCGACACGTGTGTCGCCTCTACACGAGGCATCCTCCGGACGTGTTGACTCTTCGAGCGCTTGGTCGCAAAGTCACGTCTGAATCAATCAATTGGCTACAAAATTGTTTGTTTGTAACGAATAGGCTCCGAAACTGGACCGATTTCAAAAATTCTTTCACCGTTGGGAAGCTACACTATCCCCGGGTGACATGGGCTACTTTTTATCCCTGTATTCCCACGGGAACAGGAACTGCGCGGGTGAAACCGCGAGGCGTCCGCTTGTACTAAATATCTTAAAACATTTTGTAGAAAAATAAATAGATGTTTTTGCATGCAAGTCCGATCAAAGTAGATCTCAAATAGTTTTTTTTTAATAAGATTAAATTGATTAATAAATGATTTAATATTAAGTGCGTTTATTATACATTTACTATTTAAAAAAAACACTTATAAAAACAATCAGTAAATATTTTTATTTTGGCTGTGCTTCTATTGAGAAAAACCATTACTTTATTAAAACGAAAGAAAAATGGCGTACGCTGTGGTGCGTAGGTTCAATTCCCAGCTTCGACCTTGAGTTGCCGATGAAGGAAACTAATACTTGACTGGGTGGGTACGGTCTGTTCCGGTAACCATATTTATACTGTCTAGTAAGCTGTGGTCAAACATCTAGCCTGTCAACTAATTTTCCACACTACACTCCACGCTTTGTCATAATCTCTAAACTTTAAGACTAAACGAATTCTGAGAAAACTATTCTTGATTGATAAGCTGTGTTGAATGTCAGTGTGTAGTAGTTACGTGCTGTACATTAGGGTGGTCCTTATTCTTAAGGAAAATATTTTTTTTCTTTAATTTCGGGGGGCACCACGTAATTTGGTTATATACCTTAAGAAAATATTACAGTAATTTTTTTGAATTTTTTTAATAACATTTAGAGGTCGCTACCAAGGTTTAAATTTTAAATAAAAAGCCAAAATTTGTTTTTCTCAGAATCCTTTATTTTTTTTAACCAGGTCTTAAAAATATTACACAATTTTTGTTGATGCTATGAAATAAAATAATCTGAATGATTTACTTTTAAGATGCAAGGGT
Source organism: Biston betularia (assembly GCA_905404145.2). NCBI lineage: Eukaryota > Metazoa > Arthropoda > Insecta > Lepidoptera > Geometridae > Biston > Biston betularia. The sequence goes on from FR989891.1 coordinate 1,002,447, forward strand.
TGACTTGTTAGTATTGGGATACTTTTTTCTATACTCTTTTACCAACAAAAGCAAATATTGCTTTTGTTCTTCATTTGTGGTAATTAATTTATTGTATTCTTCCATTAAAGCAACACCACGCTCAGCTATATCATTCACTACACGCAATGAATGAACAATATTTTTGGCAGCTATATAATCAGGGTCTTCGTTCCAGGTTTCAACGTCTTTATAAAAAAAATCTGATGAGATACCTAGGACCTGGAAGAATTTTAAAGAATTACTGCTCACAAAGTTTTCTATATTTTTTTCGTGGATGGTCGCCATGTCAAGGTTTATTCGTTTTAAGCAATCATGTGTGCCTTCAATTTTGAGTGCTTCTACCATTTTTTTCTTCTCTTGGACTGAAAGTTCGTCATCGAAAAATGCAAGCGAAACCAGCTCTTCCGACAAATACCACAAGTGATTTAAAATCTTTTTCAGCGCAATAGTAGCTAGATTTTTGTTAACACTTTCAAAAGCTTTAAGGTCTTTTAATAATTGTAAGTCGTTTCTTGGTGCTGACTGACTGGTAGAGGCTTGAAACCAATATTTGATATAAATCATCACCGTGAAAATACATATTTCTCTCACAGCCTTTTCGTCCTTTTTCGTTAGCTTTAACTGATGCTTAAATAAATAAATTTTTAAACAGTACAAGGCTCTTGCCATCCATCTAGCTCGATGTAGACCAGCAGGTCTCCGAAATGAAACGCCTTTTTCAGGAACACCTCCTAAGAATATGATTGTAAGATTTAACATTTCTTTGTAGTCATCTCGAGGTTGATGTACTTGAAGTTGCTTTTTGGCAAAAGAAATCCTGTCTGCGGCCACTTCTGCAAGAATATTTGCCTCAGCGTCATCTGTTATTGTTTTGAAGTCGCTTTGGTCAATAGAGTCCCAACTGTTCTTAAATCTTTTGAATAATTGTATATCAGGACCACTAGATGGGGCAAGCGATTGATCCACTACACCTGACAACATAATTTCCATTATGTGGTGACGACAAGCAAACCAAAGCATATTTTTATCCATTTTGCGCTCCAAGAGAACGCATACTCCACTTCTTAAGCCGGTATTTACAGCAGTAGTGTCAAAACACAAACATTTTACTTTATCGCTCAAATTCCATGAATTTATAGCGTCGTAGACAGCCGACGCACAAGCTTCGCTTGTTCCACGTTCTAATTTTGGGACGGCGAGTAATTGATCGACTCCATGTCCTGATACCAAAATTGGCAGCCGATCTACAGTTTTGTGTCCAGTAATATCTTCTATAAGTTTACCGTCCCAATGAATTGTTAAAGACGAACTAGGTTTAAACTCGCTTTTGAGCGACTCTGCAACAGCTTTGCGATTTTTGACACGCTGCCGACGAATAGAAGATCTATTGACATTAAATTCTGATGGATCACAGCCTGCGCTTTTCAAAGTAGATGTCACGACCATAGTTGCTTTTCTGTCACTCAATTTAGAAACATCAAGACTGGAAGCTAATTGACTGTTAATAATATCTTTTCGAGCTCGTTTTTGAGGTGGTTGCATCTTCGTCAATTTTGATATAAATTCGGAGTCAGATGGAGTTTCTTCCCCACTTATTGTGGCAGACGATGACGAAATAAATGATAATGAAGACAATGAGCATTTTTCTGTTATAGACGAGATATCTTTGTTTTCACGCTCGCGCAATTTATCAAGCCGTTCTTTTTTCTCTTTTATTTTCTTACATTTGTTTAAACTTTTTCTGTCGACTGAACCAATCAAAAATTGGCGTCGATTTTGCCGCACTGCTAACAAAAACTGTTTATCTTCTTCTAAAGTCATAATATTTAAAGCATCACGATGAGCGATGTCAAATAAATCTTCTAACTTTTGTTGCCAGTTTTGTTCTTTTGTTTTCAATGCTTCTGAACGTTTTTTCTTGTTTTCTTTATTTTTTTTTAGATTCTGCCATTCTTTGAACAGCTTTTCAATTTTGCTGATGACATGTTTTTTTAATTGAATAGGTATGCCAGCTTTTTCCCACAAATTAATAACCCCACAAGCCGTCAAAGTCGCAGATTCACGAATACTTTTCTTTTCTTCATTTTTGTAGTAGAAAAAATATCGCAACACTTCGCCAATGGATGGTAAGGTTGATTGGCTTAATTCAGATAATAATTGACCGATAAGCCAAATCTCACTTTGATTTCTAGTAGTTATACTGAATCCGCTACTAGTAGACGCCATTGCAAATTGAAACACTTCACTGTAACTTTTACAAAAACAACACGTGCGCTCTTGTTGCTTAACAGAACTGAAGTGCGGGGCGATCGTAGTACAAATGAGGGGGTCGAGGAACGGAGAGGGGGGAGGGGGATTAGAAGGTATAGTCTATGCTAGTTTCACTCGCACGTAACATGTTATGTACCTAAATTTTAAATTAATGGAATCACCATTTAAGCTGTATTTGAACACTTTTTGTAAAAAATTGACAGCTGGTAGCGACCTCTAAATCTTAACAAAATCAAAAACAAAAAAACATTTATTTCGTATTTAGAGGTATATAATCAAATAAGAAAGTGCCCGGAGGATAATTCGAAAGTTGAAAAATAAGGACCACCCTACTGTACATAGATAAATAATTATAGTACAAAATTACGTACATAGATTATATATATAATAAGTTTTACTTATTAGGTGTCGGCCACTTTAGTGCAGTCGGTTAGAAAACGTGGACGACTTTTTTTTTGGTTCAAAGAAAACATTTATTTCTGTAAATAAAAAAAATACCTCTTTTAGTGTACTCGAGTAAATTTTAACAACTAAAAGTCTACAACATTCTAGTACAAGACAGCCAGGTCTACAGTTAAAAAAAAATCAAAAAACAATAATATTATATACTTCTTTATAGTTGTAAAACTTTTAAAAAGAAAAATGCAAAAACACCCATTAATTCTTAACAATGTCCGCTGATTCTGTAAACAAATATAATAAGAACGATCTAATTAAAAAAATTTCAAAAAGCTGCTTGTTGAATCAGATGAAATGTAATTCAATAAAGAAGGAAAATCACTGACATAACTATAGAAATATATTAGGTTCAGCCACATTGTATGAGCTATATTTATTTATATTGTACTTTTAATTTAATGAACTACATACTTCGACGGTCACTGTTTTCATAATTCGCTATGTAAAGAAAAAAAAACTACTGATTCCAAAATCATTTCGAAATAGTACATTTCTGTACAATATCTTTACGTTTAAAAGTCTGTAAACTATGAGGTGGGGTTTATTTTAATAAAAAACATAAATCAAACTTGACTTTCAAATGATGTCTCATGACGTCATCTCGACGGGCAACTTTCATAGACTGGCAAACCAAAACAAAACTTGTCAATGTCAAGTCAACGGCGATTATAATAATATTTTCAATACACATACGTCGAGATGTTTTTCGGTTTATTGATACAAATATCTGGATTATTTTACTTGAAACGTTATTTGGACTCTGATATCGCTTTTATGACATAAGATTTGTTTACTTTATGTCATGAATTGTAAAACCCGAAGACGTGACAGAATGGCTTTACAGATTTAGCCTGCCCGATGGGGCAAATTAAAAAAAAAACTTGTCAGTTCTGTTGTCAAATTTAATGAAATGTGTCAAATGTTTTGTATACTTTTTTGTTTCGTATGGCAAAGGCATATTCTACATATTTAGCCGTACTGATGACGTCATAACTATAAAAAGTTTGAAAACGTATTAGAATTAAACTACCGCATAGAAAGCCAAAATATTCAAATTAGTTTCTTAAAATAAAGTTTACTATCAGTAAAAAATATAAAATAAATACAAAAAAAAAACTTTACATACCGAATTGTGTCGTCGACGAATTGTGTTTTCGACGAATTTTCCGCAAATCCATTTTACTCATAATTGTAAAAACACTCATCATTACGAGCAACTTTTACTAAAAACAACCATGAAATCGTTATAAAAATCTGCTCCTATTTAGAAATAGTTAATCCTTTTATCCTTTGATAGCCCCGTTGGCTCATTGGTAGTATCTGCCTTGAGAGCTGTAGGGCGTGGGTTCGATTCCCACTCAGGGCAAACATTTTGTGAATAAACAAATGTTTGTTCTGTGTCTGGGTATTCAGTATGTATTTACAAAAAAAAAGTATTTATGTATTCTATCAGTTACCTGACTTTTATCACACAAGCTCTGCTTAGTTTGGGGCCAGATGGCGCTGCGTGTATAGTCATACGATATTTATTTATTTATTATGTATGTATGTAGAGCAGCTGATGGTTAAAGTTGTCGATAATTATGGGTACCTACAATGCCCCCCTTTTGCCTTAGTACACACCAAACTTATAACCTTGTAAAACTCTTCCTTTTTATGCAATCGTGTATGAACAAATAAGGTATGCAATATACATGTACTATTTAATATTTTTCGTAGTAAATAATTGTTAAGAAACAAAATTTGAGGTTACAACCTCAAAGATAGAATTTCAAAAATTCTCAGTGGGTAGTGCGGTAGTAATTTTGGAATTATTAGAATTAAAAAAAATAATTAAATTTAAAATGTACGTTTGGAAATGTGAGGCTGATGCCAAATTTTTTTCTTGTGTCATATTTTGAGGCTAATTGTAAAAAATATTTTCCGATGTGTAAATGTATGTTTCATTTTTCGCACAGGGTTATTGGCTTTGGGTATACTAGGCCGAAAAGGAGTGATTATACTCGTCATTCACGATTTCAGAGTTCTGCTTAGTACACCTTAAGCTTGTATAGCTAAATCCACATATTTATGCTTTTTTTACGCAACAGAAGTGATTCCAAATGGAATTTAAATAGTTTTGTTAAATATGGGATTAAATTTAAAAAAAAAAAATACCTAAAAACTTTTTCGATTGAATGCAAAATTAAAAACGGAACAACCCAATATTCTAAAATTTCTTTTTAATCTATGTGGATTTAACCATTGTACTTTACCATCGTAAAATTGATATTAGTGTAAATTCAAACTGTTCGCCTATTTTTTTTTTGTAATATAACCTTTTTTGTTTCAAACTCTTTAATGTTTAGTATTTTTTTTTACAATGTCACTTTGAAACGTCAAATTTTTAATTTTTTAAGAGCGCTTAAACTCGGCGATGTAAATTTATTATATGGATGTACTTTAGCCTGCCCGATGGAGCAAATTATTAAAAAAATGTATAATATGTATATAACAGGATGACGCGGTGCGATCATTTGCAAAGCTGTTTAAGCAAAATTACTCATCGAAAACATTTAAATAGATACACCAAAAATAAAAAAAAACACAAGTGGCGGCCTTAACGCTAAGAGCGATCTCTTGCAGGCAACCAAGAAAGGAAATCACGATAAATCTTAAGATCAGACGGGAGATGCTAAAATAATTATTTACTGAATAAATTTCTTTTTTTCTTTGGCCATGGCACGTTCGTGTATTGTGCCAATAATATAATCAATTAATACACGACACAATATGAAATTGATTTAGTCTTTTTTATAACGTCACGAATGTCAAAGTCACCTGCAGAACACTTCTTTGTTTTGAAGTTTCTTCTAGGTACATTGACATCTTTGTGGATGTATAGTTTGATCAAAGTGACTATATGAATTATGATTCTCGGTCTATGAAAAGCTTTATTTTGTAACTATAATATTAAAGGAAACGACGATTTTGTTGTACTGTTTACTAAATTAATTTGATTCCTTTCATGCTACGTGAGAAAATGAATAATTTAAGGACGTATTTAGTTCAGAAAATGTACTCGAAACTCTTAAAACATTACAGTTAAATGCCAAATGTTTTAAAAAAAGTTAACCGTCATTATAAAAAAAACATCTTTAATAGTCTATGGAAAACGTTGTATAACCTTAGATCATGGAAGTAATAGGTACTGCGTACAACTGGAAGGCTTACAGCGCGTCTAAGCCCGCGCCGAGTGAGAGGTCATAAACCTTGGTGTGTCCCTTTCTAACTAGTGTAACCATTCTTTCCTGTATTGAGTGGACATTTCAAGAAAATCGCTCAAAGCTTACGAATAAATCTAATAATAATAAATAACGTAGGTAGGTAAGGCAAATAAGCCAGTTAATTAAAAAAAATAAGATTTTTTTTCTATGAAAAACGATAACTTCTTAGGTAAAGCCAAAGGTTTAAATAAAACAGAATTAAATACTGAACGTTATATTTATTAATAATGTTGACATTTTTAAGTTCGTGTAGATGAAGTGTGTTAGTGTACATAAAGCGATAGGTATCCAAAGTTGTTGAATGGTTTGCTTTTGAATGACAAAAAAAAAACATTTTTCTTAAAATCACGTTACCTGAAGTTACACAAACAGACTCGTACATTCATATTAAAAATGAAAAGGTCAAACCGGTAGAAAGATAGAGTAGTATTTTTAGGTATTACGTACGTAGACGCTTTGTTACAATGGGGTCCTTATATAGAAAAAAACCGGCCAAGTGCGAGTCGGACTCGCGCTCTTACGTTTGTTGTATGGGAGCCCCCCTTTAATATTTACTTTATTGTAATTTAGTTATTTATTTTGAAAGATAATAAACTCTGTTTTCCCATTCTTCGTCCTTTGTTTGTCCTGTCCAAGTGTTACGTACGGAATAAAAACATTTTGAATTTGAATTTTAAAACAATACTAAACATTACTAAACAAAATTGTTTTATGCAATTTTTGACGCAAAGTAGCGCGAGATGTGCCAATGGCCTTGAAAGTTTGAACTTTGCCATAAGTTGCCATTCTCATTATGAGATATTTGTTAGCTATGAATTTTAAAAGATTGATTTCATGCCTGGTTTCGCAATTAAACGAATTTATTGGATGTGATGGAACAATTAGAGACTCTAAGTTATCATAAAAGTGCTGTTGAATCATAATCATTATTTTATGCCGGTTAGTTTTTAATAGAGAATCTTTTGCTAATGTTATGAACACCTTTTCCGTATATTGAACAACAAGAAAAACAAATTTTGATGCATGTTTTAAGCCACCTCTATCTATGAACATGGTAAAAGCTGAATAATTATTTAAGTCAATGGCATAGCCATGCTCTTTACTGACTTGATTTTCATTGCTTACCAACGCCGCTTTGCAATGTTCACAGTTGCTTTTCTCAAAAAACTTTTTTACAATAAAACCTGATATATAATACAAAATGTTATTTTTGTATTCAGACAGATTTTGTCCATTAACAATATCAAGGAGCCATTCAATTTGTTGTTCCTCGTTCGTCTCTGTAGTGAATACTGAATTGCATTCATGCTTATTTGATTTAAATTCTAAAACAGGTGCCGTTTCAAAATCTGCGTCAAATGAATTGGCGTTCACACTAGGAGTGACGCTGTTACGGAACAGTAGTTTCCTTAGGGCATACTTGACTTGTAAAGCACTCGGGTTATCATTATGCCCTCCAGCAGCCCTCAAACAAGAGAAGAACATTTCTAGATGGTCTTGAGAACATTTGTACGTGAGGAAATATTTCAATATTCCTTCTTGGAGCAAATCTAATGCAAGTTGAGAAAAACTAAATGTGTCAATTATTAAACCAAGACAAGGTGTCTTACGACGATGCTGCAACATTGGACAACCGTTGATTTTAAGTTTGTAAAGATATTCTCTTGTCTCGTTCAAAATATTCATCCACACATCCATATTCCCGATACGCATCGGAGATTTAAATCCTTTACCAAAAGGTAGTTTGCAATTAAACAAATCAAATATCCGATCCATTGTTCTGATAAACTCAACTGTCGCCTCACTACCTGCAAAGTTTAAATTACCACTGCATCTTAAAAAGTCAATTGAATCTGCCACTGATGAACTTAATACTTGGGTCGCAAGCCTAACATTCATTTTTTTACCTTCAAAATTAACATGGGTACTAGACAACTTGTTGGCTAACCTTAAACCTTCTTGATCCTGCAGATTATGTAATTTTTTAACAAATTCAAAATTAATTTCTCCCTTTTCAGAACTCATTTTTGTTTCGGCAAACACATTCCGCGAAAGTTTAATCATGTGCGGCGGGTCCAACAGACAGTGCACTTTAGAATCTTTTTGAGGATGTTTAAAATGCGTTCTCATATCGTTTAATGAAAAATCACAACCCAGTAATTCATATGATTTTAAGTTAGTTACAGTTCCATCGCAAGTTAAGGATCTGACAGTAATACTGATATCTCCTAAATATCTGATGGCAGCTAGAAGTAATTGAGATTGAATATGGGCAGATATTTTATTTATCAAAAAGTATGCGATCGGGCATTTAAATTTTGTAGTAAATGACACAATTTGAAAAATCAAAACTTCCGTTGCCAAGGTCTCCGAATCATTGACCAATATGCCACCATAATCCACATAACCCCAATATTTATCACTTTTTTGATCATACTTTATTTCGGATCTAATGGACATTGCATCAAAAATTAGTGCAACATTTTGCAGGTTGTCGTTTTCTTTTACAGCGCCTTTTAGGTAATTCAAAACCTCTGATATGAACCCCACATTACAATTATGCGTAGCTAAAAGTCTTCTAAGAGTAGAAGGATGGGGAATGCTAACAAAATTTCTCAAATAGCGATATGCCCTTGCCGAATAAAAATACAATGTCAAAGCAAAAGATTTTAGTTCATCACTAAATCTTGTGCCTTTATTAGATTTGTTTTTATTCAGTTGCTCATGAATATTTGGGAAACAGTTTGCAACGACAGATTGGACCTCTTCATAATTTTTACATTTTTCCTTTAAAATTGCTAAAATTGACAATAAATTATTAATCTTCACCTCTCTTCTTTTAATTTTCTGTTTTAAATTTTTCACCTCATGCTTCAATTTTATTTTCCTAGGGGTAGCCGGGAGCGTGGATGTCTGTGTAGTCACTTCTAGTTTAATCTTCTTACATGGTGGAGCACTTGTAGAAGATCCAGGTTCATTTTCTAAAGTAGTCAGGCGTATAATGCTTAACACGTCAATTTTTTTATTTTCGGTTATTATCTGTAATGAAATTAAATAAAAATAAGTAATTACACCAGATTGTTGCTGAATGTTATTTATTAAGAAGGTACTTCAATATTACCTTTGGAAAAATAGAAGGAATCACTCCAGGTTTCAATCTTTTCCGAGCCTCTGTTCGGTAATCTTCAGGTTTGAAGTGAAGTGAACAAACCACAGAGCTTTCACGTAAGTTCCCAGGTATCACCTCAAACCATTTTTTCTTAGACGCTAAATCCGAAGGCAAACTGAAAATGTAAACAGTTTTTTTACTTCTCTTGCTCGTAAAGTTGAACTTTATGTCGCGGAAAGCCTGCATAAAAATAGTTTTCATGCACATGAGCAAACAAGAATTTTAAACGTCTAAGTTTTTTTTCTCAGTGCCCTATTTGCTACACCCCAATCCCAACTTAATTTGGCAATAATAGGTACAAATATACGTCTCAACGCGTGAAATGTAGTCACCCTAGTTAACAAACTTACCTGTGAAAAGATAATCCACAGCCAGGAAACGATTCTTTCCCACACCCACTCACTGCACATATATTGTTCACCATTTTACTTTTCTCTAAACTATTGAAGGCACTTTTTTAAACTCTGAAAGCGTTTAAAACAAGTCTATTCGACAACAACGAAAACGCCATATTTTTTTTGTGGTGCCACGTAGATACTACCATTCGACCAAGTGCTGCCTAACGTAAAAGTGATAAAATTCTACTACAATATTGAAATGTCATGAAATATAAAAACTTTGTTTTATCTAGACCTAAAAAATATTGCATTTATTATTAGTATACCAATATACCTACTTATAAACATGCAGCACGTAATATTCATACACGAAATGTTTTTTCTGCGTAAAAACTTGTCTTGAATTTACTTCCATTGTAAAAATAACATTTTACATGGCAACTGTGCGAAAGGGACACACCAAGAAAAAGTATTTCTCATGTGAGCTCGCTTCTGCGAGTAGATGTAGGTTATTAAAAAAATACTTTATGCGTATGCTTTAAGGTTCATTTTGATATGTCGAAAGGTTGCAAGTAAGCATTCCAGTTGTAGTACTTATAATTCCATGCCTTAGATATATCCATTATATATTATGTAAGATAAAGCAAGATTTGATCCGAGGCTCTAGCGCAAATGATATCGTACAGCGTGTTTGTTAAAAACGTATGAAAACTAGAATTTTATTTTAACTAGAACACACACTTCCATATTTTTCTATTAAATACTACTTATGTGTCGTTAAATTCTGTACTAGGGTGTCGTACCGTTATCCATGTTTTTCTTGTATGTTTAAAAGCAATATCTATTTAGCCTATAATTTTCGTAGCGCTTATTTTTGGCAGTGACTCAACTGCGGAATCCGGCAACGATGCATTAAATGTCTGCCGGCGGTATCAAACTTCTTTATTTATCGAGTGCTTTCAGTAGGTTTATCTGATATTTGTAACTGTTATACGAATCACATCATTTATGTGATTGTATTTGAAAAAATATGACGGCGCAACATACGTCACGTCATTTTTTTAAAAATTATTATTGAGATATTTATTTGCTCAGTTTATTTGAAATGTTTTTTGACAATTGTGTTTATCGAAACCTCTTAGGTATTCTGCTTTAATATCATAATCCGTCACAATAAATGAATTATGGCGGATTAAATAAATTACCATATATTATGCATTTCTTTTAGTCAAACGTAGTGTTTAGTATTCAATTGAAAAGCTCGGCGAGTACAATATACTTATTTTATTGTCAAAGTGGCGTAAAGGGCAGAGTTTTTTTTAAATATAATGGTCACTTATTGTTGCTAGATTACCTCCGGCAGCTATCTTTGTTGCCGGCGCTGCCATAAATCACTTCCCTTATTTTACTAAAATAGCAATGTTTATTTATTTGTATTTGTGTGTGTTTGCAAATATTGTGATTATTAGTGAGTAATGAAGTAAGTAGTCGGTGCAGTGCTATGTGTAATGTTGTGAAGAAATATATTGAAATATATATAATTTCTCTTATTTTGTGTCTTATTTTATCACTCAAAAGTTATAGATGATCTATGTATTAAAACTGACGAGCAGGAGAACTTTTTCAAGGAGCCGAAGTAGAGTGCAGGAATCAATTATAATTGATGCTTTAAGCAGATTGTCAAGGGTCTATATTTTGTACTATAGATATAGTAAGGGACTGAGTTAAGGAATGAGGTAAGTAAGGCTATCATAGGAGTTTTGGCGGGAACGCGGGAAGAGTCGTGTCGCTCCGTTGTATTTTTTTCCAAAACTAGTGTTTTGTCGAGTGTTATGCATAAAAATGGTGGGGTTTTATTCATAAAGTGCCGAATCACAAGCGCGACTGTGGGAAAATGATATAATGTGGTGAAACATGACTTTTCGTGTTGCTTCTAAAATTCCATCGAAGCTTTATAGTAAAGTCACCACTACTTTACTAAAGCATGACTGGACTTGACTGACACGGACTGTACTTGACCAAGACAGGACTTTGACTATAACTTTAGCTACGAGGACACTTATTAAACTTTTGAAACTTGAAAATATATGAATACTTGACACCGGCAAATGCTAAAACGCGACCCAAAAAAAAAGAGTATTCTATTTTTTGTCTTGTTACCAAAGAAAGGCCAAATTCATGGATTCATCCTCGGCTCAGCGCTCGAAGAGTCAACACCTCTTGAGAATGCGACGTGTCGTGTAGAACTGGTTACTGCAGCGAGAAGAGTATATAACTACATTTTTTTTATTGATAACACCAAAGTTTAGATATTAAAGTACCAGATATTCTGCCGCCAAGCAGTAGTGTGCAAACATTACTGTGTTCCGGTTTGAAGGGTACTGCAGCTAGCGAAATTACTGGGCTGTTGAGACTAACCATCTAGTCTCAAAGTAATGAGCGCCAAAGCAGCGATGCCCTGGACGTTGTTTTGTTACTCAAAGTTCTGTGTATCGCTGCAATGGTCGTGGACAGGCGTTATCTCTTACCATCAGGAGAGCGCCTCGATCGTCTCATTACTTTTACATAAAAAAAAAAAAATTAAGGTGGTTCGATTTCCATACAAATAAATATTTCCATTTATGGACAAATGGAGCATAATTTTACAGTGAAATCACTGCTACTGGCATTTATTTTGGTCTTTATTTGCGGGAAATCACAATACTTCCGTAGCTTTGCTTAGTTTGGGGTCAGATGGCGCTGTGTGTAATGTCCAACGATATTTATTTATTTAGGTACTGATGGTAAAATTATACCAAAAAAACAAAAGAGAAAAAAAATCGAAAAAATGGTTTTTCTTTAAAACGTTATAACTTTTATTGAAATGTATGTAAAGTAATTTAGGTAAATAATATATTTAAATAAGTAATAAAGGTAATTTTTTAGTAATTTCAAAGTTGTTTAAGTAGTTAGTTTAATCAAATTTTTGAGTACGGTAACCTCTTTCCGACCTAATGCTATCTTTCCGCGTAACCCTGTGGGGTGTAGAGTTACAAATAGGGGAGTTAAGATCGGTAATTACTTGATAATAATTGTTTTCGTTTAACGAACAAAAGGTTGATTTTGTTGCGGTTGATCCATTTTATAATTTTTAGTTAAATTTGAGTGTAAAGTTACAACTTCTTTTTTTTATATTATATTTCTTATTAAATAAAGACTTAAAACATACTTAGATGGAAGTGCGATGCCAGAAACAAAGAAGAATGTTTTTTTTTTGTTTTGGCGTCGCGTTTTTAGCATTTGCCAGTGTCAAGTATTTATATATTTTCAAGTTTCAAAGTTAAATAAGTGTCCTCGTTGCTAAAGCTATAGTCAAAGTCCAGTCTTGATCAAATACAGTCCGTGGCAGTCAAGTCCAGTCATGCTTTAGTAAAGTAGCGGTGTCTTTACTACAAAGCTTCGATGGAGTTTTGGAAGCAACACAAAAAGTCATGTTTCACCACATTATATCATTTTCCCACACTCGCGCTTGTGATTCGGCACTTTATGAATAAAACACAACCATTTTTATGCGTAAACACTCGACAAAACACTAGTTTTGGAAAAAAACACAACGGAGCGACACGACTCTTCCCGCGTTCCCGCCAAACCCCCAAAGAAGAATGTTTTCACAGCTTTTTGTCTGTTTTTTTTTTCTTTGCTTTTGGCGTCGCGTTTTGATCATTTGCTAGTGTCAAGTATTTTATGTTTTTAAGTTTCATAAGTTAAATAGGTTTCCTTGTAGCTATAGTTATAGTCAACGTCCAGTCTTGGTCAAGTACTGTCCGTGTCAGTCAAGTCCAGTCATGATTTAGTAAAGTAGTGGCGACTTTACTAAAGCTTCGTTAGAGTTTTGGAAGCATTTTTTGTCTGTTAGGTACATTCGGCAACTATGCTGGCAACCTCATTGGCAATTTTTTTTATTATTCATGACGAATGATTTTTCTTTTTTACAATTATAAATGTCTATCTATTTATATTTCATGTATGTACCTACAACGTATTTTTAATAATTATTTTAATGTAAAGGTAATACGAACGAGATGATCTCCTGATGGTAAGAGATAACGTGTGTCCATGCCCATTGCAGCGATATCAGCTTTGAGTAGCAAAACTAGCGGCAGAATATCTGTTGCTGCGGTAGTAGGTACTACTTAGACAACCTCCTGCCAAGGAGATCTACCACCAAGAAAATTAGAATCTTATTAATTTAAAACTGATTTTGTTGAAATGTCCTACGATATTTGTTTAGGTACCTTACATTAAATAAATATCCTGATTCTGATCTCCTAAAATTAGTTACGTAAAAACCCTTAAACCACAAAAAAACAAACTATCCACCCTTTCACTTTACACCCTAAAGAAAAAGGATCTTTTTTTTTCTTTTGTTCCATTGTTTACAAATCCCAAGAGCTTAGTTCCGTTATCCGCCGCGTGGCGCGCGCGCGTCGTCTCAGGTTGCTGAGGGCTCTCAGTCTTTGTCGTAGTTTCCTGTCAGTTAAGACTGACAGTCTTGAGATGTGCTTCAGCTAATGGTTTTAGGGACCTCATAAACTTAATTGGTACAAAAATCAATGCTGCGAAGATGTTTAATTTGGAACAATGATTTTAACTTTTTTGTGTTTCATATTCATTTTCAAACCTCAGCAATGAGCTTGAGCTGCCGGTGAAGGAAAACATCGTGAGGAAAGGATAGCATGTACCTTCTTTCTAGTCACGATGAAGTCTGAAGGTCTCTCCTTATCTACTGGCTGCCGAAACTTCAATACTTTTTTGTAGCGATGATAGCTCAGTAGTTAGTGCGGTCGGTTTGCGTGCCGAAGGGCGTGGCTACAAACCCCAACATTTTTTTTTGTTATGACTATACACACAGCGCCATCTGGCCCCAAACTAAGCAGAGCTTGTGTGATGGAAGTCAGATAACTGATAGAATACATAAATACTTTTTTTTGTAAATGCATACAGAACACCCAGACACAGAACAAACATTTGTTTATTGGTAAGAGATAACGCCTGTCCATGACCATTACAGCGATACACAGAACTTTGAGTAACAAAACAAAGTCCAGGGTATCACTGCTTTGGCGCTCACTACTTTGAGACTTTCGATGGTAAGTCTCAACAGCCCAGTAATGTCGCTGCAGTACCTACCCTTCAAACTTGAACACAGTAATGTTTACACACTACTGCTTAGCGGCAGAATAACTGGTACTGCGGTGGTACCTATCTAGACCACCTCCTGCTAATGAGTTCTACCACCAAGTAAAGGTGAGCTGTGGTCAAACACCTAGCCAGTCAACCATATAAAAAAAAAGTTACCTTGTTCACTACTATTTCTATGAAAATTCGTAAGCTGGTGTTAACTTAAAAAATAACCTGATTTTCTGAAGGTGGTTCGATTTCAATACAAATAATTCTTTGCCATTTACGGACAAATGGAGCATAATTTTACAGTGAAATCACAGCTACTGCCATTTATTTTGCTCTTTATTTGCGGTAAATCACAATTGCTTGCAAATAAAGAGCAAAATAAATGCCGGTAGCTGTGACTTCACTGTAAAATTATGCTCCATTTGTCCATAAATGGAAACATTTATTTGTATGGAAATCGAACCACCTTAAATGTTTTCGTCGGTCATAAATTCAATAAAGGAGCAGTTGGTAAATATTGGCGACGTCAAAGAGTGCTAAAAGCCCTTTCATCGTCTCTAATCTCAAAAATTGGCAAATCAAAGCCCTTTATAATAAATTGAGGAACAGACCCCAGGGTCGAATTGAGTACAATATTATGGTGGCGAAATTAAATTACAGTGCGATTGGAATAAATTTGCAGACTTGTGTCGGGAGATTAAGAGTTAAAACCGACAATTTAAAAAGAAATAAAGAAAGAAAATCATTTATTCTTCCTTATAAAACACTAGACACAACAACAGATAAGTACAAACAACACACACAAATAAACAGATACAGATTAACATCATCATCATCATCATCATCATCCACAGCTTTCTTTATCCCACTGCTGGGTATAGGCCTCTCTCTTGTCATGCCATCTGCCTCGGTCCTGTGCCAATCTGGTCCATAAGCGTGTCTTTTAAAGTTTTTACTAAACAGATTAACGTAACGACAACAAATTATAAAAATACAAAAAACAATTATACAAATGATTTTATTATTAATTTATTACATAATCTTTTTAGTAGAGTAAAATTAATATTAAATGTTTTTTTTTAATATAGGTACAATAATGTACACTTATAAATAAATAAAATAACTAAATAAACAAATATCGTCGGACTATACACACAGCGCCATCTGGCCCCAAACTAAGCAGAGCTCGTATGATGGAAGTCAGATAACTGATATAATACATATAATACTTTTTTTTTTTGTAAATACATACTGAACATACATACATACAGAACACCCAGACATTTGTTTATTCACAAAATGTTTGCCGTGAGTGGGAATCGAATTTTTTTTTTATATATGAAAAATAATGAGACGAACGAGACGCTCTCGTGATGGTAAGAGATAACGCCTGTCCATGACCATTGCTGCGATACACAGAACGTTGAGTAACAAAACAAAGACCAGGGCATCGCTGCTTTGGCGCTCATTACTTTGAGACTTTCGATGGTCAGTCTCAACAGCCCAGTAATTTCGCTAGCTGCAGTACCCTTCAAACCGGAACACAGTAATGTTTACACACTACTGCTTGGCAGCAGAATATCTGGTACTGCGGTGGTGCCTACCTAGACGACCTCCTGCTAAGGAAATCTACCACCAAGTAACAATAAATACAGAACACCCAGACACAGAACAAACATTTGTTTATTCACAAAATGTTTGGCCTGAGTGGGAATCGAACCCATATTTGTGTCAAACACAATCAATGAAAAATAATAAATATTAATCTGTTGTTTTTGTTTTGTTATTTGTATGTTGATATTTTGAGAGGAGTTATTTACATAGTAGTTTGTTTGTTTGAAATTTTTATTTTGTTTTGTTTACTGGTATCTGGTCATACCAATTAGTATGACCAGAATTATACTGAGGTGAGCCCCTATTTTGTAACTGTTTGTCTCTTTGTTGTGTTCTATGTTACAAAATAAAATTATTTTCTCTTTCTTAATTAATCAATTATAATAACAAATGTCAAAAAAAAGGTAAATATTATAAAATTAAAATAAGAATAAGATGCCACGCCAGCGCTTGAATAAAATTTAACTTGTGACGATAGGGCTGCCCACTTAGCCAATGCGAGCTTACTAAAGATTATACCAGAAGAAGTCATCTGTCACAACATTGCGCGTGGTCTATCTCACGATCTGGGTTGGAAAGCACTTGAAGCACTTTGCACTTGACACCGCTAATTGGAAAGGTGCAGGGAAACCGCTGAAGATCGCGGAAGCTGAGTAGCCGGCCTTAATGTCATAATTATTCATCCAACAAAGGTTTTTGGGAAGCGAAATCAAATTTTAAAACTCGCTAAATAATTTACTTATTTGGCCAAACTAATAGAACACAGTAAATGTTCCTCAACTGTCCCGTTATTTGGTTGAACATCTACCTACTTCAAGGGCGTGGGCGTGGGTTCGATTCCCACCAGATTAAATATTAATATGACGATTTTTTTAATTTAATTGTAATGAGATGAACGAAGCGCTCTCCTGATGGTAATAGATAACGTCTGCCCATGACCATTGCAGCGATACACAGAACTTTGAGTAACAAAACAAAGTCCAGGGCGTCACTGCTTTGGCGCTCATTACTTTGAGACTTTCGATGGTTAGTCACAACAGCCCAGTAATTTCGCTGCAGTACCCTTCAAACCAGAACACAGTAATGTTTACACACTACTGCTTGGCGCCAGAATAACTGGTACTGCGGTGGTACCTACCTAGGCGACCTCCTACTAAGGAGATCTACCACCAAGTATGTTCCCACCGTTTTTTCCCAGGTATCTGTTTAAGTTTTTTTTTTATAGCTGACAGGCTAGGTGTTTGACCACAGCTCACCTGATGTTAAATGAAGGTGTGGTCGCTGATGGTAAAGCACACCTAGCCTGGAATGGATCTGGCTCTCAAGTGAGGCTGCCGGAGCACACCGTTAGATGCTTGGCGGCAGATTTTCAACTCTCGTGTGGTAGCTAGTCAGCCGAGTACTAGAGAGTATACGCTACCACCATGCTATGGTTTCCTCTCGATGTATTCCTTCACCGGCAGCTCAAGCTCATTGTTGGGGTTTGAACCCACGCCCTTCGGCATGTGAACCTACTGAGCTAACCACTGAGCTATCATCGCTACATTGTACATTCCCACGATGCTACAGCCTATGCCGTGAGCAAACCTATTGAACGGGAAGAGCTCTTTGCAAAGATCGGCGATACGACACGTGCGAAATTTCTGTTGCATCAACAATTACTGTTTTCATCCCCTTAGGACTTTGTGGGGGTAAGTAGCTACTTTTTGTTATAAAAAAAAGATAAAAACGCTCTCCTGATGGTAAGTGACACTTTAATTATATCTTTTGGTCTGAATTGTACTACAACTCTTTACAGCGCTGTTTTTTTTTCTTTGGTTTTGTCGTCGCATTTTGAGCATTTGCCAGTGTCAAGTGTATTACATTTTCAAGTTTCAATAAGTTGCTTCGCAGCTTTAGTTATAGTCAAAGTCCAGTCTCAGACTTGACTGATACGGACTAGACTTGACCAATCAAGTCTAGTCCGTATCAGTCAAGTCTAGTAAAAAAAAAAAGTATTTCAGTAGTCTATCAGTTATCTGACTTCCATAGCACAAGTTCTGCTTAGTTTGGGGTCAGATGGCGCTGTGTGTAATGTCCTATGATATAAAAAAAATACCTTGGACACTTAATATAGTATTTATAATTTCATCAGTCGATTTTTTGTATTTTTGTGGCAACCCTATCTGTTAGGGGTTTCTTCTTGCACCCTTTGTGCCGCGCCCTCTATCAACCCTGTAGGTGCACTTGTCCTGTACATGCGTCACAAAGAAAGTGTTTTCATTTTTAACAGACTCAAAAAAAGGAGGAGGTTCTTAATTCTTTTTTTTTTGTAATGTTTGTTACGAGATAATTCCGCCAATTATGAATCGATTTTGATGATTCTTTTTGTTAGGTAGATCATACGAAAAATCAACAAAAATCTTAAAAATTGTATACGTCGATGATTTTACAAAAAAACCATGTCCTTTTTTTTCATCTTTTATCTTATGAATCTTAATTACTAATCTTCTTGCAGAAGAAACAAAGTACAGAAAAAATAATTACTACTATCACCCTCAAGTTGAAAATCTACCGCCATACCGTGTATTCCGGTAGCCTTTTAAGAGCCAGTTCCATTCCAGGCTAGGTGTGCTTTACCATCTTCGACCACACCGTCAGTTAACATCAGGTGAGCTGTGGTCAAATACCTAGCCCATCAACAATCCCACTAATATTATAAATGTGAAAGTTTGTATGGATGTTTGTTACGCTTTCACGCAAAAACTACTGAACGGATATGAATGAAATCTGGTATGGAGGTAGCTGAGACCCTGGATTAACACATATGCTACTGTTTATCCCGAAAACATGTAGCGGGTAACACAGCGGGGCGCAGCTAGTAAAAAATAAAAATAAAACTCTGACTTCATCATAATCAGCCTATATTAGTCCACTGCTGGACATAGGCCTCTCCCAAGACACGCCACTCAGCCCGATCTTCGGCTTTTCGCTTCCATCCACTGCCAGCTGTCCTACCAATACGCGGTCTCCACTCTAGAACACGTCTACCCCAGCGGTTATCGGTTCTGCGACAGATATGTCCAGCCCATTGCCACTTCAGCTTGCTAATACGCTGAGCTATGTCAATGACTTTAGTTCTCTGGCGAATTACTTCGTTTCGGATCCGATCCCTCAGAGAAATGCCAAGCATGGCTCTAAACTCTGACTTAATTTTCAATATTAACAAAATTTATCTTCCATTATCCACTTAAACTATTATTATCAAAAATACCATGTATTTATCGAAGCTTGTAATAGAGACATTAGCGAGAAAGGTCAGAAAGCATCGAGGGAGCTGGCATTTGGCGTAATTGCTCTTAATCTATTTTCACATCGTGGTAGGGTACTTTTTAGTGCTCGGCTGGCTAGCTACCACCCTGAAGTTGGAAATCTGCCGACGAGCAACGGTGTATTCCTACAGTCTCACTTTATAGCTAGTTCCCATTCTAGGTAGGCACTTATCATCGACCACACCGTCACTTTTAATGAGATCAGATGCGATCAAACAATTGTTGGAATTTGAACGCAAACCCCAGAAATATAATTTGCATTGAGATGGTACTGGTTGTCTAGGTGGGTACCAACGCAGTACTAGATATTTTGCCGCCAAGCAGTAGTGTGTAAACAATACTGTGTCCAGGCTTGAAGGGTACTGAGCTAGCGAAATTACAGTGCTGTTGTGACTGACCATCAAAAGTCTCAAAGTAATGAGCGTCAAAGCAGCGACTTTGTTTCGGACTCAAGGTTCTGTGTATCTCTGTGTATTATCTCTTACCATCAGGAGAGCGTCTCGTTCGGCTCATTACCATTACATAAAAAAAGATGTCATCGCTTCAAAATTAGTATTTCTACACTTTTCCATAAAATATCTTGCATAAATAATCCAATCAAAATATTAGACTTCCTATCTCACGTTGATCTTAAAATCTATCCACCCCATTTCATACCTTTGATAACATCGCCCCCGCACTAACAAATCTAATAACGTCTAATTTAATAGTCCTTAATAATAACAATTGTTATATCAGCCCTTCTATTATCTAAGGATGTCCACATTATCAATAAAATATATCGTAGGACATTTCATACAGCGCCATCTATAGCTATTGCAACATAACCGATGTGCCGTGATTGTCCGACGCAAAAAAAAAATTAAAGACATTTCGAAGCGACTGGTCCTCGCTTCGGGGAATCTCAGAGCTGGCGCCTACCTACGTCAGTAGCTAAGCTTAGAAATACAACAGGGCAATGCCGCCAGCGTACTGGGAATCCTACCGCGCGGCAGCGACCTCGACGGCGTGTTCATTTTATAGTTGGATAGTTTATTTACTTGGTGGTGGATCTCCTTAGCAGGAGGTCATCTAGGTAGGTACCACCGCAGTACCAGATATTCTGCCGCCAAGCAGTAGTGTGTACACATTACTGTGTTCCGGTTTGAAGGGTACTGCAGCGAAATTACTGGGCTGTTGAGACTAACCATCGAAAGTCTCAAAGTAATGAGCACCAAAGCAGCGATGCCCTGGACTTTGTTTTGTTACTCAAAGTTCTGTGTATGGCTGTAATGGTCATGGACAGGCGTTATCTCTTACCATCAGGAGAGCGTCTCGTTCGTCTCATTATTTGTCACATAAAAAATAAATTAAGTTTGCATTTTTTTTTTATGTAAAAATAATGAGACGAACGAGGCACTCTCCTGATGGTTTTTGACTTGTAACATTGGTGTCAATAAAATATTTGTATTTGATGGTAAGAGATAACGCCTGTCCATAATCATTGAAGCATTAGACACAACTTTGAGTAACAAAAAAATCCTCGCCGCTTTGGCGCTCACTACTTTTTTTTTATATGTGAAAAATAATGAGACGAACGAGACGCTCTCCTGATGGTAAGAGATAATGCCTGTCCATGACCATTGCAGCGATACACAGAACTTTGAGTAACAAAACAAAGCGATGATAGCTCAGTGGTTAGCGCGGTAGGTTCGCATGCCGAAGGGCGTGGGTTCAATGAGCTTGAGCTGCCGGTGAAGGAAAAAGATCTTGAGGAAACCATAGCATGGTGGTAGCGTACTTTCTAGTACTCGGCTGGCTAGCTACCACCCTCAAGTTTAAAATCTGTCGCCAAGCATCTAACGGTGTGTTCCGGCAGCCTCACTTGAGAGCCAGTTCCATTCCAGGCTAGATGTGCTTTACCATCTTCGACCACACCTTCACATAACACCAGGTGAGCTGTGGTCAAACAACTAGCCTGTCAACACTAAAAAAAAAAAGTTCAGGGCATCACTTTTTTGGCGCTCATTATTTTGAGACTTTCGATGGTTAGTCCATCATAATTAATAATATTATGCTGGGCTGTTGAGACAAAAAAAAATGTTGTTGGAAAAAAATACAATTCGAGATAAACACTTGATTTCTCAATCGCCAACCCTCTAATTTAATCCAATCCACATAATCACAACAAATCCGAACTTTTCTCATATCAATTTGTTCGCTTATTTGATGGTTAATTTCATTCATTAAATGTTTTTATTACAAAATCATAGCAATAACTTTCACCCTTGTTCATTACACCGTGTTCTCTTTTATCGTTTCTATTTCACCCCTTCGCGTGGGGTGAACAAAGGATGAATTAGACGAAAATTGTGCTTGCGATTCGTTTAGGAAAGTTTTACAAAGGTACCTAATAGGTAGTGATTTTATTATACCATCATAACCTACTGTTTGCCGCTACTAACTTTCATAGTTGTTTATTTCAAGATTCGATATCGCTTTAATGCGATATCACATGCGGTTGGAAGAAATATGTTTCACAAAAAATGTCACGTTTTCAATAGAGCAATAATACGGACATTTTACGCAGCGCTATCTAGCCCCAAACTAAGCCAAGCGTGTACTATGGGAACCAGATTACTGATAGAATACTTATAAACCTTATTAATTATAATTATGTGCCATCTGGCCCCAAACTAAGCAGAGCTTGTAGTGTGATGGAAGTCAGATAACTGATAGAATACATAAATACTTTTTTTTTGTAAATCCATACAGAACACCCAGACATAGAACAAACATTTGTTTTATTCACAAAATATTTGCCCTGAGTGGGAATCGAACCCACGCCGTACAGCTCTCAAGGCAGATATACTACCAATGAGCCAACGGGGCTGTCAAATATAGATCAAACTTTAATCGTTACATACATGTTTGTCCTGGTGGCAATCGAACCTATGTCTTATAGATCTTGAAGCAGATATTCTACCAAATAAACTAACCGGGCTAAACATAGCTGGCTGGCTGTATTTATTTATAATATGTGGTGCTCAGTGGTTAGCGCGGTAGGTTCGCATGCCGACGGGCGTGGGTTCAAACCCCAATAATGAGCTTGAGCTGCCGGTGAAGGAAAACATCGTGAGGAAACCATAGCATGGTGGTAGGGTACTTTAGTACTCGGCTGGCTAGCTACCACCCTCAAGTTGAAAAATCTGCCGTCAAGCATCTAACAGTGTGTTCCGGTAGCCTCACTTGAGAGCTAGTTGCATTCCAGGCTAGGTGTGCTTTACCATCTTCGACCACACCTTCACTTGACATCAGGTGAGCTGTGGTCAAACACCTAGCATGTCAACCAAAAAAAAAAAAAAAAACTGTATTTTAGAGGTAAATCTTTACATAGCTTATAACTTGTTTTGGTTACAACAAGGATGAAGATTTCAAAAATTAGAATATCCTTTATTATGTTTATAACCAGGTCTAAATCTCGCATATAAATACCATGAAAGTGCAAACTACAATTAGTATTTTGTGCGCGATTAAGACCTGATGATAAATGTGTTTAAATCGCGAAAGTATAATCCTACTAATATGATTGGATTGCATGTATGTTTGTTACTCTTTCACGAAAAAACTACAAAACAGTTTTGGATGAAATTTGGTATGGAGGTAGCTGAGACTCTGGATTAACACATAGGCTACTTTTTATCCCGAAAACATGTAGCGGCTAACACCGCGGGGCGCAGCTAGTAATTAGATAAATGTAATATATCATCCTCGTTGTAATAACAGGTTGCTGATATGTTTCGAATTTTTTTTTTCTTTCTTTTTTTTTATATCTGACAGGCTATGTGTTTGACCACAGATCACCTGATGTTAAGTGACGGTGTGGTCGATGATGGTAAAGCACACCAAGCCTGGAATGGATCTGGATCAAGTGAGGCTGCCGGAACACACCGTTAGATGCTTGCCGGCAGATTTTCAACCACCATGCTATGGTTTCCTCACGATGTTTTCTTTCACCGGCAGCTCAAGCTCATTGTTGGGGTTTGAACCCACGCCCTTCGGCATAAATTCGGCTTCGGCCCTTCGCATCTAGCCGAGACGTCCTTAAGTCGTATTGTCTCTTGGAGCTCTTGATAGCTATTAAAATAAGAAGAAAACTATTTTGTAGTTCATAGTCTCCCGAACTAGTCTAACACTGTATTCTAGCAAAAACAATTGTTATTTTAGGTTTAATAAAAACCTCGACTTTATTGTTGTCAAACCGACTAATAAGGAGATACACGTCGATATTCCTCTCAGATCTGAGGGAACGTGATACCAAACCGTGATGTGAACGATATGATCGTTTTGGTAAATTACCTAAGTCGCAGTCAAAGTCATGATCAAGTCCGGGTCAATCCAGTATAGCGGTAAACACTACCTTATATATCGAAAAACATTTAAAAGAAAATAAACACACATTTAAATTTTCATTTTATTGAGCATCCAAAATAATACTTATACGCTAAATACATTTTATTCTACTCAATGACTAGACTGTGTTCTTACGTTGACTAGAGAAACTAAGACTAATATTGCACTTATATAACTTTTAAATAGATATTAAGACCAATTTTTCGGGGTTTAGTTGAGTTCTAAACTTATTAAAAAAAGTTCTGTACTCGTCTAATGAATCAAGTAAACATTTAGTAAATTAGGAACAAAAAAAACCTTCAAAATTAGCCTCCTTAATTAATAAACTAATAAGGTAAGTACATAATTTTATTTTATACTCTAAGACTCACAATATTTTTTTTCTGTGGTTTATTGTTAGATAACTCAAGATCTCAGATTCGATTTCTGGCTACTTTACTTACTATGGGTGGGTTCATCGCTTTGCAAGGATGGGGGCTCATGCAGTGCCTAAGACTTGTGACCCAGGGGCAGTCTGTCCTGTCTGTCGGCCTGTCAACCATAAAAAAGGCTGAAGTACGTATCAACGCTCAAATTCACTGCGTGTACTTCCATCCCTGCCTAACTAATTGATAATTAATTTGATATGATCCTGCCAACGCTGCTTTGGAAACTCTTTCCAGCTATCTATTTATAAATGTTCTTGTGTTTGCTCAATGCAAACACACAGAGCAAATACGATGCGTGGAAACGTCAATTGACAGTCTTAGACGTTTACTAAAGATAATCTCTAGCGTGGAGAAGCTCGACTAAAATCTCAAACGATCATTATAGCAACACTATCTGGTCAGTCTTCGGATGTGTGACCGTGAGTTGCATTTTGTTCTGAGCCCTTGAAGTGTACATTCAATTGTAGTTGAAAATCTGCCGCCAAGCATCTAACGGTGTGTTCCGGCAGCCTCACTTGAGAGCCAGTTGCATTCCAGGCTAGGTGTGCTTTACCATCTTCGGCCACACCTTCACTTGACATCAGGTGAGCTGTGGTCAAACACCTAGCCTGTCAAACATTAAAAAAAAAAAAAAATAGGTCCTGCCTGTTTCTATAACAACAACCGTCGAGTCATGTCGGACTGACCATCCAGCCTATACAACCTTTTACTGACGTCATACGATATTGAAACAGCTCAATATCGCTTTCAAATCTGCGCGATATCGATCGTATCGCGCTGTCGATAAGCTGCCTAGTTGTGACGTTCTTATGAGTGGGAAGAATTATTTATTATTATTTAAAGTTCGAAGCCACGTATTCACTACGAACAAATATCTGCTAAGTATCTATGATTTCGGGTAATAGAGACCTTGTTTTATGACTGACATTTATTTAAAATTAAGAGTTTTTTTTTAGAAAGAAAAAGAAAACATCTATTTTGTCACACTACATATATAAATAATATAAAGACGACATAAATAATAACAATAATACTAAAATGGTTGTCGCTGTTCATTTTTAACTTTAATTGACATTTTTGTTATATTTATTTCCTCAAACAAGTGAATTCAGTTGTTGAGAAAATACTAAATATTTTTAGTAGTAAGATTTTTAAAAGGAACAAGAAAACTTAGATAGCTCAGTGGTTAGCGCGGTAGGGTCGCATGCCGAAGGGCGTGGGTTCAAACCCCAACAATGAGCTTGAGCTGCCGGTGAAGGAAAAACATCGTGAGGAAACCATAGCATGGTGGTAGGGTACTTTTTAGTACTCGGCTAGCT
The DNA here is from genome assembly GCA_905404145.2 of Biston betularia. Lineage (NCBI taxonomy): Eukaryota > Metazoa > Arthropoda > Insecta > Lepidoptera > Geometridae > Biston > Biston betularia. Next base: position 1,028,204 of record FR989891.1, read on the forward strand.
ACCACCCTCAAGTTGAAAATCTGCCGCCAAGCATCTAACGGTGTGTTCCGGCAGCCTCACTTGAGAGCCAGTTCCATACCAGGCTAGGTGTGCTTTACCATCTTCGACCACACCTTCACTTAACATCAGGTGAGCTGTGGTCAAACACCTGGCCTGTCAACCATTAACGGGCAAGTCTTGTGAAATAAGGCAATCGATGTGTTTTTGTCAACATTTTTGTGCCGTTATACATCATGTGGAAGTTTGAAATTAATGAATACTATAGTACATATCCTGAATTATTATGCTTGGAGAAAAAATAGTTTCAAACGCTTTTCGTTTCTTGAACTTATGAAATAGAATATGGCCAAATTATTTTTAAGCCGTAATCTTGACATCAAAATAATTATAGGAAAGGCGCAATTTTATAGATGCTAACTTTGATGCAGATACATTTAAGGCTTAGACCTTTTATTGTACGTTTTGTTTATTCTATTAGCAGATAAGTACGGATAGTTTGATGAAAATTTCTGATAGTGCCTGCTGAAAATCTCTTTTCTGCGTTACGTCTGTTGCTGTTTTATTTTGGTAGGCGCTACAAACCATCGAGAATCTCTGAATCTGACAATCTAACGTCACGAGTCTCGTGGTCGTGTATAGCACGTCACGAGAGGCCGAAAGAGGTGGACGCGCGGTGGCGGCGGTACCGAGCACCGCGCGCATGCTTCCCGCCCGTTTTGTATTTGACACTTGACACTGGCAAATATTCAAAACGCGATGCCAAAACAAAAAAAAAACTTCTGTCATAATGTAACAGATAATCAATGTAAAATCCGCTTCCGGCAATAGGAATAAACATTCTGTCTCCTTCTTGCTCGTGGCTATAGTAATTTAACTCTCCTTATCTATTTTAGCGTGACGTCAATGTATTCAAATCTAACGTCAGACGTATGTACGGCTGTGTGAGTGGAAAATATCAATGTAGGTGTTCAAGCAGAAGTTCCCACGGTCGAGGACTTGGCCCTTAAAAAAAAAAAATACAGTCACGGGAGCAGGCGACTAGTAATAGTTACTATTAAGCTACATTTTTTAAGGTTGGTGTATGACCACAGCTCACATGATGTTACCACACCGTCACTAAACATCAAGTGAGTTATGGTCAACAGTTGAAAAAAAACGTCACGATATCGCCCGACTTCAGCCGATATATCCAGCGATATTTGTTTCCAGTGAATATAGCTTCAATCACATACACTAGCGATTTAACAGGCAAGAAGGTTTGTTTATTGAGAGATGTTTAAGTGTTGTTGGTAGCGGAGTAGTGCTGGGAGTAGGTCTCACCGACGATGTCGATGTCGCTGTCGCTGTGCTCGCTTTCAGAGTCGGAGGAATGTCTCGCTTCTTCACTTATCTGTGGGCAATGCAACCGATTGAATCTTCATTCTTGGATGGAACTAACCGTCAATAAATTGTTGACTTCATTTAAAAAAGGGCCTATTATAATTATGTACCTAGTACACATATTATATATAATATATATTATTATTTACTTTGACATTTATATTTTCCTGATATTGATTTGCATAATTTGTTTTGACATTTTTGTAATTTATTACTTTGACATATAGATTTTCCTGATATTTTACACCTTGCATAATTCGTTTTGACATTTGTCATTTTGATTACCTTGCGCATCTCAGTATGTTGTGGCTGTTTTGTCGTAAAATCCACTGCAGATCCTGTGAACAAAGTATAATTAAGAACATACTGTAAACATTTTTTAATTTGCGTAGAACCTGAAAGCAATGCCGCCAAAGCATTTTTGGCATGTTGCCTGAATTCAAAATCAATTGATCTCGTCTTGAGGCTTAGGTATGCCTTGACGTTCTCCTCATGGTAAGAGATAATGCATGCCCATGCCCATTGCAGCTATGATGAACTGTTATTAGCAAAACAAAGCCCAGGGCTTTGCTGCTTTGGCCGCTCATTACTTTGAGTCTTTCGATGGTTAGTCTTAGTATCCAGTACCAGCCCTGGAATTTCTCTGCTGCCCTAACCCTGTACCAGGTACCTACCTAGGCGACCTCCAGCTAAGAAGATCTACCAGCGAGTTTAATGATTTTTTTATTGATTTGTCTGTGACAATCGCCAAAATTGTGTGTGCTAAGTTTCTAACATATGCTATATTTTTTCTGATTTAAGGAGTTTTAGTGTACTTGCACAATAGAGAGTTACTATCTATCTACATAATTATAAAACTTTTGAATATTAAATCGTCGATGTAAATTTTAATAGTTGTACATAAAAAATATTTCATACAAGCGGACGCCTCGCGGTTTCACGCGCGTAATTCCAGTTCCCGTGGTAATACAGGGATAAAAAGTAGCCTATGTCACCCGGGGATAGTGTAGCTTCACAACGGGGAAAGAATTTTTGAAATCGGTCCTGTAGTTTCGGAGCCTATTCAATACAAAAAAACAAACAAATCTTTTCTCTTTATAATAGTACTAGCTGATGCTTCGCGGTTTCACCCGCATAGTTCCCGTTCCTGTGAGAATACAGTAAAAAGGTAGCCTATGTCACTCGGGGATAGTGTAGCTTCCCAACGGTAAAAGAATTTTTGAAATCGGTCCAGTAGTTTCTGAGCCTATAGATTCGATACAAACAAACAATATACACAATACATACAATTACAGGGCTGTTGAGACTAACCATCGAGTCTCAAAGTAATGAGTGCCAAAGCAGCGATGCCCTGGACTTTGTTTTGTTACACAATTCTGTGTATCGCTGTAATGGTCATGGACAGGCGTTATCTCTTATCATCAGGAGAGCGTCTCGTTCGTATCATTACTTTTTACGTAAAAAAAAAACAATACAATCTTTCCTCTTTATAATATTATAGATAATTGAATATTTATCGCATGAAACACTTCAGAAACTGCACGAATTCCCAAATCAATTATGCAACGTCAAGTTTGAACATGAAGTTTGTGTCTTGGGAATCGCAAACTATTTCCAACTGAATAAGTAGGAAATGGTTTGCAAATTTGCAACAATAACTAGATGAAAGGCAGAAGCTTCAATGAAGGTCATTTGTATCAAATGTTTTTTTTAATCGGCACAACTTAATTGGTAATCAATTTGTGCATTATGTTGGAAAGGATGATCCAGATGACAAAAATAGATATAATAGAATAGAATATGACTCTTTTGTACACCGATACATTGAAAAATGTGTATTGTATGATTTATGTTACCTATAGTTGACCATGTACCTATTATAATTATTTAGCTGACAATGAATTTTTTTTATGTGAAAAGTAATGAGACGACCGAGACGCTCTCCTGATGGTAAGAGATAACGCCTCTCCATGACCATTGCAGCGATACACAGAACTTTGAGTTTTTTTTAATGTAAAAAGTAATGAGACGAACGTGACGCTCTCCTGATGGTAAGAGATAACGCCTGTCCATGACCATTGCAGCGATACACAGAACTTTGAGTAACAGAACAAAGTCCAGGGTGCTTTTGGTGCTCATTACTTTGAGACTTTCGATGGTTAGTCTCAACAGCCCAGTAATATTAAAAAATATTTAAAAAGAAAAAAAAACTAATAAAGAATGATTATTATTATTATTATAATTTTATTTGACATAATGAATTATATAATTGTTATTAAGAATAATTGACTAACATGTGCCTACATATCAAAAATATAATTTACTCTATGCCTACTTACAATATTGCATTAGGATAAAAACCAGTAACGATAATTGTAGTTTTTTGAAATAAATGAAATGAAATGAAATTACATTCAGAAAAAAACAACAGAAACAAGAAGTTTTAGCGGTAATACAACGGCGGCCTTATCGCCTAATGATTTTTTCCTGGATGGACAGAACAGAGCCTCGATCACGAACGACTTGCGAAAAAGTAAAAAATTTGTAGAATTCGATAAATGTTCGTGATCGATGCTCTTAAGGTGGTTCGATTTCCATACAAATAAATTTTTGCCATTTATGGACAAATGGAATATAATTTTACAGTGAAATCACAGCTACTGGCATTTAATTTGGTCATTAGGTATGTGCGGCAAATCACAATTGCTTGAATAAAACAGTAGATTATTAGAATACCATACTGTTTTATTCAAAAATTATAATTCATTAATTTGATTTTATGCTATATAATACTGTTTTAATCAAGCAATTGTGATTTACCGCAAATAAAGACCTTCCTTCTTTCCTCAAGGCACATGCTAATATCGTTAGCGGGGTAAAAATAAATGTAAAATAAGTACCAAATAGGTGTAGGTACATAAAACGATACTGCACAACAAATATATTATCAGCGAAAATTGTACAAAATGGAAGTTATGAAATATACGATGATTTCTACCCAACTTGCCTACCCCCTCTGTCCCGTAATTTCCGAGACAACCTCAAGATGGTGAAATCTAATTTGACAGAACGCCTTAGCGCCGCAACCCAAGACGTCGGTTCGTAGGGTTGTCACTGATTCGGAAACAATGATTTATTCTGGAACATTATTATAAATTTAATAATTTTATATCTTAACTATAATAGGGATTAACTGGGGATGGATGGCAGAAAATGCTTTAGCATTAAGTCCTCTCTTTGGACATGTTTTTTTAGTATTAAATAAATAAGGAATTTTGCATATAGGTTTCCTTGATACAGACATTGCCTGGTAAGGCAACCATAGATTTGTTGTTTTGTTAGCAAAGATATTATTATAAAAAATATTTTTTTTACTTAATTTTTTAACAGTTTTCCGATATAAACCGGCACACAGGTGTATGCTTGGTGGTAGATCTCCTTAAAAAGATATCATCTAGGCAGGTACCACCGCAGTAACAGATATTCTGCCGCCAAGCAGTAGTGTGTAAACATTTCTGTGTTCCGGTTTGAAGGGTAGTGCAACTAGCGAAATTACTGGGCTATTGAGACTAACCATCGGAAGTAATGAGTGCCAAAGCAGCGATGCCCCGCACTTTGTTTTGCAACTCAAAGTTCTGTGTATCATTGCAATGGTCATGGACATGCGTTATCTCTTACCATCAGGAGATCGTAACGTTTGTCTAATTACTTTTACATTAAAAAAAGAAGCCGTTCCAGTGTAAGAAAATACGGCTAAAAGGTAAAATACGTTACCCGAGTGGGTGTTCCCAGATAGATACAATCTAGGTGTCTTCAAGTCAATAGGGAATTGTTATGCTCTAGGCAAGCGTGTTCCATCGTAGACCGCATCTTCACTTTACATTATATTTAAAAGAAGACAACCACTCGTAAACTTTTTTTAAATGTTTGACGGGCTAGTTGTTTTACCACAGCTCACATGACATTAAGTGATTGTGAGGTTGAAGATGGTAAACACACTTAGCCTGGAATGGAACTGGCTCTCGAGTGAGGCTATCGCAGCACTGAAGGGTTGTATGTTAAATGATTACACTGAGAGGCGTGGGTTCAAATCCCAACACACATGAGCTTAAGCTGCCAATGAAGGAAACCATCGTGAAAAAACCATAGCACGGCGTACTCTCTAGTACTTCACGCTGTGCTATTAGTATTTCAGTGGTTATCATCTTCGACCGCATCGCCATTCAGATGGTGCAACATCAGATGCGCTGTGAACACCTGGCCTTATCAAACATTAAAAAAAAAGAAAAGTTCAATTGAATAATCACTGGTGTTAAAATTCAAAGCTGTCATTAGTTGAAAAACAACATTTTTGTTACCATGAGCCTTTTACCGCGTTGTCACGGTCATTATACGCATCATCATCATCATCATCACCCACAGCCTTCTTTTCCCCACTGCTGGGTATAGGCCTCTCTCTTGTCATGCCATCTGCCTCGGTCCTGTGCCAATCTGGTCCAGGTTCGACCCGCGACGGTGACAATATCGTCGATCCATCTTGCGGCTGGACGACCGACGCTCCGATTATACTCACAAAGCTATTATTTAGTATTATACTAAAAAGAAACAAATTTACTTAGATTAAAGTAAAAAACGATACGTAAAAAAATGGACATGAAAATGCGAACAAAAAATAGAAAAATCAAAATAAAAGTGAAGACTGACAACCCTACCTACAAAGTTATTTCGCCAAGATGGCCGCCGTCTTGGTTGCCTGGCAACGAAACGTCTTGGCCCACCTTCTAACAAATACCTACCGTATTACCGTCCATTATGGTATCAATTCATATGCAACCTGTTACTTTGCAAATATGGGTGTTGACAGGTTATAGGGCGAAAGAAAAATATGCTTTATGCTATTGACTTAGATATCATTTTACAGGGTCAAAGAGAGATTTATGAAGAAAATGGAAGACTTTTGATGGTGTGCGTAAGTTTACGTTTAAAAATGTTTCATATATGTACTCTTACTTATTGATTTTTAAAGTGGTTCGATTTCCATACAAATAAATGTTTGCCATTTGTGGACAAATGGAGCATAAATTTACAGTGAAATCACAGCTACTGGCATTTATTTTGGCCTTTATTTGCGGTAAATCACAACTGCTTGAATAAAACAGTAGATTAATAACATAAAATCAAATTTATGAATTTCGCGTCTCTTTGTTTACTTTTTCTAAACGATGAAACGGATTTACATCAATGAATTTCTTTGAGTAAAATAGTAGATTATTATTTATTTATTTATTACATAACATACAAAACAGAATGCAATAATATTCACAACAATACAAATACCTACACAATTGTTGATCTGTATTGCATTCCAAGACTACGCATGTCTAGGAGCATTGCAATTAAGTACGTCATTTAAAAAAGTCGTTAGATGATAATTGGTTTTTAATTTAATTATGCTAATAATTTACTGTTTTACTCAAGCAATTGTAATTTACCGCAAATAAAGATCAAAATAAATGCCTGTAGCTGTGATTTCACTGTAAAATTATGCTCCATTTGTCCATAAATGGCAAAAATTTATTTGTATGGATATCGAACCACCTTAAGTTGAAAATTTGCCGCCAAGCGCTTAACGGTATGTTTCGGCAACCTCACTTGAGAGCCTTGAGCCTTGAGCCTATTCCAGGCTTGATGTGCTTTACTATCTTTGACCACATCAGGTGAGCTATGGTCAAACACCTGGCTTGTCCACCATAAAGAAAAAAAAGCTACAATTTCGCGATTTAACAGTTGTATCCACAGTAAAACGAGTACAATACACCCTTTCGGCTAAGTATACCCTATCCTTATAACCCCGTATGAACTCACCTCTCTGCTGTTGTTGTTTTCTCAGCTGCTTCTTATGTTTCATCCTTCTGTTTTGGAACCAGGTCTTAACCTGTTAAAATACATAAACAATAGTTTATTTGTGACAAAGAAGACACATCAAATACAAAATACAAATACAAATAAATTTAATGGTTCATCAAAATAGTACAGGTACAAATGTACCTATAGTAACCCTGCCTGCAGCTGTAGCCTTCGCTGTGTTGCTGCAGACAGTGTCTTCCCACTAAGGTTTAAAAAAAAAACATTGAACACATAATAGATATGTTATGTTATGATTATGAAATACATTTTTTTTTTATGGTTGACAGTCTAGGTATTTGACCACAGCTCACCTGATGTTAAGTGATGATGTGGTCGAAGATGGTAAAGCACACCTAGCCTGGAATGGAACTGATAAATAATAGATATAAATAAATATAAATATCGTAGGACATTACACACAGCGCCATCTGACCCCAAACTAAGCAAAGCTTGTACTATGGAAGTCAGATAACTGATAGAATACTTAATTTTTTTTTTTGTAAATACATACTTATAATACATACAGTACACCCAGACACAGATCAAACATTTGGTTTTATGTCACAAAATGCTTGTCCTGGGTGGGAATCGAACCCACGCCCCACAGCTCTTGAAGCAGACATGCCACCAATGAGCCAACAGGACTGTCAAAAACCTAAAAAAATAATAGATATGTTATGATATTAATACGTAATAATTAGTTGTTTAATATTTAATTTCCATGATATTAATTATATTAACTGACTAGGCTAGGCAAGCAATGAAACGTCATCGATCCAAGTAATTTGCCTAGCTGCTGTTCGATCAAATAGCTAAGTATCATTCAGGCCGCTAGTTGAACGGCGCTGTTTTGTTAAGAGCCTAGGCTATTCATTGAACGGCTAATTAAACTAGTTGGCTGCGATATATCTACATTCTAATAACAATACATCCTAATACATTGAATAAGGAGGCTAGAGGAGGCTTCAGGTGACCAGAATGCTGGTATCTACTTTGGTCAAAAGCTAAGCATTGCCATCCAGCGTGGCAATGCTGCCAGCATTCTGGCCACATATCCCTCCTCTGACGGTTTTTTAGACAAAGTTTTTTGTATACATTTTGTAAATAGGTAATATAATTTAAGGTATTTTTTATTTTGTTTAATAAATAAGGTACAGCTGTACAGGAATGTAACATTGAATAACTAATAATACACTAATATATTCTACTGTACGTATTATAAGTATGTATTTACAAAAAAAAAGTATTTAAGTATTTTATCAGTTATCTGACTTCCATAGTAGGTACAAGCTTTGCTTAGTTTGGGGTCAGATGGCGCTGTGTGTAATGTCCTGCGATATTTATTTATTTTATTTATATTCATCATCCACAACCTTCTTTATCCCACTGCTGGGTATAGGCCTCTCTCTTTACATGCCATCTGCCTCGGTCCTGTGCCAATCTGGTCCAGGTTCGACCCGCGACGGTGACGATATCGTCGACCCATTTTGCGGCTGGACGACCGACGCTCTGACGCTGGACGACGCTTATTTATATTATATAAAATTAATTTATGTACCTAGGAGTAAGGTAAGAGAGTGTAAAAAATTTAAGCCTTTTGCCATTAGCTCTGCTCGTTCTAATTTGGGCCATTATTCTCCTTTAAACAGGATATTAAGAAATTATTATGTGATTCATAATGAGAAAATCGATTTATTTGATAAGTGTGGCTTAAAAGGACATTTGGAAATCGATGTTTTTTCAGGCCGCTTGCGTGATTTGAAATTAAGTTTTGTACAGTTTCTATCGAAAGCATGAGTATCTTTGTTTCTGTTGTTATTATTATTGTTTTAACTATTGGGGTTGAAACTTTAGGTCCGTGGGGGCCGGCCGCTCTCGAACTGTATCGGGACCTGGCCAAACGCTTAGAGGAGGCTTCAGGTGACCAGAATGCTGGTATCTACTTTGTTCAAAAGCTAAGCATTGCCATCCAGCGTGGCAATGTTGCCAGCATTCTGGCCACATATCCCTCCTCTGACGGTTTTTAGACTAAGTTTTTTTTGTATACATTTTGTAAATAGTATAATTTAAGGTCTTTTTTTATTTTGTTTAATAAATAAATATCCAATTATTATTTCGATTTCAATGTTTTTATCTAAATTTATAAATGTATAATTAATTTAAATCCAATTTAGCTAATAGTTCAGTTAAATTTAATTATGTTTCAAATTTTTTTGCATACTGTCGTATTTAATGCGGTTTATACCTATAATTGAGGCGGCACTTAATTTTTGCCAACTTTGTTTAATATGTATCAACTGTATGGGCCGCCTTACACGTTCAATCATAATCACGATCCGCGATCCGCGATCCGCGATCATGATTTCAAAATTTCTAGATATTATGCGATCCGGAGCATCAGTCCGTCAATCCGCTTCGTACACGATCAGTCTGGATCGCGATCATTGATCGCGGATCGCGGATCGCGGATCGCGCGCTACGTGTACGGGCTGCCTATCAGTAGCTGCTTCGTTGGTATGACTATTAAATAAATAAATAAATAAATAAAATGTCTGCCGGTGCGGTGGTTAAAGTGAACAATTGACGTTATCGCTGTGATTCTACTTTTGTCGGATTTTTTTATTTATTAATGTATATCTAATATTTAGCGATAATAGCTCAGTGGTTAGCACGGTCGGTTAACACGCCGAACCCCAACAATGAGCTTGAGCTGCCGGTGAAGGAAAACATCGTGAGGAAACCATAGCACGGTCTATTACGTACTCGGCTCGCTAGCTACCACACGAGAGTTGAAAACCTGCCGCCAAGCATCTAACGGTGTGTTCCGGCGGCCCCACTTGAGTCACTTACCATCAGGTGAGCTATCAAACATCTAGCCTATCAACCATAAAAAACCGGCTTTATTTATTTATTTATTTATTTGTTGTTATAGCGGCAACAGAAATACACCATCTGTGGAAATTTCCACTGTCTAACTGTCACGGTTCATGAGATACAGCCTGGTGACAGAAAGACGGACAGCGGAGTCTTAGTAATAGGGTCCCGTTTTACCCTTTGGGTACGGAACCCTAAAAAGGTAGGATTGAAAATGAGTTTACCTGTGTTTCAGAGAGGTTGAGAGCGCCCGCGAGTTCAACTCGTTCCGGAGTAGAGAGGTACCGCTGCGACTCGAAACGCTTTTCTAGACCTAAGATTATAAAACACATCAATAAAGTTCAAGTTATGGTTTCATTTTCAATCCCACTAATGTTATAAACTAGCTGCGCCCCGCGGTGTTACCCGCTACATGTTTCGGGATAAAAAGTAGCCTATGTGTTAGGTCTCAGCTACCTCCATACCAAATTTCATCCAAATCCGTTCAGTAGTTTTTTCGTGAAAGAGTAACAAACATCCATCCAACCGAAGTCGATCGAGCGGTTTTTACAAAATCAACAAAAGTCTAAAAATTATATACGTCGATAATGTTTTCGTTTGCTCCGAAATCTCGCTGTTTCATTAAGTAGTAAATCTCCACCAAGTAAATATTTATTATTTATATTTTTATTAAATCGATGGTGCTGTCCCCCCAGACATATAAGTCATGGCTGCACAGGGGCCATCCATAAATTACGTCACACGAATTTCATGATTTTTCACCCCTCTCTGTCCTTGTCACAAATGATCACATTTGTGAGACACCCTACCCAGTATGAAGTCACATATTTTGCACTTTTACATTTAAAAATTTATGGAACGTTATATATGTATTTTGATAAAATGTGACGTCATAAAATTTGATACCCCTCCCCGCCCCTTGTCACAGAATGTCACACTTCTTTTTTTTTTTTTTTAATGTTTGACAGGCTTGGTGTTTGACCACAGCTCACCTGATGTCAAGTGAAGGTGTGGCCGAAGATGGTAAAGCACACCTAGCCTGGTATGCAACTGGCTCTCAAGTGAGGCTGCCGGAACACACCGTTAGATGCTTGGCGGCAGATTTTCAACTTGAGGGTGGTAGCTAGCCAGCCGAGTACTAAAGTACCCTACCACCATGCTTTGGTTTCCTCACGATGTTTTCCTTCACCGGCAGCTCAAGCTCATTGTTGGGGTTTGAACCCACGCCCTTCGGCATGCGAACCTACCGCGCTAACCACTGAGCTATCATCGCTACAAAACACTGACGTCTAGCACTGAACACTGCGTCGACCCCCTCCCTCCTCGTTAACGTGTAACGCAATTTACAGATGGACCCATAGGATGCTATGAAGAGACTTCTTACCAGTTAGCTGTGGATCTGAGAATACAGTCCTCGCCTTCCGTCGTCGGCAATGCTTCAGAGCAGTCAGCGAGAGTTCAGACGGCGTGAACAGCGCGTGGTACGGAACTCCTGTGTAAACAGAAAACTTATTCTGCAAATCCTAGAACTGGCTCTTAAATGAGGCTGCCGGATCACACTGCTAGATGCTTGACGGCATATTTTACGATCGCGCAATCACTGAGCTATGAAATAAAATACAAATATGTCATTGATAACACCAATGTTACAAGTCAATTCAAAATTTAAAAATATGTAGGTCATTTTTTTTTTTTTTTTTATTAATAATTTGCCCCTTCGGGCAGGCTAAAGCTATAAAGCCATACTGCCTTGTCTTAAGTGTTATTTCTGCTGTATCTTAGCTATAGCTATCGTCAAAGTCGTCTTAGTCAAGTCCAGTTCGTGTCAGTTAAGTTCAGTCATGCTTTAGTAAAGTAGTGGCGACTTTACTATAAAGCTTCGATGGAGTTTTGGAAGCAACACGAAAAGTCATGTTTCACCACATTATATCATTTTCCCACACTCGCGCTTGTAATTCGGCACTTTATGAATAAAACACCACCATTTTTATGCATAAACACTCGACAAAACACTAGTTTTGGAAAAAAATACAACGGAGCGACACGACTCTTCCTGCGTTCCCGCCAAAACTCCTATGTAGGTCAATCTACAATCATTATGAGTTTTTTTTCCTTGGTTTTGGCGTCGCATTTTGAGTATTTGTCCAGTGTCGAGTGTTTTATATTTTCAAGTTTCATAAGTTAAATAATTTGCCTCGTAGCTATGGTTATAGTTAAAGTCCAGTCTAGGTTAAGTCCAGTCCGTATCAGTCAAGTCCAGTCCAGTGCTTTAGTAAAGTAGTGGCGACTTTACTAAAACCTTCGATGCAGTTTTGGTAGCAACACGAAAAGTCATGTTTCAGCACATTAGCGCTTGTAATTGGGTACTTTATGAATAAAACACCACTATTTCTTAATATTTCTATAAAATAATGTTATTGCTTAGCTGCGCCCCGCGGTGTTACCCGTTAACACATACATAATTATGTGTTAATCCAGGGTTTCAGCTACCTACATACCAAATTTCATCCAAATCCATTCTGTAATTCATAAGTTTTTGCGTGAAAGTGTAACAAACATCTATTCAAACTTTTACATTTATAATATTAGTGGGAAATGCTTAGTTACCTTGAGACAAGAAATAGGGCGTTTCGACCGCTTTGTAATTAGGCGTGTGTAGATACGCTCCTAGAGCTCCCATCACTTGTAAGTACGACCCTTCCCTCGCTGGTACGTGAGGTCTAATTTCACTTGGAACTGAGAAATAAGGTTTAGGTTCATATTCGAACCTCCTTGGTCTCTCCTCGGAGGTTTTTCTACTCTGTCCTCGGTATAAAATGTCTTCAATTAGAAATGAGGTTTTATTATGCTCTTGTCGATTTGAATCGGTCGGCGAATCATTTTCTTGATCCATTTTTTGTTTATATTTGTAAAAAATGATTTATGACTACAGTGCAAGTTATAAATATATTTGTTTGCGGTTTTGAACAAAGTTAATCTAGATTTATCTTTACGTTTAGCTAATTCCAAGCTATGAATATATAATGTAATTTTTTGTAGATGTATTGATTAGAAATAATTGCACTGTATAATTTGCTTTGAGTATTTTTTTTTTTTATTTCACGGCGTCTAATAATAATTTTACAGCACCTTAATGTTATATACTACCTTTACCACAACACTACACAGTAAATTTATTTTAAAAACTTTCCGAAAAAAACGCAACACTACATGTTTCCTTTTTTAAAAAAAAGCGCGCGAAAACCGACTTTTGTTATATTTGGAACACAAAACTTCTTTTATTTTTTTAAAGTACGTTAAATTTTTTTCTCTTTAATATACTCATAATGGTTGACAACGAGTTAAACATTCAGCCAATGGGTGGAATATTTCAAATGCCTTGTTTGAATCGACAAAACGAGCCGATTTCGTCGGCGGGCCGGGATAAACTGTCGTTTACTGGGCGGAGGGATGTTCCGCCCACAAGGTGGGGGCGCTTATGTTTTTTTTTTTTGCTGGAATCTAGAGTTTAAATCTTCAATGGAGTGTTAAGGTTAGAACGTTCGAGCATTACTTGTAAAACTTCCTTGCTTTCCACAGACTGGTTGGAAATACATTTTTATTTATTACATACCTACCTAGTTATTACAACATAATAAATATTTACAATTAAGTTTGCGATTTTGTTAATTTTTTGTTTATGTTTGACAGGCTAGGCGTTTGACTACAGCTCACCTGATATAGAGTGGTGGTGTGGTCAAAGTAGTGATGTCCCGGACTTTGTTTTGCTATTCAAAGTTCCGTGTATCGCTGCAATGGTCATGGACATGCGTTATCTCTTACCATCAGGAGAGCGTCTCGTTCGTCTCATTACTTTTACATTAAAAAATCTAATATTCAAATACTTAGCACAAGAGTCATGGCTATTGCTTATTTGTTTCATTTCTCTCTGAACCTAATTCTAAAGTCAATGCGGTATTATTATAAGAAAAGGAGGAAAGATTTGATTGTTTGTTTGTTTGTATTGAACAGGCTCCGAAACTACTGGAGCGATCTGAATAATTGTTTCATCATTAGAATGCTACATTATCACTGAGTGACATATATAGCCTGTATTGATTTTGTTAATCGAGTGTTGTTTTCCCGTGCGAAGCCGGGGCGAGCTGCTATTATACACTTTTATTATAAAGAGGAAAGATTTGGATTTTTGTATGTTTGTAACGAATAAACTCAAAAACTACTGGACCGATTTCAAACATTCTTTCACCGTTGTTAAGCTACACTGTCCCCGGGTGATATAGGCTACTTTTTATCCATGTATTCAAAATAATTTTTTTATTGGTCATAAATAACAACGATTATTACAGGCAAGTCAATATAACAATAAACAGCGCCTTAATTATTGTCAAAAAACAGCAAAATTAAAACAAAAGGTATCTAAATTGAAATAAAAATTCAGTCAACAAATACCCCGCCCCTGACTGAACCTGGTGCAAAGGAACCCATGAGGCAGCATTACCGCGCTGGATAGCAATAGCCAGCCTTTGCACCAAGTACGAGCCGGAGCGAGGGTCACCACACTGGTCTCTTATGCGTTGCCCCAAATCACGCACCAACACCCGAGCATCCACACCCCAACTGCTGAGTGTCTCCACCGCAATAGGCACAAAGTAATATTGGGGCCCCAAAGCTGCGTATTTAAGCCACTTTTGACAGGACGCGTCCTCCGCAGCTGTAGCTGGAGAAAGGATGGAACGACTCAGGTGGCTGGCGGCTACAGTGTTAACGCAAGTAGCATCCCACACCAGACAACTGCCGTTTTCCCACGGTACCAGTGTCATTTCATCCGGTCTCTTACCGTCACACCTGCTGAGACCCGGTGGTTCCAGCACACAGGGAATGTTAGAAGACAGAAAGGCAAGGCTTTTGCCATGATAGTTCTGTGGTTAGCGCGGTAGGTTCGCATGCCGAAGGGCGTGGGTTCAAACCCCAACAATGAGCTAGAGCTGCCGGTGAAGGAAAACATCGTGAGGAAACCATAGCATGGTGGTAGGGTACTTTCTAATACTCGGCTGGCTAGCTACCACCCTCAAGTTGGAAATCTGCCGCCAAGCATCTAACGGTGTGTTCCGGCAGCCTCACTTGAGAGCCAGTTCCATTCCAGGCTAGGTGTGCTTTACCATCTTCGACCACACCTTCACTTAACATCAGGTGAGCTGTGGTCAAAACACCTAGCCTGTCAACCATAAGAAGAAAAAAAAGGCCCTGCGAATAATGTCATTGAGGGCATAATGCCGCGAAAGCCTCCCCGCACACCTACGACAACTGAGCGCATGATGGCCATCAGCCTGCACCATGGAACCGCAGGTACATTAATATCCATCCATCCATCTCCATTTCCATCTTATACAAAAATGAGAACGCGGCCTATACTTGGTGGTAGATCTCCTTAGCAGGAGGTCGTCTAGGTAGGTACCACCGCAGTACCAGTTATTCTGCCGCTAAGCAGTAGTGTGTAAACATTACTGTGTTCCGGTTTGAAGGGTACTGCAGCTAGCGAAATTACTGGGCTGTTGAGACTAACCATCGAAAGTCTCAAAGTAATGAGCGCCAAAGCGGTGATGCCCTGGATGTTGTTTTGTTACTCAAAGTTCTGTCTATCGCTGCAATGGTCATGGACAGGCGTTATCTCTTACCATCAGGAGAGCGTTTCGTTCGTCGCATAACTTTTTACATTAAAAAAAAAAACAAAAAGTATTGCCACGGGAACGGGACTACGCGGGTGAAACCGCGAGGCGTCCGCTAGTATTATGTATGGTAGATTCAGTAGGATATGGTAGATGTATATTTTACATTATTCCAGTAACATGGTGGAATGGTAAATCAAATCAACAGATTCCTTACAAGCCGCGACGAACGAAATTGTACGACGAACGTTAGGTGCCGTACACACAACATCCATATTATTAAATAAATTAAATAAAATAGAATTTATAGAATATAATTATATAAAGTAGAATAAAATAGAATATAACTTTATTATACGCCAAAACAAAACACAACAACACACAAATGTGAAAGATAAAAGAGAGTTTTAGCGCGAACGCGGGAAGAGTCGTGTCGGCCCGTTGTATTTTTTTCCAAAACTAGTGTTTTGTCGAGTGTTTATGCATAAAAATGGTGGTGTTTTATTCAATGATATAATGTGGTGAAACATGACTTTTCGTGTTGCTTCCAAAACTCCATCGAAGCTTTAAGTAAAGTCGCCACTACTTTACCAAAGCATGACTGGACTTGACTGACATGGACTGGACTTGACCAATACTAGACTTTGACTGTAACTATAGATGTAAGACATGAATTATCGTAAAAACTGAAGACGAGGCAGTATGGCTTTACAGCTTTAGCCTGCCCGATAGGGCAAATTATATTTAAAAAAAAATTAAACAAAAAAAAGAAGTTTTTTTTTTAAATTAATTTGCCCCATGGGGCAGGCTAAAGCTGTAAAGCCATATTGCTTAAAAAAAAGAAGAGATTATTAACATAACAAAACAATATAATACCTATTTGGTGTATAAGGGCGGTTTTATCGCCTGGAACAATTTCTTCCAGACAATCATTTGGATGGAAAGAAAAACAGAAATAGATATTACGTTGGTGTATCTACTGTGTGGGTGTAAGTATGTAAACTATTGTTTTTTTTTCCGAAATAGGTTACGTGAACCCGAATAGGTATTATCATATATCGTGCCATTTATCATGCAGATAAAAATAAAATATCACACAAACATTATGTAAAGTTATACCTAGATATGATTTTATAATATTAAGGTGTGGTGTCAATACTGCTATATGCGTATTTATACCGCTTTGTATAAAGTTGTCATTACATCATCAGCCTTTCGAATTCGACTGCTGGACAGGCCTCTCCTAAGACACGCCACTCAGCTCGATCTTCGGCTTTCCCCACCGGCTGTCATGCTATTCCTACGAAAATCGTCTTAGGGCGTCATACGCTACGTTTGCCAATTGACGGTCTCTATTTTTTTTTACGTAACCGGAATGACACGAACGAGATGCTCTCCTGATGGTAAAAGATAACGCCTGTCCAGGAGGTCGTCTACGTATACACAGTACCAGATATCCTGCCGCCAAGCAGTAGTGTGTAAACATTACTGACATTTATGACAGCCCTGTTGGCTCATTGGTAGCATGTCTGCTTCAAGAGCTGTAGGGCGTGGGTTCGATTCCCACCCAGGACAAGCATTTTGTGATATAAAACAAATGTTTGTTCTGTGTCTGGGTGTACTGTATGTATTATAAGTATGTATTTACAAAAAAAAAAAAGTATTTAAGTATTTTATCAGTTATCTGATTCCTATAGTACAAGCTTTGCTTAGTTTGGGGTCAGATGGCGCTGTGTGTAATGTCCTACGATATTTATTTATTTATTTATTTATTTATTTATTACTGTGTTCCGGTTTGAAGAGTACTGCAGCGACATTACTGGGCTGTTGAGACTAACCATCGAAAGTCACCAAAGTAATGAGCGCCAAAGCAGCGATGCCCCGGAATTTGTTTTGCTATTTAAAGTTCTGTTATCGCTGCAATCGTTTAGTCTTTTATTTGATAACAAATCTAAATTAATCAACATTACACAGTATTTAAAATAATAAATAGAATTTACAATAATTTACCAAAAATTACCATCCTACGATAAAATAGGAAACAAACAACAGATTAAAAAAACAAAAAAGAAAGAAATTACCACAAAATTAAAAGTAAAATTGTTACACAAAAGATTGTAGGTATACTAATAAATCATGATAAATAGCCAATGTCAT
The DNA here is from genome assembly GCA_905404145.2 of Biston betularia. NCBI lineage: Eukaryota > Metazoa > Arthropoda > Insecta > Lepidoptera > Geometridae > Biston > Biston betularia. Next base: position 1,046,188 of record FR989891.1, read on the forward strand.
TATTATAATTATAAATAAATGATTAATACATGGTCAGTCGGAAATCTTTCTTTGAATACAGATCGTCAAACTTGTAGAAGGCCTGTTCGATAAGCCAGTTCTCTAATCTACTATTTTATTCAAGCAATTGTGATTTCCTAGAGGCCGCATCGTGCATGTGCTGTGGCAGCCGATGGGGCTAGCTATGGGCTTTGGTCATGGAAACGCGTTATCTTTTACCATTTTTTTTTTTTATGGTTGTCAGGCTAGTTGTTTGACCACAGCTCACCTGATGTTAAGTGAAGGTGTGGTCGAAGATGGTAAAGCACACCTAGCCTGGAATGGAACTGGCTCTCAAGTGAGGCTGCCAGAACACACCGTTAGATGCTTGGCGGCAGATTTTCAACTTGAGGGTGGTAGCTAGCCAGCCGAGTACTAGAAAGTACCCTACCACCATGCTATGGTTTCCTCACGATGTTTTCCTTCACCGGCAGCTTAAGCTCATTGTTGGGGTTTGAACCCACGCCCCTCGGCATGCGAACCTACCGCGCTAACCACTGAGCTATCATCGCTACAAAACCTTTTACCATCAGGAAAGCGTCTAGTTCGTCTCATTACGTCTACATAAAAAAAAAATCTGCGAGCACTTTATTCGCAGTACTGGAACTGAACCTTAACAACACACTAGACAAGGTCGTCCGTGTTACTTTGTCTTTACAAAGTGTGTAAATATTATACGAACAGTCGTGCCAGTGAATTTTTTAAATAAATATTTTTGTGCATAGTAAAATCACGCTTGCAAACTTGAAATCTATCCTTTGTCAGTGAAAAACGTGTGTCGATCATGGAAACGCGGGTTTATTCAACTAAGAAAGTCAGCCTTAAGTAAATATTAATAGTTTAAAAAAAAAAGTGTGGAACAAAAAAGATACGTTTTGAAAACTTTTTCAATTTTCTTTAATTAAAATGTACGAAAATATCGTTATAGCTTTTGTGGCTATCATTGTTCTTTTATACTACATCACAACGAAGAAATTCAATTATTGGAAAAAGAAAAATGTCCCATACCCCAAACCCTTGCCTCTGTTTGGCAACTATTTGGAATACATCCTCCTTCGAAAATCCTCAGCAGAAGTATCCCAGAAACTATGTCAACAATTTCGAAAGGAACCTTACTTCGGAACTTTCTTCGGCACTGAACCAGCACTGGTCATCTTAGATCCTGACATTATAAAACTGGTATTCACAAAAGATTTCTATTACTTCAACAGTAGAGAACTCATGGACTACACGTATAAGGAGACAGTTACAAAGAACGTATTCTTTCAACATGGTGACACGTGGAAAGTCATTAGAAGCAACATGAGCCCGCTATTTTCATCAGCAAAGTTGAAGAACATGTTCTATTTGTTGGCGAACTGCGCTCACACATTGGAAGACATGCTGGATTACGAGACAGGAATAACCGAAGTGATTAAAGCGAGATCATTGATGGTTCGTTATACAATTGACTGCATTTGCTCTTGTGGCTTTGGTATAGAAGCTGGAACCATGAGGAAAGACACGGAAAAGAATCCTTTTACAATGATGGGCAGAACAATCTTCGGCAGTTCATACTTGAGAGGATTTTTTACTGTCACCAGACAAATATGGCCCCATTTATTCTACGGAGCAGGTCTTAAGTCTTTTCCAAAAGAAATTGATGATTTCTTCGACAATTTGATCACAGGAGTGTTCAAAAATCGTAACTATACTCCAAGTCGACGCAATGACTACGTCGACCTTCTGTTGGCTTTAAAGAAGAATAAGACGATCGTAGCAGAGAGCATGAACAAAAAATCTGACAACAAAAAGGTAGAAATAGAACTAGACGATGACATATTGGTATCACAGTGTGTCGTTTTCTTCGGAGCTGGGTTTGAGACGTCAGCCGGCGCTTTGAGTCTCACGTTATACGAGCTGGCAAAGAATGACATAGCGCAAAAACGAGCTCAGGAAGAAATCGACGCCTACTTAAAAAAGAACAACAACAAGTTAAGCGATGACTGCGTGATAGAACTGCCGTTTTTAGAAGCGTGTGTGTCAGAAACTTTGAGGTTGTACCCTGTTCTAGCCTTCATAACAAGGGAAGTGGTGGAAGACTATACGTTTCCGTCAGGTCTTCACTTGGAGAGGGGGATGAGGGTCCACCTTCCAGTGTACCACCTCCATCGAGATCCGGAGCTGTTCCCGGAGCCGGAGCAGTACAAGCCTGAGAGGTTCATGCCGGATGCGGAGCACCAGATCAAACCGTATACATTCTTCCCGTTTGGCGAAGGTCCGAGAACATGCATAGGTACGTTATTAATAGTGTTTAATCAAATTAAAAAATTACCTTAAATTATTACTACTTACTCTTTATAACGAAACTCAAGGGACCGAGCATTTTTTATCGTTATAGAGAGTTACCGTTATATGGAGTGAAGAAAGAAAAACAACCAAATTAACAATAATTTACTGAACATGTTAACAGTTTCAAAGTTGGTTCACGACTGATAATACGATAGGTAGGAGTTTAGTTCGAGATCATCCTTTCAAGCAAACCAAGCACGTGTTCAAGGCAATTAACAATAACAAAAGCAAGACGGCTGTTTACGACCTCAGAAGTTTCGGGGCCTCAAAGGTTTAGTCGGCATCTTTTGTAACCTGATAAGATAACATAAACAATAACACCGTGACGATTTTCTGTGTCTAAATATGAACACATTTCTTCGTAATAGAGAATGGCTGCTGCGCTATAAAGACTGTATCAATGTGTGGGTTTTAAGGTAAACCAACCAAATTGTGATCTTTTCTAAGTTATAGAGAGTTTATCGTTATAAAGAATAATGTTATAAAGAGTTTACGCTGTATTTACAAAATGTATATACAAAAAACTTAGTCTAAAAACCGTCGAAGGAGGGATATGTGGCCAGAATGCTGGCAGCATTGCCACGCTGGATGGCAATGCTTAGCTTTTGACCAAAGTAGATACCAGCATTCTGGTCACCTGAAGTCACCTGGTACGTTATTTAAAATCATGTAGGTACATATTTTTTTAACAATAAAATTAATCTATCTATACTATTATAAAGAGGAAAGATTTCGCAATTTTTTTTGTGTCAATTTTGCTAGCATCAGCACCACACTACTGCTTGATAGCAGAAACTCTGGTACTATTGTGGTACCTACTAAGACGACTTTCTCTACCATCAAGTAACATGTTTGTTGTTGTGAAAATGTTACAAAGATTATGTAACGAATTATATATAAGAAGCAAGCTGTCCGTTTTGTGTAAATTATCTTACGAGTAAATAAATTAATTATACTTTTTATCATGTCATTTTAATATCAATACTTGAGCAATGGCGGAATTTTATCAATGTGATTATATTAATAGTTAATGATATATTGATGTGGTTGTTTTTAGGGTTCTGTACCCAAAGGGTAAAAACGGGACCCTATTACTGAGACTTCGCTGTCCGTCCGTCCGTCGGTCTGTCACCAGGCTGTATCTCAAGAACGGTGATAGCTAGACAGTTGAAATTTTCACAGATGATGTATTTCTATTGCCGCTATAACAACTAATACTAAAAATAAAATAAAATAAATATTTGAGGGGGGCTCCCATACAATAAACTTTTTTGTATAGATAATGGTACGGAACCCTTCGTGCGCGAGTCCGACTCGCACTTGGCCGGTTTTTATTTATTTTTTGTTGACAAGCTAGGTGTCTGATCACAACACAACTCACCTGATGTTAAGTGGTCGAAGATGGTAAAGCACACTTAGCCTAGAATGAAACTGGTTCTCAAGGGTGGTAACTAGCCAGCTGAGTACTATAAAGTACTCTATCACCATGCTATGGTTTCCTCACGATGTTTTCTTTCACCGGCAACACATGCTCATTGTTGGGGTTTAAACCAAATCCCTTCGGCGTGTAAACTGTTAACCGACCGCTCTAACCACTGAGCTGTCATCACTATAAGTTGTGTTGAGCATTGAAAAGCTGATGGGAATTCTCAGTCGTTTTCATTTGTTTCCAGGCATGCGGTTCGCCAAGCTTCAAGTGCTGCCTGGGCTCATAACCTTTTTGAAGGCATACAGCCTGTCATTGGCAGAAGGGGCTCCTCAGAAGCTGGACTTTGAAGCGACCACTTTCCTCCTGCAACCAGCCAGCTCCCTGCCCGTGCGAGTCTCCAGAAGACCAGGCTGGGAGACGAGGGTGTATACCAGATAATACACTTAAATGTTTTAAGGTTTCTGTGTAAAAGACTTTCTAAATTTATTACTACTTTATTTAATTTAATTTTTTTATTTATTCTTCTTTTATTTTTATTTATTTATTCTTGTTTGTTTTGTTTCATATTTGTAATCATTGTGATCAGTCTTTCATTTGTGAATTTTTGGTGTATAATAAAGTTATTAGTTATTCTGTTCTGTTCCGTTCCGTTCCGTTCCGTTCCGTTCCGCTCCGCTTCGTTCCGATCCACTCCACTCCACTCCATTCCACTCCATTCCATTCCATTGCATTCCATTCCACTCCATTCCATTCCATTCCACTCCACTCCACTCCATTCCATTCCATTCTATTCTATTCTATTCTAAGCTCGATAAAAATCGACATGTAAATGTAAGAGAGATGTGAGATGTAAATACCACTTATGAAATAAATTTTTCCTCTTTATAATAGTAAAAATAAATAAATAAATATTGGAGGACATTTAACACAGCGCCATCCAGCCCCAAACTAAGCAAAGCTTGTACTATGGGAACCAGACAGCTGACAGAATACTTAAATACTTTTTCTTTTTGTAAATAGGTATCACGCAGCAAGTGAAAAATAAACTAAGAGAAATATAAACTATAAGAATCACGGTTATATAATTCCAATAAAGAAAAATCCTAATATTTCAATTAAAAAAAATAAAAATATGAGAAAATACAATTTGGAAGTTCAGCTAGTAATACTCGGTGTGCCCCTTGCCTTACGTATACCCCGTCACAAAACCAACAAGACGTTGTAACTCGCTCGGATCAGCTGAAGTATGCGAAGCGTCACTGGGACCAATCAGTCTTGATACTTTAGCATGGACAGTAATTTGCAGAGACGGAACGGAATCCGAATTGAATTTTTTTAAACAAAATAAAAAAAAACCTTAAATTAGTACAAAACTACATCTTACTATTTACAAAATTTATACAAAATTAAACAAGTCTAAAAGTCCGTTAGAGGAGGAATGTGTGGCCAGAATGCTGGCAGCATTGCCACGGTGGATGGCAATGCTAAGCTTTTGACCACAGGGATAAAAAGTAGCCTATGTCACCCGGGGATAGTGTAGCTTCCCATCGGTGTAAGAATTTTTTAAATCGGTCCAGTAGTTTCGGTATATTGTATTAAATACCAAAACCGTTTGCTCCGTTAATCCTGACCCCTTACTCACCCCTAATCCAACAAAAGGGGCGTCACTCACCCGCACGACCAATCACAGCCCACCCTCACCCCTACGTCACCGGGTCGACCAATCACAGCTCGCCAATTAGGGATCAAAAGCGTACAGATTTGGGGTCACTTTGCATCGTTTGTCGCTCGAATTTTGGCGTGAAGAGCAGATTTACTGAGAGATTTGCGACTGATATTTGATGACGACATATTGTTTGAATAGCGCGGTCACTTCACACGCAGGGCGTGGGTTCAAACCCTGCAATGAGCTTGAGCTGCCCGTGAAGGAAAACGTAAGGAAACCACAAATAAATAAATATCACAGGACATCTGACCCCAAACTAAGCAAAGCTTGTGCTATGGAAGTCAGATAACTGATAGAATACTTAAACACTTTTTTTTGTAAATACATAGATACTTATAATACATACAGTACACCCAGACACAGAACAAACATTGATGTTAGTCACACAAATGTTAGTCCTGAGTGGGAATCGAACCAACTAATGGGAACTGGCTCTCAAGTGAGGCTGCCGGAACACACCGTTAGATGCTTGGCGGCAGATTTCTAACTCTCGTGTGGTAGCTAGCCAGCCGAGTAGAAAGTACGCTACCACCATGCTATGGTTTCCTCACGATGTTTTCCTTCACCGGCAGCTCAAGCTGATTGTTGGAGTTTGAACCCACGCCCTTCGGCATGCGAACCTACCACGCTAACCACTGAGCTATCATCGCTACTAAAGAAAGAAAGCCTGGGAGAAAGAATGAAAAACATTTATTTTTTTTCCTAACAATACACTAGATACAACAACAGATAAGTACAAACAACACACACAAATAAACAGATACAGATTAACATAAAGACAACAAATTTGGCAAGACAGTAAGCGGGTAAGAGATCGCTTTTAGCGATAAGGCCGTTACTTGTGGCACTAGCCCTTAAGTTACAAACATGTTATATTTTTTATGTTAAGACATGCATATGCACCACATTAGTATCTACATTGCACCCGTGCGAAGCCGGGGCCGGTCGCTAGTGTATTGTAAGTAAGCATGTATTTGCAAAAAAAAGTATTGAAGTATTCTATCAGTTATCCGACTTCCATAGTACAAGCTTTGCTTAGTTTGAGGTCAGATGGCGCTCTGTGTAATGTCCTACGATGTTTATTTATTTAATTTTATTCCTCATCTGTTAGTTAATTGATTTAAAACCCCCTCCAAGATCATAAGACATCTCTTTTCATCCATAACTACTGATAGAAGGGATCAATACATTCTGGACAATGAAATGTCAACTAGCATACCAAGACCTCTACGACTAAAGCTGTGCTATATTGTATACTAGCGGACGCCTCGCGGTTTCACCCACGTAGTTCCCGTTCCCGTGGGAATACAGGGATGAAAAGTATTCTATCTCACCCGGGGATAGTGTAGCTTCCCAACGGTGACTGAATTTTTAAAATCGCTCCAGTAGTTTCGGTGCCTATTCAATACATACAAACAAATTTTTCCTCTTTATTATAATTATAATATAGATAGACAAGCGACAATTTTCGGCTTTTAAGGGTATATATATACCTATAGTAGTCGTGTCGCACCGATGTATTTTTTTCCAAATTTTGAAACTTAAAAATATATAATAAAACTTGACACTGGCAAATGCACAAAACGCGACGCCAAAACCAAAGAAAAAAAAACAAAATTCCTAAATGATAGTGATTACCGCATTCAAATCCATTGCGTAGTTTACAAGAAATAAGCGAACAAACAGACACACGAAATCCGTCTTTGTGAACTGCTCAAGTTTTTTCTTTTATTTTGTTTTTTTTTAATATTCGGCCATGGCACGATTGTGCATTGTGCCAATTAACATGTTTCGTTTTTACTTTTAAAATGAGGAAACTCAATATAAACCCCAAATGGAAACGATTTGAAGCATTGAAAAGGATCAGTTTATATTTATGTTCAATATTCAGGTTTATTTGATACTCTTGTTAACAGTTGATAAAAAAAGTAGGTAAGTACTTCTTTTTTTTTGACGTCGCACTTTGTACATTGGGCAGTGTCAAGTGTTTCAATATTTACACGAATTTGTATGAAAAAAGTATATTTTTTTATACAAGTAATGAGACAAACAATACGATCTTCTGATGGTAAGAGATGACACATTGCAAAATTTTTCCTAAACTAGTTCATGTTCAAAACTTTATGATTACAATACCACTTAGAACATAAAAACTAGAAAAAATAAATGTGATTTTCATATGTTTCCGCCAAAATTCCATTGATATGACAGTTTAAGCTAAAGTTGAAGTAATTGAAAACAGCTTTTTCAGAGCTCAACGTATTTTGGCCCTTAACAAGCCCCCAAGGACATTAATCCGATGCGCGCCATCTAGCGGTGAGTAGGATAATCACTAGTAATTGACAGAAAGCGCGCGCTGACGACAAAACGCGGGAAATTGCTGGAATTGCCATCTTTGTTTCTAAATATTTTAATTACAAGTTGCTAACTGAACATTAACATTTTTTACTTTCTGTATTTGTTATTTGTTGACGTGAATCCACGGTGTGGTCGAAAATAGCTAGCAGTTCATAATCAGCGACGTGTTTCCCATTCTTATTTGCCTGGCAGAGATCGCTTTTAGCAATAAGACCGCTACTTATGGCACTAGCTTGTTACTACACATTTTTCTATTTCTTGTGAGCACAATAAAGACTTTCTATTTATCTATATAAATCTTAACGCCATGCTAGTTTACAATTCCTTAAAACGAAACAAGGGCGTTTTTACACTGATGAATTTCTTGTCTCTCAGTCATCACATTACTTAAAAAATCGTAGAGTTTTGACGGGAACGCGGGAAGAGCCGTGTCGCTCCGTTGTATTTTTTTCCAAAATTTGTGTTTAGTCTAGTTTTTGCATAAAAATTGTCGTGTTTTATTCATAAAGTGCCAAATTACAAGCGCGAGTGTGGGAAAATGATGTAATGTGGTGAAACATGACTTTTCGTGTTGCTTCCAAAACTCCATCGAAGCTTAGTAAAGTCGCCACTACTTTACTAAAACATGACTGGACTTGACTGACACGGACTGGACTTTGACCATAGCTATAGCTAAGAGACAGCAGAGATAACACTTAAGACAAGGCAGTATGGCTTTACAGCTTTAGCCTGCCTGATGGACCAATTTATTTAAAAAAATCTGAATACACAAACTTTCATTTTCATTACATTCTAATCCTATTAGGGAAACCGAGTATTATTTGTGTCTAATAAGCCCCTACGGACAGTAATCCGATGCCCGCCATCTAGCGGTGAGTAGGATAATCACTTCGTAATTGACACAAAGCGCGCGCTGACGACAAAACGCGGGAAATGCGGAGAAAATGTCGAAAGATTTGCGATGTTTTGCTTTGAACTTTACTGTCATGAATTTCGTAATTAAGACTTTGGGTGGCACTATAATATTAATATTTAAGTGAAAGAATGCTCGTTAGTAATCGTAGCTAGACAAAAACCGGGGTGTGTTAGTGTTGTGCACAACGTGTGCACGTGAACACTTGTATATTTTTGAACACTAAGAAGCCCTCACTCGACTTTGATCCTTTATCTATCGAGCGGTGTAATTCTAAACGTAGGTAGTAGATAATTATTATATAGGTGCAATACCAAACTATACCCTAACTATACTACCTTAGATTTCAAATTTTCCTCCCCACTAAGATAACAAATTTTCTTAATCAGAGATTACAATTAACAACATACGGAAGTTTTTTTTTGTTTTGACATCGCACTTTGTGCGTTTGCCATTGTTAAGTTTTTTTTAGTTCGTAGGACTTTCCGCGTTCCCGCCAATACGGGAAAGAGTTTATGCATTATTTGATTCGTAAAGGTCCATATTATGTTTACTTGGTGGTAGTATTAACTGTTGAAGATTAACCATCGAAAGTCTCAAAGTAGTAAGTGCCAAAGCAGCAATGCCCCGGACTTTGTTTGCTACTCAAAGTTCTGTGTATCGCTGCAATGGTCATGGACATGCGTTATCTCTTACTATCAGGAGAGCGCATCATTCGTGTCATTACTTATATATTAAAAAAAACAAGTATAGGAAAGTGATTTTTAAATAACATGTATTTTTGTGGTGTTTTTAAAATTTCGTAAAATCCCGGACTCGACTCTCGACTTACTTTGTGACTTTGACTGTGACCTAGACTCATTTTCCTTGATTTTTCATGAATTAAATGAAACGGTGAAAGGCGGTAAGGCATAATTTAAAACAAAATATATTAAAATAAAAATCATTTACTTTTCAATATCAAATTCATTTATTTTCCTTTCTTTCATCTTTTTCATCTATTTATACAAAATAAAACTAGGATACTCCTGCTATAAGAGAAGTATTTATATTATTTCCCTATTTTTTTTAAACTAGTACACTACAAGCTCAGGGTTAAACGGAAAGGTTACACAAATCGCAAAGAGGACATTCTCATTTTGAACATTTATTTACTAGGAGAAACAGTCCCTGAAGATATTTCTTTAAGTGTACTGTCTAACATTTCCGTGGAACCTTGTAAATATATTTTTAGTAATACCATTTTTACTCGCGACGGAACGGAGACGGTATATGCGTTTAGGGCGAGAGGATGTTTGTTTGTGCAAATACATGTTGCCATTTTTCTCCAAAACTACTAGTCCGATTTTGATGCAGTTTTCAGTTATGGGTTCGGGTTAGATTGGTGCATGTTTTTAGATAGGTGTTACGGTGACAACTCACCAGGGGGCGCTGCAGGAAACATTTTTAGGCAAATCCATGTTGTCACTTTTCTCCAAGACTACTAGTCCGATTTTGATGCAGTTGTCAGTTATGGGTTCGGGTTTGATTGGTGCATTATCTTAGATTACATATCAAAATTTTTAATTTTGTTTTTATTTATTAACAGTGATCTCTATAAAAAATTACGAAAATCTTTTGCTAAATACAAGGTTAGAAGCTTGGGCGGTCGAAAGTCGAAAGGGGGTCATAATTGTGCTCGTATTAATGAACGACTTTTACTGTAGGCACAGTCAACTGCTGCATAGGTAGGTACTTTTTGTTGAAGGTCAATTACATTTTATATGGAACAACTGCTTATATTTAATTTTATGACAATACCAAAGTACGATGACCACTTTTTAACCGATACAAAAAAGGAGGAGGTTCTCAATTCAATTTTTTTTTTTTGGTTGACAGGCTAGGTGTTTGACCGCAGCTCACCTGATGTTAAGTGACGGTGTGGTCGAAGATTGTAGAGCATACCTAGCCTGGAATGGAACTGGCTCTCAAGTGAGGCTGCCGGAATACATCCAATCCATTCCATTCCAGACTAGGTGTGCTTTACCATCTTCGACCACACCTTCACTTAACATCAGGTGAGCTGTGGTTAAACACCTAGCCTGTCAACCATTAAAAAAAAAAAAAATACACCGTTAGATGCTTCGCGGCTTATACTTTTTTTTGTATGTATTTCGCGATAATTCCGTCAATTATGAATCGATTTTGATGATTATTTTTGTTTGGTAGATTCAGAGGTCAGAGGTGGTCCCATAGAAATTTTATCGAAATCTATCAGCAGTTTTAAAAAACTTCAACAAAAATTTGAAAATTGTATACATACATCGTTGATATTTTCGTTTGGTCGGAAACCTCGCTGTTTCATTGGAGCAGCGCGCTTAGTTGGCCTGAGGGTCATGGAGTCAGTTTTTATATATTATTATTTGATTTATATCCGATGCGTATAACCTTGTATCCCTATAACCCTGTTTTGTTTAGCACACGTTTTATGAACAGAAAAACATGCAAAGTTACGACAATTTAAGACTTAATTTTATGTTAAAACAGTCTGGTTGAGAGACCATCTGTTTTCCATTCTGGAGGTAGTAGATTCGAATCCCACGGCACCTCTATCTTTTATGTTTACGTTACACTAGACGGACTTTTGAAGTTAGTTTTTTGGAACCCTCGACACGAAACTTTGTGAATAGTTGGGCTGTCGGCACGGAACCCTAGAAAGCATCGGTCTCTTCGTCGTCTTCTTCTATCTTAGTGCTCCGACATCTCGCGAAGTATCCCTTCCTCCAGAGAAGAACTAACACCAGGACTATAGGAAAAGTCACGAAAATACCTGCGAAATAAGAAGCGATTGTAAATAATTGGGATTGACGTACGAAGTGGGCAGCGCGTTAAAACGGCAGTTAACCTTCTTAGAGATAAATCGAAATTGCTGTACTGGCCAAATACATGCAGCGGCCGGCAAAAGTCGTATCAAAATCCATGTCTGTCGCGGTTTAGCGGCCAAATATGGAGTTTTGGCGGGAATGCGGGGAGAGTCGTGTCACCCCTGTTGTATTTTTTTCTAAAACTGGTATCTTTTCGAGTATTTATGCATAAAAATGGTGGTGTTTTATTCATAAAGTGTCCGAGTCACAAGCGCGAGTGTTGGAAAATGATATAATGTGTCGAAACATGACTTTTTGTGTTGCTTCAAAACCTCCATCGAAGCTTTATTGTAAATACACCACTACTTTGCTTAAGCATGACTGGACTTGACTGACACAAACTGTACTTGACCAAGGCTGTGCTTTGACTTTAACTATAGCTACGAAGCAACATATTTAATTTTTGAAACTTGTAAATATAAAAAACTTGACACTGGCAAATGCTAAAAATGCGACGCCAAAATCAAAGAAAAAAAATTAGGTTCATAGTAAACTAGTTTTTGATCTGAGTAGTAAACTATTATCTGTCGTGTAATTTAAAAACAGAATGATCTCTTACTTCGAAACACGGCAACCGAGGAGGTAACCTATCAAAGGTTTTATTTAAATTTCGAACTGGCTGCAAATCTTTGAGCATACAGGTCTGGTCTATATTTTATCAGACTTGCAAATAGAAAGCTGTTTATTGAAAACAAAAATGAACACTTTTAACGCGGGAAAAATTATTGTTATACGTTTTTTTTTCTTTGATTTTGGCGTCGCATTTTGAGCATTTGCCAGTGTCAAGTGTTTTATATTTTTAAGTTTCAAGTTAAATAAGTTGCTTATAACAGTTATAGTCAAAGTCCATTCTTAGGTCCAGTCCGTGTCAGTTAAGTCCAGTCATGCTTTAGTAAAGTAGTAGCTACTTTACTATAAAGCTTCGATGGAGTCTTATTGGAAGCAACACGAAAAGTCATGTTTCACCACATTATATCACTTTCCCACACTCGCGCTTGTGATTCGACACTTTATGAATAAAACACCACCATTTTAATGCATAAACACTCGACAAAACACTAGTTTTGGAACAATATACAACGGGGCGACACGACTCCTTCCACGCTAGTTGTTTGACCACAGCTCACTTGATGTTAAGTGAAGGTGTGGTCGAAGATGGTAAAGCACACCTAGCCTGGAATGAACTTATTGGAACTTATTGGATCTTATTATAACGTTATTGATTTTGAAAAGTAATTTGTATTTGAAAAATTGATTTCAAGTATACACAATGAGTACGATGAACTTACTTTAACGCCACCTGAAATCCAAAAGGCGGCAAGAGCCGTCATACAAAGTTTTTTACGTTCAAAATCGAAAATTCGCGCGCATTATTTGAGAAAAGTAGTATACAAGCCTTGGCCACAACTAGGCGTTGATGGACGTTTACGTAGGTATGTGTGCCTCGGCTATGTTTTGGGCAGTATAGTAAGATTTTTGTACCTATCATAATTCCTAGTAATATCGCCAGATCTGGTACCGGCAGCTCCATGAAGTCTTCGTTCTCCGGACAGACGAGCGTCTTGTTGGCGGCAAACAACTGAGTGAAGGATACGCCACGAAGCTCTGATGGCTTTATGCAACTGAAATTACAAAATCCCACTAACATTATAAATGTGAAAGTTTGGATGGGTGGATGGATGTTTGTTACTCTGTCATGCAAAAACTAATCTTTTTTTTTTTATGGTTGACAGGCTGGGTGTGTTGACCACAGCTCACCTGATGATAAATGATGGTGTAGGCATCTATCCTACTCCTACATACATTATACATATACATAATATCATTACACATAAATAACACACATAATTATATATATTTACATTACACTTAAATTACATACTTAACACTACACTATTTCATTAGCAACATTATTTATTTTATCTACATACAATATTCATATTATAACATTACACTATGTCGCTGGACAAATCGCTCGCGCCTATCGCCTTACGCACTGCACCGCGGCACCGGTTCCCCCGGCCGCCGCCGCGCAGCGCGTCGCACCGCGTACCGCACGCCGCGGCGGCCCGCACCGCGCGCCGGCCGCCGCCGACGCGATCTCCAGTGCACTACCTACCACCGCTGCACATACGCGCCGCTCCGCGCCGCCACCGATATAATATAATTGCTGCTAATAAACATCGTCGTACAACTGAACCTGCACTATCACTTGCCCTGTCCATACTGGTGACCCCGCACAAGAACACAAAACCGTGAGTCAAGACGCATTAATACTATTTGCCGAAAAAGTGAGATATACCTGACAAAATTATTGTGGACAAGCGATACACGCGCGCTGCAACGTAAGGTTCAAAGTCCAATATTGGTGTATGGTCCAAGTCAATAGACGAGAGCCAACCTTGTTGCACATTTTTTTTTACGACGATCATGTCGACGTCAAGCAAGAACGACGGGCGAACGACAGAGTTGTTCAGAGTCGGAATACGAGTTCCGCCATTTTGGCCGGAAGAACCGGAAATATGGTTTGCACAGGTGGAAGGCCAATTCATCGTATCGAATATCACATCTGACTCGACCAAGTTCAATTATGTTATCGGACAGCTTGATCATCAATATTCTAAGGAGGTCAAGGACATCATCATCTCACCTCCACTGACTGATAAGTACGAAAAGCTGAAAACTGAACTTATCAAAAGGCTTACAGTTTCGAAGGAGAAGAAGGTACAGCAGCTGTTGATGCACGAAGAGCTAGGAGACCGAAAACCCTCACAATTCCTGAGGCACCTGCAGGGTCTTGCTGGTTCTGGCGTACCCGAAGATTTTGTTCGCACGATTTGGAGCAGCCGTCTACCCAGCAATGTTCAAGCGCTTTTGGCATCGCAGCCTCTTAGTTCAGTGGAAGCGTTAGCTGACTTGGCTGATCGCGTCCAAGATATTGTCACACCAGCACGCCAGGTAGCTGCTACGTCCGGACCGGTACCTGAATCTGCTATGGACTCGATGGCGAACGAGATAGCTGAGCTTAAACACGCCAACAACTGAACCTGCACTATCACTTGCCCTGTCCATAATGGTGTGGTCGAAAATGGTAAAGCACACCTAGCCTGGAATGGAACTGGCTCTCAAGTGAGGCTGCGGGAACACACCGTTAGATGCTTGGCGACAGATTTCCAACTTGAGGGTGGTAGCTAGCCAGCCGAGTACTAGAATGTACCCTACCACCATGCTATGGTTTCCTCACGATGTTTTCCTTCACTGGCAGCTCAAGCTCATTGTTGGGATTTGAACCCACGCCCTTCGGCATGCGAACCTATCGTGCTAACCACTGAGCTATCATCGCTACAATCAACGGATTTGGATGAAATTTGGTATAGAGGTAGCTGAGACCCTGGATTAACACATATGCTACTTTTGTGGGTAACACCGCGGGGCGCAGCTGGTCTATACTATTATAAAGAGGTAAGATTTGATTGGTTGTTTGTTTGTAACAATTTTTAAATCTTTGCTGTTTATGGACAAATAGAGCATAATTTTACAGTGAAATCACAACTACTGGCGTTTATTTTGGTCTGTATTTGCGGTAAATCACAATTGCTTGAATAAAACAGTAGATTATTTATTAGCATAAAATCAAATTTATTAATGATTTATGAATTTATGATCTTAGAATAAAACAGTAGATTATACTAATAATCTACTGTTTTATTTAAGCAATTGTGATTTATCGCTAATAAAGACCAACATAAACGCCAATAGCTGTGATTTCACTGTAAAATTATGCTCCATTTGTCCATAGATGGCAAAAATTTGTTTATTACTCACATCATGTTATCTCCAGTGTGATCTTCCGCTTTAATGAGCATAGGCGTAAGTACGTCCACGACCCACTGGTTCCGGCAGTCGCAGACAAACGGGTTGTTCGCGAAGTCGAGCCGCACGAGCTGGTCCCAGCGGTGAAGGTAACCCGAATCTATCTTGGATACATTGTTGTTGTTTAAATAGAACTGAAAAGAGGAAAAAACACGTTATAAGGCTTGTGATTTTAATTTTAAATTTTAATGAAACATTTATTGAATAAAATAAAATAAAAACTTAATACTTTGTCATACCATACCTTATCCATATAAACATATACTTTCACATACTTTCACTCATACAAACATACACACTTATACATACGCACTTACAAACTTTCTATAACACTCACGCACACGCATACACACACACACTCACACACACACTCACTCTCACACACAAACTTGTTTCATTTTTATATTTTATATAAATTTAGGTTAAGATTATTATGTATATACGAACATGGAACGGAAGACACTAGACTTCGCGACACAGGTTTTCCCAGTGTGAAGTCTAGGGTACTTACTCAATACTTAGTAATACCTAATTGTATACTTAATATACTAAGATAAGATGTTTTAATGTATTATAGGTATTAAGGGTCATGTAACATTAAATAAATAAATAAATAAAATACTATTTACAAAATGTATACAAAAAGTTAGTCTCAAAGTCCGTCAGAGGAGGGATACATATCCCTCCTCTATAGGCCAGAATGCTGGCAGCATTGCCACGCTGGATGGCAATGCTTAATTAGATTTTTGTTAAATTATATTTTTAAAGTTTATGTCAAATTAGTTCTAGATGTTTAAGTAAGATTAGGTTTTTAATTAATAAGTTGTTGTCAATTCGTTAAATTTAAGTTCTCATCACTGTTGTAACTGGAACGACTGTTCGGAAGCGGAAATAAACTAAATATATTGAATATTTTAAAACACGTTAATTTTTAGGGTCCACTACCCAAAGGGTAAAACGGGACCCTATTACTAAGACCGTCTGTCACCAGGCTGTATCTCACGTACCGTGATAGTTAGACAGTTGAAATTTTCACAGATGATGTATTTCTGTTGCCGCTATAACAAAAAATAAATACTAAAATACAGAATAAAATTGATATTTAAGGTAATTAACAACAAACGTGTTTTTTTGCCGTTTTTATAGATAATGGTACGGAACTCTTCCTGCGCGAGTCTGACTCGCACTTGGCCGATTCTTTTTTCTAACATTTTATACAGCGCCATCTAGTCCCAAATTAAAGGAAGCTTCTATTATGGAAACCAGAAAACAGCTAGAATATTTTGTTAATAAACCTTATCACGCTAATGTTGTAAAATGGTGAGCTGTGATCAAACACCTAACCAGTCGAAAGTAAATATACAATTTGGTTTTACGAGTTCCAATTAATTCTTACCTCAGTGAGCATAGGCCAAGTCTCCACGTCGTGGTCATCGGTAAACACCAGGAAGTCAGGGTCTATGGTGGTCAAGCGTGGGTTGTTACTGATGTGGAGAGAGACCAGGTTGGCGAGGCCTCCTAAAGCTGCAGCCTCGATCGTATGCAGCTTGCTGTTCCGAGATAGACGCAAGTCTTGAAGCTTGGTCAAATTCTTTATCGAGCTGGAAAAGTTTTTTAAATCGAGGTAAATAAATCCCACTAATATTATAAATGTGAAAGTTTGGATGGATATATGTTTGTTACTCTTTCACGCAAAAACTACTGAATTTCGATTAAACTTGGTATGGAGGTAGCTGAAACCCTGGATTAACACATAGGCTACTTTTAATAGCGAGTAACACTGCCGGGCGCAGCTAGTAAATAAATATCGTAGGACATTACACACAGCGCCATCTGACCCCAAACTAAGCAAAGCTTGTACTATGGAAGACAGATAGCTGATAGAAAATTAAAGTACTTTTTTTTGTAAATACATACTTATAATACATACAGGACACCCAGACACAGAACAAAATATTTGTCGTCATATAAACGTCGTCGTCGTCGTCGAATCCAACTCGGCTGGGCAGCGTTCGGAAAACTGCGCGACGTCTTCTCATCCGAATTACCTCAGTACCTCAAGTCGAAAGTCTTCATCCAGTGTGTGCTACCAGTGCTACTACTTATGGCGCTGAAACGTGTACTCTGACTGTGTGCCTTCTTGGAAAGCTCAAAGTAGCACAACGAGCTATGAAGAGGGCTATGCTCGGAGTTTCCCTACGAGATCCAATCAGAAATAAGATCCGTAGACGAACCAAAGTTACCGACATAGCCCAACGGATTAGCAAGTTGAAGTGGCAGCGGGCACATAGCACGCAGAACTGATGGCCGATGGGGCTGCAAAGTTCTGGAGGGAGACCACGGACCGGCAAGCGCAGCGTAGGACGTCCACCCATAAGGTAAACAGATGCCCTAGTAAAGACCGCAGGAACGCGCTGGATGCGAGCCGCTTCCAACCGGTCTTTATGGAAGTCAATGAGGGAGGCTTACGTCCAGCAGTGGACGTCCTACGGCTGAAATGATGATGATGATGATGAAGAAACGTTTGTCCAGGAGGGAATAGAACCCACGCCTTACATCTCTTGAAGCAAATATTCTACCAAATGAGCTTATTAGAACTATATACTTTTTTTTGTAAATACTGATGTATAACAGCACAGTTCCACACATTAGCACTCCCGTCCAGCAATATGACAGTTTATAAAAACGAAAAGTCTTTCCACACTTACTTTTCAGTTGGCAAAATTTGTATAGGATTCTTTCCGAAGTTAAGGAACTGTAGATTCGGTGCTTCATTGAGAATACTAGGTACGGTTGTGAATCTGTAACAATAAGGCAAAGATTAAAAATAAAAGATGTTGTATAATACACTAGCCGTGCCCCGCGGTGTAACCCATGTAGCCTATGTGTTAATCCAGAGTCTCAGCTACCTCCATACCAAATTTCATCCAAATCCATTTGGTAGTTTTTGCGTGAAAGAGTAACAAACATCCATCCAAACTTTCACATTTGTAATAAATAAATAAACATCGCAACACATTACACACAGCGCCATCTGACCCCAAACTAAGCAAAGCTTGTATTATGGCAGTCAGATGACTGATAGAATACTTAAATACTTTTTTTTTATGTAAATACATACTTATAATAAACACAGAACAAACATTCGTTTGTACCACAAAGTTAATGGATAATATTAATGGGATTATCATTGTTAACTATGAGCCTTCAGAGGGCAGCACTAAAATTCAGCGGAGGTAACCCCCACGCAGTAGCTTACTTGGTGGTAGATTTCCTTTGCAGGAGGTCGTCTAGGCAGTACCAGATATTCTGCCGCCAAGCATTAGTGTGTAAACATTACTGTGTTCCGGTATGAAAGGTACTGCAGCTAGCGAAATTACAGGGCTGTTGAGACTAACCATCGAAAGTCTCAAAGTAATGAGCGCCAAAGCAGTGATGCACTGGACTTTGTTTTGTTACTCAAAGTTCTGTGTATCGCTGCAATGGACATGTACAGGCGTTATCTCTTACAATTGTATTACAAAAAAAACTGAGCTATGTCATTTTTTGATGCACTGAACACTGGAGCGTAAATCATCATTAGTCTAGAAAGTCTAGACAAAGATGCTCCAAGAAGTTGAGCTAAACGGTTCGATTCCACATTCATCATTGAAACCGCGAAGAGTGGGTGTTCCCCCCGATAGATACAATCTGGGTACCTTTTTGTTAACTTATTGCATGTTGTCGTCACCTGTAACTGCTATCACATCTAGTTTTGTTTTTTTTTATGTTAATGACCGCCATTACTGTTGTGATGTGTATAGTGTTGGTGATCTAATAAATAAATAAATAAATAAATGAATAAGGCGCGAGTGAATCGGTATCGGTTCTAGGCGAGCGTGCTCCATCGTAGACCGCAATTTCGCACATCATGCGAGCAGGCGAAAAAAGTCGTACCAACCTGTTATCGCTCAGATCGAGTCTAAGTAAACGTCTCTGTCTACGGAAGATGCCGTCGGGAAGGGCTTCCAGCTCACAGCTGTCCATATAAAGCTCCTGAAACAGAATCAAGTAAATTATTTTCAGAGAGGTTTATTAAAGAACTAGCGGACGCTTCACGGTTACACCCGCGCAGTTCCCGTTCCCGTGAGAATACAGGGATGAAAAGTAGCCTATGCCACCCGGGGATAGTGTAGCTTCCCAACGGTGAAAGAATTTTTAAGAGTCCAGTATTTTCGTAGCCTATTCAATACAAACAAACAAAAAATCAAATCTTTCTTCTAGAAGAAAAAAAGAAATTCACTATACGGGGAAATGTTTATATATGTGAACCACTAATCTATCACTATTAGTCACGATGTGGTCAAACACAAGTCAATCCAGGGCGCAAAATGACAATTTTTAAACATTTCCCCGTGTAGTGAATTTCTTTTTTTCTTCTAGAAGTTAGCTTATTTCTTTAGAATCTTACCCGCAAATTGACGAGGTCGGTGATTGCGGCCATGGTGACTTGGTCTATGAAAGCGAGTGGGTTCCCGCTCAAATCCAGGCGGGTCAGCGTTGGCATGAGGGCGAACACGTCTGCTGGCAGAGAATGGATGTCATTGTAGGCCAGGCTCAGGGTTCGGGCCTTGGAGAACGGGAGCAGTCCCACACCTGGAGTTATAACACCCTGAAACGAAACAAATTACTTAAGAAGTAAGGAAGTGCATACCCAAAGGCTAAAATAGGACCCTATTACTAAGACTCCGATGTCTGTCTGTCTGTCTGTTCGTCTGTCACCAGGCTGTATATCATGAACCGTGGTAGTTAGACAGTTGAAATTTTCACAGATGATGTATTATTTCTGTTGCCGTTATAACAACAGATACTAAGTACTCTCGTAGCGATGATAGCTCAGTGGTTAGCGCGGTAGGTTCGCATGCCGAAGGGCGTGGGTTCAAACCCCAACAATGAGCTTGAGCTGCCGGTGAAGGAAAACATCGTGAGGAAACCATAGCATGGTGGTAGGGTACTTTCTAGTACTCGGCTGGCTAGCTACCACCCTCAAGTTGAAAATCTGCCGCCAAGCATCTAACAGTGTGTTCCGGCAGCCTCACTTGAGAGCCAGTTCCATTCCAGGATAGGTGTGCTTTAGCATCTTCGACCACACCTTCACTTAACATCAGGTGAGCTGTGGTCAAACAACTAGCCTGTCAACCATAAAAAAAAAACTAAAAAACAGAATAAAATAAATATTTAAGGGAGATCCCAACAACAAAAGTGTGTTATTTTGCCGTTTTTATAGATAATGGCACGGAACACTTCATGCGCGTGTCCGACTCGCACTTGGCCGGTTTTTCTTCAAATATCCTCAATTTTATATTTCTTGTGCTGGTGCGTTTGTTCTAAGTAGACACTAAATACATATTATGTTCAATATTCTAAAGTTTACCTACATAGTTCAGAAAGTTAGCGTAGAAGTGTTGAAAAGATTTTCTTTCACAATTTTTGCTGAAATTTCAAATGTATTAAAGAGAAGACTTTAACTGTCTTTTATAAATTTTGATAAAACGGGATAGATCGGCGTCCCAAGGTTTTCCTCGGGGACAACGGGGCAGAGCAGCAAAAAGGAATAGAGCCGTCTAAAACGGGATTTATGGTCACGTTAGTGATACCATATACACCACTATTTTGTAAAAAAAAAGGCGTTATCTAAAAGCTTGAAAAATCGATGTCAAAAAATTATCTACAAAAAATGTGTATCCTTATTATTATTCTACCCGTAGGCATTTACCTAAACCTAGTCCGTCGCAAGTTCATTCGTAAATCACGCGGCGCGCGCGCTGCAGCGGGAGCCTCGCGCGCGAGTGCGAGAGAGAAAGAAAACGTTTTTGCAATATTTCGATGAAAGCCGCCATCGGTTCCCGCCAGCTGCTCCGGTGATAGTATTCTTTTGTAGTAAACGAGTGCTATGGCCATAATTTTAGGCAGGATTTCCGAAAATTTTGACTAGTAATAACTTTGGAGGGAGTTTTGGCGGGAACGCGGGAAGAGTCGTGTCGCTTCGTTGTATTTTTTTCCAAAACTTGTGTTTTGTCGAGTGTTTATGCATAAAAATGGTGGTGTTTTATTCATAAAGTGCCGAATTACAAGCGCGAGTGTGGGAAAATGATATAATGTGGTGAAACATGACTTTTCGTGGTGCTTCCAAAACTCCATCGAAGCTTTATAGTAAAGTCGCCATTACTTTACTAAAGCATGGCTGGACTTGACTGACACAAACTGGACTTGACTAAGACTAGACTTTGACTATAACTAGCTACGAGGACACTTATTTAACTTTTGTAACTTGAAAATATATAAATACTTGATACTGGCAAATGCTAAAACGCGACGCCAAAGAAAAAAAAAAAAAAAACTTTGGCATTATGAAACAAAAATTCTGATTGCATATTTATGATGTTTTAATCGGTCATCATGAATTTTTTTCTAGTTAATAAAAAATAGTGGCGTACAAAAGTTACGGTAATTTCAAATTTTAACCCTTATAATAAACTTACAGTAAAAACTCTTCTACTCAAGGCAGATGTAGTGATCTTATTATGCGAGAGATCCAAAGTGACCAGATCGGCGAGGTACACGAAGCTACTGTCCTCGATCGAGGAGATGTCGCAGTTGGACAGGTTGAGGGTCGCGATGGGGAGGGAAGATATCCTGGTGATGCTGGCGAAGCTGTTCTGGCTCATGTCTACCGTTACTGGATTGAGGGATTTCAGGCCTGAAAATTCAATTGAGAAAGTTTTAAACTTTTTATGTTAAGGTAATTATGAATGGACGCTCTCGTGATGGTAAAGAATAACGACTGTCCATGACCATTGCACATTACAAGATATCCTAAGCAGGAAGGTACTATGATAGTATCAGTTAATCTGCCTTCCAAGTTGTATCTGAATGTTGAAATTACTGGGCTGTTGAGACTAACCATCGAAAGTCTCAAAGTAATGAGTGCCGAAGCAACAATGCCCCGGACATAGTTTTGTTACTCAAAGTTCTGTGCATCACTGCAATGGTCATGGGCAGGTGTTTTCTCTTACCGTCAGGAGAGCGCCGCGTTCGTCTAATTAGTTTTACATTAAAAAAGACATATTGTTTAACTGATTCAGGCGTTAATTTGCGGAAGTTCATTTTAAATATTCAAGGTACATTTATTAAACAAAATAAAAAATACCTAAATTATACTATTTACAAAATGTATACAAAAAACTTAGTCTAAAAAACCGTCAGAGGAGGGATATGTGGCCAGAATGCTGGCAGCATTGCCACGCTGGATGGCAATGCTTAGCTTTTGACCAAAGTAGATACCAGCATTCTGGTCACCTGAAGCCTCCTCTAGACGTTTGGACTCTAGACTAACTAAATATATTCAAGGTATATATTTAGTTTATTTCCGCTTAACAGTCGTTTCAGTCACAACAGTGATGAGGATTTAAATTTAAATAACTTGACAACAATTTAATAATAATTTAAAAAATAATCATAACTTTAACTAATCTTGACATAAACTTAAAAACGAATTAAAATAGCCACAAGTCTTAATATCCTCTTCTCGCTGCAGTAACCACTTGCCGACACGTGTGTCGCCTCTACACGAGGCATCCTCAGGACGTGTTGACTCTTCGAGCGCTTGGTCGAGACTGAGTTTGACTGGTTTTTAATTAACAAACTATTGTCATCACTGTTGTAACTGAAACGACTGTTAAGCGGAAATAAACTAAATATATACCTTGAATATTCATACTATCGATTCACGCCTTCGATATACAATTATTTTCGTACCTTCCCAATCCTGGATTTCGAAGAAGTTCTTCAGCTCCCGTCTGGTGCAGTTCACGACTCCGGGCTCGGTGCAGTTACAAGTTTGGCAGATCAGCTCTGATGCTGTTTCGGGATTTTCCGTTGACGATATCAGCCCTGGCAACAATCTATCTAATGCTGAAAGGAAGAAGTAATTATTATCATTTTTAACCGACTCAAATAATCAATTCGATTGTATTTTTTTTAATGTTTGTTATGCGGTAATTCCTCTAATTTTATGAATCGATTTTGATGATTCTTTTTTTGCTTGGTAGATCATACTTCAGAGGAGTCGCATAGGAATTTAATCGAAATCAATTAAGCGATTTTTAAAAAATGAACAAAAATGTAAAAATTGTATACATCGATGATAATTATTTTCGTTTGCTCCGAAACCTCGCTGTTTTTTTTTTAATGTTTTTTTTATGTTTGACAGGCTAGGTGTTTGACCACAGCTCACCTGATGTTAAGTGAAGGTGTGGTCGAAGATGGTAAAGCACACCTAGCCTGGAATGGAACTGGCTCTCAAGTGAGGCTGCCGGAACACACCGTTAGATGCTTGGCGGCAGATTTTTAACTTGAGGGTGGTAGCTAGCCTGTCGAGTACTAGAAAGTACGCTACCACCATGCTATGGTTTCCTCACGATGTTTTCCTTCACCGGCAGCTCAAGCTCATTGTTGGGGTTTGAACCCACGCCCTTCGGCATGCGAATCTACCGCGCTAACCACTGAGCTATCATCGCTACATGTTTCATAGGAGCACTGCGTTTAGTTGGCCTAAAGGTCATGGGGCCGTTTTTTTATGTTATTATTTAAATCAATAACAGTTTTTTTTTTCTACTATAAAAAGACTCATCTCTATCTATCAAATGGCCTGTAATTTTGGTGTTATCAATAAAATATTTGCATTTACGTTTTTATTTGTATCACATCTCGTAAGCCTGGCGATCTTTTCTTATATCTGGTTGACAAGCTAGGTGCTTAACCACAGCTCACCTGATATTAAGTGACGGCGTGGTCGAACATGATAAACACACTTAGCCTGGAATAAAACCGGCTATCAAGTGAGGCTGCCGAAACACCGTTAGGTACTTGGCGGCAGATAGCTCAATAGCAGCAAACCGAGGCATGAAAGGGAGGGAAAGAGGCCTTTGCCCAGCACTGGGAGAAAATGGGCTGAAATAATAATTTCATGTGTAAGATTTAGTAAAAATATTCATCACTCACCATCATCTTGACATAAAATCAATCCGAAAAACAGTGAAAAACACAGTTTACAAATCACATTATTGGTTAAATACATTTTAGAATTTACACTAAATCTAAATATACTAGTTTGTCATGAGATTGTGTACATGACCGAAACGGTTGGCGTCGCAGATAAAGATTTGAAAACTACATACCGAAGACGGATTTTATCATAGATTAGTTGCGATAAGACTGTGAAAATGTAGAAATGGCGATCGGATGATTTGTGAGTTTTCAATTCGATAAAAACGTTACTGTGTTCCGGTTTGAAGGGTACTGCAGCTAGAGAAATTACAGGAATGTT
This sequence comes from Biston betularia, assembly GCA_905404145.2. Taxonomy (NCBI): domain Eukaryota; kingdom Metazoa; phylum Arthropoda; class Insecta; order Lepidoptera; family Geometridae; genus Biston; species Biston betularia. The sequence goes on from FR989891.1 coordinate 1,071,127, forward strand.
GAGACCAGGGACCGTTTTAGGTAAAGGTATAACGGTATGGTACTTCTATTCAGTAACGATATAACTCTGTTTTAAAGGTCGGCCAAAAACGGTTGGTAATTTCGGTTTTACTAACAATACATAGAAGATTACCTATAAAACATAGATGCCTGTTACCTCTAGAGGTACACTACCGAATTTGTTTTCTGAAAGCGAAAAGTGTGACGTTGCCACGTGACGTCAGCTACTCGTACAGCGGACCGCGGAGACAGCCCCGCACCGCCCGCAGCCCGCCCGTAGTACAGCACGTCGTGACTTTTTTTTTTTATTTTTTTTTTTATGTTTGACAGGCTAGGTGTTTGACCACAGCTCACCTGATGTTAAGTGAAGGCGTGGTCGAAGATGGTAAAGCACACCTAGCCTGGAATGGAACTGGCTCTCAAGTGAGGCTGCCGGAATACACCGTTAGATGCTTGGCGGCAGATTTTTAACTTGAGGGTGGTAGCTAGCCAGTCGAGTACTAGAAAGTACCCTACCACCATGCTATGGTTTCCTCACGATATTTTCCTTCACCGGCAGCTCAAGCTCATTGTTGGGGTTTGAACCCACGCCCTTCGGCATGCGAATCTACCGCGCTAACCACTGAGCTATCATCGCTACAAAAACTTCAGACTTCAGACTCAGCTTGAGACTAACCGTCGAGTCTCAAAGTATTGAGTGCCAAAGCAGAGATTTCCTGAACTTTGTTTTGTTACTTCAAGTTCTGTGTATCGCTGCAATGGTCATGGACATGAGTTATCTCTTACCATCAGGAGAGCGTCTCGTTCGTCTCATTACTTTTATTACAGTAAAATTAGGCAGATGCTACCTGGCACATGTTTCAAACAAAACAACATAATAAACATTTAACAATATTAGTATAGAAATTATTTCAGAGACGCTCCGCTAGTAGCGTTTTCCATACAAATGTATTCCCCAATTTTCTTCCTAAATAATGCTTACAGAGCAATAATTTTAGGATCTGCAAAATTTAGAAAATATGTATTTAAAGTTTTTATTATTTACAAGTATTTTCATAATATTATAATAAATTCTATCTTCAAAGCATCTGAGAGGCTCGACTTCTTTAGGCATCAATAGTAAAACTAACCTTCTTTATAGAAATCAATCCGTAATCTATAGTTTATCATTTAGCTATCTCGAGATAAGAAATATTAAAAATACTTGTAGCTTTTCCGCTATTTTGACATTATTCACGTGCAGTAGAGTTCAGATTCGTATACATTTCATATTTATATATTAATATAAGTCGGGGACGTTAAATGATATACTCAAAGTAACTTTAGGAGCAGGAAAATATGAATTAAACTCAATTAAAGCAAAACGATATTACGAGTTGTCATTTATTTTTATTGCTGCGACGCCCTTGCGTTGAAATTTATATTTATAGGTCGGCGCTTAGCTTTTATGTCGATTTAGTTTAGCGCCATCTTGCGTAATTTTGGTGGACTAGAGGTGGAACCTCTGACGTAACACTGATTCCGTGCGCTGCTAGTCGTGTGACGTATTTTGACTTCAACGCTGGCAGGTAGAGGCGCTGTGGGAAGGGAGCCGGCCGTGCGTTGAATGTTGAGGTGGAGAGATTGAGTTGGACTGTTGTGGAGTGCGGTTAATAAAAGTAAGTTGTAAAGTAAAACGCAATTCATTCATAAAATCTACAATTTATTGCAAAAAAAACTTAAATCTAACAATACTTACTATCAAAGAATTTACAACAAAGATATTAGGTCATGTCTTTGACATTGTGTTTCATCGTGATGATTGATTAATATACCCATCAAAGTGAACAAATTTTAGAGGACTTACTTATAAACGTTGCTTAAATAGCAATAGTATGATGTCGAAACATGAAACTACAGATACTTCCTATGAAACTATATATCCTTACTACTTAATTTCTATAATAAGCGAATTTTGTAATCCTTTTGCGAAATAAATGTCTTTAAACTAAATTAAGTCTTAATCAACTCTAATCTTACTCTTCTTCTACTTTAGTCTTAAGTCTTAATTAAGTTCTTAGGTTTTTTTTTGTTTAGGTATTTATCAATTATATAATTTGTTTGAGGAGTTTTGGCGGGAACGCGGGAAGAATCGTGTCGCTCCGTTGTTATTTTTTTCAAAACTTGTGTTTTGTCGAGAGTAAAAATGGTGGTGTTTTATTCATAAAGTGCCGAATTACAAGCGCGAGTGTGGGAAAATGATACAATGTGGTGAAATATGACTTTTCGTGTTGCTTCCAAAACTCCATCGAATCTTGAAGTAAAGTCGCCACTACTCTACTAAAGCGTGACTGGACTTGACTGACACTGACTGGACTTGACCAATACTAGACTTTGACTGTAACTATAGATGTAAGACATGAATTTGTTCTTCGCAAATAATGACATGGTTCAAAGGCCTTTGTAGCCAAACCATAAAATCCCAAAAAAACTTACTAATGAAATTTGACGTGTCTAGTGTACCACAATGTAGTTATAAAGCCAATAAAATATTATATTCTATTTTAATTTCCGCGCGTGACATTTCAATCGAACGAGAAGTTGACAAAACATTTAACGGGCAAGTCTTGTGAAATAAGGCAATCGATGTGTTTTTGTCAACATTTTTGTGCCGTTATACATCATGTGGAAGTTTGAAATTAATGAATACTATAGTACATATCCTGAATTATTATGCTTGGAGAAAAAATAGTTTCAAACGCTTTTCGTTTCTTGAAATTATGAAATAGAATATGGCCAAATTATTTTTAATCCGTAATCTTGACATCAAAATAATTATAGGAAAGGCGCAATTTTATAGATGCTAACTTTGATGCAGATACATTTAAGGCTTAGACCTTTTATTGTACGTTTTGTTTATTCTATTAGCAGATAAGTACGGATAGTTTGATGAAAATTTCTGATAGTGCCTGCTGAAAATCTCTTTTCTGCGTTACGTCTGTTGCTGTTTTATTTTGGTAGGCGCTACAAACCATCGAGAATCTCTGAATCTGACAATCTAACGTCACGAGTCTCGTGGTCGTGTATAGCACGTCACGAGAGGCCGCAAGAGGCGGGCGCGCGGTGGCGGCGGTACCGAGCACCGCGCGCATTCTTCCCGCCCGTTTTGTATTTGACACTTGACACTGGCAAATATTCAAAACGCGATGCCAAAACAAAAAAAAAAACTTCTGTCAAAATGTAACAGATAATCAATGTAAAATCCGCTTCCGGCAATAGGAATAAACATTCTGTCTCCTTCTTGCTCGTGGCTATAGTAATTTAACTCTCCTTATCTATTTTAGCGTAACGTCAATGTATTCAAATCTAACGTCAGACGTATGTACGTCTGTGTGAGTGGAAAATATCAATGTAGGTGTTCAAGCAGAAGTTCCCACGGTCGAGGACTTGGCCCTTAAGAATAAGTTGACTTGAAGCAACGTTTTTAAGGTCCTTAGTTAAATTCGAGAAAAAAAATCCGTAACAAAATAGAAATTACGTGATATATATGATGTATAATAATACTTTTTTTTTTTAATTTAGCAAACTAGTGTTCAAAATGTTATTCAATTTGATGGATAAATAAACACCGTTAAGAGCCACTTTTTCATCCACTCCCACTTTTAGTAAACAACCATTTTTTGCTGCCTGAGTGGGTTTTATCTATCAGGGAACCCTGATAGATACAATCTGGGTGCTTTCAAGTCGCGAGTGAATTGGTTTCTGCTAGGCGAGCGTGCTCCATCGTAGACCGCATCTTCGCTTAAATCAGGCGTCAAAAGTAAGTCTATTTCCTTAAAAAAAACATATATTTTAATAAAATATACATTCATATTATTTATTTGGGTATATGGGTACACAAAGTAGTTGGAAGGAGTACATTTATTGGACGCCATATACTGCCTTTCGGTATGCAAATCTTTGTCTTATTACCTATTATTAATTAACATTTTAAGACACAGTGAAAGATACTATTATGCGACCAAAACATTTAGACAAATAGCTATGATCAAAATAAAACAAAACAATTATTGACTTCACAAAAAAAAAGATCAAAACATCAAAAGAGAATAATATGAGCTATCTGCGTTCTTGTAAACTTTACGGGAAGACGTGGTCACCTCGATGAAACAGTTGTAAATAACAGATAATTTATATATAGTTGTCGTCGGCAGGGGCTCTCTTGTAAAAAGCCCTGGAGACATCCTGCGGTGCTCGGAGGCCAAGCCACGCGAAGTACCCTCGACGCCACATCAGCATCAGCCCCAGAACTATTGGAACTGCCAGCAGTACTCCTGGAAAACACACAACAACTTTAAAACCCACTAAGTTTATTGCAACTGCACAAAAAAGGAGTAATCGATTGATTCAGGCGTTACTTTGCGTAAGTTCATGTTGTATGTTCAAGGTATATCTAGTTTATTTCCGCTTAACAATCGTTCCAGTTATAACAGCGATGAGGACTTAAATTTAACTAATTTGACAACAACTTATTAATTAAAAACCTAATCTTACATAATATCTAGAACTAATTTGACATAAACTTAAAAATATAATTTGACAAAAATCTAATTTAAAATAACAAAAATCTTGTTAAAATAATTAGATTTTAATTTTACAAACAAATAATCAAATCTTTTCTTATTAGTATAGAAGATTAATTTATTTACATTTCAATTTTTGTCAGAGAGCGATCGCAAAGACCCCTTGAAGCTGTTTTTTTTTTCAATCCAAATTCTATTTTGGGGCTTGTGTCGTTTGGCGATTATGCCAACTGCATTGTGCTGTTAACGTTGTCACCAAATATTTCTACATCGTTGGTCCATGGTATTATACTATTCGTCAGTAGTTTACCTATGAGGGTTCCCAGCAGGATGGAGCCGTCCCTCTCGGGATGGTGGCCGTACTTGTCCAGACATCGCATCTTCCTGTGCAACTCGTGCAGCTGGCGGAATGTGTAGCCATGCATCTCCGAAGGCTCGACACATCTGGGGACAGGATAACCCACGTCAGTCTTGTTATGAGTCAAATCAAATCAGCGATGCCCTGGACCAGTGATGGACATCCATTCCAGACTAGGTGTGCTTTACCATCTTCGACCACACCTTCACTTAACATCAGGTGAGCTGTGGTCAAAACAGGTAGCCTGTCAACCAATAAAAAAAAAAAAAAAAAGTACGGCCCGCGAAAGGGATATTATAATTTATTTTTTTTTGGCGATAAATTTAAGTTATAAACTGATTTTTTTGACAATTATGTTATATTGCAATTTAATTTAATTTAATTGTTCGGTTTCAATTTTGTTAATATATTATATAATTAAATAGCATAATTTTAAGTTAAGGTGGTTCGATTTCCATACAAATATTTTTTTGCCATTTATGAACTTAACGTTGAAATAGTAGTAGTAGTAGTAATATAGTAGAAAAAAAAAACTGTTATTGATTTAAATAATAACATAAAAAAACGGCCCCATGACCTTTAGGCCAACTAAACGCAGTGCTCCTATGAAACATGTAGCGATGATAGCTCAGTGGTTAGCGCGGTAGGTTCGCATGCCGAAGGGCGTGGGTTCATACCCCAACAATGAGCTTGAGCTGCCGGTGAAGGAAAACATCGTGAGGAAACCATAGCATGGTGGTAGGGTACTTTCTAGTACTCGGCTGGCTAGCTACCACCCTCAAGATGAAAATCTGCCGCCAAGCATCTAACGGTGTGTTCCGGCAGCCTCACTTGAGAGCCAGTTCCATTCCAGGCTAGGTGTGCTTTACCATCTTCGACCACACCTTCACTTAACATCAGGTGAGCTGTGGTCAAACAACTAGCCTGTCAATCATTAAAAAAAAAAAAAAAAAAAGAACAAGTGGAGCATAATTTTACAGTGAAATCACAGCTACTGACATTTATTTTGGTCTTTATTTGCGGTCAATCACAATTGCTTGAATAAAACAGTAGATTATGTTCCTTACAGTTCCTTACCACCACCACCTTAATCCTGTAATATTGCGTGTTCGTACTGAACGTAAGTTTGTCGTTGCTCTACCTAAATAACACAATGCTCTACTTTAATGTAACACAACATACCAATAAATTATACTTTGACTTTGACTTTTATAATATTAGTGTAGAAAACAACTTACTTCATGAGCGTGGCATTTCCTCCTTTACTTTCCACAACTGGTACCAAGAAGTCAACCATCCATTGCGTCGAGCAATCGCATAGAAACGGATTATCCGACACGTCGACCTGAAAATCATGAATTTATAACATGACAATAGCTGCACAACTATAACTAGCTTCTACTTTGATGTTGGAATAAAAATGATATGAATAAAATACCACATTTTTACGCATAAACACACGAAAAACAAATACAAATACAAATACAAATACTTTATTGATAACACCAATGTTACAAACCACAAGTGTCCCGCCAAAACTCCAGAGCTAGCTGTGGCAATGATTACAACTACTACGTTTATCTCGATGAAAACAGCGCCATCTATCCATCCACGCTATTAAGCCCGCTGCGGCAGCCAATCAGCGATCAAAGCCTGCATCGCGCAATCAAAGTTTTCACTGCAGATTAGGACTATACCAATCGTAACGACATAGTCTATAGCTGACTTAGCTGACTTCTTTGATTAAATATGATTATATAGATAGATACTGTTAACATACCTTTTGCACCAGGTCCCAACGTGATAAGAAACGAGAGTCGATTTCTGTCAGATTGTTGGATTGCAGGTACAACTGAAATAAAGAAAACATTAAGCAATTTGTTGAAGTACATATACACTTAATGGCTATGATAGGTCGGTTCACGCACCGAAGCGGCGTGGATTCAAGCCCCAACAATAAGCTTGAGTTACTGGTGAAGGAAAACATCGTGAGGAAACCATAGCATTGGTGGTTAGAGTACTTTCTAGTACTCGGCTGGCTTTATAATTGTCCACACCAAAAATTACCCACCCAGTTCAATTCACATCGGCAGTTCAATCTTATTATTGGGGTTTGAACCCACTCCCTTCGGCATGCGAACCGATCGCGATAACCATTGAGTTATCATCACTACAAAACTGGCCACGTTATCGCTAAAAGCGATCTCTTCCTACAACCTTAGGATGGAAGTGATTAAAGGAAGGAAAAGATATGTACAGAGTGTTAAGTTACCTCTTTGACCATTGGCCATAAGTAGGTCTCTCCGATGTCATCAGGGCGAGCGAGCGCGCGCGGGTCGAGGTTAGAAAGAGATGGGTTGAACGATATGTGCAATTGTTCTATAGCTTCTAGGCCAGCGAGCGACGACGGACCAATAGAACGCAGCTTCCCCATGTTGCACATGTGGAGTTCTTTCAGCTTGCGAAGACGCGGGAAACCTCTGAAAAAAACATGAAATGAAATAAAAATAACAATGTATTTATTTGCTAAGTACTGGTGTCAAAATGTTGGTACATGAATTGAAAATACGTTTAGACAATACTTTACTCAGATTTTTTTTATGTTTGACAGGCTAGGTGTTTGACCACAGCTCACCTGATGTTAAGTGAAAGTGTGGTCGAAGATGGTAAAGCACACCTAACCTGGAATAGAACTGGCTCTCAAGTGAGGCTGCCAGAACACACCGTTAGGTGCTTGGCGACAGATTTTCATTTTGAAACACTTTCAAGCACTTTCTAGTACTCGGCTGGCTAGCTACCACCCTCAACTTGAAAATCTGCCGTCAAGCATCTAAGGGTGTGTTCCGATGTCACATGACAGTCAGTTCCATTCACGCTTGAGGTATGTACCATCTAGGACCACACCGTCACTTAACATCAGGTGAGCTGTGGTCAAACAAATAGCCTGTAAATCATTATAAAAAATTACGCAATAGTATAAAATAAACGCTTAACAAAAAAATTACGGATAATCTTCAGAGTTGGTATCCAATTCCAAGATAGGGTTTTGATTGAGGTTCAAAAACAACAAATTCTTAGTTTCCTCCAGTTCCTGAGGAACCGCAGTTAGCATATTATCTGATATGTCCAGCCGCTCCAAGTACCGAGGGGTGTGAAGGAACTTGTCCGGGATTTCTGTGAGCTGGCAGGAACGCATCCGGAGTACCTGCGAAATTACATATTAACGTCATCTGTCATTATGACGATAAGACAATTGATTTAAACGCCATCTGTTATCGAGATACACAATTTTTATATTCGTTATTCGTTCACGTTCGACCAGAACCTGCTGTTTGTTCTTTCGCATTAATATTTGAGTCAAAATTCAGAGTCATCGAGAAAGTGCCGCCAAGAAGTTTGAGGCTGTCTGTTACACCATGGAAAGAGGGAGACAGCGAAAATAGTCTCTTTTTGGCGGAGAATAAACACGCCTGGGTCTTAGCAGCATTGAACCTGACCAGTTGGGCATCGCCCTAACCGGAAACTGCCTGAAGGGCAAGACAAAAGGAAGGGAGCGAACGCTCGACCACCTAAATTAATACATTATTACTAAAACAAATACCATTCTTCTAATGTAATTGAATTGTGGTTGTTTCATGGGATTGCGAGTATTTTGGTCAGAAATTTCTGGCAACTAGTACAAAATACTTGCAATCCACCGCGCAAATGTATCGAATTTTGTTTTATATTCGACAACATTTTGCAATTTAAAGGACACTACTATTTTCTTTAACAAACCACTAGATGGCACTAACCTTTAACATTGGAAGGCTCGAAATAGCGATCAATGTCACGTGGTCTATGGTTGTCAGGGGGTTTCCGCTCAAATCTAAAACTTCTAACTCTGGAAGATGCTCAAACAGATCTTGATTGAGCGAATGTAGATCATTGTACGCCAGATTTAGAGTCTTCATTGATGATAGAGGCTCGTATTCTTCTGGAGAAAAGCGGCCCTGAAAAAGTAAATATAATGTTACTTACAATACAAAGCAACATACTAGTGGTGCCATCTAGTTATATTCTAGCAAACTATAATATAATATTTTTTTTTATTTGGTTTAGGCGTCGCGTTTTAGCATTTGCCAGTGTCAAGTAATTATATATTTTCAAGTTTCAAAAGTTTAATAAGTGTCCTCGTAGATAAAGTAATAGTCAAAGTCCAGTCTTGGTCAAGTACAATCCGTATCAGTCAAGTCCAGTCATGCTTTAGTAAAGTAGTGGTGACTTTACTATAAAGCTTCGATGGAGTTTTGGAAGCAACACGAAAAGTCATATTTCACCACATTATATCATTTTCCCACACTCGCACTTGTGATTCGGCACTTTATGAATAAAACAACACCATTTTATTGCATAAACACTCGACAAAACACGAGTTTTGGAAAAAAATACAACGGGGCGACACGACTCTCTCCGCGTGCCCGCCAAAACTAAAAAAATAGGATTATTATTACATATATTGTTTTTGATTAATTTCAACGCCATCTATTGTCAACTTACCTCAAACGCGTGAGGACTGAGTCTCGCCGATGTCAGCTGATTATGACTCAAGTCTAACACTTGCATTTCTTGAAGATCTTTGAAACTTGCGTTTTCTATAAACTCAATACTGCATCGAGAAAGGTTCAGCACTTGAATGGGTAGCTCAGCGACGACTGTGATATTTTGGATTCGGTTCTCGCTGAGATCTACGGTTTTTGGCTTCATTTCGGTAAGGGCTGCAACAAAAGAAAAATTGTAAAAATTTTGTAGCGAGGATAGCTCAGTGGTTAGCGCGGTAGGTTCGCATGCCGAAGGGCTTGGGTTCAAACCCCAACAATGAGCTTGAGCTGCCGATGAAGGAAAACAGCGTGAGGAAACCATAGCATGGTGGTTGGGTACTTTCTAGTACTCGGCTGGCTAGCTACCACCCTCAAGTTGAAAATCTGTCGCCAAGCATCTAACGGTGTGTTCCGGCAGCCTCACTTGAGAGCCAGTTGCGTTCCAGGCTAGGTGTGCTTTACCATCTTCGGCCACACCTTCACTTGACATCAGGTGAGCTGTGGTCAAACACCTAGCCTGTCAACCATTAAAAAAAAAAAAAAAATTGTAAAAACTGTATTATTTTTATTATTTGTTAAATTTACAATAAAAAAACCGACTACATGGTCCTTAGGCCAACTAAAAAATAATTAAAATAAAAAAAAAATACATTTTTGTTGATGTTTTAAAAACCGCTCGAACGATTTAGATAAAATTTATACGGGACCACCTCTGAAGTATGATCCACCAAACAAAAAAAGAATAATCAAAGTCGATTCATAATTGGCGGAATTATCGCCTCCTTTTTTGAGTCGGTTAAAAAAGGTGCGCGTTTGACCACACCCTGCTGATGCTAATACATAACTCACACAGTCCCTCTCGCTCGCACACACACAGAGCGAGAGAGAATGAGATAGATAAAGAGAGAGAGAAAGAGAGAGAGAGAGAGAGAGAGATACCTAGTTTATTTATATAATATAAGTAGCTGCGCCCCGCGGTGTTACCCGCTACATGTTTTCGAGATAAAAAGTAGCCTATGTGTTAATTCAGGGTTTCGGCTATCTCCATACCAAATTTCATCCAAATCCGTTTAGTAGTTTTTGCGTGAAAGAGTAACAAACATACTGGAAAAACTTGTTAGGAAGGATTTACTTTCAATATAAAAATCTTATTCCACAAAGAGCCCGATGTGCAACGCTATACAAATCATAAACAGTAAGTTAATATGTGAAAGGCTAAAATTGTTATCTGTACGTATGTTTGGTAATAAAGATTATTTATTCTTATTCTTAAAAATCAAATTTAAAATAATTAATTAATTATTATTGTTATTATGTTTTAATTATTTTTATTTTTTATTCTTAAATTCTTTTTTTCTTTTTTTTTTTATACAAAATAGGTTCGCGTTTGACCACACTCTGCCTGATGTTAAGCAGTAGTGTGGTCTAAGATGGAGCACGCTTACCTAGAAGAAATCTATTTACTCTAGATTTGAAGACGCCAATATTGTATCTAACAGGGAACACAGACTCCGGCAGAGAGTTCCACAACCTCGCTGTGCGAATGAAAAATGTGGAGTCAAATGTGTGGAGTAAATTCTTAACTTAAGTTCTGTGTATCGCTGCAATGGTCATGGACAGGCGTTATCTCTTACCATCAGGAGAGCGTCACGTTCGTATCCGTTACTTTTTACATTAAAAAAACCCCTTACCGGCCCACTCGTCTTTGCTGAAGAACGTGTCGATGCTTTGGTCGAAACAGTCCACTTTGTCGTCTTTGCAGATGCACTTTCTGCAAATATCTGTTTGCAGCGCCATGTTTGTGGTCGCATCTGAAAATAAAATACTTTCGTTTTTATTGTTGACAGGCTAGATGTTAGACCACAGCCCGTTGGGTGCTTGGCGGCAGATTTTCAACTTGAAGGTGAAAGACAGACAAGACAATTACATGGTGGTAGATCTCCTTAGCAGGAGGTCGTCTAGGTAGTGCCGCCAAGCAGTAGTGTGTAAACATTACTGTGTTCCGGTTTGAAGGGTATTGCAGCTAGCGAAATTACTGGGCTGTTGAGACTAAGCATCGCAAGTCTCAAAGTAATGAGCGCCAAAGCAGCGATGCTCTGGACTTTGTTTTGTTACTCAAAGTTCTGTGTATCGCTGCAATGGTTGTGGACAGGCGTTATCCCTTACCATCAGGAGAGCGTCTCGTGCGTCTCATTACTTTTTACATAAAAAAAAAAGTACCTACTAGAAAAAGTACCCACCATGCCATGGTTTTAAAACCCATTTAATGACATCTTTAAAATTTTGAAATGACTTGTAACATTGGTGTTATCGATAAAGTATTTGTATTTGTATTTCCTCACGATGTTTTCAACACACAAGCTCATTGTTGGGGTTTGAACCCACGCCCTTCGGCGTGTGAAGTGACCGCGCTAACCACTAAGTAAAGAGCGGCAATGCAACCTTGCTTTGCTACTCAAAGTTTAGGTACCGCTGTAATGATCACGGACAGGCGTTATCTCTTACCATCAGCAGAGCGTTCCGCTCGTCTCATTATTTTATCCACATCTACATAGATAATATATTACAAAGAGGAAAGATTTGTATTTTTGGAATTTTGTAACGAAAAAAATTCAAAAACGACCGATTTCAAAAATAATAATTCTTTAACCATTAGAATGCTATACTCCCTGAGTAACATATACCTATAGGTTATATTTACCTATTACAAGAATTTAATTAAAAACAAGTTTTCACACGTGCGAAACCGGGAAGGGCTAGTCATAAATAAAAATACTTTTTACCCGATTACGGCATAGCCAAATGGAAGTGCTAGTTGTATTGTCTTAAATAGTTCAATATACCTAAACATCATCTTACCATCTTGAGAGTAAGCTCCAATGGAGAGCAGCAATATTAATAAAGGCACCAATTTCTTCCCCATTTTTCAGCAACTAAGACATAAATAATATTATGTAGTATAGTATAAAAAAATATGTTTAAAACTATTTTAATCTATCTCGTAAGGTTTATACAGCGTTTGCAACGTAAGCGCACAAAAACGTGTCTTTAGGACATCACATTAGAAATCTTTAAAATTTTCGACGTTTCTCCACTATAATGTACATATATCATACATACATACCTTCCTCTTGAATCACTCTGTCTATTGATGGAAGCCGCATCAAAATCCGTTGCGTAGTTTAAAAGATCTAAGCGTACAGACGGCGGGAAGCGACTTTGTTTTATACTATGTAGAGACTAGCGACCCGCCCCGGCTTCGCACGGGTGCAATGTAGATACTAATGTGGTGCATATGCATGTATTATACATATAAACCTTCCTCTTGAATCACTCTGTCTATTGATGGAAGCCGCATTAAAATCCGTTGCGTAGTTTAAAAGATCTAAGCGTACAGACGGCGGGAAGCGACTTTGTTTTATACTATGTAGAGAGAATGTAGCAGGATGTGGTCAAACGCAACCTTATTAGGGAAATAACGAACGGTTCCACCCATGGCATTGTTTTCTTGTTATTCATCGCAGATAACAAATGATACGTGTTATCAATTGATAAGCGCCTTCGTAGAACTAAAATACTTGTTCACAATATTCACAATATAATTATAAATTTGCTAATAAATTATAAGAATGTATTTACATTGAAAAGTATATAAATATTCTATTAGTTTTCTGGTTTATTACTGATACTTAGTTTGCTTGGAAGAGTTAGCTTTCAGCGATAAGGCCTTTAGTTATGTGGTTCCCATGGTACAGGCTTTACTTAGTTCATGGCGCTCTGTAAAATGTTAATTTCGTTTTTTTTAATGGTTGTCAGACTAGGTGTTTGACCACAGCTCACCTGATGTAAAGTGGCGGTGTGATCGATGATGGTAAAGCACACCTAGCCTGGAATGGAACTGGCTCTCAAGTGAGGCTGCCGGAACACACCGTTAGATGCTTGGCGGCAGATTTTCAACTCTCGTGTGGTAGCTAGCCAGCCGAGTACTAAAGAGTACGCTACCACCATGCTATGGTTTCCTCACGATGTTTTCCTTCACCGGCAGCTCAAGCTCATTGTTGGGGGTTGAACCCACGCCCTTCGGCATGCGAACCTACCGCGTTAACCACTGAGCTATCATCGCTACAAAGGCGCTACCCAATGCGGGTAGCGCTCGGTCGGTAAATCCTAATAATTGTCATTGTCAATAACTGTGACTAGCTATCACACGTCGGACCATCTCTTTCATTATCTGAACTTTGTTTTGTCAATGTTCTTATTAATTGTTCCCAAAAACGTATACTATTTTACAGCTACGATAATCTCAGCTTCATCATCATCATCATCATCATTTCAGCCGTAGGACGTCCACTGCTGGACATGGGCCTCCCCCATTGACTTCCACAAAGACCCGTTGGAAGCGGCTCGCGTCCAGCGCGTTCCTGCGGTCTTTATTAGGTCGTCTGTCCTCCTTGTGGGTGGACGTGCTACGCAGCGCTTGCCGGTCCGTGGTCTCCACTCCAGAACTTTGCAGCCCCATCACAGCTTACCTTAACCAAATTATTTAAAAAAAAACACACACACAATTCACATGTCACTTCTGCACAATCTTTGCGTCGTCTGACTAACTGATATTGTTGGTTGTGTCCGTTGTATCTTATCTTGTTATCGTCTTTGTAGAGCCTTATCACTGCGGTTGGATGTAGGTGAAAACGAGGTACGCAATTTTTTATAACAGTCTACAGGAGCGAATTAATTTAGATGTACTTAATATATCGCACACCTAGATCTAAACAAAACTCTAAAATAACTCGAAAATTTCGTTTTCTTAGTTAAGCACACCATCGAATTTCCTATGTCAATATCTACCGACCAATAAAACAGATTTAAAAATATCTTCACTACTCGACGCCAAATGACGCCAAATGCCCCTTTTGTTAAACGAGCGAGTGCGGTCCACCCCCGAGCAAAACAGGTACATTGCTAGTTGCAACCAGAATCACAAGCGGAGCGCGCGTGTCAGTCGAAAACAAATTGGAGATAGTTTGAGTTGCAACCGTATTGTGAAAATTTTGATTGGAATAATTTTTAGTTGTCGCTATTTTGATGGTTAGTGCTGAGTAGGGCTCAGGCTGCCGGTGGTAAGGGCTGCAGAGTGAGAAACCTCCTCACAATGCGCGGCGTGTCAAGGATCACTGCCTTTTGAAGCTGACCCTTGACCCAACCGTCTAGCGAGAGTCTCTTAAGATGTCTCTTATTATTACTATTATTAGCTAATAAGTAAAACAATAAATAAAAATAAAAACTATTAATTAAATTTGTAAATTAGTTAAAAGTAATTTAAAAAAAACGATGTAAAGTAGGAAATAAAAGGCTTTTTATTTATTTATAATATATGTACCAAAAAAGTTTTTTTTTTTAGTTTAAAAAGTAATGAGACGAACGAGACGCTCTCCTGATGGTAAGACGCCTGTCCATGACCAACGCAGCGATACACAGAACTTTGAGTAACGATACAAAGTCCAGGGCATCGCTGCATTGGCGCTCATAACTTTGAAACTTTCGATGGTTAGTCTCAACAGTCCAGTGATTTCGCTAGCTGCAGTATCTTTCAAATCGGAACACAGTAATGCTTACACACAACTGCTTGGCGGCAGAATATCTGGTACTGCAGTGGTACTCATTACTTTTTACATAAAAAAAAGATACAACCAAATGAGCAACAAGGCAGACAATAATGGAGCAGTGTGTACCATGCGTTACTGCCACAGTTGCAAACGCAACTCGCGGTTACTTATCTTACCTGCACGCCTGCAGAATAGTATGTCGCTTACCGCGTTCTAAGCATCACTAGATATCATATGACCTAGTGTGAAGTAGGTGAAATGATTCATTTTACATCAAAATACACAATTTCTTTGAAAAAGTGCAGAATAAGAGATGTAGTCATTAAAATTAGTAATCTGATACAATTTGGTGCGGATAGGAAATAATGTATCCGGTTGATTGGTACACGGATTTCCTTTCTTCATGGATTGTTTTTTAAAGTCATGGTAATTAAATTTAATAAATATTTTTTTTTAATTTTTTATTTTTTATGTCGTAGGACATTACACACAGCGCCATCTGACCCCAAACTAAGCAAAGCTTGTACTATGGGAGTCAGATAACTGATAGAATACTTAAATACTTTTTTTTTTGTAAATACATACTTATAATACATACAGTACACCCAGACACAGAACAAACATTTGGTTTTATATCACAAAATGCTTGTCCTGGGTGGGAATCGAACCCACGCCCCACAGCTCTTGAAGCAGACATGCTACCAATGAGCCAACAGGGCTGTCATGAGAACGCTCTTCTGATGGTAAGTTATAAAGCCTGTCCATGGCCATTGCAGCGTTACTAGGGATGTGAGTCAGAGGCGAAAACAACGACGAATAAATAATCGATTTCTCTCTCTTTAAAATAAATCGATTTTTCTAAATTTGTATTTGTATTTTGTATTTTTGAACTCAGATAAATTATAGAATACTTAAATACTTTTTTTTTTGTAAATACATACTTATAATATATACAGAACACCCAGACACAGAACAAACATTTGTTTACAACACAAAGTTTGTCCTGAGTGGGAATCGAACCTACGCCCTTTAGCTCTTGAGGCAGACATTCTGCCAATGAGCTGTCAAAACTATTCGATAAGTTGCATTTTTTTGGTACACAATAATAAATTTACCAACTCGATAATAACTGAAACAACAATCTGTTGGTTTTAAAACTGAAAAACAAACGCGTTTTTTTTTCAATGAGGAAACTGAATAAAATAGTGATTTTAATGTTTATGTACAGATGGCGCTGTTTTTTGACTGGCAAGTGACATTTCTTCTTCATTTTTTTTTTTTTTTTCGTTAATTTGCCCTTTCGGGCAGGCTAAAGCTATAAAGCCATACTGCCTCGTCTTCAGTGTTATTTCTGCTGTATCTTAACTATGGTTATCGTCAAAGTCGTCTTAGTCAAGTCCAGTTCGTGTCAGTTCGTGCCAGTCATGCTTTAGTAAAGTAGTGTCAACTTTACTATAAAGCTTCGATGGAGTTTTGGAAGCAACACGAAAACTCATGTTTCACCACATTATATCATTTTCCCACACTCGCGCTTGTAATTCGGCACTTTATGAATAAAACACCACCATTTTTATGCATAAACACTCGACAAAACACTAGTTTTGGAAAAAAATACAACGAAGCGACACGACTCTTCCCGCGTTCCCGCCAAAACTCCTGACATTTCTTCTTACGTTTTCGTTCTTTTAACCACGCGTTTTTTCATTTATCGCACAGATGGCGCTACTTGCAAATTTCAATTAAAATGTGTAGTTTGGCATATATCTTTTTTAGTTTAAAAAAAAGTGAGCAAGTAACTAATCGACCTTTTTAATATTTATAATTATACGCTCCACAGACACTGAGGTCCGTGAACTTTGTCAACTGTAATAACATTTTTTTTCTTTTTCAATTTTACATTATAAAGAGAGGAAAGTTACGTTAGTAATCTTAATCTAAGGTAGGTACTAGATTGTGTGTATACCGCGAGCAGACCAGCGACCCGCAAGCAGCACCTGATCACGAGTATGACGTATGTACTGCCACCGCCCTCCTCAACCATATCTGAGGGAAGAGAGCGCCGACACACGACGCCGCCGCAAGAAGGAGCCTTCGATGGTGAGCATGAATGCTCGAGGCATACACACAATCCTTATTTCTATTTGCATCATAAGTTTTCATTTGAAATCGCCTCCTCCCGACTCAAGGCCTCCATCACCGCCGTGTTCCGATCTTTGATGGCCATCTGCAAATTATATTCTTTGATGGTCTTCGGTGACGCAGCCGACGCCGACAGTTAATCGAGTTTCAATATGTAGAGAATCGATTATAAGATAAAATAATCGATTATTTTTACATATCCCTCGTTACACAATGAGTGTCAAAACAAAGTCCAAGCGTCGCTGCTTTGGCGTTCATTACTTTGATACTAAAATAGAACTATTCAGATCGCTTCAGTAGTTTCGGAGCCTATTCAATACAAACAAACAAATCTTTCCTCTTTATAATTAGTGTAGATGTAGATTTACGTTTGCTTTATCGTTTATTTTGTATTTTAACTAGTTAAAAAAAAAACAAAAAAATAGAAGTTGAAAATTATTTTAATTGTTTCCGTTTTTTTCACTTTACAGTTTTATTTCATATTTTTTCTGGACACGAAGAAGTGGCTTTTGATGAACCGCAGGCGTGAGACATGAGGGCCGGCTGTTTCGAGTCTAAAATTGAAAATAAATCTCTATCAAGTGCGATTCGTACTTGGACAGTGAGGGTTCCGAAGTATGATCAAAAATCAATCTTATCAAAATTTTTTTCAGATTCCCTTATCAGGGGGTCGTTTAGGAAGGTTGGTTAACACAGCAGTACTAGATGCCGCCAAGCAAGTGTGCAAACATTATTGTGTTCCGGTTTGAAGGGTACTGCCGCTATATTCTGTTCTGTGTATCGCTGCTGTGGACAGGCGTTATCTCTTACCATCAGGAGAGCGTCTCGTTCGTCTCATTACTATTTACATAAAAAAAAAATTACACGGCCTATCTATAGTGGTAGGGTACTTTCTAGTATTTGACTTCCCGATCCACGTCGAAAATCTACCGCCAAACTTCTAACGGTGCATTCCGGCAGCTTCATTTGAGAGCCAGTTCCATTCCAGGCAAGGTGTGTTAATCTAAAACCACACTTAGCATCAGGTGAATCGCGAGTCGCAAATGAATTGGTTTCTTCTAGGCGAGCATGCTCCATCGTTGCCCATGAAACTATACTTACAAGAAATAGCTATATTCCGTACAAAACGAGGCGCGATGAGGTTTTTAATCTTTCTCCTTAGTGAAGCTAATCTGTGAAAAAGAAATAAGTACCTTTGATCTCGAGAAAATATAATAAATTTTACCTCGCTGCAATATAATTCTAACTAACTAGTAGACACCTTGCGGTTTTACCCGCGTAGTTTCCGTTCCCGTAAGAATAGAGGGATAAAAAGTAGCCTATGTCACCCGGGGATAGTGTAGCTTCCCAACGGTGAAAGAATTTTCGAAATCGGTCCAGTAGTTTTTAAATTTATTCGTTACATACAAAAATACAAATCTTTCCTCTGAGAAAAGATTTTTTGTATGTTTGTAACGAATAAACTCAAAAACTAGCGGTTAGCACGGGTGGACATTTATTTTTTAATTAAATTCTAGTAATAAATTTAGCCTATGTTACTCAGGGATAATGTAGCATTCTAATGGTGAAAAGAATTTTCGAAATCTATCCAGTAGTTTTTGAGTTCATTCGTTACAAACATACAAAAATACAAATCTTTCCTCTTTATAATATTAGTGTTAATAAATATAGCCTATGTTACTCAGGGATAATGTAGCATTCTAATGGTGAAAAGAATTTTCAAAATCTGTCTAGTAGTTTTTGAGTTCATTTGTTACAAACATACAAAAATCCAAATCTTTCCTCATTATAATATTAGTGTAGATGTAGATAGCTACAACTACTTTGGTCATGGACAGGCGTTATCTCTTACCATCAGGAGAGCTCATTGGTCTCCATACATACAAAAAATATAAAAAAATTGCTAAATAAAGAAAATACGAGTGCCTTACTGGTTTTTGAAGTCAGTTTAATACTCACTCGCTCTTGGTGGGCCCGGCTAGCTTCATGGCCTGCGCCCTCATACATCTGTAACTGTGAGATGTGTGGAAGTGCTTGCATCTACACAAGAAATATTATTTAAATAAATACAAGTATAAATTCTCTTTAAATCTGGCTGGTTTCTAGCCCAACGGCGATCTGGCGATCCAGCGGGGGAACGCGGCCACTATTGCGGGAACTTTCGGCTGGGGCTCGATGCGCGGGACTTAAAATGGTTTTAAATGACGTTCATCAAATTTATATATAATTGATTGATTTTTTAAAATTTAATATTACATGACCCTTAATACCTATAGTACATAAAAAAAACTTATCTTGGTATATAAAGTATAACAATTAGGTTATTGAGTAGGTAAGTACCCTAGACACACTAGGAAAACCTGTCGCGAAGTCTAGTATAAATATAAATATTTTTATTTAAAAAAAAATCAAAAGTATAAATTTATAATAAACTAGCAGCTCGCCCCGGCTTCGCACGGGGAAACAAAACTCGATTAACAATATAAATATAGTCTATGTCACTCAGTGATAATGTACCTAATGATGAAACAAGTTCAAGTCGCGAGTGAATCGGTTTCTTCTAGGCGAGCGTGCTCCACCGTAGACCGCATCTTCGCTTAACATCAGGCGGGATGGCGGTCAAACGCAAGCCTATCAACTATAAAAAAAAAAAAAAAAAAAAGCCAACAATTATTCAGATCGGTCCAGTAGTTTCGGAGCCTGTTCAATACAAACAAACAATCAAATCTTTCCTCTTTATAATACTATAGATATAGATAGATTAAAAGTTCCATTCCAGGCTAGGTGTGATTTACCATCTTCACTTAACATCAGGTGAGCTGTATTCAAACGCCTTGCATATCAACCTTAAAAAAAAAGTGAATCCCCCCCGTAACCAGTAACATACCAAATTTCGACTTCAACAGGCTTGTTGAACAAATCAAGATCCCTATCGGTGGGTCTGCTGGAATTACGTATAAGAACTGATACTTGCTTCCCAGCTCATATAGGTTAATTTATTAAAATACCAAACAAAGCGTGCATATCACGGAGAATCTTGTCACCGCGATGCAGGATTTCCGACAAATGCGACGCTAGCGCATCTAACGTGCACTAGATGAATTAAAGTGCATTGGTTCTCAACGGCGTTAGGTGACAAAGTCTTAAAGTTTTATACACTTGTGGAAGATGCTTACATCCTTTCATGATTTGAAATTTGTCATAGTGTAAAAGTAGTCTACTAGTCGAGCCCTTTCATTTGATACCCATATTGAGGTGTGAAAAAATATGTAATCCGCCATTTTGTGGCGGCGGCCATCTTGGAAAGATTTTCATAAAACATGGCTAAGAACACTCGCGACTAATACACTTTTCTAACAAAATCAAAATCGGTTTATCCGTTCGGGAGCTACGACGCCACAGACAGACACACAAACACGTCAAACTTATAACAGCCATCGTTTTTGCATCGGGAGTTAAAATTAGTAAGAAAGTACCTCTTTGGACACGTTTCATCCGACACTCTGAAAAAAATAATGAAATTCTGGTTATTAAAGTAAATTTTCATCTAGCGCTAATAACTCAGTGGTTGGTTCACACGCCGAAGGGTGTGGGTTCAAACCCCAACGATGAAAGAAAGAAAGAAAGAAAAACATTTATTTTTCCCCTACAAAACACTAGACACAACAACAGATAAGTACAAACAACACGCACAAATAAACAGATACAGATTAACATAAAGACAGTAAGCGGGTTATCGTTGCAGTGACTGGTGCATTACCAAGGAAAAAAAAGGCCAGCGCTCAGCTTGAGCTGCCGGTGAAGGAAAACATCGTGAGGAAACTGTTGCAAGGTGGTAGGGTACTTTCTAGTTTCACAGCTCATCTGATGATAAGAGACGGTCTGGTCGAAGATGGTATAGTTTTGGTAACTTTTCTATACAAGACAGTTTGAAAATATTGATAAAAAAAATTATCAAAAACATGTCATTAAGTTTATTATTTTTTTTTTACCTTAGCATGCTATTACTGTTATTGCAGTATACGTCGGTCACGAGATTTAGCCTGGAATTAAAAAAAAAGTATAATTTTTTTGCACTGCACCCTGTGCATTTCGGTTTTTTAAGAAAAAAAAATACTTTACCGAATCCAAGACCATTTCGAAATATTACATTCCTGTACATTATTTTTACTCGATTTATGTTAATAAAATACATATAATATGACCGGACTTGACTCACATGGTCTGTACTTGACCAAGACTGGACTTTAGCTATAACTATAGCTACGAGGCAAATTATTTAACTTATGAAACTTGAAAATATAAAACACTTGACACTGGTAAATGCTCAAAGTGCGACGCCAAAACCAAATTACAAAAAAACACGCATAAAATGTCAAATCAAGATATAATGTCAAATTCAAATATTCAAGAAATACGGTACGGTATACTCATAGTACAGGGAGTTTTGGCGGGAATGCGGGAAGAGTCGTGTCGCTCCGTTGTATTTTTTTCCAAAACTAGTGTTTTGTCGAGTGTTTATGCATAAAAATGGTGGTGTTTTATTCATAAAGTGCCGAATCACAAGCGCGAGTGTGGGAAAATGATATAATGTGGTGAAACATGAGTTTTCGTGTTGCTTCCAAAACTCCATCGAAGCTTTATAGTAAAGTCGCCACTACTTTACTAAAGTATGACTGGAATTAACTGACACGAACTGGACTTGACTAAGACGACTTTGTCGATAACTATAGCTAAGATACAGCAGAAATAACACTTAAGACAAGGCAGTATGGCTTTATAGCTTTAGCCTGCCCGAAGGGGCAAATTATTAAAAAAAAAATCATCGTACAGGTACAACGGTGGAGTTTTGGCGGGAACACGGAAAGAGTCGTGTCGCCACATTGTATTTTTTTCCAAAACTGATGTTATTTCGAGTGTTTATGCATAAAAATGGTGGTGTTTTATTCATGCGGTACCGAATTACCAGTGCGAGTGTGGAAAAGTGATTAATTGTGGTGAGACATGACTTCTCGTGTTGCCTCCAAAACTACATCGAAGCTGTACTTAAAGCATGACTGGATTTCACTGAGACGGCGTGGAATGACAAGACTGGACTTTGACTACTTTTTAACTTATGAAACTTGATATTGGAAAATGCACAAAATGCGACGCCAAAATCAAAGAATAAGAATAACGTCAGCGGTGTGTGTACAGCTATAAAAAAAAATGTTGTTTTTTTTTTGATAATACATACTTACCAGCCAAGTTTGTTCGGTATTTTCTTACGATTTATTGTTGAGTACAGCCGTTTGAGACCGCGGTCTGAAACCGAAGCAATATTGTTAAACTGACACCTAAATGTAACGATGATAGCTCAGTGGTTAGCGTGTTTAGATTGCGTGCCGAGAGGATTGAGTTCACATCCCAAGAATGAGTTTTAGCTGAACGGAAAACACCGTGAGGAAACCATAGCATGGCCGTAGGGTTTTGTAGGTGGTCTAGCGCTTACAACAACCGGAATACTATTTACTGACCCTTTGTTTAAAATTTGGTACCTAGCTCGTTCTTAAGAAAAAAATATAAATGAAACATTTGAACAGTTCACAGCGCACACAGAGAAGCAACGTGTACAGTATACACGCGCGCACACACAACGAAATCGAGAGAAGTGTGTCACGCCGTTTGCCGTCACGGCATATGAGTCTGATTTACTGCTAAGACGCGTCAATAGATGCTTCACATCAAATGAACTTGACCAAGAATGGACTTGGTAGCGATGATAGATCAGTGGTTAGCGCGGTAGGTTCGCATGCCGAAGGGCGTGGGTTCAAACCCAAACAATGAGCTTGAGCTGCCGGTGAAGGAAAACATCGTAAGGAAACCATAGCATAGTGGTAGCGTACTCTCTAGTACTCGGCTGGCCAGCTACCACACGAGAGTTGGAAATCTGCCGCCAAGCACTTAACGGTGTGTTCCGGCAGCCTCACTTGAGAGCCAGTTCCATTCCAGGCTAGGTGTGCTTTACCATCTTCGACCACACCTTCACTCAACATCAGGTGAGCTGTGTACAAATACCTAGCTTGTCAAACATAAAAAAAAAACTTTGAAAACTTTTTTTTTTGACTACTTAAATTTAATAATATCAAAACACTTGACACTGGCAAATGCACAAAATGCGACGCCAAAAGCAAAGAAGAAAGCAACGTAGTCGTCTACGTCCGTCCTCAAGAAACATTCTATAACTGTTGTAATTTATATGAAAATCCATTCAGCCCTAAATTGGTAAATATGGTTTTGCATAAGTTTAGATATATGTATATATATTATTGTACTTACTCTGGTGTCCAGTACACTCATGCTGATGGAATGCTGCCTTAATCTTTTTCAAGACACATCTGGAAATAATAAAAAAATGTCATCATCATCATCATCATCAGCCTATACTAGTCCACTGCTGGACATAGGCCTCTCCCAAGACACGCCACTCAGCCCGATCTTCGGCTTTTCGCTTCCATCCACCGCCAGCTGTCCTACGTATATCGTCACTCCATCGAGTCTCAGGGCGTCCTACGCTACGCTTGCCAATACGCGGTCTCCACTCTAGAACACGTCTACCCCAGCGGTTATCGGTTCTGCGACAGATATGTCCAGCCCATTGCCACTTCAGCTTGCTAATACGCTGAGCTATGTCAATGACTTTAGTTCTCTGGCGAATTACTTCGTTTCGGATCCGATCCCTCAGGGAAATGCCAAGCATAGCTCTTTCCATAGCTCGCTGAGCGACTTTGAACATACGGACCATTCCCGCTGTGAGTGTCCACGTTTCGGCTCCGTAGGTCATGACAGGTAGGACGCACTGATTGAAGACTTTTGTCTTCAGACTTTGTGGGATGGATGACGAGAAGACTCGACGTAGTTTTCCGAATGCTGCCCAGCCCAACTGTATCCTTCTATTGGCTTCACTTTCGAAGTTGTTTTTACCTAGTTCGAATAAAAAAATGTGCTTAGGTATATCTACCAGAAATAAAACGGATGAATTAGAGTGTCTAATGACTAATCATTAATGTTACAAAAAACAATTGTTTATTAAATAAATATAGTAGAACATATTATACAGCACCAAACTAAGCAAAGCTTGTACTATGGAATCCAGATAACTGATGGAATGCTTTCTACATTATTTTTTTTTTGTAAATACATACAGAACACATACACAGAATACGTCAGATAAATGTTTGTTCTGGTGGGAATCAAACACACACACACACACACACAACTTTTGAAGCGGATATTCTACCAAATGAGCTAATAGGGTTGTCCTTATATAAAGATAAAATAAATAAATAAATATCGTAGGACTATACACACAGCGCCATCTGGCCCCAAACTAAGCAGAGCTTGTGTGATGGAAGTCAGATAACTGATATAATACAGAAATATTTTTTTTTTGTAAATACATACTTATAATACATATAGAACACCCAGACACAGAACAAACATTTGTTTATTCACAAAATGTTTGCCCAGATGAAAGATTATAATTAATTTTGGAAAATAAATTTCCGTTCTATTCTACCAAAAGTTACATAATTATTATAAAAAAATTACAATTTTAATAAAAACCGACTGCATGACCCCTTAGGCCAACTAAACGCACTGCTCCAATAAAACAGCGAGGTTTCAGAGCAAACAAAAATATCATCGATGTTTTTAATAATATAATATAAATGGCTCCATCGATTCCGATAAAATTTATATGGGAATACCTCTGAAATATGGTCTACCAAGCGAAAAAAGAATCCTCAAAATCGATTCATTTATAAATAATAATTAGCGGATTGACATACATACAAAAAAAAACAACATACAGTCGAAATAAGAACCTCCTCCTATTTTGGTCGGTTAAAAAGAAACTTAAACAAATAATTAATGTAAACAACAGGCGAACTTATCGCTAAAACTAAGTTTTACTTACACACTATCTTGAGTATTCATTAGGTCACTTATAAGAGAGCTTCGGTTTAATATATTTCTTTTGACTGAAAAACAAATATTTTATGTTACAAGTCAATACTAGTGACACCAATGTTACAAGTCAATACTTACTTGTAACACCAATGTTACAAGAATAGGCTTGCGTTTGATCGCCATCTCACCTGATGTTAAGCGAAGATACGGTCTAGGATGGAGCACGCTCGCCTAGAAGAAACCGATTCACTCGCGGCTTGAAGACACCCAGATTGTATCTGTCAGGGAACACCCACTCGGGTAACGTATACCACGCTTTAGCCGTTCGAACATTTACGTTTGTTGTTGTTTCGTACGGATTTTCGGAGTGACAACCATGTAACGAAGTCACATGATATATTACAAACTTGAGTTGGAAATACCTACCATTAAAATAATGTTTGGATATTAAGTATTGGGGTTTATTCAAAGAAATATCGTTCAGGTGAAATTCAAGCAAGTCTAGGTAAAAAAAAATTATACTTACAAGCAAAATATGGTATCCTTAGTATACTCCGCAATCGCCTGTCCATCCACTGTCTACAAAATTAAATACTATAAAATACAATACAATATAAATTTATGTAGAACAGCATGTAGATAACGATACACAGAATTTTGAGTTACAAAACAAAGTTCGGGCATCGCTGCTTTGGCGCTCATTACTTTGAGACTTTCGATGGTTAGTCTCAACAGCCCAGTAATTTCGCTGCAGTACCCTTCGAACCGGAACACAGTAATGTTTACACACTACTGCTTAGCGGCAGAATAACTGGTACTGCAATAAAAACATAAATGTGAAAGTTTGGATGGATGTTTGTTACTCTTTCACGCAAAAACTACTGAACGGATTTGAACGAAGTTTGGCATGAAGGTTGCTGAGACCCTGGATTAACACAGGCCACTTTTTATCCCGAAAACATGCAGCGGGTAACAGCAGCTAGTACCTACTGCTTTGCTTATGTGCTTTACCATCTTCGACGGTGTGGTCGAAGATGGTAAAAACACCTAGCCTAGAATTAAACTGGCTCTAATGTGAGCCTGTCGAAACATACCGTAAGATGCTTGGCGGCAGATTTTCAACTTGAGGGTGGTAGCTAGCCAGCCGAGTACTAGAAAGTACCCTACCACCACGCTATGGTTTCCTTCACCGGCAGCTCATTGTTGGGGTTTGAACCCACGCTCTTTGGCGTGCGAACCGACCGCGATAACCGCTACAAAAGCGCCTAGTGCTTAGTAGTTGCGGCCCAGGTGCAAGGGGCCCGTGTTTACATGCTTGCCCAAACACACGTGACATCAACGCTGCTTTAAATACTCTTTCCAGCAATTGACTAATCATTAATTGGTCGTTCCCATTCGTAGTAGGCAGTCTTTCGAAGCCTTTTTTAGGGTTCCGTACCCAAAGGGTAAAAACGGGACCCTATTACTGAGACTTCGCTGTCCGTCCGTCCGTCCGTCTGTCACCAGGCTGTATCTCAAGAACGGTGATAGCAAGACAGTTGAAATTTTCACAGATGATGTATTTCTATTGCCGCTATAACAACAAATACTAAAAATAAAATAAAATAGATATTTAAGGTACAACAAACGTGATTTTTTAAGCTATTGCATAGCTTCTATCGCGGGCCTTGAGCGTAGAGACCGAATCCAGAAATTCCGTAACGAAAATAACCTAACACGCCCAACTCCCACCGGCACAGCGGTGATACTTTTTAGTTTTGCCATCTATCGATGAATAGCAGAACTTTTAATGACATTTTGAAATATCACGCTTGTCTCTTTAGTTCAGCAGCTCGCCTCTAGGTGGCATTGGTTGTATCGGCGTAAAAATGCTATGCAATAGCTTTACCGCGGCAGTCCCCGAGTGCCACACGTCTTTTTTTTTTATAGATAACGGTACGGAACCCTTCGTGAGCGAGTCCGACTTGCACTTGGCAGATTATTTAAATCTACCTTTACTTACGATTTTATAGAATCATCCAAGGTGCTATACGCTGAATCCATCCATTCTTCGTGACGATCAATGGAATCTACAAAAAAACATGGAAAAAGGTATAATTGTTACTTTAGTACTCTCCTAATATACGTTACTCATGTTCTTTGGTTTTTTACTTCCATCCACCGCCAGCTGTCCTACGTATATCGTCATTCCATCGAGTCTCAGGGCGTCCCACGCTACGTTTGCAAATTCGCGGTCTCCACTCCAGAACACGTCTACCCCAGCGATTATTGGTTCTGCGACAGATGTGTATGGCCACTTCAGCTATTTTTTTCTTTGGTTTTGGCGTCGCATTTTAAGCATTTGCCAGTGTCAAGTGTTTATATTTTCAAGTTTTAAAGGTTAAATAAGTTGCCTCGTAGCTATAGATATAGTCAAAGTCCAGTCCAGTAAAGTCCGTGTCAGTCAAGTCCAGTCATGCTTTAGTAAAGTAGTGGCGACTTTACTATAAAGCTTTGATGGAGTTTTGGAAGCAATATGAAAACTCATGTTACACCACATTATATCATTTTCCCACACTCGCGCTTGTGAATAAAACACCACCATTTTTATGCATAAACACTCGACAAAACACTAGTTTTGGAAAAAAATACAACGGAGCGACACGACTCTTCCCGCGTTCCCGCCAAAACTCCAAGATGTGGTTACATCTTTGATCTTAAATAAGTATTATAGCTACGCCCCGCGGTGTTACCCGCTACATTTTTTTCAGGATAAAAAGTAGCCTATGTGTTAATCCAGGGTTTTAGCTACCTCCATACCAAATATTATCCAAATCCGATCGGTAGTTTTCGCGTGAAAGAGTAACAAAAATCCATCCAAACTTTTATACATGTGTTTATAATACTAGCGGGATTAGTACAGCAAATCGTACTCTAATTGGCATACATTAAACTTTGCTAAGAAGAGAACTTTACCTGATTGCTTGTTCAGGTTTGATTCACTCGTTGAAGTCATGTGTTTTGTAACACTGCTGAAACAATTCATTCACATACGTTATTGTCTATTACAGTTTACATAATTTCCTAATTATGTAAACTGTAGCGTTGAGAGCGTGGAGACCGAATCCAGAAATTCCGTAACGTAAATAACCTAACACCCCCCACTCCCACCGGCACAGCGGTGATACTTTTTAGTTTTGCCATCTATCGATGAATAGCAGAACTTTTAATGACTTTTTTGAAATATCACGCTTGTCTCTTTAGTTCAGCAACTCGCCTCTAGGTGGCATTGGTTGTAATGCTATGCAATAGCTTTACCGCAGCAGTCCCCGAGTGCCACACGTCTTTTTTTTACTAATCAAAATACGGGGACGCCTAGAACAGTGGTTTAAACACATAAAAACCGGTCAAGTTCGAGTCGGTCTCGCGCACGAAGGGTTCCGTACCATTATCTATAAAAAATCAAGTTTGTTGTATGGGAGCCCCCCCTAAAATATTTATTTTATTTTTAGTATTTGTTGTTATAGCGGCAATTGAAATACATCATCTGTGAAAATTTCAACTGTCTAGCTATCGCCGTTCTTGAGATACAGACTGGTGACAGACGGACGGACAGCGAAGTCTCAGTATTAATAGGGTCCCGTTTTTACCCTTTGGGTACGGAACCCTAAAAATTATCATGAACTAAGTATGTAGTATTATTTTTTAATAACTAGAAAAAAATAGCGTTATCTACAGCAATAATCTATCTATCTATAGCAACTGTCCGTTCAAAGGTTGCCCTAAGGTTGCCTGGAAGAGATCGCTTTTAGCGATAAGGTCGCCAGTTGTTACACCTATTAGTTAAGTTTATTTCTTCTGACAAAGAGTTAATCACTCAATCAATCAATAACTGAAAAAATACTTGATAAATTATCCACAAATAAGGTCATTTCTGGTAGTTTTTTACAAAAAAATGTTATTCCTGGTTATTATTCTACCCGTAGGCATTTACCCAAACCTAGTCCGTCGCAAGTTCATTCGTAAATCACGCGGCGCGCGCGCGCCGGCAGCGGGAGCCTCGCGCGCGAGTGCGAGAGAAAAATAAATGTTTTTGCAATATTTCAATGAAAGCCGCCATCGGTTCCCGCCAGCTGCTCCGGTGATAGTATTCTTTTCAGGTAAATGAGTGCTATGTCCATAATTTTAGGCAGGATTTCCGAAAATGTTGTACACGTAATAACTTTGGCATTATGAAGTAAACAAAATTTCTGATTGCACATTTACGATGTCTCACTCGGTCTGTGTTACCCATTAAAGATTTTTTAGTATTTTTTTTTAAAGGTAGGAAAAAACTTACTTGGATTTGATTATGATCGGCAGTTCATTCTTGTGCCTGAGTGCCATATTGGCTATTTCTCTAGACGTCCCAAGCTCGGCTATTCGCAAATCGCTGCACGGACTTTTCTGGTGATATAAAGAATAAATTGTACGATAAAAATAAGTAGGGCATTACACACAGCGCCATCCGACCTCAAACTAAGCATAACTTGTACAAACCCTACAAATTACCTTTTTGAGAGGTGATCTTGCTGGAGGAGTAATTGGCGACTTTCTGTAAAACGAAAATTTGGTTGAAAAATTCGCATTGTTTTATAAAGCTCACCTAAAGCAGAATGGATACGTGTCCCATCTGATACATATGGATTCAAATCCCAACAATGAGCTTGAGCTGCCGGTGAAGGAAAACATCGTGAGAAAACCACAGCACGGTGGTAGCATACCTACTCTCTAGTACTCGGCTGGCTAGCTACCACGCGAGAGTTGAAAATCTACCGCTAAGCATCTAACGGTGTGTTCCGGCAGCCTGACTGCGAGCCAGATCCCATGTCAGGCTAGATGTGTTTACCATCTTCGACCACACCGTCACTTAACATCAGGTAAGCTGTGGTTATACACCTAGCCTGTCAACCATTAAAAAAAAACTTACTTATGGTAGCGTGTGGCGATTGGACAGTTCAATTCTTTCAATAGTTGTTGAGTCACTTCCGTTGTCATGCCCACTTCTATAAACACAAAGGGAATTAATAAAGGGAGCTGTGGTCAAACACCTAAATTGACAACAATAAAAAAAAAAATTACCTGCGCTATCTCTTTTAACGCTCTTGGTCTGAAACAACTGGTTATATTTAAAACAAAGTTTTAATCATGAAAAAAATACAAAACATAAAAAATGGCGAACGGGTCGGACTTGTACACTAAAGTTTCCGTCAAATAAGTAAATAAATATCGCAGGACATTACACACAGCGCCATCTCACCCCAAACTAAGCTAAGCTTGTGCTATGGAAGTCAGATAACTGATAGAATATCTACTAATTTTTTTTTAGTTTTGGCGGTAACGCGGAAAGAGTGTCAAACCGTTGTATTTTTTTCCAAAACTTGTGTTTTATCGAGTGTTTAGGTACAAAAATAGTGGTGTTTTATTTATAAAATGCCGAATCACAAATGCGAGTGTGGGCAAATGATATAATGTGGTGAAACATGACTTTTCGTGTTGCTTCCAAAACTCCATCGAAGCTTTATAGTAAAGTCGCCACTACTTTACTAAAGCATGACTGGACTTGACTGACACGGACTATACTTGCCCAAGACTGGACTATGACTACTTTGACTATAACTATAGCTTCGAGTCAACCTTTTTAACTTCTGAAACTTGAAAATATAAAACTTGCAAATATGCTCAAAATGTGACGCCAAAACCATAGAAAAAAATCTTTTTTTTTGTAAATACGTACTTATAATACACCTAGACACTAACATAAAAAAAGTTTTATGTAGAAAATTACATCCTTACCTCATGAAAAGTTGGTTTTGGAACTGTTAGGGCCATTGCAGCTGATACTGAGATTGATTTACTGAAAATAGAATTTAATTATTTATATATTTATTTATTTATACTTAAGTACAATCCCATGGGTGAGCAGGTTTCCCCCAATTCGCCCACCCTAGAAACAAGTAACAATACAATATAATACTACTGTATAGGGGCCAAATAAATAAAGGCTTTATAGAGGCAAAATAAATTTAAGCCGTATAGAGGCCAAATAAATTTAAGCTACATAGAGGCCAAATAAATTTAAGCTGCATAGAAGCCAAATAAATTCAAGCTGTAAAGAGGCTAAATAAATATAAGCCGTATAGAGGCTAAATAAATTTAAGCTGTATAGAGGCGAAATAAATTTAAGCTGTATAGAAGCGAAATAAATATAATCTTTATAGAGGCTAAATAAATTTAAGTTGTATGGAGACCAAATAAATTTAAGCTGTAAAGAGGCTAAATAAATTTAAGCTGTATAAAGGCTAAATAAATTTAAGCTGCATAGAGACTAAATAAATTTAAGCTGTATAGAGGCTAAATAACTGTAAGCTGTAAAGAGGCTAAATAAATGAAAGCTGTACAGTGGCTAAATAAATTTAAGCTGTAAAGAGGCTCAATAAATTTAAGCTGTATAAAGGCTTCGTCAAAAGTTTTTTAAAAAATAATTCCATTTATACCTGTTCGAGGAGGTTTTGGTGACGTCGAAGCTGCTTCTACTGCTGTCAGAAGAAGCATTGAGGCCGGTCATGGCGAGTATTCCGGTTGAATACCTCGTGTGGCTGGACTTTTCTTTGGTACGGCACGAGCGTCTCCGACGAGATCTGAGTACATTTTGAATGGTTAATCCGTCTTCTGATTCAGATTGAGAAATATTTATTTATTTGTGTCTGTCTGGTCTGTCGGTCTGGTCTGGTCTGGTCTGTCGGTCTGGTCTGTCGGTCTGGTCTGGTGTGGTCTGTCGGTCTGGTCTGGTCTGGTCTGGTCTGTCGGTCTAGTCTGGTCTGTCGGTCTGGTCTGGTATGTCGGTCTGGTCTGGTCTGGTCTGTCAGTCTGGTCTGTCGGTCTGGTCTGGTTTGTCGATCTGGTCTGTCGGTCTGGTCTGGTCTGGTCTGGTCTGTCGGTCTAGTCTGGGCTGGCCTGTCGGTCTGGACTGGTCTGTCGGTCTGGACTGGTCTGTCTGGTCCGTCTGGTCTGGACTGGTCTGTCTGGTCCGTCTGGTCTGGTCTGGTCTGGTCTGGTCTGGTCTGTCGGTCTGGTCTGGTGTAGTATGTCGGTCTGGTCTGGTCTAGTATATTGGTCTGGTCTGGTCTGGGCTGGTCTGTCAGTCTAGTCTGGTATGTCGGTCTGGTCTGGTCTGGTCTGTCGGTCTGGTCTGTCAGTCTGGTCTGTCGGTCTGGTCTGTCGGTCTGGTCTGGTCTATCAGTCTGGTTTGTCGATCTGGTCTGTCGGTCTGGTCTGGGCTGGTGTGGTCTGGTCTGTCGGTCTAGTCTGGGCTGGTCTGTTGGTCTGGGCTGGTCTGTCGGTCTGGACTGGTCTGTCTGGTCCGTCTGGTCTGGACTGGTCTATCTGGTCCGTCTGGTCTGGTCTGGTCTGGTCTGGTCTGTCGGTCTGGTCTGGTGTAGTCTGTCGGTCTGGTCTGGTCTGGTATATTGGTCTGGTCTGGTCTGTCGGTATGGTCTAGATTTTAAGTAAGATTAGGTTTTTAATTAATAAGCTGTGACAAATTAGTTTACATTGTTGGAACTGGAACGACTGTTAAGCGGAAATAAACTAGATATATACCTTGAACATACAACATGAATTTCCGCAAAGTAACGCCTGAATTTAAAATTAAAAAATTAATTATCTAAGAATAAGAGTATAGATACTTGTCTTTGATTTTTCTGGCGTTTTCCTTGGTTTTTCTAGCCGTGGAGCAACCCTGGAATATTCTCTGCGAACAGCTGGAGCAGAAGATTACTCCTTTGAACACCTCGGCGCCGTGAAGGTCTGTCTCGCTGCAGACATCTGGGATTTCCGGAGTACATGGATATTAGAAGAAAGGCAGAGATAAATAAACTCGCAAATCCTTTCTTCTTCTTTGATTTTGGCGTCGCATTTTGAGCATTTGCCAGTGTCTAATGTTTTGATGACGCAGAACTGATGACCGATGGGGCTGCACAGTTCTGGAGTGGAGACCACGGACCGGCAAGCGCAGCGTAGGACGTCCACCCACAAGGTGGACAGACGACCTAGTAAAGACCGCAGGAACGCGCTGAATGCGAGCCGCTTCCAACCGGTCTTTATGGAAGTCAATGGGGGAGGCCTATGTCCAGCAGTGGACGTCCTACGGCTGAAATGATGATGATGATGATGATGAATGTTTTGATACCAAGTTTCATATGTTAAAAAGTAGTCAAAGTCAAGTCCAGCCCGTGTCAGTCAAATCCAGTTATGCTTAAAGATAGTGACAACTTTACTATAAAGCTTCGATGGAGTTTTGGAAGCAACACGAAAAGTCATGTTTCACCACATTATATCATTTTCCCACACTCGCGCTTGTACTTCGATACTTTAGGAATAAATCACTACTATTTTATACATAAACACTCGAAAAAAATACAATCGGGCGACACGGCTCTTTCCGCGTTCCCGCCAATACTCTCGCAAAACCTTTGCTAGCTTCGCAATGCGGTTCCATCTGCGTTTTCAGGGATAAAAAAAGCATAATTATAAATAAATAAATATAAATATCGTAGGACATTACACACAGCGCCATCTGAGCCCAAACTAAGAAAAGCTTGTACTATGGAAGTCAGATAACTGATAGAATACTTACAATACTTTTTTTTTTGTAAATACATACTTATAATAAATATAAATATAGAACACCGAGGCACAGAACAAACATTTGTTTGTACGACAAAGTCTGTCCTGGGTGGGAAACGAACCCACACCAGCTCTTGAGGCAGACATTCTACCAATGAACCAACAGGGCTGTCACCAATGAACCTGAAAATGAATTATGATATATATAATTATGCTTTTTGGTTGGCTTGCTATCTCAAAGAACACTTTAATTTCTTCAAATAATCTTTTCAGTTTCGTTTTTTAGGACAGTAGGTATATCTCCCTTTATCTTTACACGCCGTAACACTACTTCTTTCTATTCTAACTACTCTAGCTCTTGATGATAGCTCACTGGTTAGTGCGGTTGGTTCACACACCGAATAGCATGGGTTCAAACCCCAACAATGAGTTTGAGCTGTCGGTGAAGGAGAACAAGAAGGAACCCATAGCATGGTGGTAGGGTATTTTCTAGTAAAGCTCAAAAACACAGGATAAACTCACAGCATTTGTGACATTTCTCGTGGTAGCTGTACCCGTCCAGGACGGTGCGACGGTGCCTGTTCACAGGTGCTTGGCAGTGCTCGCACACTACTACACGGCTGCAAACATCACACGCAAGCTTTAGTATTAGTTCCCAAAACTCAACTAAGTTATCTCCCTATTTTATAACTGTTTGTCTCCGTTTGTTGTTTTCGTGTGTGTTCTGTGGTGTTACATATCTATTAAAAATACTTTTCTTTTATAAACTGTCGCATGAAAGTGCGTTTTATCGCAATCAGTCCAATGTCCCTATTGACCGTACTGTTAGGCCACTGGGGTAACAATGTACAAATAGGTTACCACTTCGGCCACTGGAGGCAGTCCGAACGGCAATGTCCGAATAGGTGATGTACCACTCAAGTCATTGGGAACAAAAATGTCAGAATAAGTAATGTTGTCAGGTCACTAGATACAATAATTTCCTAATAGGTAATGTGCCATTCATACAACTAGAGACAATAATATCCGAATAGGTCTGGCGGTGTTCCATTCAAGTAATTGGGAACTGTATACACGTAATACAAAATACAAATATTTTATTGATAACACCAAAGTAACAGGTAATTTTTTCACTCATATTTTAAAATATGTATCAAAATCATACCATAAATAAATAAATAAATATTGGAGGGCATACAACATTTAACCATAATATGGCAATACAATGAAAATGGAAAAATATCCGCATAGGTATTAGGTAATGTACATTCATTTTGTAGCGATGATAGCCCAGTGGTTAGCGCGGTCGGTTCGCATGCCGAAGGGCGTGGGTTCAAACCCCAACAATGAGCTTGAGCTGCCGGTGAAGGAAAACATCGTGAGGAAACCATAGCATGGTGGTAGGGTACTTTCTAGTACTCGGCTGGCTAGCTACCACCCTCAAGTTGAAAATCTGCCGCCAAGCATCTAACGGTGTGTTCCGGCAGCCTCACTTGGGAGCCAGTTCCATTCCAGACTAGGTGTGCTTTACCATCTTCGACCACACCTTCGCTTAATATCAGGTGAGCTGTGGTCAAACACCTAGCCTGTCAACCATTAAAAAAAAAAAAAACATGTCACTAGAGACAATAATGTCCTAAAACGTATTGCTTTACCGTGCCTTTTCGTCGCGTCTTGTTCCTACACTCACAAACATCATAAAGATTTGCACAAACTGTACCATAAAATAGAATAAAACAAAACATATCTTAAAATCAGAAATGTAATTACATACAGAAAAATTCTACTAAACAATTTGGAGCCTGAACTAGTTGGGTTATTAATCCAATGTCTGAACCTCGACACCCTCGTGAAGAGACTTGTCTTGTCATAGTTCTTACCACTCACGACACCGACCAGAATGTCCCTACCTGGCTCTTCAGCCGGATCTAGAGTGTATCTACAGCCAAGAGGCCCTCCAGAATCTCCCATGCCGACATCAGTCACAGCGGAATCCGTGCAAATGAACGTGCTCATATCCATCTCCCAAATAGCTGTGCATTTCCACAAAGGCATCACTTCAATCTTCGCCTGGATCAATACCGGGGTCAAACTTGGTCTGAATTTGTGACTGGTCAACCCAAACCCTGCGGAGAAGCAAGAAGTGCGGTAATCCGAGTTCATCGATGCAATCGCAGCATAGCCGACGTGATCCGTATAATTCCAAGGCTCATCCACGATTACCAAAGCTATATCATTCTCGGGGAACACGAAATTTCTATGCAGATAAAGTTTGCTTATCTTCCGCCATTGGGCTTGGTCTGTCGTTTCCGTATTGCCTGTATGCATTATATCTGATTGCAAAGTGCCAGCTACCAATCTTAAACGATCAGAGTGTTTTTGGTAGAAGAAATTTCGGGCTTCGAAACAGTGTGCTGCCGTCAATACTTGAATTTCACTTATTATGCTGCCTCCGCATAGTGGAAGCCAAAGTATGCCTTTTTCTTTGTGAGCGGCGGGTTCTTTTATAGATACAACGTAAGGCATTTGTCCTTTCAAAGCTGGATGCCCGTTGACAATGGTTGGCACCGCATGATATTTAGAATATTTTAGTGTAGTAATAATCCTTTTGTCGTATTCGCATCTTGTGATTTTGATAAGAAATAATAGGATGAAAATTTTCATTGGAATTTTGTTTAGGGCCAGAAATGATCATTTTTGCTTGATTGCCATAAATGACATTGATCTTTATATGTCATGATGAGTTATGAAGAAGTTATAACTCTTTTCATCGTCGGTCTAGGAAAACAGACAGTAATTTAGAGGTTCTGGAAATGGCAATTTATAACTAGAGTAAATCTCTATTAAATTAACCGGAGGGTAGCAAGTCTCTTAATTTTCTACAGGATTCATTTCGGAGAATGTGCTACCGAGCTGTACGACCTTGTTCTTCCATCCCCTTTTTACCACAGGACAAGTAGAAAGACGGCCCACTACCACCCATACGTAGTGGAATTTCCTTGGGTACGTACCAAATAAAATTATTTTCTTTCTTTTCTTTCTTTCTTTCTTTCAAACGTTTTGACTCTACGTTTTTCATCCGTTCGGCCAAGGAATGGAACAAGCTGCCGGCTTCCTTGTTTCCTGACAGATACAATCTAGATCTTTTCAAGGTCAGAGTGAATAGGTATCTTCTAGGTCTGCGTGCTTTGTCTTCGACCACATCGTCGCTTACCATCAGGCGAGTTGGTGGTCAAATGCGGACTTAACCGTATTAAAAAAAAAAATGGTAGGTACATATTAGAGGGCATTTCACAAAGATTATATAATACTGAATTGTTTTAATGTTCAAGTACAGTCGACTCGTTAATTCGAAACTCGAGGGACTCTTAAAATATTACGAATTATCGAGTGTTTGAAATATGAAATGATTCGAAATTTTTGAGAGAAAATATTTAAAACTTAGAATTATTGAGTGTTGATCAATTATTATTTATTAACTGTTATTCTTTAACAATGACAAAAGTTTACTTCAGCAAATTCTGCGATCTTTCTGTCTCTTTCTCTCTGCAACTTTGAATCATCAAGTGCTTGACGCAGATGAGTTCGAATTAACGCGACGTTTTGTTACGTAGCAATGATTTTTTCGTTCGAAATACCGAATGCATCAAAATGTATTGATTTAGTTTGAAATATAAAGAGATTTTCTAGGGAACTCGTGATAACTTTGAATTATAGAGAGGTTCGAATTATCGCAGGTTTGAATTAACGAGAGTCGACTGTATATACAGTCTAAGGTTCATAGAGCAGCAAAAATGCTTGGCATCTTGTCCAGGGTGAGGCGGTAATTCACACCAGAACAGCTGCTCAGTTTATATAAAGAGCAAATAAGGTCGTGTATACATTTATTTTATTTTATTGATATAGGTACAGTTACAGACCTTAGGCTACTTAGTATATGTAGTGTATTATATAATTAAAATATCATAGTGAGCCTAAGGTCCAATCACAACTATACACAACTTATAGATAGATATAACTCTTTATTGTGCACATCATATATAGTAAAGAGTACAGAGAACAAAAAACCTTATTAACTAGTGCCACAAGTGGCGGCCTTATCGCTAACAGCGATCTCTTCCAGGGAACCAAGAAAAGAAAAATACGATAGAAAGCTTAAGAAACAGACGGGACGACACTAATAAGAAATAAAAATAAAATAAAAATTATACATAATATAGTAAGTATATAAAAAATAATCATTTAATATGTAACATTTAATCATCATTTAACTTATATGTAAATATAAACCGACTTATGTGTTACTACTTAAATAAGTAATACAAATTTATTGGAAAGTTTTACAGACACATAGCTTAAAGGAAAAGAAGTTACATCAGAATATGTCTCTGGGATCCCTTAAACCATCATAAATTATGTGCGGCACATCCTTGCAAGAGGGTTGTTTTGTCATACATTATTGTAAGCAGGCGGGATGCTAAATAGTTTAAAATATAGCATATGTCACTCAGGGATAATGTAGCATTCTAATGGTGAAAGAATTTTTGAAATCGGTCCTGTAGTTTTTGAGTTTATTTATCTATCTATGCTACTATAAAGAGGAAAGATTTGATTGTTTGTATTAAAAAGGCTCCGAAACTACTGGACCGATTTCAAAAATTCTGTCACCGTTGGGAAGCTACACTATCCTCGGGTGGCATAAGCTACTTTTTATTCCTGTATTCCCACGGGAACGGGAACTACGTGGATGAAACCGCGAGGCGTCCGCTAGTTCGAACATACAAAAATCCGAGAAGCCAAAAATACAAATCTTTTCTCTTTATGATATTAGTGTAGATATGTAATTAGGTTCACAAAATATTATCATTTACTTACGCCATTATGTAATTGGTCCGATTTTTATGTATTTTACATTTTATTTCCAAAATAAACACTTAATTTATCATTTTAAGATTTCTTGATTTTGTTGTGTTCAAACACGTTTGTCATGAATTGACATATTACGAGACTTTTTTTATGTTCAAAGAAGATTAAGGTTGTATTTACCATGTATAAATACTTAATATACAAAAAAGGTTTTTGGCGGGAACGCGGGAAGAGTCGTGTCGCTCCGTTGTATTTTTTTCCAAAACTAGTGTTTTGTCGAGTGTTTATGCATAAAAATGGTGGTGTTTTATTCATAAAGTGCCGAATGACAAGCGCGAGTGAGGAAAATGACTTTTCGTGTTGCTTCCAAAACTCCAGTAAAGTAGTGGCGATTTTACTATAAAGCTTCGAAGCTTTATAGTAAAATCGCCACTACTTTACTATAGCATGACTGGACTTGACTGACACGGACTGGACTCGACTAAGACTAGACTTTGACCATAACTATATAATAGCTAAGAGACAGTAGAAATAACACTTAAGACAAGGCAGTATGGCTTTACAGCTTTAGACTGCCCGATGGGGCAAATTAATTTGAAAAAAATAAAGCCTTTCATTTTCCACTAATTACTATTTATACCTACTTTACAACGTTTTTAGTTTCTGCTTTACTTATTTGAAATAATATCATATAGCCTAACATAATTTAGTGTGTTATATTAGTGTCTGAAGGAACCCCATATAGTCTAAGAGCCCACGACACTAAACCTAGTTCGATAAGACTCCCAGATAATATGTAGGTATATAATTAGTAACATCATTAATCGGGGAACACGAAATGGCGATGCTGCAACGCAAAAAACCTGGTAGCGCCATAAAAAAAATTAAAAAAACAATATATATATATATTATTATATATAGTATGATAAGATTCGTAATGGGTTTGGATACAATTTGATCGGTGACGATCATTAGATTAACAAGAAGAATCAGCTAAATGAGTTCAGCCGGTCTCAAGTTCGTGATTACCAACTTACATTATTTGATTTTAATTTATTTATAGACTAGCTTGCGCCCGCGACTACGTCTGTGTTGACTTAAGTGTTGGTATGTTTTTACAAAAAATAAGTATATAAGTATTTTTTCAGCTATCTGGTTCCCATAGTACAATTTGCTTAATTTGGGGCTAGATGTCGCTGTGTAAAAATGCCTCAGGAAGTTTATTCTTGTCGTATTTCATTATAAAAAAATTCTAGTCTAAAATGTAGGTAATAAAATAAAAACAGTTATGAA
This sequence comes from Biston betularia, assembly GCA_905404145.2. Classification (NCBI taxonomy): domain Eukaryota; kingdom Metazoa; phylum Arthropoda; class Insecta; order Lepidoptera; family Geometridae; genus Biston; species Biston betularia. Next base: position 1,111,126 of record FR989891.1, read on the forward strand.
TATTAGTACTAAAAACGTATATTTATACAAACACAATAATAAGTAGGTACATCTGTGAAATTTATCTAAACATACATTTAAAAATAAATACCAGATTTTTTTATCATTGATTTACGAACATGGATGTCGGATTTGCGTCAACGGCGTGACGTCATCGGTTCAGTGGTAGAGGTTTGCTACGACAACATGGCCGCTCCTCCAAATTACTGTGTTAATGTGTGTAGTCACATCCTTAAAGAAAGAGTTCGAATGTAGTTGTAATTATTTATTCGTCTTCAGTAGCACCAGATTTGTTTGTCAACTTACCATAACTAGTTGACCGCGGAAGGCAACGCACCTGTCATGTTCAAAGAGTACGTCAGTGCAGCGCCTTACTAATAATAAAGAGCGATTAATGAACGCCACTAGTCGACACACAAATCCATGGATTTGTTGCTAGCTCGTCTAGGTGTTTGACAGCAGTACCAGTAAGCGCACATGCGTGGTGATGCGTTGTAAATAGTTTTAAATGTTTTGAATTTTGGAGGAGCGGGTCATGTTATCGTAGTAAATCTCTATCTTAAGGTGGTTCGATTTCCATACAAATAATTTTTTACCATTTATAGACAAATGGAGCATAATTTTACAGTGAAATCACAGCTACTGGCATTTATTTTGGTCTTTATTTGCGGCAAATCACAATTGCTTGAATAAAATCAAAAATCATTTATAAATTTGTTTATGCTAATAATCTACCGTTTTATTCAAGCAATTGTGATTTACCGCAAATAAAGACCAAAATATATGCCAGTAGCTGTGATTTCACTGTAAAATTATGCTCCATTTGTCCATAAATGGAAAAAAATTGTTTGTATGGAAATCGAACCACCTTAATAACATTTTGTGCGCGATTAAAACCCAGTGATAAAAAAAAATTGTGTTTCTTTTTGGTGTTTTGTTTGTAGCCCAACATCCATATTCGTATAAAATTATATAATACACATATATTGCTAAGCAACATTGTATTTAACGTTTATTTCGTTTACAGTAGTCTTTTAAATTATATTATCAAATTGTGATGGATTTAACTTAATTTATTGTAGGTTACCTGCCAACGTATTTAAAACCGATAGCCTATTATAAAATGATATTCACATTTAAACTACCGTTCGTGTTGCCAAGTACAAATTATTTAGGTATTGCATAGCTTCTATCGCGGGCCTTGAGCGTGGAGACCGAATCCAGAAATTCCGTAACGAAAATAACCTAACACCCCCCCACTCCCACCGGCACAGCGGCGATACTTTTTAGTTTTGCCATCTATCGATGAATAGCAGAACTTTTAATGACTTTTTTGAAATATCACGCTTGTCTCTTTAGTTCAGCAATTCGCCTCTAGGTGGCATTGGTTGTATCGGCGTAACAATGCTATGCAATAGCTTTACCGTGGCAGTCCCCGAGTGCCATACGTCTTTTTTTTTTTAATTAAGTCTATTCAAATCACACCTTAAACCAAAACTGAAAAAAAAACGATGTGTAACTGTCGTGAACACGTGTACATTTTTGAGCACAAAGAAGTCCTTCGGTTTTTTTAATGTTTCAAGTCCTCACTCGACGTAACGATTCTTTGATTCTTTAGCTATCGAGCGATGTAATTACATGTCGGATGTAGAGGATAGATATACATATAGCTACAACACCAAATTGAATCCCGCGATTTTTTAACCAGTTTTCTGAATTGCATTCCACTATGGAAACAATTTAGACGTATTCACGTACAAAATAGGAAAAAAATAAAACTAATTACACAAAATCCGTTATAACTATAAAATGTATACAGTAATATAAATTCTTATAATAAAAATAGGAATATAATAGTTACGTTTCTTTTACTGGCCGGCAAAATGCTGGAAGTGCTTATTCACAATTTTATAAAACTAAGCCAGGGGACACACTAAAGTGGATTTGACACACAATTTCAACATGTAATGCTCACTGTTACGAATATTTAATACCAAAAGATTATTAAATTACTAGCTATTTTTTTTTGGCATATTTTTTTATTCATATTGATTTATTGATATTTGACAGCCCCGTTGGCTCATTGGTAGTATGTCTGCCTCGCGAGCTGTAGGGCGTGGGTTCGATTCCCACTTAGGGCAAACATTTTGTGAATAAACATGTATGTATTATAAGTATGTATTTACAAAAAAAAAGTATTTATGTATTCTATCAGTTATCTGACTTCCATCATACAAGCTCTGTTTAGTTTGGGGTCAGATGGCGCTGTGTGTATAGTCCTACGATATTTATTTATTTATTTTATTTGAACTTATATAATTACGAAATTTGACTTGTGACTTTGGTGTTATCAATAAAACATTGTATAGCATTGTGTGTTATACCAATTTTAGTGTGCCCATGGACTAAATAAGTTATTGTTTAATTGTAGGTACATCAGTGTTAGTAATTTATATTGCTGAGATCTTTAGCAGTAAAACAATAAAAAATAGAGATGAGAATACCCAATTTGAGATCAATAATTTATCAAAGTTTTTTTTTAACAATATAAACATTACTTATCGTATTTTTTTTCTATTTATCCGTTAACGGCTTTATTATTTTAATTAATACCGAATGTTTTAGGAATACTGGCCCCAATTATAAATTTCTTATATACCTAGTTATCTTACAAAACTATGCTTATATTATTAAACTATGCTTATGCTATGCTTAACATTTTTTATAAAAATCTAATAAACATTTGAAACAAAACAAATAGTTTAAGAAACTATGCTTAAGTATAACTAATTACGTCTATTCTGCGACATTGTTTATTGTATAATCAAATCGAGGTTTAAAATAAGAGAGGGCTTAAAGACTAAACTCAAGCACAAGGCCCACTCAATCTTAAGTACTGGTAATCCGACTGGACGTAGACGTCGACGATGGTAAGGCACATCTAGACCGGATTACAAGTGATAGACTGATAATTTTCTGATAAAGGCTTTAATTCTTTTATTGTTGGAAATAGTATCCAAAGTAGTATCTGTAGGATTATATCACATGTGGTTAGCGAAGCTCTGCGAAGGTGAGCATTGCTGTGTATCAAAATTAATAGCTAATCTGTTTTTTTTTTTAAATTGCGACATGTGAAAAGTTACTATATGGTTAATGCTGTCAGATTTAACTCAGTTTAATATTTCTTGCAGCAGAATTGACGTAAATATATGAATAAATTGCTAATTATCTTCTTGAGATTCTATAGTATCAACAAAATTAAACAAACGTTATCTTCAGAAGGTTAATTTCATTATAAATTAAATACAAAAAAAAACTTTTATAGGTTTACAAACTCATGGATGTAAGGTGGAACACTTGAAAACGTCCACATTAAAAATAAACTAAAAGTACTGTAGCTACTAAATACTACTTATAAACGCTGCTTAAATATGTATAACCAGTGCTTAAAACCTGTCAACTTCTCGTCAGTGTGACGTGTGAAAATGAGACAGGCTAACTTTAAGGTATGATAATAAGTAACTATGGAAACTGCCGTGACGTTTGACGTGACATTTTGATTTACTCACGTTTAATTATATCGGATACTCTGACTATACTTTCGGTTGGTGCAAAGTAAGATGAGGCCGCGCGCGTTGTACTCAGCATTGTCTCCATGAAAAAAGCCACCGGATGTGGCCGAAACTAAAGTGGGAGTATTTGATATAATCATACGTGAGTAATTTCGCATAAGTGAAACAAATAATTACAATTGTTCTATTTTGCTAAAAGATTGTAAGACTAAAACTGTTGTAATCTAAATTAGGCATTGTATTAGCAACATCGTATTAAAATTATGTATTTAGCCTGAATTTATAAGCACATATTTGTAATTTGAAATAGTTAAACTCAAAATATTTTATTTAATTTCGTACAAGATCGACATCCATGTATTTGTAAATCTATGCATTTGTATAAAGTAAAAATTTGATTGTAACACAATCTAAAATAAAAGTTTTTAACTTAACAATAGTATAGAAATTATTAAAACTACTAATATTGCCACGGTTGCCCTGTATACTTTTTTTTTCTGGAACTTCATTTTTGAGCATATTTTTTTTCTACATTTTAATATACTAAGGAAATATCTTTTTTTAAATCAGTTATTTGAAATATCAAGGAAAAACTAGTGGCTTATTCTATTTAAATAAGAAAAAAACTTATTTATCATTTCATACAGGACAAAAGAGATATATAAATAAAGTCCCTTAGTTCTGTGCAGTTTTTAAAGATGATTAACGCAGCTAAATTGGGAGACCGTTTGGCTTTCAATGTGGAGGCCCTGAGTTTGAATCTCACGGCACGCACCTCTGTCTTTACAAAATTATGTACGTATTCAAACATCGCGAGGAAACCGGCATGTTAAAGAATTTAAAAAAAGTCATAAGTATGCGAAGTCTGCACACCCGCACTTGGCCGTGCTAGATTTTTCTCACAATAAGAAAAAGCCCGCACCCAGCAGAAATCTGGCTTTTAAACTTTAGTGCACACCTTTGATCATACGATGCAAAGGGATAAACAATACAATCCTCCCTTTCGTTTACACTTAGCAAATGTTGTATATGTTTGTCCTGCTTGCACAGGAGGATTAGAATGCAACAGACAGCAGAGTGTATTATCCGTCTAATTCTTTGAATATTAAAAAAAAATGTCCGTCACGGGACGCCCGACAGATGTGACTATTTAAGCAGTAAGCACACGCACACAAGGGCGAGAGAAGTGGCGTAGTGGGCATGACTGCATAAGAGAGCGTCACGCTGTTTTCCGTCACGGCATACGATTTAGTTTTACTGATTTAGTTTTTAAGGGTCAATAAACGTTTCAAATAAAAAAAAATTATATCTCGTAAATATAAGGATTCGATTTAGCATAACTGTTTTTTATTCTGTCACATTTTAAAATTCAGAAGCTATCTTTTCTCGAAAAATCTTTTCATCCTGTATGATTATGTAGATATCACAGATTAACCCCAATGGATACCACATTACGAGATCTTTGCTGCAATACAACATTAGCAAGTTCCAGGTAGTTATTGTTTTTTTTTTGTTTTTAGTTAGAATTAATTATGCTTACAACTACTTAATCAACTAGCGTGCATTTAAGTACAGATTAACTTTAAGCAACGTTTATGAAGATCCCATGTATTTATAATAATAATTTCAAAGCGAATGTAAGATCGTATTTTTATGTAGTCTTTTGACCGATATATATATATATTATTATAATGAAATCCACAGGGGGTAATCAATGATAAGACATCTATTTTAAACTCGACCATTTCGGTTGTTAAATAAAGCAAGTAATTTATATTTATTTATAAAAAAAACTATATACCTAAGAACTTATTAAAAAGTAAATGTTGAATAACTACTGGCCTTAAGTTTACAATGAATGCCATGTGGACTTAAATTCTATTTTTTTTGTTTAAGCATAAACATTTAATTAAATGTAACAAGAAATATTTGTGTAAAAATATTTTACTATCTCCTTTATTAATACTTTAATTTAACTTAACTCATATTATTGTCGTAACTATTGAGCAAAGTGTTTATTGTTAATCACATTTTAATGCCCTAAGTGTATAAAATAGTTTTAACTATAACTGGGTTTTTTTAATTGTAAAATTTTCTCAGTTCATAACCGGTTTAATAAGCCCATGCTGTCTATACTTGACAAGCTAGCGGGCTCTGTACGCCAATGATGTCAATACTTGACAAGAGATACAGGCCCCGTATGCCAACAACAATGTCAACATTTGACAAGCGTAAGCGGGCCCTGTACGGTAATGCTATCTATACTTGACAAGCGATAGCAGGCTCTGTACGCCAATGCTGTCTATACTTGACTAGCTAGCGGGCCCTACACGCCAATGCTGTCTATACTTGACAAGCGATAGCGGGCCCTGTATGCCAATGATGTCTATACTTGACAAGCAAGCGGGCCTTGTACGCCAATGCTGTCTATACTTGACAAGCGATAGCGAGCCCTGTATGCCAATGATGTCTATACTTGACAAGCGTTAGCGCGCCCTGTACGCTAATGCTGTCTATACTTGACAAGCTAGTGGGCCTTGTACGCTAATGATGTCTATACTTGACAAGAGATAGCGGACCTTGAACGTCAACGACGTTGACAACAAATATGGAAACAATAAAAATTATTATTTATTTATGTTGTATGTTTCGGAATCCCTGTTTTTACTGTAGGTATTCAAGCTTGGTATAGCGCACGGCACTATATGTATTTCTTGACGTTCAGTTTTAATAAAGTTTAATGTTTGTCATGAAAAATAAGTACTTTACAAATTTCTGAAGTATTTCATTTGATGAAATTTTAATAAGTAGTACTAATGAGTGCATTCGGCGTCTTTTAGTTCGAAGCGTGTCGATATGCTCATCTGCTCATTTCGATATTATTTACTCTGTATTCAAGATCGATTAAGATTTATTGGTACCGGGAACCAATACTGGGCAAAAAAACATCAAATAAATTTTGAAAAAAAAAATCTATAAAACAATTTTATTACTTTATAGTTTCGATAAAAAAAACTTACTAAGTAACATATGACGGTAGATATTCTTAACTAGAGGGGTAGTTAAGAATTACTATTAATTTTTCTCAGTGTCTTCTCATATGTAGGCCAAGATGGTCGGAGCGCGCGAAAGATCTACGGCACAAGGGGCACGTGAACGGCCGGTGGCCGGTGTGTTTTCGCATGTGACGTGTCAATTCGTCAGAACGGGCGAAACGCCACTCGCATCCCGCCCAACCGCAGGAGTAGGGCTTTTCGCCTGAAAATAAAAACAACAATTAATAAGATTAAAAAAAAAATATGGTGAACAGGCTAGCTTTTTGACCACAGCTCACCTGATGTTAAGAGACGGTGTGGTCGAAGATGGTAAAGCACACCTAGCCTGGAATGGAACTGGCTCTCAAGTAAGGCTGCCGGAACACACCGTTAGGTGCTTGGCGGCAGATTTTCAAGTTGAGGGTTGTAGCTAGCCAGCCGAGTGCTAGAAAGTACGCTACCACCATGCAAAAAATTTTTTTTTTTTATGTGAAAAATAATGAGACGGACGAGACGCTCTCCTGATGGTAAGAGATAATGCCTGCCCATGACTATTGCAGCGATGCACAGAACTTTGAGTAACAAAACAAACTCCAGGGCATCGCTGCTTTGGTGCTCATTACTTTGAGACTTATTATTTGATATATATATTATCTAGCTAATAACTAACAAAGAAAGGAAAATACATACCAGTATGAGTTCTTTTATGTGCCTTTAAATGCGAACTTTTTGTATAAACTTTGTGACATCCAATCACGTCACATTTATGGAGCCTCTTTCTACTCTGCGCATCTACGTTATTGTTGTTCATCAGGATATCGTTTAAAGCTGTCTTCGTAAACTCATTCTTAATGTCACTTTTCCCCAACTCTGGATGCGCCTTGCCATATTCCTGTCTAATAACATTAGTGGGTGTCTCTTGTCTTGTTTCATCTCGAACTATCTTCGCAAACTCGAGCCTAGTGTCGTCTGTAAATATATTTTGTCCGTTAAACGTTTCATGATTTTCTGCATGTGTCGATTCAATTTCCGTCTTAAATCTTTTTTGCAAATCATCTTTTACAATTATTGTTTTCGTTAGCATCTTTCTTTGTGTTTCGTCTAATTTTGTTTGAACTGTAATTATTTCCGAATCTATCTTCGCAAACTTTCGAGTTACATCATTGTCTATTATCGTTTCTGGGTAATGTTTCTGTTGCGATGCATTTTCTGCGTGTCTCGTAAATGTTTTTCGTATGTTATCAAAGTCAGAAACTGTCTTTATCAACTTCCTTTGTGTCAAATGACTCAATGAACCATTCAAAGCGCTTTGTAAAGCAGTGTTCAGAAAGAAATTCTTGATTTGTACATCAGTAGGTGTGATTTTGTGGGTAGATGGCAGAGGGAATGGAATGACGGGAAGAAATGACTCTAGTGACGTTTGTAGATGCATTGGTATTTGTGGTGGTTTTGATCTGAAATTGAAAATAATAATAGTGAGCTGAGAAGTCTTTACAAAAGGCATACACAAAGAATTAAATTGAATTGAAAATAATAATTGATTTGAAATATATGATAGGTTAATAATTAATCTGTAATAATAATAATAATAATAATAGCCTTTTTATTCCTGAACATAGGGTTACAAGAGGTCCCTAAGTTCGGTTTGCCTTCTGGCATAGGCCTCCTCCAGTTCCTTCCAATGGGTCCTATCCCTTGCCACTCTCAACCAGAGTGGTCCCGCTGTCTGTTTCAAGCCATCTTCCCATCTCCTGACTTGACGACCTCTACTTCTTTTGCCAACTCTTGGTTGCCAGAGGGTAACTTGTTTGCTCCATTTGTCGATGGGGTGGCGCAGCATGTGTCCAGTCCATCTCCATTTTTGGACATCTATCCGGGTGAGGATATCTGTGAGTTTCGTTCTTGTTCTTATGTCTATGTTCCTGACTCTGTCTTTGATTTTTAACCCTAGCATGCTTCTTTCCATGGCACGTTGACACTTTGCTAGCCTTTCCCTGTGATGAAGTGTTAACGACCAAGTTTCACAGCCGTAAGTAAGAGCTGGTAGAATACAGGTCTCAAATGTTTTCTTTTTTATGTGATTGCCTAAATCCTTACTTTTCATAATTTCTTTCAGTGACCAGTATTTTCTCCAACCTTGGGCTATTCGCCTGTTTATTTCCTGAGTCATTTCATTTGAAGGTGATATTATCTGTCCTAAGTAAATATATTCTTTGACATACTCGATCTTGTTGCCATCTACCATAATGTCTGCTTCCCTTGAATTTGTTATTAATTTTGTTTTACTGGCATTGATTTCCAGACCAACTTCTCTACTTTTACTTGCTAGGCTCTGCATCATTTGTTCTATTGCTGCTGGGTCCTCTTCAAGAAGCACCAAATCATCGGCAAATCTTAAATGGTTTAGGCGGGCTCCATTAATGTTCAGACCTAAGTGGTCCCAGTTCAATTGTCTAAAAATGTGCTCGAGTACGGTGTTAAATAGCGTAGGAGAGAGAGGATCGCCTTGGCGTACACCCTTTTTGATTGGGAATGATTCTCCTGTTGTTTCAATTTTGATACTGGCCTTGCTGGACTTGTATATACTTTTAAGTATTTCTATGTAGTTGCTCTGGACCCCCTGTCGTTCAAGACTCCACCATATGTGTTGGTGCCTGAGACTGTCGAATGCCTTTGAGTAATCGATAAACGCCAAGTAGATTTGTTTATTGTATTCGTTATATTTCTGCAGCAACTGTTTTATTGTATGAATATGATCTATTGTGCTGAAGCCTTTTCTGAATCCTGCCTGTTCTATGGGTTGGTTTTCGTTTAGTACTAGTGATATTCTTTCCAGGATCACTTTAGCGAATACTTTATATATGTTTGATATTAAAGAAATTGGCCTATAGTTCCCAATCTCGTCTCTAGGGCCTTTTTTGTGCAGTAGAATTATGTGGCACTCTGTCCATTCTTCTGGAATTTGCCTTGTTTGTAAAATTTCGTTGAAAAGTTTTGCTAGCACAGGGCTGATTTCCTCTATGGTTCCCTTGAGCATTTCATTAGGTATCTTGTCCGGCCCTGGGGCCTTCTCAAGTTTTTGAGATTTTATTGCCTTGAATACCTCTGAGGCGAGGATTTCTGGCACTTCATCTACTTTGTTGTCTATTGCTTTGGTTTCTTCCTGGATTGGGGCCAGCCCTGAGTCGAATTTATCAGAGTACAGTAAGCGGTAATAGTCCGTAGCTAGTTTTTGTATTGAGAGACGATTCGTTAGGTAAGATTCGCGTTGCTTTAGTTTCGGTATCCATTCTTTGCCATGTTCGCTTAGTTGTTTCATAGCCTTTTTTGTTCCTCCTGTTCTTGTTATATTTTCTTCCAAAACTCTATTTCTTTTCTCCTTACGGTCTTTCCTCATATTTTCTTTGATTTTCTTGCTAAGGTTTGTAATTTTTTGCCGTCTTTCTTTATCCCCTTTAATTAATATTAGTGTTCTTCTTTCCTCTAGTAGTTCTAGTGTTTCTTTGCTTATATAGCTCTCTTTACTTCTAGGTTTGCTGACTAGCATCTCTTTCAATTTGTTTTGTAGTCTCCTGTATTTAGTACCAGTTTCTACGTCAGAGGCAATAATTTCGGTGAGTGATTCTATTTTGCGGGGTTCAGTGGGATGATTGTGTTCTGATATTTGATGCAGCTTCTTATTGTTTAGGTTTTTCCTGGATCTTTTGGCTTGATTTAAGCTTAGGCAGCTTCTTACCATGCGGTGGTCTGTGTTAAAGTTGAGATTTTTAACTATGTTAGTATCTGTGAACGCGCTTGCTTTGTTGGTTATAATAAAGTCAATTTCAGTTTTGTATTTTGCACCTGGGGAGGACCACGTCCATTTGCTTTTAGGGTTTTTGTAAAAACAGGAGTTCATTAAAATAAGGTTATTTTCCATCATGAATTCTACTAGTTTCTGTCCATTTTGGCTTCTTTTTCCATGCCCGAACTTCCCTATTGTGGGTTCTTCTCCTATTTGCCTTTCTCCAACCTGTGCGTTGAAGTCGCCCATGATTATTATGTTGCTGCTGTAATGCAGTTTTATTGCTTCCGAGATACTCTCATAGAAATATTCTATGTCTGGTCTCTCCGCTTGTTCTGTTGGGGCGTAAATTTGAAAGATGGCCCAGTTTTTCTTGTACCCCGGGAATTTTAAATGTACTACCGCAATTCTGTCAGAAACTCCTTCAAATCCCGTAATGTTCTTCTTCCATTTAGATTTAATAAGGAAACCCACTCCTCTTTGTCCGGTGTGTTCACCTTTATGAAACATGATATATCCGTTCTTCTCTGCTATCCCTTCTCCTGGTCTTCTCATCTCGCTGATGCCCATTATGTCCCATTTTAAGTTAGATATGGCTATTTCTAGTTCTTTTAGGCTCTCTTCTGTTCTTAGTGTCCTAGTATTCAGTGTGCTGACATATATATGTTCAGAGTTCTTTTTACCTTGTTTTATTTTTATTGTATTCTTCTTATGCTTGTTTTTTGTAGATTGGTTTTCTTTTGAGTGTTTCGAATTATACTGTTTTGATTTGGATGGAGGGTGTTTGTCTTCTTCCCCCACGGTGACAAGCCGGCTTGGGGTGCGATTTATGAGTGTTGTGTTTGGTGATGTGGTTGTTGGGGTTGTTTGGATCCGGGTGTCGCAAATTAGTTTTTTGAGAGATTTGATAGTGAGGCTGATCTCCCGCGCTCTACATAGTTCAGTATATTTGGTCTGATTATTTCCTTTGATGCAGTTTTAGAGGAGGCGTTGTTCAAGTTGGTCGATGAGCTTTGGGTAATAGATGCGTTGGCTTTCTTTTGTGATGGTATTTTCGGTGATCCTGAAGACTCTCTTTTCCTCTTTTCTCTGTTGCTTTCATATGTTTTCTTTATTATGAGTTTATCGTATTTTATGAACGCTATATTCCCCTTTTTCTTTTCCTCTTCAACTTGCAGCTGCAGTTGTTTGCGTTTTTCTAATATTTCTTTAGGGTAGTCCTCTTTGATATTTATACCTTCTTGTAGGTTAGCTCTGTTTCGCAGAATCATATGTTTTTTCCATGTAGTTGTGAGTGAGACTACAACAGGGCGGTTTTTATCGTGTTCTTTTTTACCGATTCTGTAGAGGTTATTAACTTCGAAGGCTTCAAAATGTACTCCCATTTCTATTATAATGTCTTTTATGTAGTCTACTAGCTCCGCTTCTGTTGTTGCTTTCCCCTCCTCGATGCCGAAAAAGACAAGGTTATTTTTGCGCTTTTCCTTATCAATGAGTTTAAGTTTAAACTCTAGCTCATTTATTTTATTTTTGAGTTGGGCATTTTCTTCAGTGATCGCTTTAAGCTTTTCATCTAGTGCTTCCATGACATTTTGTGTTACTGAAGTTGTTATAACTTTTGTTTGTTCGTCTAGCTTTTCGTTTAATTTTGCCAATAGTAATTCCATACTTTTATCCATTTTTTTATTTTTATGGCAACACTTGATTCGCTATAGCAACACTTGTTTTGTTGTGGCAACCCTAGTTTTATTGTGGGAACACTTGTTTTGCTGTGGCAACACTTGTTTTGTTGTTTGTTATGTTGGTACTGCAGTATCCACTCTATAGTCTATCGATTTGCCACTAATGACGCTTGACAATATTTTGTAGGTTAGAATGTTTACATGTGAGGTTGATTTGTTCTCGCAGTTCTAACACTTTTCTGCAATTTTATCACTGATCACGTATCTTGTTCTTTGTTGCAGTCTGTAAATCGTATGACACACTTTGTTGGCACTATTTTACACTATTTATTTTTTATTTTTCGCGGAGCTCTGTGACGTGCGTATTCGCTGGTCGACAACCGGAACCGGAACCCCGGAACAGGTTTAATCTGTAATATCTATTTATAAATTAGCTAGTAAATGGTTCGTGGCTGGTTAAACTAGCTGGTTAGGCGACGATAGCCGTGGAACGTAAATATCTACAGGTAACGTTGGATAAACGGGATTTAAGGACTTACTTTTGGGAATGTTTAGACTTCCTGGCATTTCGAAGGTCCGGCCCAACTTTAATTTTAGGCACCCGACGTATTGACCTGGAAATCAAAATAAAAACAGTACTAACTAATGACCCCAAAATAAATTTAATTTTTTTATTACTAAGAAGAACGAAACTTTCTCCTGATCCAGTGTTACCCAGAACTTCGAGTAGCAAAACAAAGTCCAGGTCATCGCTGCTTTGGCGCTCATTATTTTGAAACATTCGATGGTTAATCTCAACAACCTTGCCATGTAGCTGCAGTATCCTTTAAACCGGAATACAGTGCTTAAGCCTTTAATTTAATTTTAAATTGTATTACAGTTAAAAAAGACACGAACACCAGTCTGTTGAGGTATAAAAACCCGGATCTCAGTAATGTTAATGTAAAACAAATTGTAGATGTTCCATAGAAAAGGCTCGTTGACCCTTGACAAAATTATGGAGAAGCTATTTTTTCGCAATACCAGAGTTTTGCCAATCCTCTACCTTCCCCTTACGTCCCCTTTAGCATCGTACACCCCAAGCTTCTTATTTTTTATTAAGCTATTGCATAGCTTCTATCGCGGGCCTTGAGCGTGGAGACCGAATCCAGAAATTCCGTAACGAAAATAACCTAACACCCCCCACTCCCACCGGTACAGCGGTAATACTTTTTAGTTTTGCCATCTATCGATGAATAGCAGGACTTTTAATGACTTTTTTGAAATATCACGCCTGTCTCTTTAGTTCAGCAACTCGCCTCTAGGTGGCATTGGTTGTAATGCTATGCAATAGCTTTACCGCGGCAGTCCCCGAGTGCCACACGTCTTTTTTTAAAGTGGGAACAACAAGTTCTGCACTGACGTCTCGCTTGGGGTCTTTTGTGCAATTTCCTATAACAGCGTCTACGGGAGCCAACCCACCTCCTTGATATACCAGAACGACGCTCTAGACTGCTGGCATACAATTTCCAGTTAGTTGTTACACGCAAACTTATTATCTTTCACGTACGATATGTTTTGTCTTACTTACTCGAACAGCAATTGCGTAGATGTGGCTCCATCTTCAGTTTCCAGATTGGATGAGGTTGCTGTTGCTGCTACTGAAAATAAGGAAAATTAACATAAAACGAAGAGTTCCTCTAGTTTATTGCTGGAAAGTGATTTCAGCCAATCCAAATGGTAGGGTCATATCAAATGTGATTAAGCAGAGATGGGACCATAACCTGTTGCCTATAAATGAGTTTCCCGAAGATTGACGATGTGTCTGGTGTTCCCATACATCGTCCTCTGGCCATATATATTTTTTTTTGGTGTTGACTGGCTAGGTGTTTGACCACAGCTCACCTGATGTTAAGTGAAGGTGTGGTCGAAGATTCTAAAGCACATCTAGCCTGGAAACTGGCTTTCAAGTGAGGCTGCCGGAACACACCGTTAGATGCTTGGCGGCAGATTTTCAACTTGAGGGTGGTAGCTAGCCAGCCGAGTACTAGAGAGTACGCTACCACCATGCTATGGTTTCCTCACGATGTTTTTTCTTCACCGGCAGCTCAAGCTCATTGTTCGTGTTTGAACCCACGCCCTTCGGCATGCGAACCTACCGCGCTAACCACTGAGCTATCATCGCTACATATATTCTATATTGGCTATATTGATAGCCCCGTTGGCTCATTGGTAGTATATCTGCCTTGAGAGCTGTAGGGCGTAAGTTCGATGACCACTCAGGGCAAACATTTTGTGAATAAACAAATGTTTGTTCTGTATGTATTTACAACAAAAAAAGTATTTATGTATTCTATCAGTTATCTGACTTCCATCACACAAGCTCTGCTTAGTTTGGGGCCAGATGGCGCTGTCTGTATACTCCTACGATATTTATTTATTTATTTAACCTAGAGCATAAAATAAGTTTAGAAACGACTGCGCTTAAAAATGGAACAAAATCAGAACGTATTTATAAATAAATAATTAACCAGAAAATTTTAATTTAAAATCATATAGACACCAATTAAAATTATGTAATGATACAAAAGTACACAATAAACCATTATTAAAGTGATAATGAAACCAATTTTCATTTTAATGGAAGATCACTTAGCCCATAAAAAACAGAAATGGTTTGTTCAGCACAATAATTTACAATTTCAAAGTATAAATAGTAATTATTTGCAATTATGTACTTTTTATTTCGAACTCGTGTCAACAAAGGAAAGGATTTGACAAACGTTTATCGAGATTTTTAGGCCGGCTCCACATCGGAGCCACGTGCTACGAAATAAATGTGTCGATTCAGTGCATTTTTTTGCCTGTGCCCATGACCATCGCAGCGATACACATTTTAAGAACTTTAAGTAACAAAACAAAGTCCAGGGCATCACTGCTTTGGCGCTCATTACTTTGAGACTTTTGATAGAGTTAGTCTCAACAGTCCAGTAATATCGCTAGCTGCAGTACCCTTCAAACCAGAACACAGTAATGCTTACACACTACTGCTTAGCGGGAGAATAACTGGTACTGCGGTGGTACCTACCTAGCCGACCTCCTGCTAAGGAGATCTACCACCAAGTGTGTACGCGTATGTTTGTGGCGTTCTCTTTATATCACTAATAGGTTTGATTTGACAGCCCTGTTGGTTCATTAGTAGTATGTCTGCTTCATGAGCTGAAGGGTGTGGGTTCGATTTCCATCCAGGATAAATTGTGGTATAAACAAAATGTTAGTTCTGTGTCTGGGTGAATTTGGTAGAAAACATCAAAACAGTACACGAGAGGAGATCTACAACCATATGTAGAGATGATAGCTCAGTGGTTAGTGAGGTAGATTCGCATGCCGAAAGGCGTGGGGTCAAACCCCAACAATGAGCTTGAGCTGCCGGTGAAGGAAAGCATCGTGAGGAAACCATGGCATGGTGGTAGGGTACTCTCTAGTACTCGGCTGGCTAGCTACCACCCTCAAGTTGAAAATCTGACGCCAAGCACCTAAAAAGGCGTAAAAACACAAAGGTGTGACATTGTGAATTTCTCTTTGACATTTATTTTATTATCTGTAAATTTATTTTTATTTTTATTTTTGCACACCTTGTGAAGGCTGAATATTGGGATGCTTTTATATTTTATTTTCGACCTGACTGTACCTATTTATGCAAATAAAACATTTGAATTTGAATTTGAATTTTGAGGTGTGTTCCGGCAGCCTCACTTGAGAGCCAGTTCAATTCCAAGCTAGGTGTGCTTTACCACATTAGACCACACCGTCACTTAACATCAAGTGAGCTGTGGTCAAACAGCTTGTCAAACATTAAAAAAAAACCAAAAACCGATGCAAGATAGTTGATAAAGATGATGAAATAAATGTTCGGTGTGCAGCCGCCCTAATGAACTTGATTTTTTGTAGATATGACATTACGATATCGTGACACTGGCATATTTTGCATTGATTTAATTTAATTGGTATAACAAAGTACTAGTCGAGTTTTCCGATAACAACAGATAAATCTTTTTTGCTTCCAACTTTTTTTTAAGGTCCCGTGCCTTGAAATGAAAAAAAAACGGAAACCTTACAGGTTTATTTTGTTTTCTGTCTGTCAGCCTACACGTCTTTGAAGGCCTTCTATCTCGGGAATGCGTGGAGGTATTGAATTGAAATTAAAACCACATATGTAAATCTGCCCAACGCATTAGCAAGTTGAAGTGGCAGCGGGCACATAGCACGCAGAACTGATGGCCGATGGGGCTGCACAGTTCTGGAGTGGAGACCACGGACCGGCAAGCGCAGCGTAGGACGTCCACCCACAAGGTGGACAGACGACCTAGTAAAGGCCGCAGGAACGCGCTGGATGCGAGCCGCTTCCAACCGGTCTTTATGGAAGTCAATGGGGGAGGCCTATGTCCAGCAGTGGACGTCCTACGGCTGAAATGATGATGATGATGATGTAAATCTGCAGTTCCTTGCAGCTGTGAAAAAACTTCTTAAGTTATCGTAAAAAACAGTCACAGTTGTTTATGTCACAAATAGCAGTATATTTCAACACTCGCAAGGGAATCAGAACCTATAGGGTACTTCCCGTTGACCTGGCACTATGAAATTTGGCAAGAAGCATTGTCTTATAGTTGACAACCCTGTTGGCTCATTGGTAGTATATCTGCCTTGAGAGCTGTAGGGCGTGGGTTCGATTCCCACTCAGGGCAAACATTCTGTGAATAAACAAATGTTTTTGTTCTGTGCCTGGGTGTTCTGTATGTATTATAAGTATGTATTTACAAAAAAAAGTATTTGTGTATTCTATCAGTTATCTGACTTCCATCACACACTTGGTAGTAGATTTCCTTAGCAGGAGGTCGTCTAGGTAGGTACCGCAGTACCAGTTATTCTGCCGCCAAGCAGTAGTGTGCAAACATTACTGTGTTCCGGTTTGAAGGGTACTGCAGCGAAATTACTGGGCTGTTGAGACTAACCATCGAAAGTCTCAAAGTAATAAGCACCAAAGCAGTGATGCCCTGGACTTTGTCTTGTTACTCAGAGTTCTGTGTATCGCTGCAATGGTCATGGACAAACGTTATCTCTTACCATCAGGAGAGCGTCTCGTTCGTCTCATTATTTTTCACATAAAAAAAAAATTAATTATATATGTATTCAACTTAAATTAATTTAATTAATGTCAATTAGAATGTATTTTTGTATATATTACATATATTTATGTATTTTTTTATGTGTATAATTGTGTATATTTTTATGGATTTACGTTTATTGTAATGGTTTTTTTTTATACCCCAACCTATTGTTCTACGTAAGTCAATGTACCATCAAAAATGTGTGCACGAGATATCAGCCTGTATAGGCAAAGTAACGCCGACTCTCGGTCTGGGCTATCTACCATCGAAGGACGATGGTCACCGCTCTGTGTCCTTTCTAATGACCACACCGAGATTTCATTCAGCTGGATGTGGCTAAGAAATCAAATTAAGAAGAAATGTACGCTCGATCTACATCTTCACTAATATTATAAAAAGGAAAGATTTGAAAGAAAGAAAATAATTTTATTTTGTAACATAGAACACAGCAAATAGAGACAAACAGTTACTAAATAGGGGCTCACCTCAGCATAATACTGGTAATACTAAGCGGTATGACCAGCGCTGGTCTTCCGGTGAGCCCTTGTCGGTCAAACAAAACAAACATAACAAATTACTAACAACAAATATAACAAAACGAAATAAAAAATTCAAACAAACAAACTACTATGTTAATAACTCTTCTCAAAATATCAACATACAAATAACAAAACAAAAACAACAGGCTCACGTTTGACCACCATCACGCCTGTTACCAAAAGAGAAGATACGATCTAGCGATAACATAATAAATAAATAATAAATATCATAGGACATTACACACAGCGCCATCTGATCCCAAACTAAGCAAAGCTTGTGCTATGGAAGACAGATAACTGATAGAATACTTAAATACCTTTTTTTTACCTTAAAAAATTCCTGATTGCTCATCAGAAGTCCCAGGAAGCTCTGATACATGAAACTAGTGCTATATAATTGGTTGACAGCTACATAATAGACAGCCCTGTTGGTTCATTGGTAGTGTGTCTGCTTCGAGAGCTGAAGGGCGTGGGTTCGATTTCCACTCAGGACTAACATTTGTGTGACTAACATCGATGTTTGTTCTGTGTCTGGGTGTACTGTATGTATTATCAGTTATCTGTCTTCCATAGCACAAGCTCTGCTTAGTTTGGGGTCAGATGGCGCTGTGTTTAATAGTCCTACGATATTTATTTATCTTTTATTTAACTAACTATTAATTAGAAAGTTAAATTCAATAATCCGTATCTAGTAGCTTTATATCCGTTGCATGATTGTAAATTGTGACAGTGGTCAGTACGACAAAATAGCTGATAATATGTACCGCCATTTATATGGCTTTATGTGTACATGTTTACATGCTTTATTTCGTAACATGGATATATTATGTTCTCTTCATCATCATCATCATCCACAGCCTTCTTTATCCCACTGCTGGGTATAGGCCTCTCTCTTTTCATGCGATCTGCCTCGGTCCTGTGCCAATCCGGTCCAGGTTCGACTCGCGACGGTGACGATGTTCTCTTAGTGAATTTCATTTTAAACACCTAGCCTACTCTTTATTAGTGGATAAACAAAAAACTTAATTAAAAAAAATTATTTTAGTTTGAATTATTTTTTATGTGGTGACTAAAATAAGTAACGGAATGTAATTCTTAAACATCCGCAATTTAAAATAATGCAAGAAAATGTTTGTAGCGAAGATAGCTCAGTGGTTAGCGCGGTCACTTCACACGCCGAAGGGCGTGGGTGCAAACCCCAACAATGAGCTTGACCTGCCGGTGAAGGAAAACATCGTGAGGAAACTCGAATGGCTAGCTACCACCAAGTTGAAAATCTGCCGCCAAGCGCCTAACGGTGTGTTCTGACAGCCTCACTTGAGAGTTAGTTCTATTCCAGGCTAGGTGTGCTTTACCATCTTCGACCACACCTTCACTTAACATCAGGTGAGCTGTGGTCAAACACCTAGATCGCAAAACAAAGTCACTTCCCGCCGTTTGTACGCTTAGATCTTTTAAACTACGCAACGGATTTGATACCGGTTTCCATCAATAGACAGAGCGATTCAAGAGGAAGGTTTAAATGTATAATACATGCATATGCACCACATTAGTATCTACACTGCACCCGTGCGAAGCTGGGCGGGTCGCTAGTTCCAAATAAATAAGAAAAGTGTACCTACAATTGTGAAAATCAGACATAAGCACTACATGATGACAGAACACAAGTGCTGCAACTGTTGAGAGCCCTAACGTACTTTCCCTGCGATGTAGGAACTAATTCATGCGCTGATTCGAATGATAACGCTTGCTTTAAGACCTACATCTAAGTCGAAGCTACGAAATAGGAGCCGAAATATATTTTATTGCGTGACAAAAATTCAGAAATATTTGTTGGAGTCTGTGTAACCCAAAAAGCATAATAAGGATCTTTAAATAAAAAGAAAATATTCCAAATAGATATCTCTATTAAAGACCGCATTAATAGTTTAAAATCAGATGGGGTAAATATATTACCAACTAGATGCGCCTCGCGGTGTTACGCGCTACATGTTTTCGGGATAAAAAGTAGCATATGTGTCAATCCAAGGTCTCAGCTACCTCCATACCAAATTTCATCCAAATCCGTTCAGTAGTTTTTGCGTGAAACGGTAACAAACATTTGAACAACAAAAATAAAACAGTTTTTGACAAAAAAGCTACAATATACACTGACAAAATACAGAACAAAACACAGTACAATACACAATAGACAAATACCCAATATAAAAAGTACAACAGTCAGTACAGTTATGTAGTAATTGACATTTTAGTCAAGCAATGAATGTCGATAAGGACACCTATTCGACATCGATATGTGTAAAAACTTTTGACATTTTAGCCAAGCGATTAATTTCAATAAGGACACCTATTCGACATCGTTACGATATGTCTAAAAACTTGATTGATATTTTAGTCACGCGATAAATGTCAATTAGAACACCTAACCAACCTTAATATAATGTTTAAAAAATTTTGACGTTTTAGTCACGCATGAAATGTCGATTAGGACACCTATTCAAAATGGATATGTCTAAAAACTTGATTGATATTTTAGTCACGCGATAAATGTCAATTAGAACACCTAACCAACCTTAATATAATGTTTAAAAAATTTTGACGTTTTAGTCACGCATGAAATGTCGATTAGGACACCTATTCAAAATGGATATGTCTAAAAACTTGATTGATATTTTAGTCACGCGATAAATGTCAATTAGAACACCTAACCAACCTTAATATAATGTTTAAAAAATTTTGACGTTTTAGTCACGCATGAAATGTCGATTAGGACACCTATTCAAAATGGATATGTCTAAAAACTTGATTGATATTTTAGTCTAGCGATTAATGTCATACCATATAACAGTACTGATTGTTGTAATTTGTTGTTTGTTGTTTTACAGAATAGAATAGTAGAGTTGGGTAGAATAGAACTACTATTAAATTGTACTGTGTTTTGTTCTGAATTGTTGTTTTCTGTATTTAATGTTTTTTTTTTTTTGCCAAAAACAAACTGTTTTCTGTTGTTCTTTCCCATTCGGTTATTATTGGAAATATGCTCTTCGACATTATTATATTTGATTGTGGAATTGCACGACCAAAATTCATGATGGTCGCGTAAAAGTAGTTTTTAGACAAGGAATCCTTATTTTTAGTATAAACTCGCTGGTTTCATAGCCTGACCCTCATAAGTGTTTAGTGGCTCACCAACAGTTAGTAAATTGTTCTGATCGGTTCTCCCGATTGCACTTTCTGTGTGGTTTAAATTCTTAAGTGGAGCGGGTAACCGTTCGGCGATAAAACACACTAATATTATAAAGGTAAAAGTTTGTGAGTGTGTAAGTGTGTTTGTTACTTCTGCACGCACAAACGGCTAGACTAATTTTGATTAAATTTGGTATGAAAGAAAGAATAACGTTTAATTTTGTAACAAGCCTAAAAACAAACAAACCGAGACAGACAAAAGTTACAAAATAGGGGCTCACCTCAGCATAATGCTGGTCATACTAAGTGGTATGACCAGTGCTGGTCTTCCGGCGAGCCCTTGTAGTTTATACAGCCAAAAAAAAATTATATATATACAATGTACTACGGCTTACATTACAACCAAACTTCGAGGTTTATTTATTTATCTGAGCACCCAGACGAATAACAGATTACATAATACGTACGTATTAGTGTTCAGGTGTGAACAGGGTGACACCGCGGGTCGTAGCTAGTCCCACTAATATTAATAATATTATAAATGTAAAAGTTTGGATAGATGGATGGATGTTTGTTAATCTTTCACGCAAAAACTACTGAACGGATTTGTGTGAAATTTGGTATGGAGGTAGCTGAGACCCTGGATTAAGACATACTTTTTATATCGAAAAAACGTAGCGGGGTGTAGCTAGTTCTTAATATATCTATCGACTTTTTTATCTATGATCTGTGTCAATATACACTTTTCAAAACGCTATTTATGTAGATTGTTTTTTTTTATAACTGACATACCTAACCAGGTTTGACCACAGTTCACTTGATATTAAAAGATGGTGAGGTCGAAGGTGGTAAACACGCCTAGCCTGAAATAGAACTAGCTAAAGCGAAGCTGCCAGAAAAGACAGCTAGATGCAGATTTTCAAAGTGCGGATGGTGGTTTATGAACTGTCTCATTGCTGGGCTCAGGCCTAAACTGCCCATAAAAAAACTAGACGAATTTTATTTTTAAATAAATAAATAAATATCGTAGGACTATACACACAGCGCCATCTGGCCTTCAAACTAAGCAGAGTGTTAGGTTTCAGCTAGTTTTATTATTAAAATACGGATTGAGTTGTATAATTCTCTACAAATAGAAATGTGAATATAGTAAATTATTTATGTTGTAAGAATACATGTTTCTACGATTATTTAAACTTAGTAAATTGTTTAGTTTTACGGAAGTTGTGAGACTGCGGCCAATGACGAGCGTCGTCGCCCAATCACGGCCACTGACGTAGGGACGGCGATCGGGCGAGGTTCGGACGGACGGATAGATGGGTTGGAAGCGGGGAGCGATGATAGGAAGGATTGTGAGAAAACGATGAGGAATAAGCAAGAGGGAAGCATTAATAAATCAAGAGTGAATTGTGAAACTGTGGAGTCTTATTCTATCCTGACCTAATCCCATTAAGAGCTTGTGTGATGGAAGTCAGATAACTGATAGAATGCATATATACTTTTTTTTTGTAAATACATACTTACAATACATACAGAACACCCAGACACAGAACAAACATTTGTTTATTCACAAAATGTTTGCCCTGAGTGGGAATCGAATCCACGCCCTACAGCTCTCAAGGCAGATATACTACCAATGAGCCAACGGGGCTGTAAACAATTAAGCACAAAGTTTTAGCTGAGTTTGAAACAACATCGTTCGAAAGTCGGTCATGTTCACGTACCGTTGAAACTATCAAAGAATTCTACGAATCTATAATAGAATTTTAAAACAATGAAATGCGTGCAAAACGGCCGACCGATCTCTTTGGTATTCGTGTAACTTTTTATGGTCGAAAAAAAAATACAAAATTAATTCTTGAATTCCGAGAGCCACAAAGTCACAAGGTCGACTTCGTGATTTCAGGTACAGTTCAGAAATAAATTAAAATTCGTAGCGATGATGGCTCAGTGGTTAGCGCGGTAGGTTCGCATGCCGAAGGGCGTAGGTTCAAACCCCAACAATGAGCTTGAGCTGCCGGTGAAGGAAAACATCGTGAGGAAACCATAGCATGGTGGTAGGGTACTTTCTGGTACTCGGCTGGCTAGCTACCACCCTCAAGTTGAAAATCTGCCGCCAAGCATCTAACGGTGTGTTCCGGCAGCCTCACTTGAGAGCCAGTTCCATTCCAGACTAGGTGTGCTTTAACATCTTCGATCACACCTTCACTTAACATCAGGTGAGCTGTGGTCAAACATCTAGCCTGTCAACCATAAAAAAAAAGTCGACTTCGTGGGTTCAGGTACAGTTCAT
Source organism: Biston betularia (assembly GCA_905404145.2). NCBI lineage: Eukaryota > Metazoa > Arthropoda > Insecta > Lepidoptera > Geometridae > Biston > Biston betularia. Next base: position 1,134,364 of record FR989891.1, read on the forward strand.
AAATAAATTAAAAAGTAAAAAAAAAGTATTTATGTATTCTATCAGTTATCTGACTTCCATCACACAAGCTCTGCTTAGTTTGGGGCCGGATGGCGCTGTGTGTGATTTATACTAGTGTTAAATATCGTTGGACATTACATACAGCGTAATCTGACCCCAAACTAAGCAAAGCTTGTACTACATGTACAAAAGGAGGGCTTAATGCTAAAGCATTTTCTACCAGCCATCCCTACAGTAAATAACATAGGTTGTAGGCGTGCATTATATATATACAGTGTAAACTCTTTATAACATTATTCTTTATAACGATAAACTCTCTATAACATAGAAAAGATCACATTTGGTTGGTTTACCTTAAAACCCACACATTGATACACTCTTTATAGCGCAGCAGCCATTCTCTATTACGAAGAAATGTGTTCATATTTAGACACAGAAAATCGTCACGGTGTTATTGTTTATGTTATCTTATCAGGTTACAAAAGATGCCGACTAAACCTTTGAGGCCCCGAAACTTCTGAGCTCGTAAACAGCCGTCTTGCTTTTGTTATTGTTAATTGCCTTGAACACGTGCTTGGTTTGCTTGAAAGGATGATCTCGAACTAAACTCCTACCTATCGTATTATCAGTCGTGAACCAACTTTGAAACTGTTAACATGGCCAGTAAAAGAAAAGCGTTATGTGTTGACGAAAAAGTTTGTGTGATACGTGCGATTGAAAAGGGAGAACATACATTAAACATACATTGAAGATTATTGTTTTTCTTTCTTCACTCCATATAACGGTAACTCTCTATAACGATAAAAAATTATCGGTCCCTTGAGTTTCGTTATAAAGTGTTTACACTGTATATGCATATTTATATATACACAGCAGAAAATGCTTTAGCATTAAGCCCTCCTGTTGTACATGTTTTTTTAAATGTGCAATAAAGTACAGTGTAAACTCTTTATAACGAAACTCAAGGGACCGAGCATTTTTTATCGTTATAGAGAGTTACCGTTATATGGAGTGAAGAAAGAAAAACAACCAAATTAACAACAATTTTCTTTTTAACGCTTAAATTAACGCTTTTCTTTTACTGGTCATGTTAACAGTTTCAAAGTTGGTTCACGACTGATAATACGATAGGCAGGAGTTTAGTTCGAGATCATCCTTTCAAGCAAACCAAGCACGTGTTCAAGGCAATTAACAATAACAAAAGCAAGACGGCTGTTTACGACCTCAGAAGTTTCGGGGCCTCAAAGGTTTAGTCGGCATCTTTTGTAACCTGATAAGATAACATAAACAATACACCGTGACGATTTTCTGTGTCTAAATATGAATACATTTCTTCGTAATAGAGAATGGCTGCTGCGCTATAGAGAGTGTATCAATGTGTGGGTTTTAAGGTAAACCAACCAAATTGTGATCTTTTCTATGTTATAGAGAGTTTATCGTTATAAAGAATAATGTTATAAGGAGTTTACACTGTATTAAATAAATAAAAAATCTAAAAATACAAATCTTTCCTCCTTATAATATTAGTGTACATTAGTCCGTAGATCGCTTACACTTGGGCCACACCAGTGATTTGATTCTCACGCTGTAGCGGGCACAATTATGCGTGAATACATTCGGTAGTCATTGTGAACAACTGACCAACGGGACGGTTGTGCAACTGACGGGTGGTCGGACATGTAGCGTCAAGCCTGACGACCAGGCGTTTTTTGTAGCGATGATAGCTCAGTGGTTAGCGCGGTAGGTTCGCATGCCGAAGGGCGTGGGTTCAAACCCCAACAATGAGCTTGAGCTGCCGGTGAAGGAAAACATCGTGAGGAAACCATAGCATGGTGGTAGGGTACTTTCTGGTACTCGGCTGGCTAGCTACCACCCTCAAGTTGAAAATCTGCCGCCAAGCATCTAACGGTGTGTTCCGGCAGCCTCACTTGAGAGCCAGTTCCATTCCAGGCTAGGTGTGCTTTACCATCTTCGACCACACCTTCACTTAACATCAGGTGAGCTGTGGTCAAAACAACTAGCCTGTCAACCATAAAAAAAAAATAAAAGGCGTAGAAGGCACCTTTGCTGCTTCTGATTTTGGATTTCGGCTGCTTGTTTTTCTTGTGTATATTTCTATGTTTTATTTTCTTATTTTTAAGTACATATTGATATGTATTATAGTTATTTATGTCTATTTATACTATTATAAAGAGGAAAGATTGTTTGTATTGAATAGGCTCCGAAACTACTAGACCGATTTCAAAAATTCTTTCACCGTTGGGAAGCTACACTATCTCCGGGTGACATAGGCTACTTTTTATTCCTGTATTCTCACGGGAACGGGAACTACGCGGGTGAAACCGCGAGGCATCCGCTAGTTTTAAATAATTTGTATCTATTGACTGTAGCACACCCCGTCCTTTACTTTAGCACAAATTCTTTCCATACTAAGGTTGTCTGATAGAGATGGCTTTAAGCGATAAGGCCGCCAGTTGTTGTACTATTATTAAACTGTTTCTGTTATCAAAATTTTATGTTATGCCACTAATATTATAAATGTGACATTTTGGATGGGTGTTTGTTACTCTTTCACGCAGAAACTACTGAACGGATTTGGATGAAATTTGGTATGGAAGAAAGAAATAAAGAAAATGATTTTTTATTTTGTCACACAAAAATAACAACAAACAGAGACAAACAGTTACAAAATAGGGGCTCGCCTCAGCATAAAACTGGTCATACCAAGTGGTATGACCAGCGCTGGTATGGAGGTAGCTTAGACACTGGCTTAACACATACGCAACTTTTTATCCCGAAAACATGTAGCGGGTAACACCGCAAGGCGCAGCTAGTGAACAATAAAGAGTTGTCTTCTATGTTAATGAACAGCAAAAATAGTGAAATAAAATTACTAGTCTAGCTTTTAGTCGCTGTCACACGCGCCACGCCTTTATCTCTACTTATACCGTTTCAACGCCACATCCTTAGGTTATATCTAGAACACTGATCTTATACCTTTATGTATCGACCGTTCAATCTTTAACGGCATGTATCGCAAGCGACAGTTTGGTGTTATAAGTATGCATTATTTACAAAAAAATAAGTATTTATGTATTCTATCAATTATCTGACTTCCATCACACAAGCTCTGCTTAGTTTGGGGTCAGATGGCGCTGTGTGTAATGTCCTACGATATTTATTTATTATATTTGACATATTATTTATCTATCTATGCTATTATTAAGAAGAAAGATTTGATTGTTTGTATTGAATAGACTCCGAACCCACTGGCTGGACTGATCTTAATAATTCTTTCATTATTATAATGCTACATTATCCGTGATGGACATAGGCTATATGTTATTTAAAAAACAATTAGGGATCCGTATGGAAAATTCAATAATGTAACCCAAGCGGTGAAAAATTTGAAAAAATCCTTACTTAGCATGCGCAGCGAAAACTATTGACAATAGAATAATGTGACGTTTTATAGCAAAGTGACAGCTGCAAGTAAGTCCGCGATATCATATGTCAAACTATTACAGTTGTCATCTACACTAGTTTGTATTGAATAGGCTCCGAAACTACTGGATCGATAAATTTATATTGTCAATCGAGTTTTGCTTTCCCGTGCGAAGCCGGGACGAGCTGCTAGTTTATAATATTAGTGGGATCATAATCAGAAAGATTAAGTTATAAATAAGCCCTGTTACCGCTAACAACGCCGTAAGTTGTAACTTATCTTCCCAACTTACCAAACGTTTTACTTAAACGGACTACAATGGGTTGCTTGAATAGCTAACTTTATCTCGAATAAGCAAGGAATTGTAACTTGCGTACATATATGGGGTATTGCGTAAACCTGCGAAAGTGGTATTAACGGATTGAGTTAGGGAATCTTGTATTTACATTATTAAGTTATGTTGAAACGGTGCTGGCATAAAGTACTCTACTTTTATACTGAATTTTTAATGGTTGACAAACTAAAAGAAAGAAAGAAAGAAAGAAAATAATTTTATTTTGCAACAATACAAAAAAAACAAAAATAACAACAAATAGAGACAAACAGTTACACAATAGGGGCTCACCTCAGCATAATACTGGTCACACTAATTAGTATGACCAGCGCTGGTCTTCCGGTGAGCCCTTGTCGGTGAAACAAAACAACAAAACAGGAGTTTTGGCGGGAACGCGGGAAGAGTCGTGTCGCTCCGTTGTATTTTTTTCCAAAAGTTGTGTTTTGTCGAGTGTTTATGCATAAAAATGGTGGTTTTTTATTCATAAAGTGCCGAATTACATGCGTGAGTGTGGGAAAATGATATAATGTGGTGAAACATGACTTTTCGTGGTGCTTCCAAAACTCCATCGAAGCTTTATAGTAAAGTCACCACTATTTTACTAAAGCATGACTGGACTTGACTGACACAGACTGGACTTGACTAAAACTGGACTTTGACTATAACTAGCTACGAGGACACTTATTTAACTTTTGTAACTTGAAAATATATAAATACTTGACACTGGCAAATGCTAAAACGCGACGCCAAAACCAAAGAAAAAAAAAAAAAAAACAACAAAACAAATTACCAACAACAAATAAACAAAACGAAATAAAAAATTCAAACAACAAACTACTATGCAAATAACTCTTCTCAAAACATCAACATACAAATAACAAAACAAAAATAAAAATAACAGGCTCACGTTTGACCACCATCACGCCTGTTACCAAAAGAGAAGATACGATCTAGGATGTAACACGCTTGTCTAGGGGAAACCGATTCATGAAACTAGCGATAACATTATATAGCACTAGTTTCATGTATCAGGGCTTCCTGGGACTTCTGATGAGCAATCAGGAATTTTTTAAGGTTATTACGGAAACCCTTAACGTAATTCTGGTTTCTGATCGGGGGAGGAATGTTGTTCCATATTTTAGCTGCCGTGAAGCGGAAACTCCCCCTGAACGCTGCAGAAGTATGACGTTGCGTCAACAGCTGCGTTGCACATTGACGAGAAACCAGAGGCCGTCGACTGGAAGCCCATGATAACTTCGCATACAGATAAGAGGGTGCTTGATACTTAACAACGTTAAAAAGAAGGCAAGCTAAATGTAAATGTAATGTAAGCTAAAACTAGGTGTTAGACCACAGCTCACCAGATGTTAAATGCGTATAAAAAATGTCGATTGGCCATAGGCAATTACTTTATTATATATCCTAATAATAAGCACTAAGCGAACCGCTATGTGGTAGAGGGCTCAAAAGGCAACACATATGGGACTTTGTTGAACTGAAATAAAGGACAGCTTCCTCACAGGAGGAACAGCTCCTACCTGACAATCAACAACCTCAAGAAATCTGCTAGGGGCTTGTGGAGCCGATCGCAGGATAACACAGAAAAAAAATAAAAAATAATAAGCACAACCCTAGACTAGCTTAGCTTAGCTAGCTTCTAACCTAGCGTAGACATGTACTTGTCAAGTTTTAACATGAGATGAACCAACGGATAAGTTATCTTTGCGTTAATTAACTTGGTCTTGTATTATGTTCTCTACATAGTATTTAAAACAAAGTCGCTTCCCGCCGTCTGTACGCTTAATCTTTTAAACTACGCAACGGATTTTAATGCGGTTTCCATCAATAGACAGAATGATTCAAGACTACCACATTAGTATCTACATTGCACCCGTGTGAAGACGAGGCGAAGCGGAATCGTTTTTTTGAAACTGTCCAGTTTTTTAAATTGTCCAGATTTTTGCTTAGCGGTAGACTGCCTTAGCAGGAGATTTGTGAGAGGAATGTGATTTTAGTGGGAACGCTGTGTAAACTGTGCTCCAGTTTGAATGGTACCGCAGCGAAATGACAGGACTGCTAAGATTGACCATCGAAAGTCTAAAAGTAATGAGCACCAGTGCAATGTCCTGGACTGTGTTTTGTTACTCAAAGTTCTGTGTATCGCGGCAATGGTTATGGGCAGGCACTCAGGCAGTATCTCGGTATCTCTTACCATCAGAAGAGTGTAGTACGTCTTAAAAAAAATAAACATTTTAATTTTAAACTATAAATAAACGTCGTTTTAGAAAATTATATAATTTTCCAAAACCTGTGTTATTTTCGAGTGTTTATATACACAATAAAGGTGTTTTGTTCAATTATTAATGTGGCAAAACATGTACTTATTTTAGTTGATTTGTATCTTAGACACTTGACAATGTGTTACTATTTGACACTGGCAGAATTCACAAAATGCGATGTCAATAAAAGAAGAAAAAAGTACCTAGACACAAGAAAAACATTTTAATGGACAATTGGCGGGAACGCGGAAAGAGTCGTGTCGCCCCGTTGTATTTTTTTCCAAAATTATTGTTTTGTCGAGTGTTTATGCATAAAAATGGTGGTGTTTTATTCATAAAGTGCCGAATCACAAGCGCGAGTGTGGGAAAATGATATAATGTGGTGAAACATGACTTTTCGTGTTGCTTCCAAAACTCCATCGAAGCTTTATAGTAAAGTCGCCACTACTTTCCTAAAGCATGACCGGACTTGACTGACATGGTCTTTACTTGACCATGACTGGACTTTGACTGTAACTATAGCTACGAGGCAACTTATTTAACTTATGAAACTTGACACTGGCAAATGCTCAAAATGTCATCTATCGAGTTGGCCAGTACAGTTTCATTTTAAAATGTCTCTGAAAATATTTAATTCCAAAGGCGAGAGCCACCTCGTTTAGTAAATCCGACCAGCATTATGTGGCCCGCGGACTAAAATTATTTAATTTGCATATTAATTATAATTAACTATTAATAAAAAAATATACGGATACCTTTAAGGCTACAGACTAAGAAGCAGATGGAAAACTTAACAAATTTGTACATTTGTAAACTGCAGGGGCCAAAAATTATCAAAGTGAGATATATTTAATTTTAATTTATTTAATTCTTTATTGCATACTTTAAAGAAAAACATGTACAAAGGGATGACTTAATGCTAAAGCATTTTCTGCCAGCCATCCCCTCAGTAAATAACATGGTAAACATGATATAATTATGAATCACTTGCTTACGCCCGCGACTTTGCTAAGATATGGCATGATGGTAGAGTACTTTCTAGTACTCGGCTGGCTAGCTACCACACGAGAGTTGAAAATCTCCAGACAAGGTGTGCTTTACCATCTTCGACCACACCGTCACTTAACATCAGGTGAGCTGTGGTCAAACACCTAGCCTGTCAACCATATAAAAGTAGTACATTTTTTACTTGACATCTTCCCCCGACATCTCTTCTTTATTTTTTTTCTTTTGTTATCTATCGTGTTTTTTTTCTTGGTTGCCTGAAAGAGATCGCTGTTAGCGATAAGGCCACCACGTGTGGCACTAGTTCATAAGATTCTTTTGTTATCTGTACTTTTTTTCTGTTTATAGTGAGAGTTTTATCCATCTTCATTTACATTTTTTTTTTGTTTTTTAATTATAATTATACATTGTTTTTTTTTTTAATTTTATATAATCAAAATTTGTGAGATTCAGATGTAATTGGCTTGACCGTTTCCTTATCTCAATAAATAAATACAATTTAAAAAAAAGAAGATTTTTTTTTAAGGCTCCCCCATCGTCACCAAGAAAGATATCTGCCGTAACCAAGCTCTGCAAAGCGGTTACAAGTCTCGATTACCAGCCACGTAATTACCGTTTACCGCTAATAAAAGACAAGAGGCGATTGTAATTACGTTTCGAATAGTGCAGGGCGTATTTTTACAGCTAAAATTAACATTAAAATTATTACCAGGATCTGGGTTAAATTATTTAGGTTGAACCTTGGTATTTTAACGTTTAAGGTAACGTAACTTTATAGTATGATTTTTTGAGAGTAAGACTTGGTCTTTGACAATCGAGCAAAGGTCCACACTCGCGGTTTGTCGACGAGCGATGGAGCGCAGCTACTGGGTGTGAGGTTATTAGACCGCATAAAAAACTCAGTACTGCGCTCCAAAACTCAGATCAGTGACGTGACTGAAAAAGCTGCCATGCTGAAGTGGGACTGGGCTGGACACGTCTGCCGAGTGCCAGCGGAGCTGTGGGCGGAAACCACCACCGACCACCCGGAGGTGAAACGGCCACCAGGCCGGCCTAGAAGACGGTGGAAAGATGAGCTCGACGCTCACGACAAGGAGTCAATAGCATCAAACAGAGAGGCGTGGAAGGGAGGGAGAGAGGCCTTTGCCCAGCAGTGGGACAAAGTGGGCTAAAAATAATAATGATAAGATTTTTAATGGATTTAAGTACGAGTTACTGAGAGAGTGTGCGCAAGCCCATCTATTATAAAAACAAAAAGGAGTCTTTTTTTTTTTTCTTTTTTTTTTATAGTAGATAGGCTTGCGTTTGACCGCCATCTTGTAGTCTAGGTAGGTACCACCGCAGTACCAGTTATTTTGCCGCTAAGCAGTAGTGTGTAAGCATTACTGTGTTCTGGTTTGAAGGGTACTGCAGCTGGCGAAATTACTGGGCTGTGGAGATTAACCATCGAAAGTCTCAAAGTAATGAGCGCCAAAGCAGCGATGCCCTGGACTTTGATTTGCTACTCTAAGTTCTGTGTATCGCTGCAATGGTTATGGACAGGCGTTATCTTTTACCATCAGGAGAGCGTCTCGTTCGTCTCATTACTTAAAAAAAAAATTATTTACCAAAATAAAAGTATTTAAATATTCTATTAGCTGGTCGGTACTCATCGTACAAGCTTTGCTTGGTTTGAGGCTAGACGGCGCTGTGTCAAAAGTCCTTTAAAATTTATCAATAAATCTTCGGAAAGTGTATAACAGCATTGCTTCAAGAGAGTGAACACTTTTTGCACGCGCATCCTTGCCACTCGGCACGCCTTGGGCAACATAGGTAATAAAATACTATACATGATTGCTAATTCCATCATTCGTCAAAATTTACGGATTTTTTCTTTAAGTTTTTTTTTCATGGTTGACAGGCTAGGTGTTTGACCACAGCTCACCTGATGTTAAGTGACGGTGTGGTCGAAGATGGTTAAGTACACTAAGCCTGCAATGGAACTGGCTATCAAGTGAGGCTACCGGAACACACCGTTAGATGCATGGCGGAAGATTTTCAACTTGAGGGTGGTAGCTAGCCAGCCGAGTACTAAAGTACCCTACCACCATGCTGTGGTTTCATCACGATGTGTTCCTTCACCGGCAGCTCAAGCTCATTGTTGGGGGTTGAACCCACGCCCTTCGGCATGCGAACCGACCGCGCTAACCACTGAGCCATCATCGCTGCAAAACAAGGTCTAAAACAAGGTCTCTTGAATCCGAGATCTTAGTTTGCTTCTGAAGCACGCGATGGAAGCTGCATCCCGAATGGAAGCGGGTACACGGTTGTATACCGCGGGCCCCAGAATGTATACCGACCTCTCTGACTTGACGAGAGTAGAGAGAGGTAGGGTATTTTCTAGTACTCGGCTGGCTAGCTACCACCCTCAAGTTGAAAATCTGCTGTCAAAGCATTTAACGGTGTGTTCCGGCAGCCTCGAAGTTGAAAGCTAGCTTTAGTTTGTAGGTTGACATTTTGAGAGAAGTTATTGACATAGTTGTGTGTTTGTTTGAATTTTTAATTTCGTTTTATTATATATATTGTTGGTAATTTGTTATGCTTGTTTTGTTTGACGAAGGGCTCATCAGAAGACCAGCGCTAGTCATACCACTCAGTATGACCAGTTTTATGCTGAGGTTAACCCCCTGTTTTGTAACTGTTTGTTGTTATGTCTGCAGATATACTGTCATTTCAAATTTGTTGCCTTTATGTTAATCTGTATCTTTTTATTTGTTTTTTCTTTTCAACAATAAAAAGCAAAATTAAAAATTTTGAAAAAACCCCACAACGGTTAAAAATTAATTGTCACCTATCTAAGATAATGCACCAATCAAACCCGAACCCATAACTGACAACTGCATCAAAATCTGACGAGTAGTTTTGGAGAAATTTGGCAACATATATTTGCACAAACAAACATCCTCTCACCCCAAACGCATATACCGTCTCCCTTCCGTCGTGGGTAAAAAAGAAATCCTTCTTAAAAAGTTATGGTTTCCTTTTTTTTTTTTAATTTTCCACGAAATTTCAAACTAGTAGTCACCATTCTGAAATCGAGTATGCCAATCACGAACCCGCGCGCTTCAATTAAGTTTTTTCCGCCGTAGCATGCGCCGAGATGGTCCAGTAACATCATTTGAATCCGACCTTGTGGTATTTACCTAGCTCTACGCTAACTGGTCGTAGATTACGGATCAACTTTCGACTAGGATCAGTTTTTTTTTTAAATTAACATCCTAGCTACTCGAAGATGGTAAATACACCTAGCCCGGTTTTTTTTTGTATCAAATACAAATACAAATACAAATACAAATACTTTATTGATAACACCAATGTTACAAGTCACAATTAGGTTATCAAAATTAGGTTCGCGTTTGACCACACTCTGCCTGATGTGAAGTGGTCTAAGATGGAGCACGCTTACCTAAAAGAAACCTATTTTTTATTTACAGCCTTGTTGGTTCATTGGTAGTATGTCTGCTCCAAGAGCTGAAGGGCGTGGGTTCGATTCCCACCCAGGACAAGCATTTTGTGATATAAACAAATGTTTGTTCTGTGTCTGGGTGTACTGTATGTATTTACAACAAAAAACTAAGTATTGTATCAGTTATCTGACAGCCCTGTTGGCTCATTGGTGGCATGTCTGCTTCAAGAGCTGTGGGGCGTGGGTTCGATTCCCACCCAGGACAAGCATTTTGTGACATAAAACCAAATGTTTGATCTGTGTCTGGGTGTACTGTATGTATTATAAGTATGTATTTACAAAAAAAAAAAAAATTAAGTATTCTATCAGTTATCTGACTTCCATAGTACAAGCTTTGCTTAGTTTGGGGTCAGATGGCGCTGTGTGTAATGTCCTACGATATTTATTTTATTTATTTATTTATCTGACTTCCATAGCACAAGCTTTGCTTAGTTTGGGGTCAGATGGCGCTGTGTGTAATGTCTTATGATATAATATATTTACTCTAGATTTGAAGACACCCATATTGTACCCAAAAGGGAACACAGACCCTGACAGAGTTCCACAACCTCGCGAATGAAAAATGTGGAATTAAAACGCTTTGTGCGTGCGCCCATTTAAAGGGTTACCCAGTGATATTACAGGGCTGTTGAGACGAGTCTCAAAGTAATGAGCGCCAAACAAAATTGTATAAATAGAAATTAATAGAATTTACTTATCGTGCAAGCATTCTATGGGCCGCCTTACACGTTCAATCATGATCACGATCCGCGATCCGCGATCCGCGATCATGATTTCAAAGTTTCTAGATATTATGCGATCCGGAGCATCAGTCCGTCAATCCGCTTCGTACACGATCAGTCTGGATCGCGATCATTGATCGCGGATCGCGGATCGCGGATCGCGCGCTACGTGTACGGGCTGCCTACAGGTTTCGATAACATGATGAGATTAAAAGTCGTATATTTATTTTCTAATTGTAAGTGTATTGCTTGTTGTAGTTTTGTATGTATCAAAATGAATGTTTTCTTTCTTTCTTTCTTATTTAATTGGCATTGTCATTTTTTTTTTTGTCTGTATGTATTATAAGTATGTATTTACAAAAAAAATATATATTTAAGTATTCTATCAGTTATCTGACTTCCATAGCACAAGCTTTGCTTAGTTTGGGGTCAGATGGCGCTGTGTGTAATGTCCTACGATATTTATATTTATTTATTTATTTTATTGTAATCCCACTAATATTATAAACTAGCGGTCGCCTCGCGGTTTCACCCGCGTAGTTCCCGTTCCCGTGGGAATACAGGGACAAAAAGTATTCTATGTCACCCGGAGATAGTGTAGCTTCCCAACGGTTAAAGAATTTTTGAAATCAGTCCAGTAGTTTTTGAGTTTATTCATTACTAGCGACCCGCCCCGGCTTCGCACGGGTGCACGGGGTTTTGTGGGATATCGATAAGAGATAGACATATACCATCGCGGACTTTTCTGTAGACCTTTTCAAGGTGTACAATACTTAGTACATTATTTTTATAAATCCTGTAAGGTTAAGCCTGCGTACGCAATGTAAGCGGCAAGAAATGTAAGAATTTACGACACCACATTAGAAACCCTGAAAATAACAGTATTTCTCCATTATTTAATAGATGTTATTATACATAAAAACCTTCCTCTTGAATCACTCTACCTATTACAAAAAACCGCATCAAAATCCGTTGCGTAATTTTAAAGATTTAAGCATAATCATTCCTCTTTATAATATTAGTATAGATGTAGATGGAAAGTTTGGATGTTTGTTATACTTGGTGGTAGATCTCCTTAGCAGGAGGTCGTCTAGGTAGGTACCACCGCAGTACCAGATATTCTGCCGCTAAGAAGTAGTGTGTAAACATTACTGTGTTCCGATTCGAAGGGTACTGCAGCTAGCGAAATTACTGAGCTGTTGAGACTAACCATCTAAAGTCTCAAAGTAATGAGCGCCAAAGCGGAGATGCCCTAGACATTGTTTTGTTACTCAAAGTTGTGTGTATCGCTGCAATGGTCATGGACAGGCGTTATCTTTTACCATCAGGAGAGCGTCTCGTTCGTCTCATTACTTTTTACATAAAAAAAAAACCTCTTTTACGCAAAATCTTCTGAACGGATTTGGATCAAATTTGGTATGGAGGTAGCTGAGACCCCGGATTAACACATAGGCTACTTTTTATCCCGAAAACATGCAGCGGGTAACTTTAACTTAATATTTAATTGACTTGTAACTGATGTTATCAATAAAGGATTATGACAAAGCAGCGATGCCCTGGACTTTGTTTTGTTACTCAAAGTTCTGTGTATCCCTGCAATGGTCATGCGCATGAGTTATCTCTTGCCATCAGGAGAGCGTTTAGTTCGTATCATCATTTTTGTTTTCAAATATAGCAGTGCTTTGCAAAGTCAGAGTTTGTGACACCGTTGCTTAGTGAAGGCACGAGCTGCACTAAGTAGTTCATAACTATTACTGTTTTTTTTTTTTTACATTATTTGCTCAATAGTCGCGTGCTCGCAGTTAAGTATCTACTAATCGGAGAATAATTGAAGCAATCGATTAAAATAGTAATTATTTAGATTCCATCCGAATCAATGATTAATGGATATTTCTATTTGAAACGATACTTTGTGTTCGTTTTGTTGCTTCATTGTTCACAGCTCAAGTGTTGTGGTACGTGGGCTCGATTCCCAGTACAAAAATTTGTGTCGGGCATTTTTTTTTTTATTGTTGACAAGTTAGGTGTTGGACCACAGCTCACCTGATGTTAAGTGATGGTGTGGTCGAAGATGGTAAAGCACATCTAGCCTGGAATGGAACTGGCTCTCAAGTGAGGCTGCCGGAACACACCGTTAGATGCTTGGCGGCAGATTTTCAACTCTCGTGTGGTAGCTAGCCAGCCGAGTACTAGAGAGTACGCTACCACCATGCTATGGTTTCCTCACGATGTTTTTCCTTCACCGGCAGCTCAAGCTCATTGTTGGGGTTTGAACCCACGCCCTTCGGCATGCGAACCTACCGCGCTAACCACCGAGCTATCATCGCTACAAATATTTGTACTGTGTCCGGGTGTTATGTACGTATGTATTTACAAAAAGTATTTATGTATTATCAGTTATCTGACTTCCATCACACAAGCTTTGCTTAGTTTGGGGCCAGATGGCGCTGTGTGTCCTACGATAGTCCTACGATATTTATTTATTGATAACTATAGCTACGAGGCAACTTATTTAACATAATTATGAAACATGAAAATATAAATCACTTGGAACTGGCAAATGCTCAAAATGCGACGCCAAATAAAAAAAAAACCCTGAACAGAACGCAAGCCTATAGTCTTGTTAATTCGCCCTAACATAAGATAGATCGTTCGATTACAAATACACTTTCCAATGTGTTACTAAATTGTAACGCATAAATTTCGTTTGTATTCCTGGTGTTTGGAAATGTCTAAAGGCATAGGCGGTAGCGGGGATAAGTACGCAAAGATATCGCAGTTGTAATAAAATATATACATCAGACTAACTGTCAAAGTAATGAGCGCCAAAGCAGCGATGCCCTGGACTTTGTTTTGTTACTCAGAGTTCTGTGTATCGCTGCAATGGTCATGGACAGGCGTTATCTCTTACCATCAGGAGAGCGTCTCGTTCGTCTCATTATTTTTTACATAAAAAAAAAAGTAATGCGCGCCAAAGCATCGATGCCCTGGACTTTGTTTTGTTACTCAGAGTTCTGTGAATCGCTGCAATGGTCGTGGACAGGCGTTATCTCTTACCATCAGGAGAGCGTCTCGTTCGTCTCATTATTTTTTACATAAAAAAAAAAGTAATGCGCGCCAAAGCATCGATGCCCTGGACTTTGTTTTGTTACTCAGAGTTCTGTGAATCGCTGCAATGGTCGTGGACAGGCGTTATCTCTTACCATCAGGAGAGCGTCTCGTTCGTCTCATTATTTTTTACATAAAAAAAAAGTAATGCGCGCCAAAGCATCGATGCCCTGGACTTTGTTTTGTTACTCAGAGTTCTGTGAATCGCTGCAATGGTCGTGGACAGGCGTTATCTCTTACCATCAGGAGAGCGTCTCGTTCGTCTCATTATTTTTTACATAAAAAAAAAAGTAATGCGCGCCAAAGCATCGATGCCCTGGACTTTGTTTTGTTACTCAGAGTTCTGTGAATCGCTGCAATGGTCATGGACAGGCGTTGTCTCTTACCATCAGGAGAGCGTCTCGTTCGTCTCATTATTTTTTACATAAAAAAAAAAGTAATGCGCGCCAAAGCATCGATGCCCTGGACTTTGTTTTGTTACTCAGAGTTCTGTGAATCGCTGCAATGGTCATGGACAGGCGTTGTCTCTTACCATCAGGAGAGCGTCTCGTTCGTCTCATTATTTTTTACATAAAAAAAAAAGTAATGCGCGCCAAAGCATCGATGCCCTGGACTTTGTTTTATTACTCAACTAGCAGCTCGCCTCGGCTTCGCATGGGAAAACAAAACTGGATTAACGATATAAATTTATCGATCCAGTAGTTTCGGAGTCTATTCAGTACAAACAACTTCTACTTGGTGGCAGATCTCCTTAGCAGGAGGTCGTCTAGGTAGGTACCACCGCAGTACCAGATATTCTGCCGCTAAGCAGTAGTGTGTAAACATTACTGTGTTCCGGTTTGAAGGGCTAGGGAAATGACTGGGCAGTTGAGACTAACCATCGAAAGTCTCAAAGTAATGAGCGCCAAAGCGGAGGTGCCCTAGACATTGTTTTGTTACTCAAAGTTCTGCGTATCGCTGCAATGGTCATGGACAGGCGTTGTCTCTTACCATCAGGAGAGCGTCTCGTTCGTCTCATTATTTTTTACATAAAAAAAAAAAGTAATGCGCGCCAAAGCATCGATGCCCTGGACTTTGTTTTATTACTCAACTAGCAGCTCGCCTCGGCTTCGCATGGGAAAACAAAACTGGATTAACGATATAAATTTATCGATCCAGTAGTTTCGGAGTCTATTCAGTACAAACAACTTCTACTTGGTGGCAGATCTCCTTAGCAGGAGGTCGTCTAGGTAGGTACCACCGCAGTACCAGATATTCTGCCGCTAAGCAGTAGTGTGTAAACATTACTGTGTTCCAGTTTGAAGGGCTAGGGAAATGACTGGGCAGTTGAGACTAACCATCGAAAGTCTCAAAGTAATGAGCGCCAAAGCGGAGGTGCCCTAGACATTGTTTTGTTACTCAAAGTTCTGCGTATCGCTGCAATGGTCATGGACAGGCGTTATCTCTTACCATCAGGAGAGCGTCTCGTTTGTCTCATTACTTTTTTGAGTAAAAAAAAAACAAACAAAAAATTAAATCTTTCCTCTTTATAAGATGTAGATGACAACTGTAATAGTTAGACATATGATATCGCGGACTTGTTTGTAGCTGTCACTCGCTCTATAAAACGTCACTTTATTCTATTGTCAATAGTTTTCGCTGCGCATGCTAAGTAATTTACAAAAAACTTAGTCTAAAAATCCGTCAGAGGAGGGATATGTGGCCAGAATATACATATATAATATGTATTGTATATTTTATTTTATTTTTATGTGTAGAATTGTTTATTTTGTAGAATTCAATTATTGTATTTGCCATGTATTGTTTGTATCATCATCATCATCCACAGCCTTCTTTATCCCATTGCTGGGTACAGGCCTCTCTCTTGTCATGCCATCTGGTCCGGTCCTGTGCCAATCTGGTCCAGGTTCGACCCGCGACGGTGACGATTACGTCGACCCATCTTGCGGCTGGACGACCGTATTTGTTTGTATATTTATTGTTTCATAGTATTGAACCTTTTATTCTAGTATTGAACGACATTTGCTGATAAATAAAGAACGCAGGAACGCGCTGGATGCGAGCCGCTTCCGACCGGTCTTTGTGGAAGTCAATGGGGGAGGCCTATGTCCAGCAGTGGACGTCCCACGGCTGAGATGACGACGATGTTGATAAAGTAAAAGTAACATTCATTGCCCAATTATTTTGAGAGGAATACCGGTAAAGCCATAGAATGGAGATTAAAACAAATGTAAACAGATTCCTTTCACCGGCCCTGCGCCTATCGCAGCAATTAATGCGCCCACTAAGGGAAAGGATGATTGCGTAACCTTATAGATTTAGAGCGTCCGAATGGGTGTCGAATAATCCCACTAATATTATAAATGTGAAAGTTTGGATGGATGGATGGATGTTTGTTACTCTTTCACGCAAAAACTGCTGAACAGATTTGGATGAAATTTGGTATTGAGGTAGCTGACACCCTTGATTAACATATAGGCTACTTTTGTCCCAAAAACATGTAGCCACTAATATTATAAATGTGAAAGTTTGGATGGATGGATGTTTGTTACTCTTTCACGCAAAAACTACTAAACGGATTTGGATGAAATTTGGTATTGCGGTAGCTGACACCCTTGATTAACATATAGGCTACTTTTGTCCCAAAAACATGTAGCCACTAATATTATAAATGTGAAAGTTTGGATGGATGGATGTTTGTTACTCTTTCACGCAAAAACTACTAAACGGATTTAGATGAAATTTGGTATGGAGGTAGCTGAGGTTGGTGTTGTTGTGTCTAGTGTTTCCTTAAAACACTAAACACAACAACAGATAAGTACAGGCAACACACAGAAATAAAAAGATCCAGATAAACATACAGACACCACTAATTTGAAAAGACAGTAAGCGGGTTATCGCTGCAGTAACTGGTGCATTACAAAGACAAAAAGGCCAGTGCTCAGCAATTATGCTGGGGATTACTCCACAGCGCTGATTTTCAACACTGACCAATTACTTCACTTGGTGGTAGATCCATTGATACCAGTTATTCTGCCGTTAAGCAGTAGTGTGCAAACATTACTGTGTTCCGGTTCGAAGGGTACTGCAGCTAGCGAAATTACTGGGTTGTTAAGACTAACCATCGAAAGTCTCAAAGTAATGAGCGCCAAAGCAGCGATGCCCCGGACTTTGTTTTGTTACTCAAAGTTCTGTGTATCGCTGCAATGGTCATGGACAAGCGTTATCTTTTACCATCAGGAGAGCGTCTCGTTCGTCTCATTGTTTTTCACATTAAAAAAAAAAATGTAATCAGTGTTTTAAACCCCATTTAATGACATGTTTAAAATGTTGAAGTGACGTGTAACATTGGTGTTATCAATAAAGTATTTGTATTTGTATGACCTAGTGTGAAGTAGGTGAAATGATCTTTATTATCATGATGAATTAATAATCATGTTTTGGTAGGGGTGTGTGTGGTATGGGTCCTTTGATATACAATCATCTGCCAACATCAATACTGGAGTCAGGAAGTGTTTCTATATTTAAACGCAATTTATTCAATTTTCTTATAGATAAGGGATACTATAAAATAAATGATTTTCTTGACGATAAATTTTAATGATTAACTGTGACATTTTTTATATAATTATTTTTTTGACAATTACAGTATTCCACTTAATTTTTTCGGATTCCGTTTTGTTAATGTAAATAATTAAATACCATAATTTTAAGTTCAGCCTCTAATATTGCATGTTCGTACTGAACGTAGCTGTTGCTCTACCTATATATTAAGACCTTAATGTAACACAGCATAGCAATAAACTATACTTTGACTTTGACTTTGATCATTTCTTACATTAAATTAAATAATAAAGGACGGCGTATATTTCTTTTGTATCGAGCGCATTTTGTTTTTCTCTTTGTATCTGTATCGAGCGCCAATGCAGTGTGTAACGGCTGATAGTAGCCATCCAAAGACACAATTAGATCCGGCAAGGCACATCCGTGTGTCCGACCTTCGCTTCAGCACTTAGAGTGAACAGGTTTCTGCGCTCGCTCGTTGATGGGAAACGCCTGACTGCAAGGTCAGGTTGACAAGTCGGGTGTCATCACTTCGTCATTCACGACAGCCCTGTTGGCTCATTGGTAGCATGCCTGCTGCAAGAGCTGTGGGGCGTTCGATTCCCAGCCCAGGACAAGCATTTTGTGATATAAAACCAAATGTTTGTTCTGTGTCTGGGTGTACTATAAGTATTCTTTTTTTCTTTGGTTTTGTCGTCGCGTTTTAGCATTTGCCAGTGTCAAGTATATATTTTCAAGTTTCAAAAGTTAAATAAGTGTCCTCGTAGCTAAAGTTATAGTCAAAGTCCAGTCTTGGTCAAGTACAGTCCGTATCAGTCAAGTCCAGTCAAGCTTTAGTAAAGTAGTGGTGACTTTACTATGAAGCTTTGATGGAGTTTTGGAAGCAACACGAAAAGTCATGTTTCACCACATTATATCATTTTCCCACACTCGCGCTTGTGATTCGGCGCTTTATGAATAAAACGCCACTATTTTTATGCATAAACACTCGACAAAACACTAGTTTTGGAAAAAAATACAACGGGCCGACACGACTCTTTCCGCGTTCCCGCCAAAACTCCACTATAAGTATTATAAGTATGTATTTACAAAAAAAAAAGTATTTAAGTATTACTAGCTATCGAACGATGGTCAATATTTGCCAAATCATCTCCGCGCTAGTGGCTTCAGATTTTTTTTTTTTTTATAGTTGATAGGCTTGCGTTTGACCGCCATCCCGCCTGATGTTAAGCGAAGATGCGGTCTACGGTGGAGCACGCTCGCCTAGAAGAAACCGATTCACTCGCGACTTGAAGGTACCCAGACTATATTCATTGGGGAACACCCACTCGGGCAGCTGATTCCAATGTCTAGCGGTACGCACGAAAAAGGTGGAATCAAACCGCTTAGTTCGAGCTTTTGGAACATCAACCATGAAGCGGTGACGCTTTTTAAAGCTCCTGGCTGTCCGATACATCTTGATCTCAATCAGCAGGTTTCGTAGCCTGCTTTACTTGTTTTTTTTTTTTTATGCTTGACAAGCTAGCTGTTTGACCACAGCTCACCTGATGTTAAGTGACGGCGTGGTCGAAGATGGTAAAGCACACCTAGCCTGGAATGGAACTGGCTCTCAAGTGAGGCTGCCGGAACACACCGTTAGATGCTTGGCGGCAGATTTCCAACTTGAGGGTGGTAGCTAGCCAGCCGAGTACTAGAAAGTACCCTACCACCATGCTATGGTTTCCTCACGATGTTTTTCCTTCACCGGCAGCTCAAGCTCATTGTTGGGGTTTGAACCCACGCCCTTCGGCATGCGAACCTACCGCGCTAATCACTTAGCTATCATCGCTACAAACTACTTGTACCTGCCATTGGGTCTTAATTTCTACGGATAGATCAGTGTATTTGGCTATTTTTAGGGTTCCGTACCCAAAGTGTAAAAACGGGACCCTATTACTGAGACTTCGCTGTCCGTCCGTCAGTCACCAGGCTGTATCTCAAGAACGGTGATAGCTAGACAGTTGAAATTTTCACAGATGATGTATTTCTATTGCCGCTATAACAACAAATACTAAAAATACAATATACAACAAACGTGATTTTTTTACCGTTTCTTGCTCGATACTAATAACGGTGACAGGTAGACGCTTTAACTATTCACAGAATATTTTATAGATAATGGTACGGAACCCTTCGTGCGCGAGTCCGACTCGCACTTTTTCTCGCACAGTGTACGCGGATTGCAGATTATGGACATTTTGACTTACCTAAAGGTCTGTGGCGACGTCGTGGCGGCTGCGGGCGAGGTTTCAAACTCAGATCAACTGGCTCCATCTGGATTGGCGGCCCGCATGCCTAGAACATTGAACACAATGTTTTACCACGTCAAGTTTCCAATAAAAATGTATTATAAGTATCATCATCATCATCATCATTTCAGCCGTAGGACGTCCACTGCTGGACATAGGCCTCCCCCATTGACTTCCATAAAGACCGGTTGGTAGCGGCCCGCATCCAGCGCGTTCCTGCGGTCTTTACTAGGTCGTCTGTCCACCTTGTGGGTGGACGTCCTACGCTGCGCTTGCCGGTCCGTGGTCTCCACTCCAGAACTTTGCAGCCCCGTCGGCCATCAGTATCATTATCAGTATGTATTTACAAAAAAAAAAAAAAAATATTAATCTGATCTAGAATAATTAAATTAATGTATCTTTGACAGCCCTGTTGGTTCATTGGTAGTATGTTTGCTTCAAGAGCTGAAGGGCGTGGGTTCGATTCCCACCCAGGACAAACAGTTTGTGGTATAAGCAAACGTTTGTTCTGTATGTATTATAAGTATATGATTTAAAAAAAGTATTTCAGTCTATCAGTTATCTGACTTCCATAGCACAAGCTTTGTTTAGTTTGGGGTCAGATGGCGCTGTGTGTAACGGCCTATGATATTTATTTATAATAAAAGGGGGTATGCCTGGTACCTACCGTATATTAATTAGCCGACTCAAAAAAGGAGGTTCTCAATTGGACTATGTTATTTATCATTTGTTTACATGTTTATTTTCTTATGTTTAATCGAGTGTTTACCTATGCATAAATATAACAAAAATTTATAAATATTGGAGGACATTTAACACAGCGCCATCTAGCCCCAAACTAAGCAAAGCTTGTACTATGGGAACCAGACACCTGACAGAATACATAAATACTTTTTTTTGTACATACATACATACTTATAATACATACAGTACACAGAACAAACATCGATATTAGTCTCACAAATGTTAGTCCCGAGTGGGAATCGAACCCGCCAAAAACTCAAAAATCAAAAACAAACATAAAACCAAACCCATCGAACCCAAAAACGGTGGTGTTTTATTCATAAAGTGCCGAATCACAAGCGCGAGTGTGGGAAAATGATATAATGTGGTGAAACATGAGTTTTCGCGTTGCTTCCAAAACTTGCCGCCACTGGTCACGAAAACTATAATATTGCTAAATTCGGTATGTAAAGAAAAAAAAACTTTACCGATTCCAAAACCATTTCGAAATAGTACATTTCTGTACAATATTTTTACGTTTAAAACTCTGTAAACTATGAGTAGGGGTTTATTTTAATAAAATACATAAATCAAACTTGACTTTCAAATGATGTCTCATGACGTCACCTAGTAGAACAACTTTCCTAGGCTAAACTTACTTTATTTAATTTAATTTATAATTATCATTTAACGACTTTTTTAAATGTAATTGTAATGCTCCTAGACATGCATAGTCTTGGAATGCAATACAGATCAAAATTGTGTAGGTATTTGAATTGTTGTAAATGTTATTGCATTCTGTTTTGTATGTTATGTAATAAATAAATAAATAAATAAATAAATAAACAAGCAATGGCAAAACAAAACAAAATCTGTCAATGTCAAGCCAACGGCGGTCATAATAATCTCTTCAATACACATACGTCGAGTTGTGTTGGTATACTTTTTGTTTTATATGACAAAGGCATATTCTACATATTCAGCCGACCTCATGACGTCATAAGTATAAAAAGTTTGAAAACGTATTAAAATTAAACTACCGCATAGAAAGCCATAATATTCAAATTAGTTTCATAAAATAAAGTTTACTATCAGTTAAAAATATAAAATAAATCCAAAAAAAGAACTTTACATACCGAATTGATTAAAACAAATCACTATAACTGACAGCACATAAAACATGACCCGCACATCTCCGTGTGAAACTACTCACGTTTTTCTAAGGTTTTGTTCGGTCATATATGTAGCGATTGGTGTTGTGTTAAGTCGCTATCTAGCTTCAAAAATTAAGCTGTTTTTGATAAACATGGCACCTTATACTGTCGAGGAGTTCATTAAAAAAAAAAACTTAAAAAAAAAAAAACTTTTATTATTTATTATCTCTCAATTGATACAATGATCACTTTAAAGATCAACAGTTTAAAAAATGTATGAAATACATATATGTATACCTAGATTTGACAGCCCTGTTGGCTCATTGGTAGCATGTCTGCTTCAAGAGCTGTGGGGCGTGGGTTCGATTCCCACCCAGGACAAGCATTTTGTGATATAAAACCAAATGTTTGTTCTGTGTCTGGGTGTTCTGTATGTATTTACAAAAATAAAAAGTATATATGTATTCTATCAGTTATCTGACTTCCATCACACAAGCTCTGCTTAGTTTGGGGCCAGATGGCGCTGTGTGTATAGTCCTACGATATTTATTAGATATAAGAACCTGACATGTAGTTCGTAATTATCAATAAAGTATCTATCTATCTATCTGTGATAGGATAGGTAAAAAACTTTGTTCTAAGCCAAACTAATATTATAAAACAAACCTAAGGACAGCCATGTTGGTTCATAGGTAGTATGTCTGCTTCGAGAGCTGAAGGGCGTGGGTTCGATTCCCACTCAGGACTAACATTTGTGTGATTAAAATCGATGTTTGTTCTGTGTATGTATTATAAGTTTGTATGAGTTAACAATAAAAAAGTCTTTAAGTATTATTTTTTTCTTTTATGGTTGACAAGCTAGGTGTTTGACCACAGCTCACCTGATGTTAAGTGACGGTGTGGTCGAAGATGGAAAAGCACACCTAGCCCGGAATGGAACTGGCTCTCGAGTGAGGCTGCCGGAACACACCGTTAGGTGTTTGGCGGCAGATTTTCAACTTGAGGGTGGTAGCTAGCCAGCCGAGTACTAAATTACTCTACCACCATGCTATGGTTTCCTCACGACGTTTTTCCTTCACCGGCAGCTCTAGCTCATTGTGAGGTTTGAAGCCACGCCCATGGGCATGAGAACCTACCGCGCTAACCACTGAGCTATCATCGCAACACATATGCTATACATACACACATATCTTTATAATAGTGTAGATAAATAACTAAATATTATATAAGACATTTCACACAGCGCCAAACTAAATAGATTTACTACTAGATTTGATTTTGATGGAATACTTAAATATATTTTTTTTCTGTAAAGTGTAAACCGCAGATGTTCAGACAAGTGATGCGTCCACTGTATTTTATTTACCTCTTTTTAAATAAAATAATCATCATCATCATCACTTCAGCCGTAGGACGTCCACTGCTGGACATAGGCCTCCCCCATTGACTTCCACAAAGACCGGTTGGAAGCGGCTCGCATCCAGCGCGTTCCTGCGGTCTTTACTAGGTCGTCTATCCACCTTGTGAGTGGACGTCCTACGCTGCGCTTGCTGCACCTTCTCTCATTGGTTGAAGTCAAAATACTTTACACGAATAACGACAAGCAGAGCACGGAACCAGTGTGACGTCAGAGGTGGCGCCATTCCACCCCTAGTCCACCAAAATTACGCAAGATGGCGCTAAACTAAATCAACATTAAAGCTACACGCCGACATATATATTTTAGTCGAAAGTTTAAGTCGATAAATCCGCTACCCGCTACGTGTACGACCACGGGCCACGTTAATGGCGGATGGGTCGTGCGGTGCTATAGACGTCGAATTGCAACACAACCACGCCCGGGTGTCTTCATACCTCTATACTTTACTGCCTATTCATATAAGTAGCACAGCTAAGTTGCAGATTAGAAATAGAACAGATATACTGGTTACGTCTTAAGGTGGTTCGATTTTCATACAAATAAATGTTTTGCCATTTATGGAGCATAATTTTACAGTGAATTCACAGCTACTGGCATTTATTTTGACAGCCCTGTTGGCTCATTTGGTAGCATGTCTGCTTCAAGAGCTGTGGGGCGTGGGTTCGATTCCCACCCAGGACAAGCATTTTGTGATACAAAAACAAATGTTTGTTCTGTGTCTGGGTGTACTGTATGTATTATAAGTATGTATTTACAAAAAAAAAAGTATTTAAGTATTCTATCAGTTATCTGACTCCCATAGTACAAGCTTTGCTTAGTTTGGGGTCAGATGGCGCTGTGTGTAATGTTCTGCGATATTTATTTTGCTCTTTATTTGCGGTAAATCACAATTCGTCATGTAAAGTTTTTTTTTTGGTATTTATTTTATATTTTTTACTGATAGTAAACATTATTTTATGAAACTAATTTGAATATTTTGGCTTTCTATGCGGTAGTTTATTTTTTAATACGTTTTCAAACTTTTTATAGTTATAACGTCATGAGGTAGGCTGAATATGAAGAATATGCATTAGCCACGTAAAACGAACGTTGGCATTATGAAGTAAACAAAAATTCTGAATGCACATTTACGATGACTCGGTCTGTGTTACCCATTAAATTTTTTCTAATAATTAAAAACTTGTGATGTATAATATAATATGTACTCATATTCTACGCTTACTACATTATAATCTATTCTTCTTTCTAATCTGTGCGGTGAAATACTAAGTAGTACTATCCTACTAAGTATCTAGTCAAGGTTTAGTTTGCTCTTAAATTTTAACTAGATAGTTCATCCCGAACGTACTTATTTGCTTTTACGCATTCTGCCAGTGGTGTTTAAATATGACTGTCCAAAACTCATCATACTAATAGACAATAGACAATAGACAACACTTTATTTGGGACATAAAACATATTAATAGTTCGTGATTGTAGTAGATGGCGCCACTCGCAAAGTTAGCACGCGGTGTCATCTTTTGTAACGAAAATGATTATAACAATGAAAGCTAAACCTAGTAAAGACCGCAGGAACGCGCTGGATGCGAACCGCTTCCGACCGGTCTTTGTGGAAGTCAATGGGGGAGGCCTATGTCCAGCAGTGGACGTCCTACGGCTGAAATGGCGATGATGATGTTGATTTAAATATGATATTTTTTTTTGTTTGTTTGTATATTTTTTATAGTCGACAGGCTAGGCGTTTGACCACAGCTCACCTGATGTGTCGGTGTGGTCGAAAATGGTAAAGCACACCTAGCCTGGAATGGAACTGCCTCTCAAGTGAGGCTACCGGAACACACCGTTAGATGCTTGGCGGCAGATTTTCAACTTGAGGGTGGTAGCTAGCCAACCGAGTACTAGAAAGTACCCTACCACCATGCTATGGTTTCCTCACGATGTTTTCCTTCACCGGCAGCTCAAGCTCATTGTTGGGGTTTGAACCCACGCCTTTCGGCATGCGAACCTACCGCGCTAACCACTGAGCTATCATCGCTACAAATTTATTGTATTATTGAACAGGCTCCGAAATTACTGGACCGATCATAATCATTCTTTCATCATTAGAATGCTACATTATGCGTGATGGACGTAGGTTATACATATTTTATTTAAAAAAAACAGTTAGGGGTCCGTATGGAAACTTGAATAATATAACCCAAGCTGTGAAAAAATTACCGAAAAAAACCATGCGCAGCGAAAACTATTGACAATAGAATAAAGTGACGTTTTATAGCAAAGTGACAGCTGCAAGTAAGTCCGCGATATCATATGTCTAACTATTACAGTTGTCATCTACATCTACACTAATTATAAAGTGGAAAGATTTGATTTTTTGTTTGTTTGTTTGTATTGAATAGGCTGGGAAACTACTGGACCGATCTGAATAATTCTTTCATCATTAGAATGCTACATTATCACTGAGTGACACAGGCTATATTTATATCGTTAATCGAGTTTTGATTCCCGTGCGAAGTCGGGGCAAGCTTCTAGTATATATTACATGTGCTTTATTCAACCCAGGCAAGCACTTCGAGCAAGTTACTCAACAGTTTACATCACTTGGTAAAACACTTTAATTACACCTAAATCCGCCCGAAGCGGCGTCTCTTTACCTATCTCGATATGGTAGGAGCGATATCTCACCATTAAATTCACACCTCGGGCCAAATCTATAAAGGAAAGTGGTTCAAAATCGATAAGGGCTTGTAGATTTTGAAATGGACTAACATAAATGACAAATCAATAGATCAATTACGGATAAACCGTCGCGCTATATTCAAATTACGTCAAATTAGTGTTCCAATTTTGAATTTGGAACGGATTTCGTAACGGCATTTAGCTGTCAGCGGCCGTCGTGATTGGCCGTTGAGTCGTGACGTTATTGGTCCGATCGGAACGGGTGATACGATTGGCTGGATGGACCGGTACCGAGTTTAAATCACTTTTGATTTTAAACATAAATCACTTGTTGTTAGTGGATCGTTAAATGGAGATGGTTAAATTTATTATTGTTATTTTTAGGGTTCCGTGACTCAAAACGAAATAAGAAAAAAACCATTCAAGTGCAAGTCGGACTCGCGCACGAAGGGTTCCGTATCTATAAAAACGGAAAAAAATCACGTTTTTTTTTTGTATGGGATCCCTCCTAAATATTTATTTTATTCTGTTTTTTAGTATTTGTTGTTATAGCGTGTGTCTTACATTTGACAAGTGACAAGTGACATTGAATTGTTCTTCTTCTTCTTTTATTTTGGCGTCGCATTTAGAGCATTTGCTAATGTCAAGTGTTTTATATTTTCAAGTTTCATTAGTTAAATGAGTTGCATTGCTATAGTTATCGTTAAAGTCCAGTCTTGGTCAAGTCCAGTCATGCTTTAGTAGAGTAGTGGCGACTTTACTATAAAGCTTCGATGGAGTTTTGGAAGCAACAAGACACCAATTTCACCACATTATATAATTTTCCCACACTCGTGCTTCTAATTCGGCACTTCACGAAAAATCAGTTTTGGAAAAAAATACAACGGGACACGACTCTTTCCGCGTTCACGCCATTCAAAATAAAATTATGAATATGATTAAGAAATTTGAACATTTATCTATTTAGGAAGAAATTAAAGGCACTAACTACTATTAAAAAAATGCTATTACACAATTAATGATTTTTTAAATGACCAATTTTGAATGACATTATCCAATTATCTAATTTTTATTATTTCCGTTTGACATCGGTATTTTATTCTATTTTACTTTTTGACATTTAATTTAAATTTTTGACATTTCATTTTAATTTTTGATATTTCATTTTTATTTTTGACATATTATTTGTAATGTAATTTTGATATATGATTTATTTATTTACTAACATGATTTAATTTTTATATTGTTGGACTCTAATTAAAATTGTATTTTAATGTTTGTACGAGCACAGCGCCATCACTCGTGACATTTGTTCGCCTGACCGGCACAACATGACTCGGCCACATCAACTACTGGAACATCTTTTCCCTGGTTAGTCTCAATAGCCCTGTAATATACTAAGACTTATAAAGCGGAACACAGTAATGTGCGTGTTATGTTATCTGTGCTAATGAGTACTGACCTCCATCGCAGGCGGCACGGCGGCTTCGCAGCGCCCCGCGCCTTCTCTTTCATCCTGAAACAAAGACACAATTTACAATATAAAGAAAATTATTCTAGAAATGGCTTCAAAGATATACACTACTTATATAGATATATTACTAAGAGGTAACGCCTGTACATTACCATTGCAGCGACACGGAGAACTTTGAGTAGCAAAAGAAAGTCCAGGGCATCGCTGCTTTGGCGCTCATTACTTTGAGACTTTCGATGGTTAGTCACAACTGTAATTTTGATAGCTGTTTACACACTACTGCTTGGCGTCAGAATACCTGACGCCAAGCAGTAGTACTGCCTAGACGATTACTAATTTAATTTATAACACACATAAAAAACATACAGTCGCATTGAGAACCTCCTCCTTTTTGGAGTCGGTTAAAAGTACGAAAATACAAATCTTTCCTTTTTATAATGTTAGTATAGATAGGCTTGCGATAGATCGCTAATATCACCTGATTTTTTTTTTTTATGGTTGACAGGTTAGGTGTTTGCCCACAGCTCAGCTGATGTTAGGTGAAGGTGTGGTCGAAGGTGGTAAAGCACACCTAGCCTGGAATGGAACTGGCGCTCAAGTGAGGCTGCCGGAACACACCGTTAGATGCTTGGCGGCAGATTTTCAACTCTCGTGTGGTAGCTAGCCAGCCGAGTGCTAGAGAGTACGCTACCACCATGCTATTGTTTCCTCACGATGTTTTCCTTCACCGGCAGCTCAACCTCATTGAAGAAGAAAAAGTGAAAATAAGTGAAGATGCGATCTAGGATGGAGCACGCTCGCCTAGAAGAAACCGATTCACTCGCGACTTGAAGACACCCAGATTGTATCTATCAGGGAACACCCACTCGGGTAACGTATTCCACGCTTTAGCCGTTCGAACAATGAAAACATCGTTTCGTACGGGTGTTTGGAATGTCAACCATAAATCGCTTCCCTACAAAGCGGGATTCTACTCTGCATTTATTTAACACACGGTGTTTACTTTTTTAAGAAGCGTTAGAATGGATCGTAGGAAAGTCCATAGTGATGGTAAGTGGCGTAGGCCAAACGAAAGTCCAAATGCTATGTTCCCACGCTACAGTTATGGACGCGTTCTCGCCTACCACTGGGACACACGGACGGTTAAAACTGGCGAACGTAATGGCATAATGACTATCATACTACTTTGTTAGCTAATTTGGTAGAATATCTGCTTCAAGAGCTGTAGGGTGAGGATTCGATTCCCACTCAGGGCAAACATTTTGTGAATAAACAAATGTTTGTTTTGTGTCTGAGTGTTCTGTATGTATTATAAGTATGTATTTACAAAAAAAAAGTATTTATGTATTCTATCAGTTATCTGTCTTCCATCACACAAGCTCTGCTTAGTTTGGGGCCAGATGGCGCTGTGTGTATAGTCCTACGATATTTATTTATTTATTCCACAAGGACATTTATGCGATGACTAGCTACGCCCCGCGATGTTACACGCTACATGTTTTCGGGATAAAAAGTAGCCTATGTGTTAATCCAGGGTGTCAGCTACCTTCATACAAAATTTCATCCAAATCCGTTCAGTAGTTTTTGCGTGAAAGAGCAACAAACATCCATTTATTCATCCAAACTTTCACATTTATAATATTAGTGGGATAAATGTTTGTTCTGTGTCTGTATTTGTTCTGTTCTGTATTTATTTTCAAAAAAAAGTATTTAAGTATTCTATCAGCTATCTGACTTCCATAGTACAAGCTTTGCTTAGTTTGGGGTCAGATGGCGCTGTCTAAAGGTTTTTTCCATCATCATCCACAGCCTTCTTTATCCCATTGCTGGGTACAGGCCTCTCTCTTTACATGCCATCTGCCTCGGTCCTGTGCCAATCTGGTCCAGGACATTTTGGTTATTTTTTTTCATATTAATATTTATTTAATATGTAATCATTCATTTACTTGCGTGAGAAACGTCCAGGATTTATTTTGTAAATTTTACATGTTGTGTAAGTCCTAAATACAAATTCGTAGGGTACTTTCTAGTACTCGGCTGGCTAGCTACCACCCTCAAGTTGGAAATCTGCCGCCAAGCATCTAACGGTGTGTTCCGGCAGCCTCACTTGAGCGCCAGTTCCATTCCAGGCTAGGTGTGCATTACCATCTTCGATCACACCTTCACTTAACATCAGGTGAGCTGTGGTCAAACACCTAGCCTGTCAACCATAAAAAAAAACACTAATTGATGTTAAAAGGACACGTGTTACTTAATTTTAAAATCCGCCAACCACGCCTCTTCACCTGTCAAACAGTAATCGTCTAAGCCACGATCGCATTACCTCTGCGATATAACGAGAGTAAATGCTAAGTTCTCACGCTACAGATATCGATGCGTCCTCGCCTATCTGACATACGGCCCAGAAAGTATGACAGCGCGTTCGTAGACAGCTAATCTATATAGAAGAGTTTGCATTACACGTTAAGTTCGTTCTGTAGTAGGCATGTCGATTTGAATTCGAAAAATCGATTACATATTTAGAGTAATGTAATCGATTTTTCAGATCGATTTTGAACCCTACATCGATTCAATGAACCGATCCATAAACCTCCCGAATCGGACCGATCGATTCAAAGAACTAGCGACAATATTCCTAAACTGGCTGCGATCTTAGTTCTGAGGTTTTTTGGCGGGAACGCGGGAAGAGTCGTGTCGCTCCGTTGTATTTTTTTCTAAAACTAGTGTTTCGTCGAGTGTTTATGCATAAAAATGGTGGTGTTTTATTCATAAAGTGCCGAATCACAAGCGCGAATGTGGGAAAATGATATAATGTGGTGAAACATGAGTTTTCGTGTTGCTTCCAAAACTCCATCGAAGCTTTGTAGTAAAGTTGCCACTACTTGGTTGACAGCCCTGTTGGTTCATTGGTAGTGTGTCTGCTTCGAGAGCTGAAGGGCGTGGGTTCGATTCCCACTCAGGACTAACATTTGTGTGACTAACATCGATGTTTGTTCTGTGTCTGGGTGTACTGTATGTATTATAAGTATGTATTTACAAAAAAAAAGTATTTATGTATTCTATCAGTTATCTGACTTCCATCACACAAGCTCTGCTTAGTTTGGGGTCAGATGGCGCTGTGTGTAATGTCCTATGATATTTATTTATCTTTTATTTAACTAACTATTAATTAGAAAGTTAAACTCAATAATCCATATTTAGTAGCTTTATATCCGTTGCATGATTGTAAATTGTGACAGTGGTCAGTACGACAAAATAGCTGATAATATGTACCGCCATTTATATGGCTTTATGTGTACATGTTTACATGCTTTATTTCGTAACATGGATATATTATGTTTGTTGTTTTACTAGTAAGTAATTAAGATTTTTTTAATGTATTTTTATTATATTGACAATACTTTTGTGACGGCATGTTTTTATCAAAAATTAAAATCAAGTACAGGTGCTAAGTACAGGTGTCAAAATGTTGGTACAAAAATAAAACGTCGCTTAAATCATATTTAACCCAGTATTGGGTGCAAAAATTAGATAAAATTGTTACTATTAGAATGTCAAATGGTATAAAATAATAATGTTAAGTTTATATAATTAAAAATATGTCAAATAAAGTACATTATATCGACATATAATGTACTTTATTTGACATTTTATTTTTATTAATTATTCATGTAAATAGTCGGTTTTGTTGACAGCTCTCTAGCTGTGGCTAGAATTACAGTTAAGAGATATGTTCACCGTTCTTAACAGCAGTATGTCGCACTATCTAAAACATATTCTGCCCAACAAGGCCAAAACCGCATCGTAGTTAGCTCGCGGATGCGTGCGGCGTACCTCGATTAGAATGCGTGTAGTTTCAACTGATCCAAGATTTTTTTTAAAGCTTTTATTTAACTTGCACATGTGTGTATGTTACTATGTTTGTTCGGATGGAATCTTGCAAGTTAAATTTGACCCACTTCCCGATGTCCGAATGGACTCAAATTTGGTGTATACTTATGTATATTCGGCGAATACAATGACATGATACCAACCATACAAAAAAAAATCATTGTTTTAAATTGGGGAAGTTTAAGGTGGTTGTGACACATTGACACAACCACCAAATTGTGACACATGTGGAGTTGAAGAGGACGTGTACCACCTTCTGGTGGAATGTGTCCGCCTCCAGCGGGAGAGACGGGCGCTTGAGGTGACTTACCATTTGAACAGACTAGACGCTAGTCGATTCAACAGGCTGCTCTCCGAGCCCTGTTCTGACGCAGCCAGGGAGCTGTTCAGCTGTGTGAGTCGCCTCAAGTGACCCACCTATTATGATTAATATGTATGCGGGGGAGTGAATGTGTGTATGAGAGAGTGAGTATATGTTTGTGTGATGTGTAGAAATATTTTTTTGTTTTAGTTGTGTTTTATGTTTGTTTTACATGTAAGAAAATACGATGGGACTGCCATGTGGCTACCATAAAAGTCCCATAAAAAAAAGAGTATAAAAAAAAAAGGTGGTTCGATTTCCATACAAATACTTTTTGAATGGAGCATAATTTTACAGTGAAATCACAGCTACTGGCATTTATTTCGGTCTTTATTTGCGGTAAATCACAATTGCTTGAATAAAACAGTAGATTTTTAGCATAAAATTAAATTTATGAAATTATGATTTTTGAATAAAACAGTCGACAAACAACCGTAACAACCTTAAAAAACTCCTGATTGCTCATCAGAAGTCCCAGGAAGCTCCGATACATGAAACTAGTGCTATATAAATGTTATGGCTAGTTTCATGAATCGGTTTCCTCTAGACAAGCGTGTTACATCCTAGATCGTATCTTCTCGTTTGGTAACAGGCGTGATGGTGGTCAAACGTGAGCCTGTTGTTTTTGTTTTGTTGTTTGTATGTTGATATTTTGAGACGAGTTATTAACATAGTAGTTTGTTTGTTTGAATTTTTAATTTCGTTATTTGTTGTTAGTAATTTCTTATGTTTGACCGACAAAGGCTCACCGGAAGACCAGCGCTGGTCACACCGCTTAGTATGACCAGTATTACGCTGAGGTGAGCCCCTATTTTGTAACTGTTTGTCTCTATTTGTTGTTATTTTTGTTTTTTTGTTCTATTTTACAAAATAAAATTATTTTCTTTCTTTCTTTCTTAAGAATCGTTTTTTGTTTTTTTCCGTTACTCATTTCCGAGTCGCCACTTGCAGTCGGTTCAGCAGTTGGTCATTACTAAGTCGATTATATGTGAGGTGTAATCGACGCCATTTTGTTTGGCCTTCACCCAGTCGCGCATCCTTTGTTCACCACATGGGTGATGTACGCCTTTGTGACGAGACATATAAGCGTTACTAGAATTTGACACTAACATTATTGCCCCCACTTACTTTACTTGGTGGCAGATCTCCTTAGCAGGAGGTCGTCTAGGTAGGTACCACCGCAGTACCAGTTATTCTGCCGCTAAGCAGTAGTGTGTAAACATTACTGTGTTCCGGTTCGAAGGGTACTGCAGCGAAATTACTGGGCAGTGAAGACTAACCATTGAAAGTCTCAAAGTAATGAGCGCCAAAGCAGCGATGCCCTGGACTTTGTTTTGTTACTCAAAGTTCTGTGTACCACTGCAATGGTACTGGACAGGCGTTATCTCTTACCATCAGGAGAGCGTCCAGTTCAAATCATTACTTTTTACATTAAAAAAAAATGTATTTACAAAAGAAATAGTATTTAAGAGAGAGGCCTTTGCCCAGCAGTGGAACAAAGTGGGCTACAATAATAAATTTTAAAAATCGTCTCTGAGTTGTAGACAACACTCTGTAATATTTAAACGTGTAAGAGAGCACATCTCGAGTAATCATGACCTTAGATAAATGGCTTCGAGGTCGGAACCGAGATGAGATTGGATTTCATTCGATTGAAATATATAATTTTTAAAACACTCACCATCTTACCACGGTTTTTTATCCAACTTCTTAAAAACGTAAGGTTTATGTAATAAATAAATAAATATCGTAAGACATTACACACAGCGCCATCTGACCCCAAACTAAGCAAACCTTGTGCTATGGAAGTCAGATAACTGATAGAATACTTAAATACATATTTTTTTTGTAAATATAGTAGGTACATACTTATAATAAATACAGAACATCCAGACACAGGACAAACATTTTATTTACACCACAAAACGTTTAAACCTGGGTGGGAATCGAACCCACGCCCTTTCATTCTACCAGTGAACCAACAGGGCTGTTTTTTTTTATTTTCTTATTTATCGTCATCATCATCATCATCAGCCCTAAGCTGTCCACTGCTGGACGTAGGCCTCTCCCAATGCACGCCACTGAGCTCGGTCGACAGCTTTTCGCATCCATTGCTTTCCCGCCGCTTTACGCAGGTCGTCACACCACCTGGCCGCAGGGTGCCCTACACCTAGGGTGTTTTTTTAAATTAATCTACACTTTTACAAATCGGAAAGATTTGTTTGTTTGTTTGTATTGAATAGGCTCCGAAACTACTGGACCGATTTCAAAAATTCTTTCACCATTAGGAAGCTACACTGTCCCCGGGTGACATAGGAAAGAAAGAAAGAAAGAAAACAATTTTATTTTGTAACACAGAACACAACAAACAGTTACAAAAAAACCGCGAGGCGTCCGCTTGTAGTAAGTAATTTAACAGTGTCTAGATAGGCACTACAACCGTACTAGATATTCTTTCGAGAAGCAGTAGTGTGTAAACATTACTGTGTTCCAGTTTAAAGGGTGCAGTGAAATTATTGAGCTGTTGAGTTGAGACTAACCATGATTGACAAGTAATGAGCGCCAAAGCAGCGATGCCCTGGTAGTAATCATGTTAATACAAATACACACTTACCATGTAAACCATTAAGCACCTTTTGCCTTGAATGTGCTGACACTATGTTCTATTTTTCTGACCTACAAAAGAAAAAAGGTATCATTAATTTTTACTTTTTTTTTTATAATAGATAGGCTAGCGTTTGACTGCCATTCCGCCTGATGTTAAGCGAAGATGCGGTCTACGGTGGAGCACGCTCGCCTAGAAGAAACCGATTCACTCGCGACTTGAAGGTACCCAGACTATATTCGCTGGGGAACACCCACTCGGGCAGCTGATTCCAATGTCTAGCGGTACGTATGAAAAAGGTGGAATCAAACTAGGGATTGCAATCCGGCATCATTTTCAGTCCGGCCGGATACGACCGGATTCACATCAATCCGACCGGATCCGGCCGGATTAATCAAATCAGGATGATTTTCGCTATTTAGTACAAAATAAGTGAGTTAATCAAGTGACACTGCACTTATATGTAGGTAGTTTAAAAAAATATCACAAATGTATAAAATCAACTTTATTTCCTAACCAATGTTAAGACAAGTTTTTTTTTTTAATGTAAGAGGTAATGAGATGAACGAGACGCTCTCCTAATAGTAAGAGATAAAGCCTGTCCATGACCATTGCAGCGATACACAGAACTTTGAGTAACAAAACAAAGTGCAGGGCATCACTGCTTCGGCGCTACTTACGTTAGAGACTTTCGATGGTTAGTCTCAACAGCCCAAGAATTTCGCTAGCTGCAGTACCCTTCAAACCGAAACACAGTAATGTTTACGCACTATTGCTTAACGGCAGAATAACTGGTACTGCGGTGGTACCTACCTAGATGACCTTCTGCTAAGGAGATCAGGTGAGCTGTGGTCAATGGTTTGAATGGTACTGCAGCTAGCGAAATTACTGGGCTGTTGAGACTAACCATCGAAAGTCTCAAAGTAATGAGCACCAAAGCAGTGATGCCCTGGACTTTGTTTTGTTACTCAAAGTTCTGGGTATCGCTGTAATGGTCATGGACAGGCGTTATCTCTTACCATCAGGAGAGCGTCTCGTTCGTCTCATTATTTGTCACATAAAAAAAAACCTAACCTGGAATGCAACTGGCTCTCAAGTGAGGCTGTCGGAACACACCGTTTGATGCTTGGCGGCAGATTTTTCAACTTGAGGGTGGTAGCTAGCCAGCCGAGTACTAAAGTACGCTACCACCATGCTATGGTTTCCTCACGATGTTTTCCTTCACCGGCAGCTCAAGCTCATTGTTGGGGTTTTGAACCCACGCCCTTCGGCATGCGAACCTGCCGCGCTAACCACTGAGCTATCATCGCTACAAATGGAGTGGAGTGGAGTCATGGAGTGTGCTCAACAAACAGTGCTCCACCGTAGACCGCATCTTCGCTTAACATCAGGCGGGATGGCGGTCAAACGCAAGCCTATCTACAATAAAAAAAAAAAAAAAAAAAAAAAAAAGACTCCCATGTTGGTTACTATAACAGCGTTCTGGCTTTTTGGAGCAGTTTGTATGCTGCC
This sequence comes from Biston betularia, assembly GCA_905404145.2. Taxonomy (NCBI): domain Eukaryota; kingdom Metazoa; phylum Arthropoda; class Insecta; order Lepidoptera; family Geometridae; genus Biston; species Biston betularia. Next base: position 1,170,433 of record FR989891.1, read on the forward strand.
AATGCGACGTTGAGCAATTTTAAACTAGCGTTATGTTTTAGATATGACACCAGTGCTTGGAAGTATATTATTACTACACCCTAAAACATATTTTCAATATACTTACAAATTATCAAATGAAGTCCAGTCTTCGTCGCAAGGATCTTCATTCCAAGCATTTTAAATTATAAGTTACTTTTACTGGCCTTAACTTAAGTGTTAACTTAATACTTAGTTACATAATTAAATAACTTAACACCAATGTTAAGTACGGGCCGTTTCGAATCGACATTGAAAATGCTACATTTTTAATTTTTTACTCTTCTAGGTCATGATTGTTCGTCTTTAATACTGAAACAAAAAGAAAATGCACTTTGTTAGTGACGTATCCCAACTTAACACAAATGTACATCCTACGAATATTATAAGTGAAATTTTGTATGTTCAGATGTTTGTTTTTATTTTTATTTCTATATCAAAAAATAGTGGACGCCTTGCGATTTCACCCGCATAGGTCCCATTCCCATGGAAATACAGGGATAAAATGTAGCCTATGTCACTCGGAGATAGTGTAGCTTCCCAACAGTGAAATACTTTCCTCTTTATAATAGTATAGATAGGTTCTCGTTTAACCATACTCTGCCTGATGTTAAGCAGTAGTGTGGTCTAAGATGGAGCACGCTTACCTAGAAGAATTACTATTTTCTCTAGATTTGAAGACACCCATATTGTACCTAACAGGGAACGCAGACTCCGGCAGAGAGTTCCACGACCTCACATGTGAATGAAAAATGTGGAATCAAAACGCGACCTTAAAAATGAATTAACCATAAATGATATGGTTTATTTATATGCAGTGTAAATGGGAGAGAAAGGAAACCACATATCTTTTAATAATAAACTAAAAGATCACAAGCCTGCCGAGAAAAACTACAGATATATTGCAGAAAAAATATCGAACAGTAGAAATGGGAACATGGGAAACAAATTGAACACTGATATGTGTGTAAAGAAGCCTAGACTAGTCCTAGACAGGTTTCCGGCAATGTGGTTCTACAGTCTCTTTACAGAAGCCTAATTAAAAATATAAATAAATAAATATCATAAGACTAAACTAAGCAAAGCTTGTACTATAGACGTCAGATATTTGATAGAATAATTTAATAATAAATCCAGGGTATCTCTGATTTGGTACTTTGAGACATTAGATGGTTAGTATCAACAGCCCTGTAATTTCACTAGCTGCAGTACCCTTTAAACCGAAACACAATAATGTTTACACACTACTGCTTAGTGGCAGAATATATGGTACTTCGGTAGTACCTACCTAGACGAACTTTTGCTAAGATCTACCACCAAGTTACTCCAATATTCTTGATCATCAATTTTGAATTCCAGTCACAATTATTACTTTAATTCTGTAGTGTTTCACATTTAAACTCAGTTTTTACAAAGTTAAGACCTCAAGCAGAAGCGACAGAAAACAGGCCAGATATCTACCGTTAGATAACTTTGATGAATAAATAAGCAACTAAGCAATATCCTGTAATAAAACAATTAAGCATTGACGCTTAGTAATTGCAAGAAAGAAATCAATTTGATTTTTTAAAGTTGGATATTTAAGTGGGTACGGTCAAACGGTGTAGGCTTTTTATTGTAAAGAATTTATAAAGAAAATACTTACCTCAATAAATTAAAATCTCGCAAGATAACACAAAGAGATGAATATTTCAAACACAGATACCATCATCGTTTATTTTTACCGTTAATTTTCATCTATTAAGATTAATTAACACTACAAAAACAACCGAATTATTTAATTTGAAATAGAAACAGCAAAAAAGTTTTTTTATCAAACGTCACGTCACGAGCACGTAAATATTTTCATGGAACTGTCAAAATTACAATACCCAACCAAGAAAAAAAGATCATCGAAACCACATGCACGACGTGTCGTTAATACATTTTTAATTTTATCGGGTTTTTAGGGATAGAAAAAGGTGCGAAAAAAGTTGTACACTTTTTTTTTTAATAGTGTTTGAAATCACAGATATCTAAAGGGTTTTATGTTTAAAAATCATTTTTCGAATGGTATTTAATCGTGTGGGTTTTTCGGTTCACCGCTATCCGATTGAAGCAGCCTTCTAATACTGGCGTTAGTGATATTGCGGGCTAAATGTTTTCACCACTCGATTCACCGCGGCTGGTTTTGTTACTGATCCGCAGATTTTAGTAGTTACACCCACAATGTCATAATAATTACGGAGACAATTACGGATACAGAACGTTACTGTTCGGAGTGCAATTACGTGCATGGCGCAACGATCTTATTTAAAACGGATGGCATTAACATAATTATAGATAGATTATGTTTTAACGAACAAAACTGGCAGATTAAAGAGATCGATATTGATTTAATTAGTGTAGGTATAAAGGCATGTTTTTATAGCCAATGCCATCTATCGTCGAGTAGCAAAACATGGGATCGAATTGGACTTTTTTTTTAGCATGACGATTTAATGCCAGTGTCATTTCGATTTCTTCTAACATTTTATAATATTATATGAAATTATTAGTCATAGTCAAGTCCGGTCATGTCTTAAAAAAATAGTGGTGACTGCGGTAGAATGCAAAAAAATCATGTCGCTGCTTTGTATGAATTTCCAAAACGTGTTTTTTTTCTTCTACTATGTGTACAAAAAAATTATGTTTTAATACATAAAGTGCTGATTTATACGCACTAATGTAAGAAAATATGTAGTTTTGTCTTCGAAAATTCCGTTAACTTTGTATAACTGTAATTCTGGACGTCACTAGATCTTTTTTATGGTTGACAAGCTAGGTGTTTCATCACAGGTCGCCTGATGTTAGATGATGTGGTCGAAGAGGGCACACCTAGACTACAATAGAATTTGCCCTCAAGTGAGTCTACCAAAACACTTTACCTTTTTTTACCTTGAGGATGGTAGCAGTTGAGAACTAGAAAGTGTCTTAAATGCCACCACGCTATGATTTCCGTCAACGGCAGCTCAAGCTCGTTGTTGGGGTGTATAATTCTAGACTATTACGCTAGATTTATTTTATCACACATGAAACACTTACTGGCGAAATGCATGAAGTGCGATGTCAGAAACAAAGAAAAAATACTATAGGTACTAAAAATAAAACCAACTAAAAATATTTGTAAAAATATGGTTTATTAATTATTTTAACATAAAAACAGTTCAATTTATTCACTTATTCCATAACTGCCGTTGATTCGTCAGATGCATACTGTTTTCTTCTCTTTGTATAATGCGCCATTTTTTCTTCAAGCGTCGCTAAAATTACATTCAAATTGCATAATTATTAGAGCAATAAGTGCATTACACGTTAAGTTCGTTCTGTAGTAGGCATGTCGATTTGAATTCGAAAAATCGATTACATATTTAGAGTAATGTAATCGATTTTTCAGATCGATTTTGAACCCTACATCGATTCAATGAACCGATCCATAAACCTCCCGAATCGGACCGATCGATTCAAAGAACTAGCGACAATATTCCTAAACTGGCTGCGATCTTAGTTCTGAGGTTTTTTGGCGGGAACGCGGGAAGAGTCGTGTCGCTCCGTTGTATTTTTTTCCAAAACTAGTGTTTTGTCGAGTGTTTATGTATAAAAATGGTGGTGTTTTATTCATAAAGTGCCGAATTACAAGCGCGAGTGTGGGAAAATGATATAATGTGGTGAAACATGAGTTTTCGTGTTGCTTCCAAAACTCCATCGAAGCTTTGTAGTAAAGTTGCCACTACTTTACTAACGCATGACTGGAATTAACTGACACGAACTGGACTTGACAAAGACGACTTTGACGATAACTATAGCTAAGATACAGCAGAAATAACACTTAAGACAAGGCAGTATGGCTCTATAGCTTTAGCCTGCCCGAAGGGGCAAATCAATAAAAAAAAAAAAATTAGTTCTGACGTTAGATGTCAACGAACCCAGAGCGTTTACCTTGCACCCTGTATAATGTTTTGGATAACTTACAACAAGTAGGCCTTTTCATTAAAGGTTTATAGTTTTTAGGTTTGGTCCCCTCCGTGAGGCAATCGTGATAGGCAACTATTTTTCCATTGTCACCATTATTTTTACCTTCTGTATTTTTCTCATCAATAAGTTTAGAATACGTATCTTCTAAGCTCTGTAGACAATCTTTTAACATTGTTGCTCTGAAATTTAAAAAAAAAAATAACATTATTATTTTTATGTCAGTGTCAGTAGTATAGTTATGAATACAATACAATAAAAGGTTTTTTGGCGGGAACGCGGAAAGAGTCGTGTCGCCCCTTTGTATTTTTTTCCAAAACTAATGTTTTGTTGAGTGTTTATGCATAAAAATGCTGGTGTTTTATTCATAAAGTGCCGAATTAGAAGCGCGAGTGTGGGAAAACGATATAATGTGGTGAAACATGATGTTTCGTGTTTCCTCCAAAACTCCATAGAAACTTATAGTGAATTCGCCACTCCTTACTAAAGCTTGACTGGACTTGACTAACACGGACTGGACTTGACCAAGACTGGGCTGGCAAACTAACCAACACTGGCAAATGCTCAAAATGCGACGCCAAAATCAAAGAAGAACTAATGTAGTGCTGTCTCTATTCATGTCAGTGTAACAAAACGAGATAGCATAACATTGCAAGGAGTAAAGTGCTGTCTCTTTCCATGCCATTGTAACAAAACGAGATAGCATAACATCGCAACAAATGTAGTGTTGTCTCTTTTTATGTCATTGAAAAAAAAACGAGATAGCATTACATTGCAGCGAGTATATTGCTGTCTCTTTTTATGACACTGTAACAAAACGAGATAACATAACATCGCAAGGAGTTCTCTGTTCTCTGTTCTCTTTTTATGTTTTTGTAACAAAACGAGATTTTAGTCTCTTTTCATTTCATTGAAACAGAATAACAAACGAGATTTGCCCAAGCGGCACTCGAACCCACGTCCTACAAAAACAACAAACAATATTTAAAGCAAAATTACTACCAAACGATATAATAGGGCATCGAAAATGTCTCACTTTATGTTCTGTATAGTCCATTCCCCTTGTATGTGTCGAATCAGTTTTGATAAATTATTTTCATCGTAAATCCAGTCACTGTTCACTTCGTAGGAACATTTAAATAGATTCAACGGGACATCTATGGCCATATTATACTGTGGCTTTCTGAAAATTAAAATAGTTTAAAATCATTAAGGTGGTTCGATTTTCATACAAACAATTTTTACCATTTATGGACAAATGGAGCATAATTTTACAGTGAAATCCCAGCTACTGGCATTTATTTTGGTCTTCATTTGCGGCAAATCACAATTGATTGAATAAAACAGTAGATCATAAACTCATAAATCATTCATAAATTTGATTTTGTGCTAATAATCTACTGTTTTATTCAAGCAATTGTGATTTACCGCAAATAAAGGGCAAAATAAATGCCAGTAGCTGTGATTTCACTGTAAAATTATGCTCCATTTGTCCTTATATGGCAAAAATTTATTTGTATGGAAATCGCACTTAAGGCATGATAATTACTTGGTGGTAGATCTCCTTAGCAGGAGGTCGTCTAGGTAGGTACCACCGCAGTACCAGTTATTCTGCCGCTAAGCAGTGGTGTGTAAACATTACTGTGTTCCGGTTTGAAGGGTACTGCAGCTAGCAAAATTACTGGGCTGTTGAGACTAACTCTATCAAAAGTCTCAAAGTATTGAGCGCCAAAGCAGTGATGCCCTGGACTTTGTTTTGTTACTTAAAGTTCTGTGTATCGCTGCGATGGTCATGGACAGGCGTTATCTCTTACCATCACGAGAGCGTCTTCTTTCTTTCTTTGGTTTTGGCGTCGCGTTTTAGCATTTGCCAGTGTCAAGTAATTATATATTTTCAAGTTTCAAAAGTTAAATAAGTGCCATCGTAGCTAGTTTTAGTCAAAGTCGTCTTTGTCAAGTCCAGTTCGTGTCAGTTAATTCCAGTCATGCTTTAGTAAAGTAGTGGCAACTTTACTACAAAGCTTCGATGGAGTTTTGGAAGCAACACGAAAACTCATGTTTCACCACATTGTATCATTTTCCCACACTCGCGCTTGTAATTCGGCACTTTATGAATAAAACACCACCAATTTTATGCATAAACACTCGACAAAACACTAGTTTTGGAAAAAAATACAACGGAGCGACACGACTCTTCCCGCGTTCCCGCCAAAACTCCACGAGAGCGTCTCGTTCGTCTCATTACTTTTTACATAAAAAAAAAATCACATTAAAATTAAAAAAGCCGAAAGTTTGTGTGTGTGTAATTGTGTATGTTACTTATTTACGCTCAAACGGTTGGACCAATTTGGATGAAATTTGGTATTCTGGATTAACACATGTCATAGATCATTATAGACTTTTAATCCTAAATTTTTTAGTGTTCATATGGGTAGCGGCGGCCTTAGCTGTCGCGAGGCCCGGGGCGACAGATCATTGTGAGGCCTTTTTTTTGAGTCCGTTTTACTAAAAACTTAGTTCGAGTGCTCGAGTGGCCGTAACATGCTTGCACTAATAATGAACCCGTGCGTTCAGGGGGGGTTTGTTAAGTGCGAGGCGCGAGATACACAAACATGTATGGTAAAGACATTTTTCTACGAGGACGCGAGGCCCCGGGCGGTCGCCCTGCTTTCCACCCCCTAAGGCCACTGCATGTGGGAACAGCGGGTAATACCGCTAGACACAGCTAATATATTTCACTACCTGCGCCCCGCGGTGTTGTCCGCTACAAATTTTCGAAATGAAAAGTCGCCTGTGTTAATCCAGGGTCTCAGCTACCTCCAAACCAAATTTTATCCAAATCCGATCAGTACCTAGTTTTTGCGTGAAAGAATAACAAACATCCATCCATCCATCCATCCAAACTTTCACATTTATAATATTTACCTATTATTACTTTCGCAGTCCAGTAGTTTTGTTACAATATCTCTCGACTCGCAACTGCTTCCCACTAAAAGTAATATTGCTTGTATGCATCTGGAAATAAAATCACCGTTACAACAAAGATTATTTTTATTAAGGTGGTTCGATTTCCATACAAATACTTTTAAGCTATTGCATAGCTTCTATCGCGGGCCTTGAGCGTGGAGACCGAATCCAGAAATTCCGTAACGAAAATAACCTAACACCCCCCACTCCCACCGGCACAGCGGTGATACTTTTTAGTTTTGCCATCTATCGATGAATAGCAGAGCTTTTAATGACTTTTTTGAAATATCACGCTTGTCTCTTTAGTTCAGCAACTCGCCTCTAGGTGGCATTGGTTGTAATGCTATGCAATAGCTTTACCGCGGCAGCCCCCGAGTGCCACACGTCTTTTTCCCCCACTTATGGATTAACGGAGCATAATTTTACAGTGAAATCACAGCTACTGGCATTTATTTTGCCCTTTATTTGCGGTAAATCACAATTGCTTGAATGAAACAGTAATAATATTAACATAAATATCTATTATATTCAAAAATCATAAATTCATAAATTCGATTTTATGCTAATAAACCACTGCTTTATTAAAGCAATTGTGATTTACCGCAAATAAAGACCAAAACAAATGCCAGTAGCTGTGATTTCACTGTAAAATTATGCTCCATTCGTCCATAAATGGGAAAAAATTGTTTGTATGGAAATCGAACCACCTTAAACCTTTTTACGATATTTTACATTTACACTAAGTAAGTACACACAGTAAAATCGGGAACCAAGGTTTGCCATCTTTCTCTATCCTGAGCTATTTGCAACGTCAGATTGATAGAAACGTCAGTTTGACTTAAAAACTACTGAACGTATTATCATGCCAGTTTCACCAATAGATAGAATGATTTATGAGAAAGTTATATATGTATAATACATGCAAATGCACCACATTAGTATCTACGTTGCACCCGTGTGATACCGGGGCGGGTCTCTAGTACATTATTACATAAAAAAACTTAAAAAGAGATAACGAAAACAGATAATGACAAAACTGCATCGAATAACATGTGGTAGCACAGCGGCGGCCTTATCGCCTAGAGCGATTTCTTCCAGACAACCTTTAGCTGGACAGATATGATGGCAAAGTTATTAAGGTTGGCGGTGTAAAAAAAAATTATCATTATTACTTTGAAGTAGTTTTCAACATTGCATATTTTAACGCGTTTAATAATAATTTACCTTATTTGATGCCACAGGAATGCGTTGCCTTCAATTAGTAGGGAGTACATCGATGTTGCTGAAAGATTACATATTTTATTTAACACTAGCGGACGCCTGCGGTTTCACCCACGTAGTTCCCGTTCCCGTGGGAATACAGGGATATTAAGTAGCCTATGTCACCCGGGGATAGTGTACATTTTATTTAGTGGTGGTAGGGTACTTTAGTACTCGGCTGGCTAGCTACCACCCTCAAGTTGAAAATCTGCCGCCAAGCATCTAACGGTGTGTTCTGGCAGCCTCACTTAAGAGCCAGTTCTATTCTAGGCCTGGTGTGCTTTACCATTTTCGACCACACCGTCACTTAACATCACGTAAGCTGTGGACAGAACACAGTTTTAGCCTTTAAGTTTTTTTCTATGTTTTATGTTTATTTTTTTGTATGTATGTGTATGTATTGTAAATTATGTTGAAATGTGTTTTATGTCGCAAATAAAGTGTTGTATATTGTCTATTGTCTTTAAAATACCTAGTCTGTTAAATATAAATAAAAAAAAACTGGTAAGACAACTACGATACTCGAGGACGTAATATTTGGCGATAATATACGAAGAAAAAAATAAACACTAACCGTCTACTAGGTAAACTTATCCGAAAGTTATATAATCAGCAACGCATGGACACGCCGAGCTGAGAGTTATGAGGACGCTCGCGCCGATGACGGGCGGGCAGGACAAGCACATATATAATTCTTATCCTTATTCGGAATGGGGGCGATGAGTCCTGCGCTGACGCCCCGCTTGGGGTGTATTGTGCATTTCCCCTTACCAGCGTCTACCCAGCTCCTTGAAGTACCGGAGCGAGGCTCTGGGCCGCCGGCACAGCAGTGGTCCAGTGGGCGAGATGGAAGTGTTAACAATGATGAAAAGCAGTCAGCACTTCGCGGTGACATGGATGAAGTTTTTTTTTTTTATGGTTGACAGGCTAGATGTTTGACCACAGCTCACCTGATGTTAAGTGAAGGTGTGGTCGAAGATGGTAAAGCACACCTAGCCTGGAATGGAACTGGCTCTCGAGTGCGGCAGCCGGAACACACCGTTAGATGCTTGGCGGCAGATTTTCAAACTTGAGGGTGGTAGCTAGCCAGCCGAGTACTAGAAAGTACCCTACCACCATGCTATGGTTTCCTCACGATGTTTTCCTTCACCGGTAGCTCAAGCTCATTGTTGGGGCTTGAACCCGCGCCCTTCGGCATGCGAACCTACCGCGCTAACCACGGAGCTATCATCGCTACAAGATGAAGTTACCTCATGCAATTTAGTAGCAACTTTAGTTTCTGCTGTGGCTTTACAGTGAGTGCCACAACACATGCTCTACAGTTTCGTTTTCCTGAAGGCAGCCACGACAAAGCGGGCTATCCGTGGCTCCCAGTTTTTACAGGTGACTTCAAATTGCAATGACCGGTTATAAGGCCTACCAAAAGACGAAGGTCCTGTCGTTGCAACTTCAATAGGTTGTTGGTGATCTTCCTGTTAAGGATTGGAAATATAGTCTTACCATTTTTACAGTCGTCTTTCTTGTCCCACAGGCTATACACATATATACTTGTCGCGTGATCGTTTTATCAGCGTCGTTCTATGGATTTAAATGAAACGTGGATAACGTTTCATTTATTTATAGGGAAATTTAGCCATAAATTAAGTACCTACCTAATTTTATTACATAATTCGGTATGTAAAGAAAAAAAAACTTTACTGATTCCAAACCCATTTCGAAATAGTACATTTCTGTACAATATTTTTACGTTTAAAACTGTGTAAACTATGTGATGGGGTTTATTTTAATAAAAATCATAAATCAAACTTGACTTTCAAATGATGTCTCATGACGTCATCTCGACGGGCAACTTTCATAGACTGGCAAACCAAAGCAAAACTTGTCAATGTAAAGTCAACGGCGATCATAATAATATTTTCAATACACATACGTCGAGATGTTTTTCGGTTTATTGATACAAATATCTGGATTATTTTACTTGAAACGTTATTTGGACTCTCATATCGCTTTTATGACATAAGATTTGTTTACTTTATGTCATTAATTGTAAAAACCGAATACGTGACAGAATGGCTGTACAGCTTTAGCCTGACCAATGGGGCAAATTAAAAAAAAAAATCAGTTCTGTTGTCAAATTTAATGAAATGTGTCAAATGTTTTGTACTTTTTTGTTTCGTATGGCAAAGGCATATTCTACATCATTATTTAGCCGTACTCATGACGTCATAACTATACAAAGTTTGAAAACGTATTAGAATTAAACTACCGCATAGAAAGCCAAAATATTCAAATTAGTTTCTTAAAATAAAGTTTACTATCAGTAAAAAATATAAAATAAATACAAAAAAAAAACTTTACATACCGAATTATAACGAGAATCGAATACCGAGTACTGTCCTTCAGTATCGTAGGTGTCTCACCAGTCATGCTGTATAATATTTTACTTACGTTGCGATGTATCATTACTATCTACAGCCACAATATCTGCTTTTAATATTTCCCTTGTGAACTCTATAACGCCGTTCCCAACGTCCATCTTACAGAGATTCCTGAAATCATGGCTACCGACAAGCATTGCACAGGAATCTCTCATGGCGTCTATGTTCAAAGAAGAACGGGGAAAATAGTATTTGTATTGGCGTTTCTTGCAGTCGAATCTGAAACCGTCAATTTAAAAAAATCATCATCATCATCATCATCAGCCTATCGAAGTCCACTGCTGGATATAGGCCTCTCCCAAGACACGCCACTCGCAGCCCGATCTTCTGCTTTTCGCTTCCATCCACAGCCAGCTGTCCTACGTATATCGTCACTCCATCGAGTCTCAGGGCGTCATACGCTACGTTAGCCAATTCGCGGTCTCCACTCCAGAACACGTCTACCCCAGCAGTTATCGGTTCTGCAATAGATATGTCCAGCCCATTGCCACTTCAGCTTGCTAATACGCTGAGCTATGTCAATGACTTTAGTTCTCTGGCGAATTACTTCGTTTCGGATCCGATCCCTCAGAGAAATGCCAAGCATAGCTCTTTCCATAGCTCACTGAGCGACTTTGAGCTTACGGACCATTCCCGCTGTGAGTGTCGCACTGATTGAAGAGAATGAATTTATTGTTTCAGGTGTTACTTTGCGGAAGTTCATACGTTCACAAGTTTAGTTTTGCAGCGAGAAGAGGATATAAAGACTTGCGGTTATTTTATTTTAATAAGTTTTTTGTTTATGTCAAATGTTAGTTTTAGATATTTATTTAAAATTGTTGTCCAGTTAGTTAAATTTAAATCCTCATCTCTGTTTTACTTGAAACGATTGTTAAGCGGAAATAAACTAAATATACATTAATATATAAATATACCAGTTCCATTCCAGGCTAGGTGTGCTTTACCATCTTCGACCACACCTTCACTTAACATCAGGTGAGCTGTGGTCAAACAACTAGCCTGTCAACCATAATAAAAAAAAAAAAAATACCGTACAATGAACATTTATCGTTTTTTTTTTATGTTTGTTTAGCTAGATGTTTGACCACAGCTCACCTGATGTAAAGCGAAGATACGATCTACGATGCGGCACGCTCGCCTAGAAGAAACCGATTCACTCGCGACTTGAAGGCACCCAGATTGTATCTATCAGGGAACACCCACTCGGGCAGCAAATTCCATCGTTTAGCGGTTCGTACAATGAAGATAGATTAATTATTTATAATTATTAGATTAATTGGGGTAATGCAGCTGCTGTTAAAAGTATCTTTATTTTATAAAAGCGTGCTGTTAGAGCTATTTTTAGATTAGGATATAGAGAATCCCTAAGAGAAATTTTTGCACAAGTTAAAATCTTGACATTTCCGAGTTTGTACATTTTATTGAACATTTTGTATGTACGTAAAAATATTAATATTAAAAAGTGATATGTATAACTGTTATACAAGATTCAAGTCCAAACTTGTTCTGCCGAATATTAGATTAACTAAAACTGGCAACTCTTTTGTTAGGAATAGTATTATTTTTATAACCTATTGCCTGATAGCCTCTTAAATAAGAATCAGACGACATTTAAAAGTACTCTTAAAAAATTTTTAATTAAAAAGGCGTATTACAGTATTGCTGAATTTATTAGTGACAAGTCCTCTTTGCGCAAATTATCCTTAGAATGTAAAAGTAATTAACTAGCTAATTTTAATTAAGATATTTTAATATCATTTACTTTTTATTTGACATCTTATTCTTATTTTAATTATTTAATTTTATATTATTCACCTATGACATTTTTTTGACATGTATTATTATTGTGACATTTTAAACTTAATATTTTTGTTAGACATGAATAAGTGTACATTATTGTACCTATATTTTAATAAAACTGAATTGAATTGAAAATTGAGATTCGAGCTTAAAATAGTTTTTTTCTGAAGCATTTTTTTTTTTGTAAAAAACTTCCGAGCTACTCGTATTTTCAAAATTCTATTCGGCAATTGTACTATTTCAGGACTATACCCATACTAAAATATATTTTTTTGTTGTAATATTTATGTTTCTTAATATCAAAGAGTGGCATCGAAAATACCACTTTTTCCGTTTTTCTGGCACAAGGCGCGCTCTTATATGACAAGTGTTTATAAGTTCAAATTTAAATTCAAAAAGCCTTTATTTCTGACATTACAAAACATAATTGACAGCCGCGGCTCATTGGTAGTATATCTGCCTTGAGAGCTGTAGGGCGTGGGTTCGATTCCCACTCAGGGCAAACATTGTGTGATTTTTTTTTTTTTAATGGTTGACAGGCTAGTTGTTTGACCACAGCTCACCTGATGTCAAGTGAAGGTGTGGCCGAAGATGGTAAAGCACACCTAGCCTGGAATGCAACTGGCTCTCAAGTGAGGCTGCCGGAACACACCGTTAGATGCTTGGCGGCAGATTTTCAACTTGAGGGTGGTAGCTAGCCAGCCGAGTACTAAAGTACCCTACCACCATGCTATGGTTTCCTCACGATGTGTGAATAAATAAATGTTTGTTCTGTGTCTGGGTGTTCTGTATGTATTACAAGTATGTATTTACAAAAAAAAGTATATATGTATTCTATCAGTTATCTGACTTCCATCACACAAGCTCTGCTTAGTTTGGGGTCAGATGGCGCTGTGTGTATAGTCCTACGATATTTATTTAATATAGCATGCATTCATTTATTTATTACTTTGACTATTTAATTGTTTTATATTAAATATAATTATTCATAAGTTACCTCGCACTAAATCCTTTTGTCACCGGCATCCATCCAATCACTCTGATATTGTCTGGCAGTACACCGTTTAAAACTTTGCAGTAATCTAATTCTGTGCGCAAAGATTCTGGTAAACTTTGTTCCTCCGGAGAATGTTTACTGCGAAGACTGATTGATATCACCTGAAGAAGATGAAACACAAAACTCAAGAACATAAAGACATTAAACTTTTTTTTCCCTTGGCTTCTGCGGTGCTGACACAATTTTGCAAATGTCTTGTGTACGTTATCTGGTGCCGGTAACCGGTGTTGAGGTATTTTGCTGTTACTATTTTTTTTTACTACACACTAGCGACCCGCTCCGGCTTCGCACGGGTGCAATGCTGATTTTTTTTTATTTTTTTTTTATGGTTGACAGGCTAGTTGTGTGACCACAGCTCACCTGATGTTAAGTGAAGGTGTGGTCGAACATGGTAAAGCACACCTAGCCTGGAATGGAACTGGCTCTCAAGTGACGCTGCCGGAACACACCGTTAGATGCTTGGCGGCAGATTTTCAACTTGAGGGTGGTAGCTAGCCAGCCGAGTACTAGAAAGTACCCTACCACCATGCTATGGTTTCCTCACGATGTTTTCCTTCACCGGCAGCTCAAGCTCATTGTTGGGGTTTGAACCCACGCCCTTCAGCATGCGAACCTACAGCGCTAACCACTGAGCTATCATCGCTACATCGCTGATACTAAATATACCTAGTATCAGCATTGCAAAGAGGCGCGCATCTGGTACAAGACTATCCAGCCCGAGATCCCCAGACATCCATGGATTAGTGATAGTCTTCTAAAACGTAATGTTATGGTGACAGCCCTCCGGCTTCGTTCAGCACACATCCCATCAAGAAGCTTTGCGGTTTTAATGAAACAATCACCATCTCCCAATTGCGTTGAGTGTGGCGTTTTTGGGTTCGAGTTATGCATGGAAAAACACATTTTTAGACTCGTACTAAAATACATTCTAAATTATAAATTCGAATGTAACAACGTTTTCAAGTGTAAACGTTTAGGCTACAAAAGTTGAAATTCAAATTCAGTTACATTAGGCTACTCATGCTGAGAAAAATGGCGACATCAGGCGCGGCGTTGTTGGCGACACTGCCGCCAACTCGCCTGATGTAAAGCGAAGATGCGGCCTACGGTGGAGCACGCTCGCCAAGAAGAAACCGTTTCACTCGCGGCTTGAAGACACCCAGATTGTATCTATCAGGGAACACCCACTCGGGCAGCAAATTCCATTGTTTAGCGGTTCGTACTATGAAGGTAGATTTGGAATATCGACAATAATTCCACATGACATTGGCAGAATTGTGGAATGTCTTGGTAAAGGTATGCATCAAGAGTCGAAGTTGACATATTACTTAAGACTCAATTTTTTTAAATTATATAAAAGTAATGAGATGAACGAGGCGCTGTCCTGGTCAGAGATAACGTCTGTCCATGACCATTGCAGCGATACACAGAACTTTGAGTATCAAAACAAAGTCCAGGGTATCACTGCTTTTGCACTCATTACTTTGAGACTTTCTATGGTTAGTCGCAACAGCCTTATTATTTGGCTATCAAACCAGAACACAGTAATGTTTACACACTACTGTTTGGCGGCAAAATATCTGGTACTAGATATGTAGTTCTTACTGTACCCTGGGAAACAAATATCCCTAAAGACTACCACATGACGCGTCTATTACTAAACTTTTACCGCTACAACATAAGTACATATAAATATTGGCAATATCCATCTTAGCCTGTATTGTTGTATAAAATCAGGCAAGATGTGGTCAAACGCGAACCTATTCAAAGTAAAACAACCATTATTAAGTTACCTGACCAAATGCGCTAACACCTTTGTCTGTCCTCCCACATCTGTGATAACTGAAAAAAATGCAATGAATTTTATTAAAACAACTGATGTTGGCAGAGTGCATAAAGTGCGTTGCTGAAAAAGAAAGAAAAACAATACTAATGTTTTTTGAATAAATTAATAAATGACATTACACACAGCGCCATCTGACCCCAAACTAAGCAAAGCTTGTACTATGGAAGTCAGATAACTGATACATTACTTAAATACTTTTTTTTGTAAATACAAAACACCCAGACACAGAACAAACAAATAGACAGCCCATTGGTTCATTGGTAGTATATCTGCTTCGAGAGTAGAAGGGTGTGGGTTCGATTCCCAGGACTAACATCGTTGTTTGTTCCGTGTCTGGATGTACTGTATGTAGGTATTTACAAAAAAAAAGTATTTAAGTATTCTGTCAGCTGTCTGGTTCCCATAGTACAAACTTTGCTTAGTTTGGGGCGACATGGCACTGTGTTAAATGTCCTCCAATATTTATTTATTTTATCTTGAACCTATTCAGAACTAGAAAAGTTTTTACAAATTCTGTTGGCCCCTGTGACACAAGTTCTTACTTAGTGCAGGGTACACAAGTAATGCTTCAGAATCTAGTATGCTTATTACAAGGTTTAATTTATTCATTTATTTTATAGTAAGTAGAACATTATAAAAACTTACTCGGAAGTTTCTCTGCTTTCTATGAGACATGTTCTGGTCAGTGCATTGAATAGATGGTGTTCAATTGTGTTTATTGTGTCTTCTTGCACCACAAAACCATTATAATCCCAACCAAAGTATGATATATGAAGTAACACAGGCCGAGTATGCATTCTGAGAAAAAATAATAAAATTTGGATTAGAAATAGTTACAACAGCTTGATAAAGAATTTGTTAATAATATGCCTTAAATAACAAAAAGAAATCTATCTACACTATTATAAAGAGGAAAGATTTGATTGTTTGTATTGAATAGGCTCCAAAACTACTAGACTGATTTCAAAATTTCTTTCACCGTTGGGAAGCTACACTATCCCCAGGTGACATAGGCTACTTTTTATCCCTGTATTCCTACGTGAACGGGAACTACGCGGGTGAAACCGCGAGGCATCCACTAGTATTTAATAAATAAATAAATAAATAAATATCATAGGACATTACACACAGCGCCATCTGACCCCAAACTAAGCAGAGCTTGTGCTATGGAAGACAGATAACTGATAGAATACTTAAATACTTTTTTTTTGTAAATACATACTTATAATACATACAGTAATAAACACATGTATGTACATACAAATACTGTAAATTTTTTGCAGAGACATAGGTTACAGAGATAAAAGTCATAAGTTGTATAGAATCTAATCTTGGAATTATAATAAATCTTGTATAGAATCTTATTAAAACATATTATCTATCTCAGTTTCCCAATTGGTGGGTCATTATAAAGGCTTGTAGAAAAGAGGATGGACTTACGTGCTGAAATCAAACTTTTTTTTATTTTTGTTTGGTTGTATCGCTTCTTCGGCTCTGTCCGACTCTTTCTTGCTGATTACATTTTTGAGCTGGCCATTGTGAGCTTCCAGCTGTAACACTAAGTCTACTAACTTCTGAAAATAACAATAATAAACATTGATTGTAGGTTAGGTTTTTGTTTTGTAGTTATTATATCAAATTTACCTCTTTGCTTAATTTTAAAAGTTCTTCTCTAGAAGCGCCTCTAGGCTTTTTAGGCTTTGGTGGCAATTTCTCCATTTTTGTGTCACCTTTAGTGTTTTTTAACATCAAAATACTGGATATTATATACGCACTAAAATATAGTGCTTAAGTTATTTATTATGACAGTCAACTTCAACTTCAACTTTTTCTTCTTGGCTTCTGCGGTGTTGCCACAATTTTGCCAGTGTCTGGTATCAGTATATTTTTCATCTGGCGCATATTGTCCGGTGTTGACTGTGTTTGCAGTTACTTTTTTCTTTTTTTTTTATTACTATTATTTTGTTAGTGGTTAGGTTAGTATTATTATTTTTTATCTAGACAAAGGGACAAATACAAAACGTCACATCACATAAAGTATACACGTTAGATATATACAAAAACACCAATAAAAAGCAAGATTCAAAGATTAATCTTATTAATTTTGATAAATTTACTAAGGATATACACAAAAGGAGAAAACACTAGGGGGAGGAGATTGGAGAAGTTAATAGGGAGTGGAAGATCTTTCGGGATCATGTCATAAAGGGAGCCGCGATATCTAGGACATTCGAAAAAAATGTGATTGGTTGTACCTTCAGCTAGCCCACACTCACAGAGTGAGTGGTCACGGACTCTTATTTTCATAAGGAGCACCGGGGTGCAAGCGAAACCCAGCCGCAGGCGGCAAATAGTTGAAGTGACTTGCTTGTAATTTTTTTTAAATTTGAAAAACCAGGGTTTTGGGGGGACTGTTAGTTGAATTTGGCCATAAAATTTGCCAGTGATGTTTTTAGATCTCTGCCAGGCAGCATTCCAATTATCAAGTAGTTGAGGTTGGCACATAGAAGATGTGTGCCAAAATTGAAGAAAGGTCAAGGTTTGTATGGAAAGGTGAAGAAAGGTGCAGTGCCGAGTGCTGGCTGCCGCTATTGACAGTGATGGATCCAAAGGTTGCAGTCAATGTCAAACTAATTCGTTCTTCGTCTTTGATTTTGGCGTCGCATTTTGTGTATTTTCCAGTATCAAGTGTTTTGATTATATCAAGTTTCATTAGTTAAAAAGTAGTCAAAGTCCAGTCTTGGTCAAGTCCAGTCAAATCTAATCATGCTTTAGTGAAGTAAGCATCTTTACTATAAGCTTTGATGGAGTTTTGGAAGCAACACGAAAAATCATATTTCACCTTGTAATTCAGTACTTCATGAATAAAACACCACTATTTTTATACATAAACACACAAATTTTGGAAAAAATACAATGAGACGACACAACTCTTTCCGCGTTCCCGCCCACATTGATCGTTTGGCGTTACATTAACATTAATGTCTACGCGCCACCTATCAGCGAGTAGAAAATAACTC
The DNA here is from genome assembly GCA_905404145.2 of Biston betularia. Lineage (NCBI taxonomy): Eukaryota > Metazoa > Arthropoda > Insecta > Lepidoptera > Geometridae > Biston > Biston betularia. The sequence goes on from FR989891.1 coordinate 1,188,829, forward strand.
ATATCTAACAATATAGCAATAGATGTCGCTGTAAAGAATTTACAAGTTTAGATAATTTCGATGGTTGATAGCAGATGGCGCTAAAGAAAACCATAGAAAAACATGCTGAGTTTGATCTGACTTTTTATTGTAGACTTTGGATTGTTTTTTTGTTGTTTGTAAAATAGTTTGATAATTGTAATTTTAACAGGGCAACTTCCTAAATAGCAATTTTGACGTCACAAGCTCAATATCGGTAGGTATATAACCGTAGGAAACGTGAGTAATAAATAAAACAAAAATCCATAACATCTGCTATTTTTATTTATTTAAAAGTAAAAAGATTAACAAGAAGCTCTCTTAAAAGTCAGGGATAACGCATGTCTATGACTATTGCAGCGATCCGCAGAACTTTGGAGTAGTAAAGTTAAAAACTAAACTTTAGTCCTGGATGGGTTCGATTTTCACCCAAGACAAACAATATGTGTTATGAGTTTTTGGCGGGAACGCGGGAAGAGTCGTGTCGCTCCGTTGTATTTTTTTCTAAAACTAGTGTTTTGTCGAGTGTTTATGCATAAAAATGGTGGTGTTTTATTCATAAAGTGCCGAATTACAAGCGCGAGTGTGGGAAAATGATATAATGTGGTGAAACATGAGTTTTCGTGTTGCTTCCAAAACTCCATTGAAGCTTTGTAGTAAAGTTGCCACTACTTTACTAAAGCATGACTGGACTTGACTGACACGAATTGTACTTGACCAAGACTGGACTTTGACTATTACTTTAGCTACGAGGACACTTTTTTTTTTTTTCTTTGGTTTTGGCGTCGCGTTTTAGCATTTGCCAGTGTCAAGTAATTATATATTTTCAAGTTTCAAAAGTTAAATAAGTGCCATCGTAGCTAGTTTTAGTCAAAGTCGTCTTTGTCAAGTCCAAGTTTGTGTCAGTTAATTCCAGTCATGCTTTAATAAAGTAGTGGCAACTTTACTACAAAGCTTCGATGGAGTTTTGGAAGCAACACGAAAACTCATGTTTCACCACATTATATCATTTCCCCACACTCGCGCTTGTAATTCGGCACTTTATGAATAAAACACCACCACTTTTATGCATAAACACTCGACAAAACACTAGTTTTAGAAAAAAATACAACGGAGTGACACGACTCTTCCCGCGTTCCCGCCAAAACTCCACGAGGACACTTATTAAACTTTTGAAACTTGAAAATATATGAATACTTGACACTGGCAAATGCTAAAACGCGACGCCAAAACCAAAGAAAAAAAAATGTGTTATAAAAAAAATTTTTGTTCTATGACTGTGTGTTCTGTATGTATTTTATGTACCTATTTACAATAAAAAAGTATTTAAATATTCTTTCAGTTGTCTGACTTCCATAGTTTTAAGTTTCAAGTGTTTTATTCGCTCAAGATGTGATTACATTTTTGATCTTAAAAATATTATACTAGCGGCCCTTCCCGTCTTCGCACGGACGACATTTATTTTTGAATTAAATTCTAGTAATATATACCCTATAGCCTATGTTTTTGAGTTTATTCTTTACAAACATACAAAAATACAAATCTTTCCTTTAAAATGAGTGTAGAAGTGCAGATGTATATTAGTAGGTACAGCACATCCTATACTAATTGGCATGCGATTCCCACTAATATTATATCTCATATATCCCACGGGAACTACGCAGGTGAAACCACAAGGCGTTCATTACATTATTACATTCGATGGTTAGTTTTTTTTTTTTTTTATAGTAGATAGGCTTGCGTTTCACCGCCATCCCGCCTGATGTTAAGCGAAGATGCGGTCTACGGTGGAGCACGCTCGCCTAGAAGACACCGATTCACTCGCGACTTGAAGGTACCCAGACTATATTCATTGGGGAACACCCACTCGTCTCGACCAGTAATATTAGCTACAGTTAGAGGAACGTTTAGAGGAGGCTTCAGGTGACCAGAATGCTGGTATCTACTTTGGTCAAAAGCTAATCATTGCCATCCAGCGTGGCAATGTTGCCAGCATTCTGGCCACATGTCCCTCCTCTGACTTTCAGAGTAAGTTTTTTGTATAAATGTTGTAAATAGTATTAATTTAAGCTACAGTCCATTATTCCTACTAAGGATATAATTTGGGGTTTTGGCGGGAACGCGGGAAGAGTCGTGTCGCTCCGTTGTATTTTTTTCCAAAACTAGTGTTTTGTCGAGTGTTTATGCATAAAAATGGTGGTGTTTTATTCATAAAGTGCCGAATTACAAGCGCGAGTGTGGGAAAATGATATAATGTGGTGAAACATGAGTTTTCGTGGTGCTTCTAAAACTCCATTGAAGCTTTGTAGTAAAGTTGCCACTACTTTACTAAAGCATGACTGGACTTGACTGACACAGACTGGACTTGACTAAGACTGGACTTTGACTATAACTAGCTACGAGGACACTTATTTATCTTTTGAAACTTGAAAATATATAAATACTTGACACTGGCAAATGCTAAAACGCGACGCCAAAACCAAAGAAAAAAAAAAAAGGATATAATTTTCGAATGACGTTTCGACCAATTTTATTTCACGAAATCATAACGCGTGCTCTCTCTAAATAATGCACGACGGCGTCATAGCTACGTCACCGATATTAATAGCCACTTACTATCACCGAAATAGTCAAGCTATTATTAGAATGTAATAGAATATTGGTACTGCAATCACCACCTGCTGAGTCAGCTGAGTTATGACGTCAAAGATCAGTGTGAAAGTAGATGGTATAAAATAGATAGAAACACTTTTACTTTTGTAGCAATGCTCAGTGGTTAACGCGGTCGGTTCGCATGCCGAAGGGCGTGGGTTCAAACACGAACAATGAGCTTGAGCTGCCGACGAAGGAAAACATCGTGAGGAAACCTTAGCATGGTGGTAGCGTACTCTCTAGTACTCGGCTGGCTAGCTACCACACGAGAGTTAAAAATCTGCTGTCAAGCATCTAACAGTGTGTTCCGGCAGCCTCACTCGAGAGCCAGTTTCATTCCAGGCTAGGTGTGCTTTACCGTCTTCGGCCACACCATCACTTAACATCAGGTCAGCTGTGGTCGAGCACGACAGCCCCGTTGGCTCATTGGTAGTATACCTAAATTAATAATTAAGGTAATAAATTAATAATAATTCAATTATTATTAATTTATTACCTTAATTATTAATTTATTACCTAATTGGTAGTAAATGGGTTTCTTCTAGGTAAGCGTGCTCCATCTTAGACCACACTACTGTTTAACATCAGGCAGAGTATTTTTTTTTTAATGTTTGACAGGCTAGGTGTTTGACCACAGCTCACCTGATGTTAAGTGAAGGCGTGGTCGAAGATGGTAAAGCACACCTAGCCTAGAATGGAACTGGCTCTCAAGTGAGGCTGCCGGAACACACCGTTAGATGCTTGGCGGCAGATTTTTAACTTGAGGGTGGTAGCTAGCCAGTCGAGTACTAGAAAGTACGCTACCACCATGCTATAGTTTCCTCACGATGTTTTCCTTCATCGGCAGCTCAAGCTCATTGTTGGGATTTGAACCCGCGCCCTTCGGCATGCGAATCTACCACGCTAACCACTGAGCTATAATCGCTACAAAATAAAGTGTGGTCAAACGCGAACCTATTTTGAATAAAAAAAAATTCTGCCTTGAGAGCTGTAGGGCGTGGGTTCGATTCCCACTCAGGGCAAACATTTTGTGAATAAACAAATGTTTGTTCTGTGTCTGGGTGTTCTGTATGTATTATAAGTATGTATTTACAAAAAAAAAGTATTTATGTATTCTATCAGTTATCTGACTTCCATCACACAAGCTCTGCTTAGTTTGGGGCCAGATGGCGCTGTGTGTAACTACGATATTTATTTATTTATTTACCTAGTCCGTCAAGCATAAAAAAAAACTGGAACTACACGGGTGAAACCGCGAGACGTTCGCCAGTCTACAATAAGGTCAGTAAAAACATTGGCTTATGTTGGTGTAGAGATTGTATGATACCAATAATAATACAAAGCTTATCGACAACGTTAATAAATATTTGATAAGATTCCGAAATAGCATCAGACCTTGCAGCCTATGTCCAGTAATGATAAATAAATAACTTCACCTCCCAGCGACGCGGACACAAACTTCAGTTACGTCGTTCTTCTTCTTTGATTTTGGCTTCGCATGTTATGTATTTGCCAGTGTCAAATGTTTTGATGTTATCAAGTCTCTTATGTAAAAAACTTGAACTTTAGTTAACTTTTTTTTTTTCTTTGGTTTTGGCGTCGCGTTTTAGCATTTGCCAGTGTCAAGTAATTATATATTTTCAAGTTTCAAAAGTTAAATAAGTGCCATCGTAGCTAGTTTTAGTCAAAGTCGTCTTTGTCAAGTCCAGTTCGTGTCAGTTAATTCCAGTCATGCTTTAGTAAAGTAGTGGCAACTATACTACAAAGCTTCGATGAAGTTTTGGAAGCAACACGAAAAGTAATGTTTCACCCCATTATATCATTTTCCCACACTCGCGCTTGTAATTCGGCACTTTATGAATAAAACACCACCATTTTTATGCATAAACACTCGACAAAACACTAGTTTTGGAAAAAAATACAACGGAGCGACACGACTCTTCCCGCGTTCCCGCCAAAAAACCTTTAGTTAACTTGGTGGTAGGTCTCCTTAGCAGGAAGTCGTCTAGGTAGGTCCCACCGTAGTACCATTTATTCTGCCGTTAAGCCGTTAAGGTTTGAATGGTACTGCAGCTAGCGAAATTACTGGGCTGTTGAGACTAACCATCGAAAGTCACAAAGTAATGAGCGCCAAAGCAGTGATGCCCTGGGACTTTGTTTTGTTACTCAGAGTTCTGTGTATCGCTGCAATGGTCATGGGCATGCGTTATCTCTTACCATCAGAAGAGTGTCTAGGTCGTCGTATTAACCAACTTCAAGAAAAGAAAACTTCTGTGGCATCGTAGCTCCCGAACAGATGAACCGATTTTAATTTTGTTTTCTTTTTATTTGAAAGTTGAATTAGTCGGGAGCGTTCTTAGCTATGTTTGATGAAAATCGGTCCAAGATGGCTGCCGCCGCAAAATGGTGGATTACAAATTTTTTCACAACTCCACACTTTCACTTTTTTTTCAATATAGGTATCAAATGAAAGGGCTTGACTAATAGAATACTATATACCTGTCGGGGTTTTTTTTAATAAAATGTATACTTGTATTACCTTAATCTACATATAATTCGGTTTGAATCCGAATTCATTACTTTCCGCAACGTTTGGTACCTATATAGAAACATGTTTATAAGTGTTGCATAAGTAGATAAATTCAATGCTTTGTAATCGAATCACCCAAAAGAAATTGCAACCGTGCGAAATCGAAGCGTCACGCTTGCAGTAACTAAAAATTAAAGTTAAAAAGTAGTTTCCTTTCTCTTTTCAATGTTCTGTCAAGAGCAGTTAAAAATAATAGAACATGAGTAATGAGGCATGCGTTACTAATTACTAAGCTAACCGTAAAATCAATTTCTAAGCCTTTTCACAAACACGTTTGTAGATCTTTTCTTTACTTTTTTTCTTAAATTTGTTTCCTAAGAGCCAATTAAGAAAACTTTAAAAAAAAATGTAAATAAGTAATGAGACGAACGAGACGCTCTCCTGATGGTTGTAGTCGTAACTTTGAGTAACAAAACAAAGTCCAGGGCATCGCTGCTTTGGCGCTCATTACTTTGAGACTTTCGATGGTTAGTCAGAACAGCCCTGTAATGTAGCTGCAGTAGCATTCAAACCGGAACACAGTAATGTTTACACACTACTGCTTAGCGGGAGAATAACTGATGATAACAATATATATAATTGTATCTTTCATCTATATTGTACTAGGTGTACTTTTACTTATAAAGAAGCGTATTCAAACATTACTGTGTTCCGGTTTGAAGGATACTGCAGCTAGCGAAATTACAGGGCTGTCGGGATTAACTATCTAATGTAGCGATGGTAGCTCAGTGGCTAGCGCGGTCCATTTACATGCTGAAGGGCGTGGGTTAAACCCCCAATAATAATCTTGAGCTGCCGGTGAAAGGAGACATCGTGAAGAAACAGGTTGGTAAATTGCTGCTGTCTAAATCAATTTCTAGAAATAGCAGAATTTTTAAATAATGACTACAGAGATTACGAATTAAATTTAAACAATGAATATAATAATAATTATTACAGTGTTTTTCATGGTTTCATGATTTCAAACATCGCGAGGAAACCATAGCGTGGTGGTAGCGTACTTCCTAGTACTCGGCTGGCTAGCTACCACCCTCAAGTTGGAAATCTGCCGCCAAGCATCTAACGGTGTGTTCCGGCAGCCTCACTTGAGACCAAGTTCCATTCCAGGCTAGGTTTGCTTTACCATCTTCGACCACGCCTTCACTTAACATCAGGTGAGCTGTGGTCAAACATATAACCTGTCAACCATTAAAAAAAAAAATGTATAACAAATAACTATTTTGTAACCTTTCTGCGTAATCTCGTCTGACAACTGAAGGTTGCTCGTTGAAATATTATTGTCCGACACAAAAGAAAACATCTGCCTATTACTTACTAGAGTAGGTAGTTACAAGAATTAACTGTACTGTCAATCTGTCTTCAACTTGAAAGTGGCACAAGACATAAATACATCTATTTGTGAAGATAAAAACTTCCTGCGTCTCTATTTTATAATCATACGACTGTGTACGAGTATTGTTTAACCTTCGACGCAAAAACGACGGGGTGTTACAAATACAAATACAAATACAAATTATTTATTAATAACACCAATTACAGGTCATTTTCCATTCATATTTAAAAATATCAAAATCATAACATGTCAAATAATGAAAATGAAAATGTCAATGAAGTTATATGTCACATATAAAATAATTATGTCAATATAGTTAAATGTGTTAAATGTACTTAAGATTAGGAGCAGTATGCCAGGTCCCTCATCGCTGTGCGTGCAGGGAAATAGCGGATCGCCTCGGCCACCACGCGCTTTCATGCAGCAAGAGTGCTGGGCGTATATCGCGGCACGCCAGCTTAAACGACGTCATCCGTCGGGCTTTTGTCAGTGCCGGCGTCCCATCAGTTTTAGAACCAAACGGACTGATGCGCGACGACGGCAAGAGACCCGACGGGATGACCCTTATCCCTTGGAAGATGGGACGGCCTCTATTGTGGGACGCCACTTGTGTCGACACCTTGGCGCCGTCTCATCTTCCTGTGACTTCGGGACAAGCTGGTGCTGCCGCATCTAAAGCTGAAATCTTTTTGTACCGTTTGGGGTTGAAACTTTAGGTCCGTGGGGGCCGTTTTCGAACAGTATCGGGACCTGGCCAAACGTTTAGAGGAGGCTTCAGGTGACCAGAATGCTGGCTACTTTGGTCAAAAGCTTAGCATTGCCATCCAGCGTGGCAATGCTGCCAGCATTCTGGCCACATATCCCTCCTCTGACGGACTTTTAGATTAAGTTTTTTGTATAAATTTTGTAAATATGTAGTAGTATTATTTTAATATATAAAACAAATATATAAAACAAACGTTTACCTGTCATACAATATCATTTAAAAGTCGGCTGTTTTCACACGTGGAAACCAAACAAACGATTAAAGAAGAAGCCCTTTCATATATCAACAAATGAATTCGTATATTCGTAGCGATGATATCTCAGTGGCTAGCGCGGTCGGTTCGCATGCCGAAGGGCGTGCGTTCAAACCCCCAACAATGAGCTTGAGCTGCCGGTGAAGGAAAACAACGTGTGGAAACCATAGCACGTTGGTAGCGTACTCTCTAGTACTCGGCTGGCTAGCTACCACATGAGAGTTCAAAAATCTATTACCAAGCACCTAATGGTGATTTCCGGCAGCCACAATTGAGAGCCATTTCCATTCCATGCTAGATATGTTTACCATGAATACAGTCTAGATACCTTCAAGTCAAGAGTTTCTTCTAACCAAGCGTGCTTCATTGTAGACCGCATTATAGACTTAGACTTAGACATAGACTTCGCTTAACATCAGGTGAGCTGTGGTCAAACACTTAGCCTGACTTTAAAAAAAAATGAAACAATTTCACATTTCGTCTTTTTACGCAAATTCATTCAAATCCCATTAGCCAATGATGTTTGTCAATTTCTTTGCCATTAGCAAATTACCCTATTTCTGCTCAGTACACTTTAAGTCTAATCGATAGAAAAATGCATGGAAAGCGCCCCCTGGTGCGAGTAAAAGAAAACTGTATTTTTTTTTCAAATAAATAGAAAGAAAGAAAGTGAGTTTTGGCGGGATCGCGGTAAGAGTCGTGTCACCCCGTTGTATTTTTTCCAAAACTAGTGATTTGTCGAGTGTTTACGCATAAAAATTTTGGTGTTTTATTCATAAAGTGCCGAATCACAAGCGCGAGTGTAGGAAAATGATATAATGTGGTGAAACATGACTTTTCGTGTAGCTTCCAAAACTCCATCGTAGCTTTATTGTAAAGTCGCCACTACTTTACTATTTAAAGCATGACTGGACTTGACTGACACGGACTGGACTTTGACTATAACTATGTCTTTGAGGCAATTTTAAAACAATTATTTACCTATCTATATTAAACTTGGCATTATTTATTTTAATTAATACTATTTTCTGCAATTTGTTGTTTACTAAATTCACATGCCGAATTACGGCAAAATGGGAGAAATAACTAATAATTATAATAACACCAATGTAAACCCTATTTTTCGTGAATAAATCTCATTTCATTTCACTTATTTAACTTTTGAGACTTGAAAAAACATTTGACACTGGCAAATGCTCAAAATGCGACGCCAAAACCAAAGGGGGGAAAAAAGAAAGAAAGAAAGAAAACATTTATTTCAAACACACAATACACGTTATTTATTTATATATATTTTAATCGTTCAACCTTTCGTTTAAATGGACGTTCCGTAGTACTAGATAATTGAGGTTTTTATTTTCCTATTTTTAGTAAAAAAATCCACTATTAACTCCATTTCAAGTCTATGGAAAATTCATGTACGTACGAGAATATATAGATACTAACTTTACCTACTACGTGCGTATATTGTAAGTATACATGTGTGCGTTATTAGTGATGGGCCTGACATGACATGACGTGTCACCAAATTACATGGCCCTCAGTGTCGTAGGGATGGGGCTTTATCGATAGAAAAATCCTGAAAAAGGATTTGCCTTTTTTTGCTTTAGTTTTGGCGTCGCATTTTGAGCATTGGCCAGTGTCAAGTGTTGTATATTAAAAAGTTTCTGTTAAATAAATTGCCTTGTAGCGTAGCTATAGTTATAGTCAAAGTCCTGTCTTGGTCAATTCCATTCTTCATTATTCTTGGTCAATTTTATGGATTTTTTGACTGTCAAGACAGATTGTTTTTAATTCAAGCAAGGAGGTTCTCAATTTGGTTTATTTCTGTGTATGTTACCTCATTTGAAAAAAATATTTTTTATTTGAAATGATATATTTTCAGATTGGTCCCATAGAAATTTCATGAAAATCATTTCTTTACTTTTTTCATTTTTGATTAGGGCGAGACTTTAATGAGGGTCAACAAATCCCTTACAATTTTTTAAATTAATCTTGGCCATAAATAGATAAATACCATAGGACATTACACACAGCGCCATCTGACCCCAAACTAAGCAAATCTATGTAAATTAGTAAGGAAGTCGGATAACTGAAAATACAAAACTGATTTTTATTTTAATACATACAGAACACCTGACCGTCCTGAACACAGAACAAACTTTTGGCTATACCACAAAAATTTTGTCCTGGCTAGGAATCGTATCCACGCTCTATTGTTTGTTTGTATTGAATAGGCTCCGAAACTACTGGACCGATTTCAATAATTCTTCTACTGTTGGGAAGCTACAGTATTCCCGAGTGGCATAGGCTAGTTTTTATCTCTGTATTCTAACGGGAACGGAAACTACGTGGATGAAACCGCGAGGCGTCCACTAGTGTATCATAACTTTAAAAGTATGGAAAAGAATAAACTAATTACTCTCCTCTAACATCGCACGTGCAGATTTTTTATCAAGAAAATGGTGAAATAATAAACTAAAGTTCTTATATTCCAGATTGTCTATTTCCAGCGAGTGCCAAAAACAACACTATCAGCTGTTAAATCTATAAATATAAATCCAAGGTTTTAGAAAACTGTTTACTAATAAAACGCGAAAAGAGATGTTACTTGTCTCCTGCTTAGGAGATCTACCACCAAGTGAAACGTGAAAAGAACTGCAAAAGAGGATTTTCAAGAAACTAGCTACGCCTCGCGGTGTTACCCGCTACATGTTTTCGGGATAAAAAGTAGCCTGTGTTAATCCAGGAAGGAAATCTACCATCAAGTAAAATCTTCGGTTTAAACATGACGTTATTTTCTGAAGTGATGATAGCTCATAGCGTGGTCGGATGACACGCTTGGTGTGGGTTCAACCCCCAACAATGAGCTTGATCTGCCGGTAAAGGAAAACATCGTGAAGAAACCACAGCATGGTGGTAGCGTACTCTCTAGTACTCGGCTGGCTAGCTTCCACACGAGAGTTGAAAATCTGCCGCCAAGCATCTAACGGTGTATTCCGGCAGCATCACTTGAGAGCCAGTTCCATTGCAGGCTAGGTATGCGTTACCATCTTCGACCACACCTTCACTTAATATCAGGAGAGCTGTGGTCAAAAAAAGACTATGTACATATTTTAAAAGAATTTTTATTTCACTTGAATTTATTTAAAATCGAGAAACATTATATTTACAATTTCTTTCATTAATAATTAAAGCTAAGTACATCTTGTAGTTATTTTAACAACTATTCTATTACCATTATTATCATAAACCATTCTTTCATATTTACTTGGTGGTAGACAATAACACATTACATAAAAGGTTTAAGCCATAAATGTATCTGCATCAAAGTGAGCATCTATAAAATTACGCCTTTCCTATAATTATTTTGATGTCAAGATTACGGGTTGAAAATAATTTCGCCATATTTCATTTCATAATTTCAAAACGAAAATCATTTGAAACTATTTTTTTAATTTGCATAGTAATTCAGGATATGTATTATAGTATTTATTAATTTCAAACTTCCACATAATGTATACCGTCACAAAAAGTAATAACAAAAACACATCGGTTGCCTTATTTCACCAGACTAGCCTGTTAATAAACTGTCGTCGTCTTTGTTACACAAAAGTTTTCTAGTTTATTTTGTCTATTGTATTATGTACTAGCATAATTATGTACTATTACTTGACAGTTCTGTTGACCCATTGGTGGTATGTGTGCTTTAAGAGCTGTAGGACGTGGGTTATGTTTCAATATTGACAATCATTTTGCGGTATAAACAAATGCTTGATGGATGTCTGGATGTTCTGTATCGATCAATCTATACTATTATAAAGACGAAAGATTTGATTGTTTGTTTGTTTGTATTGAATAGGCACCTAAACTACTGCATCGATTTCAAAAATTCTTTCACCGTTGGGAAGCTACACTATCCCCGCGTGTCATAGGCTTCCCACGGGAACGGGAACTAAGCGGGTGAAACCGCGAGGCGTCCGCTAGTATATTATAAGTACGTATTTAAAAATAATTTAAGTATTCTTTCAGTAATCTGACTTCCATCACACAAGCTTTGCTTAGTTTGGGGTCGGATGGCGCTTGGTATTAAAAAAAACATGTACAAACCTCATTTGAAGTATCACGATCATTGAAAAAAAGTATCAGCTAAATTGGTTCAGCCGTTCTCAAGTTATGCACTTACCAACAAACATAATTTGATTATCATTTATATATACTAGCAGGTGTACGGCGCGTGACTTACCAAAATATAGTATAAGCCCCTAACCTTCGCGCGAGTAGGTACAAGCAATGAGTTGACCAAGTTTAGTCGCAAACGGTACGACAGCGTATAAAATGCATACAAACAAACATTATCTGTTATAAATTAGCAGCTAGAAACCTACCATACCTGGTATACATACCAGTTGAAGTGGCAGTAGCACGCAGAACTGATGGCCGATGGGGCTGCACAGTTCTGGAGTGTAGACCACGGACCGGCAAGCGCAGCGTAGCACGCCCCCCCACAAGGTGGGCATACGACCTAATAAGGACCATAGGAACGCGCTGGATGCGAGCCGCTTCCAACCGGTCTTTGTGGAAGTCAATGGGGGAGGCCTATGTCCAGCATTGGACGTCCTACGATGATGATGATGACATAAAAGGACTTTATCTATTTAAATTTATTTTATCCATCTTAACTATAGTAAACATTCGCTCCTGACCTACATTATAATAATGATAAAGCCTTTATTTATGCCTTAGTAAAATTTTAAATTTTACGTGAAAAAAAATTTAAAAACAAATTTAACTCATAAAATTTATCAATATTAATAATTACATAAATAATTAATTAACTTATACACATTGTTTTATTTTTATGTATATGTTGTTATATGTATTAAATTATTTTTTATATTTTTTTATTTTATTACATGCTTTTTTTGTCACATCTGTTTTCGTAATATATTTTTATTATTTACCTACATTATGAAGCTATAAAATATAAATCAATTTAATCTAACAACTACATTTAAAAAAAAACTATCGACAATTTTTCCCACGGTGCAGCACTAACCATTATTACCTAGCAATTCAGTCGGCCATGTTGGATAATTTATTTGAAAATCGAACGCTGGCGGAAACGCGCGCTTTACCGCTATCAGCGCGGGAAATCCACTCAATTGTCAAATTAACGCAATTCAATAGTGAAACTGTTTATGCAATCATTTTTAATCTGTGACATTTATAAACACATTTTTGTGATAGTGCGGGTTGGAGTTTTTTTTTTGTTTTGTGTGTTTTTTTTTATATTTATGCCTATTGAAAGAGACGTGTTGTGACATTTCCACTGAAAGTGTTTTATTTATTATTAATCAATGGATTTTAGTACAGGTGCGTAAATATGATTAACAATATAATACTAGAAGAGAAAGGAACGTTTCTTACAATTAAAATGTATATGCGTATTGCCGATGATTTCAAACTGTGAAGGAAAACATCGTGAGGAAATCTAAATGTCAGAGAATTCTTAAAAAAGTTCTCGAAGATGTGAACTCTGCCAATTCGTACTTGGCCAGTGTGGTGGACTCCCTTACCCTCCTCACAAAGAGAAGAAATGTAATGAAGATACTAATGTGGTGCATATGCATGTATTATACATATAAACCTTCCTCTTGAATCACTCCGTCTATTGATGGAAACCGCATTAAAACCCGTTGCGTAGTTTACAAGATCTAAGCGTACAGACGGCGGGAAGCGACTTTGTTTTATACTATGTAGTGACTAGCGACCCGCCCCGGCTTCGCACGGGCGCAATGTAGATACTAATGTGGTGCATATGCATGTATTATACATATAAACCTTCCTCATGAATCACTCCGTCTATTGATGGAAACCGCATTAAAATCCGTTGCGTGGTTTTAAAGATCTAAGCGTACAGACGGCGGGAAGCGACTTTGTTTTATACTATGTAGTGACTAGCGACCCGCCCCGGCTTCGCACGGGCGCAATGTAGATACTAATGTGGTGCATATGCATGTATTATACATATAAACCTTCCTCTTGAATCACTCTGTCTATTGATGGAAACCGCATTAAAATCCGTTGCGTGGTTTTAAAGATCTAAGCGTACAGACGGCGGGAAGCGGCTTTGTTTTATACTATGTCGAGATATCATAATACTAAATATAATTATTTGTGTATATACTAACTGATTCGCGCGGCTCTGACAGCGGCGCCGCCACCGGGTCAAATTAGGAATCTAAACCGTCACTCAAAACACATACATAAAGTTCAATTAAAATAGGTAGTCATTTTTAGGGTTCCGAATCCAAAGGGTAAAACGGAACTCTATTACTAAGACTCCGCTGTCCGTCCGTCTGTCTTTTTTTTATGTGAAATATAATGAGACGAACGAGACGCTCTCCTGATGGTTAGAGATAACGCCTGTCCATGACCATTGCAGCGATACACAGAACTTTGAGTAATAAAACAAAGTCCAGGGCATCGCTGCTTTGGTGCTCATTACCCAGAGACTTTCGATGGTTAGTCTCAACAGGCCAATAATTGCGCCCAGTAATATCTGTCTATCTGACTGTCACCAGGCTGTATCTCATGAGCCGTGATAGTTAGACAGTTGAAATTTTCACAGACGATGTATTTCTGTTGCCGCAATAATAACAAATACTAAAAAATGGAATAAAATATAATATTTAAGAGGTCTCCCATACCACAAACGTAATTTTTTGCCGTTTATAAGATAATGGTACGGAGCCCTTCGTGCGCGAGTCCGGCTCGCACATAACCGGATTTTTTTTTAATTTATAAGGGATTAACGCAAGGCATGTGAATGTTATTTATGGGTAGGTGTATTTATTTTGTAGTCGACAGGCTTTGTGTTTAACCACAGCTCACCAGATGTTAAGTGAGATACGTTGAAGACGGTAAACACACCCAACCTGGAATGGAACTGGATCCCAAGAGGGGCAGCCGAAAGTGAAGCGGAACACACTGTCAAATGCTCGGCGACAGTTTTTCAATTTGAGCATGCTAGCTAGCCAACCGAGTATAAAAACCCTACCACATTGCTGTGGTTTCCTCACGATGTTTTCCTTCACCGGCATCTCATTGTTGGGGTCTGAACAAACGCCCTTCGGCGTGTGATCCGACCGCGCTAACCTCTGAACTATAACAATATGTACTTATCTATAGATTAGAGATTGACCGTATAAAACAGAGTAGCTACATAAATAAGTTTTAAAAGGTCAACTATAGTAATAATGTCTCCCTTGAGACTCGATGGAGGCAAACATTTTGTATCAATTTATTTTCGGTTAATGTTTTTAATAAAAATCAATAAAAATAAATTTACTTATCTATAGTATAGATAAATAAATTTAACATTTGAATTTATAGTTAGTATAGATTCTATACTAACTATACTAATATTATAAAGAGGAAAGATTTGTATTTTTGTATGTAACGAATAAACTTAAAAACTACTGGACCGATTTCAAAAATTCTTTCACCGTTGGGAAGCTACACTATCCCCGGGTAGCATAGGCTACTTTTTATCCCTGAATTCCTACGGGAACGGAGACTACGCGGATATAACCGCGAGGCGTCTGCTAGTTTATAATACTTAGAATCGTCTGTTGGTTCATGAATCCTTTTCTTTTTTAATTTAGTTTTGTTTGAAAGGTAAATTGATCGAGATGTGTGTGTGTGTGTGTGTGTGTGTGTGTGAAAGAGAGAGAGAGTATGTGTGTTGGGAGAGTGTGTGTGTCTTAACTATGACTCAACAAAATCTGATCAGCCGTTCTCAAATCATTTACTTATCAACGAACATCATTCGATTTTTATTTAGATACAAGCGGACGCCTCGCGGTTTAACCCGCGTAGTTCCCGTTCCCGTGGGAATACAAGAATAAAAATAGCCTATGTCATCCGGGGATTGTGTAGCTTCCCAATCGTGAAAGAATTTTTGAAATCGGTCCAGTAGTTTTTAAGTTTATTCGTTACATACAAAAGTACAAATCTTTCCTCTTTATAATATTAGTATCGATGTAAATTAAGACGATTAGTGTGCCAGCCCACACTTGGCCAGCTTACGCTTTTCACAATTAGAAGAGACCCGTGCCCAGCAGTGGGCCAGTTTATAGAAACTGGGCTGATTTGGGGACAAATTACAGACATTAAATGTGAAAGTTTGTGTAGGTTGGTATCAAAACCAAGTCCGTAGTTTCTAGGTCACAATTTCGACCGTTAGTTTATTATTTAGATGTAATAGGAATGAAACCCCTGATGGTAAGAGATAACGCCTGTCCATGACCATTACAGCGATACACAGAACTTTGAGTAGCAAAACAAAGTCCGGGGCATCGCTGCTTTGGCGCTCATTACTTTGAGACTAGATGGTTAGTCTCAACAGCCCTGTAATTTCGCTGCAGTACCCTTCAAACGGGAACACAGTAATGTTTGCACACTACTGCTTGGCGGCAGAATATCTGGTACTGCGGTGGTACCTACCTAAACGACCTCCTGCTAAAGAAATCTACCACCAAGTAAACGATAAGATATATAAAGATGACGCCTGTCCATGACCATTGCAGCGATACACAGAACTTTGAGTAACAAAACAAAGTCCCGGGCATCGCTGCTTTGGCGCTCATTACTTTGAGACATTCGATGGTTAGTCTCAACGGCTAAATTATCTCTACATAGAATAAAGCAAAGTCGTGTTTTAAACAAAAGAAAGAAAAAAAGAAAATCATTTATTGTTTTTTTTTTTTTATGGTTGACAGGCTAGTTGTTTGACCACAGCTCACCTGATGTTAAGTGAAGGTGTGGTCGAAGATGGTAAAGCACACCTAGCCTGGAATGGAACTGGCTCGGTGTGGTTCTTCCTTATAAAACACTAGACACAACAACAGATAAGTACAAACAACACACACAAATAAACAGATACAGATCGTGTATCGTATCGTTGTATAGAAAAAACGTTTTTGTTTTATGTTTTTTCCACTAAGTCCAGTTTGAAGGGTACTTCAGCTAGCCAAATTACATGACTGTTGAGACTAATCACAGAAGTCCACCAAGTCTCAAACCAATGAGCGCTAACGATATCCAGCACTTTGTTATGTTACCCAAAGTTCTGTGTATCGCTGCAATGGTCATAGACATGCGTTATCTCTTACCATCAGGATATAGTCTCATTAATTTTACATAAAAATAAATAAATGAAAACAAAAAAAATCACGAATTTGTCCAGTGTCAATTTGCGTCTTCGAGTATTCGGGGAACGTTCCGACGAATTGAGAACCTCCTTCTTTTTTTATGTCTGTTCTACGCAGTGGCGGGCTTAGGGGGTGGCAAGCAGGGCAACCGCTCGGGGCCTCGCTCTTGCAGGAGCCTCGCGTCCTCGTAGAAAAAAGTCTTTACCATATATGTATGTGTATCTCGCGCCTCGTACTTAACAAACCCCTCCTGAACGCACGGTTTCATTATTAGTGCAAGCATGTTACGGCCACTCGAGCACTCGAACTAATTTTTTAGAAAAACGGACTCAAAGAAAAAGGGCCTCACAATGATCTGTGGCCCCGGGCCTCGCAACAGCTAAGGCCGCTGCTGGCTCTACGCTCATTGTTGAGGTCTGAACCCATGCTTTTCGACGTGTCATCCGACCGCGCTAACCACTGTCGCTATCGCTCAATAATCGCTACGTTTTCATTTCCATCCCAAGAGATGTGAAACCCTAATTAGCTTATCAAGAATTCCACACTTCACCTAATAAGAGATTAGCAAAGAATGTAATTACGTATGAAGAATTTCACATAAAACTTACGTACGTATGTTATGATACTATTGGATTTCATCAAGTGAGATGTGGTCTAACACCAATCTGGCCAAAAAAAAATTGCTGTTTTACACATGTTCACAAATCCAGTAGGTCAAAGTAGAAAAGAAACAAAGTAAGATTATTATTAAGTTTAAGTAAGATTAGGTTTCTAATCAATAAGTTGTTGTCAAATTAGTTAAATTTAAGTCCTCATAACTGTTGTAACTGGAACGACTGTTAAGCAGAAATAAACTAAATATATACCTTGAATGTTCAAAATGAACTTCCGCAAAGTAACGCCTGAAACAATCAATTATATTAGAAAAGAAACAGTTTTCCCTCCGCCCTACCTGTAATCATAGCTATCTTTAATTCATCTCTGGCTATTGTTCTGTATAACCTAACCTATTATATCAGCATCCTGCCCGAAAATGTTTGTATGAAAGAAACGTATTTAAGGTGGTACGATTTCCATACAAATCAATTTTTGCCATTTATGGACAGATGGAGCATAATTTTACAGTGAAATCACAGCTACTGGCATTTATTTTGCTCTTTATTTGCGGTAAATCACAATTACTTAAATAAAACAGTAGATTATTGGCATAAAATCAAATTTATGAATGATTTATGAATTTATGATTTTTGAATAAAACAGTAGATTATGCTTATAATCTACCGCAAATAAAGACCAAAATAAATGCCAGTAGCAGTGATTTCACTGTAAAATATGCTCCATTTGTCCATAAATGGAAAAAATTGTATGTATGGAAATCAAACACCACAATATGTGTATTGAAATTTCAAATAAGTTACCTGATGACATAAAAAAATCTATTCAGAAATAAATCAAAAAAATGTTGAACTGATTGAATCCTTAGCAAATGTTACTACAACGTTAAAGAGTCCATTAATTTTTCTAAAAAAATAATAACTACTATTATTGATATAATCCAGATTCATATAATTCAATTAATGTATTTACTAATCTACTTTTAACATTTGTACGTCTGCTTGCAGACTGAATACAAAAATTTATCTATGACTTTTTATATAATTATGTATACCACAGATTGACAGCCCTGTTGGTTCATTGGTAGTAGTCTGCTTCGAGAGCTGAAGGGTGTGGGTTCGATTCCCACTCAAGACTAACATTTGTGACTAACATCGATGCTTGTCCTGTGTCTGGGTGTCATAAGTATGTATTTACAAAAAAAAAAGTATTTAAGTATTCTGTCAGCTGTCTGGTTCCCATAGTACAAGCTTTGTTTAGTTTGGGGTTATGTCCTCCAATATTTATTTATTTATTTCTAAAACTAAAGGATTTAGAAGGACTTTAGATCTCTAAAACTAAAGAATTATCATGTATTCTTGCGAACAAATTATTTGATATGATATAGGTACGGCTACAGAACCCCAAATACGTTTCATTCTTGCATTAATATTGTTACATAATACAAATTCCACAAAAATCTGTAAAAATGTTTGCTCACAGATAAAAGAAGTTTAAGATAAGAGATAAGATATTTCAGTCATACAGTCTCTCTCATCTGTCCTATCCTACTAATATTACGAGTGGATATAAATTAACAATTTAGAAAAAGGATTTAACCAACAAGATATTTCTAGCAGTAGTGTGTATTCATGTTTTCCGTGGTAGACACCTTGATTTTATACGCAACCGCCAGATTTCTCATAAAAAATGTTTCTAAACAGATTCGTGAAAGCGTAACATAAACATGAATGGAAATCTTAAATAACTCTAGACTTTTTTACTTGACCTACGTACATGCGATACGCTAGAATATTCAAATACAAATACAGTGTAAACTCCATGTAGAGTTTTGGCGGGAACGCGGGAAGAGTAGTGTCGCTCCGTTGTATTTTTTTCCAAAACTAGTGTTTTTTGTCGAGTGTTTATGCATAAAAATGGTGGTGTTTTATTCATAAAGTGCCGAATTACAAGCGCGAGTGTGGGAAAATGATATAATGTGGTGAAACATGACTTTTCGTGGTGCTTCCAAAACTCCATCGAAGCTTTATAGTAAAGTCGCCACTACTTTACTAAAGCATGACTGGACTTGACTGGTACGGACTGGACTTGACTAAGACTGCTACGAGGACACTTATTTAACTTTTGAAACTTGTAAATATATAAATACTTGACACTGGCAAATGCTAAAACGCGACGCCAAAACCAAAGAAAAAAAAAACTCCATGTAACGTCACTCGATTTAACGTCAAACTCCTTAAAACGTCAAAATTACTCGACTTTGGTTGGTTTGCCTTGTTGTCTATGTCAATGAATAAAAAAAAACACAAAAATGTCAAAATAAGGTATGTAAGATAAGGTATTATTATAGATAATGGTACGGAACCCTTCGTGCGCGAGTCCGACTCGCACTTGGCCTGTTTTTTAGAAAGAAAGAAAAATATTTTATTCTACAAAAACAAACAGAGACAAACAGATAATTGATTATTGTTCAGACGTTACTTTGCGGAAGTTCATTTTGAATATTCAAGGTATATATTTAGTTTCTTTTCGCTTACCAGTCGTTCCAGTTACAACAGTGATGAGGACTTAAATTTAACTAATTTGACAACAATTTATTTATTAAAACCCTAACGGGAACGCGGGAAGAGTAGTGTCGCTCCGTTGCATTTTTTTCCAAAACTAGTGTGTTTTTTTGACATAAACTTAAAAATGTAATTAAATTAGGTAACAAAAATCTAATTAAAATACCTAATCACAAGTCTTAAAATCCTCCTCTCTCTGCAGTAACCACTTGCCCAAACAGTTATAAAATAAGGGCTCACCTCAGCATAATAGATACTGGTCATGCTAAGTATGACCAGCGCTGATCTTCTTTTTTGTTCCTGTACGAAGCGATCTTTGGATTTTAAGGTTCAACAGGTCATGTTAAACTGGTTAGCAGATAAAAGTGACCTTGGTTCTTGCTACAAAACTCAGATACACGCAAAAACCTCGTTGTTCTAACCAAGCAAATCTTTATCAACTATTTAACAAAATTATGCTGCAATGGGCATTTTTTTTTTTTTAATACAAAATAGGCTCGCGTTTGACCACACTCTGCCTGATGTTAAACAGTAGTGTGGTCTAAGATGGAGCACGCTTACCTAGAAGAAACCTATTTACTCTAGATTTGAAGACGCCAATATTGTACCTAACTCTAGTAAAGCGTCGTTGCCAATTAGCCTCCTGGCACGTCTCTCGATCGACTCTAATGCCTCAAGTTGGTACTTGGCAGAGCCGTCCCATAGGTGCGAACAGTACCCCACACACGATCTCACTTGGGCTTTGTATAAGCTGAGTAGTTGTTCAGGTGTGAAGTACTGTCTCACCTTAGAGAGGATGCCAAGCTTCTTTGCGGCTAGTTGGGCCTTTGACTCAATAAATGACCCAAAAATTAAGAGTCGTCGAGAGAGAGACTCCCAGCAACTCGAGGCTGTCAGTTATGGGAATGGATACATCTCGGAAAGAAGGAGACAGCAAAAAAGGCCTCTTTTTTGCTGAAAACAAATGCGTTATCTCTTACCATAAGGAGAGCGTATCGTTCGTCTCATTACATTTACATTTAAAAAAAAGTAAGTCGCTTGTTTTTCTGGAAGGGAATTTACTGATTAACAAAGGTGATTCGATTTCCATACAAATAAATTCTTGCCATTTACGGACAAGTGGAGCATAATTTTACAGCGAAATCACAGCTACTGGCATTTAT